>CP103018.1:1200000-1855538 GCA_024752465.1 Allantophomopsis lycopodina
CCTCAAATGTTTCGTGCTTAGTCAAACCAAAGAAGGAGCGGAACTCATTCAAGCTGGCGAGATTCCAACGTCTAGCTTGTTCAATACCCAAAATCTCAACAGACTTCAAGATCTGTGGGACTCTGTTAGCACCGAAGGAGCCGGCAACATCGTCAATAGAGGCAGCGAGGATATCAACAAGATCATCATCGTTGAATGTTCCATCTTCCTGTCGCTTGAGATTGGCGAATTCGCGCTTACTGGGATCCTCTGGAAAAGAGTCTTCAAGCTCGCCAAGACGACGAAGAAGCTCATGTATCTTAATATCAGCAGGATTGCGACCGGGGAAAATTCGGGTGTATTCCTCCTGTGTCCATTTGTCGTCTCGTTCAGAAATTGCAGAGTGCCATCGGTAGATGAGGTTGAATTCAGCGGAGACCTGATTACCAACGCCCTCTGAAGCGCCACTACCAAATATAGTCTTCCCTTCCTGAACTCTTGGGTCAAGATCCCAGGTTGAGGTAGTACGGTTAAGACTAAGAATCGTTCTGACATAATCTTTCAGGATGCAGTTCACGTATAAGCCGCAAGTGATCAACCGACCCGTCTGGAAAAGATCATTATCGTACTTCGCCCATGCCTTCTTTGCAGCTTCCTGGGAAAGGGTGTCCTTTGGTTTTGGGAAACGGTTGTTTTCGTTGATAAGTGCGAGGTTGGTAACGAAGTAGTTATGCATACGGTTGAACATGATCATCATAACGCCGACTCCTGGAGGGAATCCCAGCATTCTTTTTGAAGAAAAGCAATCAGGCTTCAATTTGCCATCTTGGAAAGTTCTGATGGTATCTTGCTGGGCTTGATTTGAACCATAAAGGGGAGACAGGTCGAGATATGACGAAGTCAAGTTCATTGAATAATCATGACGATCCTATTATTGTCAGTACGCACATATCATGAACAAAATAATATCCAGACTTACGGTCCAAAAGATGTCGTGGATGATGATAGTGGCCAAGTAAAATAGCACACTAGATATACCATTTGGATGTGGTTCAAATTTATCCAGTGGCCTTGCCATCAGCTCGTCGAAAATATCACTCGCAGTCGGAAGGGAGATATCTTGAAGAAGCTCTGGTTTGGCTGACCTGGCATATGGCGTACCAGAAGCACCTAGATTTGGAGCGCTGATGTTATTGTTTGATCCATCAGCAGTTCGGTATTTGTACTGAGATCCAAGGGATGTAGCAGGGGGATGTGGGAGAACACCCCATAGCTGATTAATGAATGCGCTGGATAGCTTAGCTCCGTTCGCTGAGTTTTGTGGCAGTTTTGAAGCAAGTCTGACGATATTCTCTAGGAGGAACTTATTGTCGTCATCTACGCCTGTTAATGATTCTTGGACAATCTGAATCAGTGTTTCGACGTCCTTGATACCGAGCTTGCTGAGATCACCAAGAACACCGGTCACATCACTCGATGGCTCATTGCTTGGAGGATACGGATAAGGCGGAATTGGTGCTGTGGAAGCTTTGAAAACTTGTTCAATCTGAGATAAACTGTTCTCAACATCTTTACGGAATCCAGTTGATGGCGGAGTTGCAATTTTGTAGGTCGATCCATTTGAGGTACCATTGGTGGTACCGTTTGTGGTGATCGCCATGGTATAATGGTACACACAGCGATGCAGATGAGTGAAAGTCCGAATAAGTCGAAGGTTCCCCACGTCAATCTAGGACGGCAACTCTTTGATGGTGAGCACTGATAGGGAGAAACGAGTCTGAAAATTCAGAGATGACTGAGGATATCTGAGAAAGAAGAAGAAGAAGAAGAAGAAAAAAAGAATTCGTAGAGAAGTTAAGGTGAGTCGAGTAGAGAAATTGTTTTGGTGGCTGATCGGGCGAGGCTGACAATGCCACGATGATATTCAAACTCGTCCGTGTTTATTGGCCTGTGCTGATTTTCCAGGGACCTTATTAGTGGAGAGCCCGGAGAAAGCGAAAAAGAAGTCAGGTATGGGATGATTTAGTAGGGATGTGGAGAGGCAAGGATCACCTATATATCTGTGCTGGGTGAGATACAAGTGGAACGCGAGGAGGTGTGATAAGTTGTGAAAGACAAAGTGAGTATACATACATACATACAAGTCAACGAAAGTAGAAGAAGGCGCAGGTACTATGTAGGTAGGATGCTACATGTATGTATGAATATGTATCTCACCCCCACCTACCTAATGAGCTGGGTATGAGCTATAGCTCACCTCTGCGTTGCTCACTTCCCCATTCCTTTGCTTCTCTAATACAATATTCACACGAGCTTCCTTCTCACTGCCTATCTTATCCATGTACACATACGAACATACGAACATACGCACATATCTTACCATAGTTACCGACCCCACGGCTAGCAAGCAATCTTTCTTTATCTCAGTCAACGCGTAAGATAAAGTAAAGTACGAGAGAGTACCCACAAAAAGAAACGAGTTCTGACCCATAGATGAATTAGGAACAGAAGGCACAAAAGTCCGCACGCCTACCCTGATCATCCTCATTCCGCAACCTGTTCAGTATTACGGCTGGCAACTTGTATGGGCATGACCCTTCCTGCGATTCATTCATGTGCCGCCGCGGAGGCCTCACATAAAACATGTCATTAGCGGTCCTCGCCATATCGACAGTTTTCCGAGACCAGTGAGCAGTACGTATGTACGACAGAGCTTGTGAATTGTCCTATCAGACAGGATGCTGGCGGGAAATCATAGAACGGGTCATTGGTGCCACGAGAAGGAGTATTCAGTCTCGTTTGCGTCGAAGCCCTGACCCCATGCTTGTCAAACCCCAGTACTGGACCGGGCTCTACTCCGTACGTGATTCAGAAATGACGAACTGGTCGGCGTAGACCGAGGGGACAACCATCAATAGTGGTGATGATGATGTCGTAGTAGCATAGCCGTGGCTTTGACTGGTCATCCACTGATACTCCATGAGAAAGACAAGAATGCTGTGTCAGCGTGTGAATGGTGTTGAATTAGGGTTGCTGACAGTTCAGGCTTTCCTTGTTCCAAGGCCAGAAGAAGCAACACATCCAACAAAGCCAACGATTGCCGATCCCAAAAGTGACAGATTCATCCAATCCGATACAGCACATTACTAGGTCTGTACGTGAGGGCCTCTTAGGATGCACTTGTGCCGAAAAGCCAGCAACTGCCTATTTTTTACACATCTTTCACAGCTCCATTAAAAGAAACACCAAGGTCGAGACACACCGTGCAGCATAACATGTGTATATTCATACATACAATCGTCCAAAGTCTTACAATAACGACAGTGCACGCCTGGGGAGACGTTGGTGTGCCAGTGCCAATCCATCACTAGAGGCAGTGCACAAACCACGCCAAAGGCACGGTCCGGCATATCCATTCCTACGCCTTGCCATGATATTCACTCGTGTTTATCAAGCACCAAAGCACAAAGCATGTCTAAAACACGAGGCGATGCAGAATCGTGGGTTGCACTGGATCGCGGAATTGGACGGACACTTTTTCTCCTTTACACAACCTACGCTGCTAGGATCCTAAAAGGATCAGCTCGTGCGAAGCTGCAGTGGCTGCATGCATTCCCGCCGTCGAAAGTAGTAAGCGATCTCCTGCGTTATCCGCTTCCAGTCTCTTTCAGCTGGCCGGCAAGGCAAAGTCTTTTTCTGAGCTGCACTGGTGCACTGCAGAAATCCCCACTACGTACGCCTTATTACTCGCCTTCTCTCTAACTGGCTTTCTATTTTGTTTCCGAGCAGCCGTTGCTGGCTGCAATAAAACCACCATGAATATTACGTTCATCGTCTGATGTCTCTTGGGATTCCCTTGTCTGTGCCACATAGGAGCTTTGGGTGTACGACTTGATGCACACACAACGTAGATGAACGGGTATGCTTCTCCCGATCCCGGTGAGGTAGTACGTTACACAGCCTGACCACCGACTGTTTTGTGTATGGTGACTTCACCGAACCCAATAACCCCAATTTTCCTTTCCACTAGTTTTATCAGCCTTGTTCAATACCTGGAGTCCATGTCGTTCATTATATTGGATGGCACTACCCTGGTAACGAATACGGCGTCTGGACTATCATGTTTACAACTGCGGCTGCACTTGATTTTCAGCTGACTGTCTAATGTCCAAGAGCCCCATGAACCCAACAGAGAGTCGTGATACCGATCACGAGCATATATTTGAAGAAACCTAGAACCTCTTCACTTGTCTCAGATTCTATCTGTATACGGTAGGCTTTGTTGATCAGTCAACCGCCCTTGGTTAATTCATACACTAGATCTGGTTCTCTACAGATTCCATCCATATCCGACACATGTAAGTCAGCTGCAAATGTGGTGAGTCTGTGAGGTAGGAGATTCCCATTCCACCCTCCATTGCATAACACACAAAGTAAAATGGGGGCTATTTATCCAGGCTTTGTGCCACGTACATACGTTTTGCCGATGCATGTCAGCATTTCCAGGACCTCAGATGATACCTGTGAAATGCAACACAAGGGCTGCCGGATGCACCGAGGGAAAGATAGATTACATCATATTTAAGTAATGATGTATCTGGGGAGATATATTGAGAAAGAATATGTCAATGGCCCTGTCCTGGAGTAGATTTAAGTATAGAAGTAATGTCACATGTAGGCAAGGTAGATTTTGTAGGACCTGCATCACTAACTCTAATGATCAAACACTGCGACTCAATAAATGTGTAGGTCTCCTGTTGATACTTTGTATACTGGATATCACATTGTTCTGAAAGATTATCAACATACAAATCCATACTGAAAGGGAACGTTCATGGAGAGGATTTCGAGAATATCCACGACTTACATCGACGTATGGAAACATCGTAGACGTCCTTTGCCCTCGACATCAGCTGCCACGGAGATGACAAGTCTGACAAGATACTCATGGCACATGAAATGTGAAAACTGCCACCACAAGTCTAGAACTCGACTCCTTGAATGGTAGAGAAACATGTAATTAAAATACTTTTGATTGCACCCTACACATCCGGCGGAATAGCAGTGGACTGACAAAGGCACAAGATCTCTTGAGGGCAACTCCATTGGATGAAGCGAGATGCCAAATATCAGACAGGTATCACAGTGTAGTGGATTGGTATGAGGGCTATCGCCTCACACATGAGATTCCATTCACAGAGCTCAATTTCTAGGCAAAATTTGTTGAGTATAAAATGAAACGAGGACGTCATGGTTGTGGACGAACTTGAGATTAACGACAACTCATTTTTCTACGAATACGTAGAAAGGATGGTGACAGTGACATAACGCCAAAGCCCATCTGACCATCTCACTGCCCATAGATCCGCAGCGCGACGATGTTGGTATTCGTGAAGAAGAAAGGAAGAAAGCACGCGTGAAATTTTCGCGAATGGTTTTGTAGTTCGTCGGGTGGGGCATTGATGCCTGGAAGCCTGGAACTCCCGAACGGAGGTGAGTAAATGGGGGCGAGTGATTGGTCGGATTATCGAGGACGGGAATCTACATCTCGTGCCGAGGACTACCGCGTTCGCTCCCGATCGACGACGACATTGTGAGCTCCATCTCCTCTCTCTCCATCCTTAAACCCACAGTCAGCAAACATGTTCGCCCAGAGATCAGCCCAGCAATCGCTGCGCCGCAGTATGTATTCCCAATTGCAGCATCACGCACAACATAGCAACATCCAGAATGCTAACACCGCTCAGTTGCGGCCAGCCAGCCCTCCATCTCGAAGACCGTCTTCCAAAAGTTCGCTGCACCAGCCGTCAACTCTGCCATGCAAACGAGGTAAATCGATTCTTAAATACAGCTCCAATTCCACGCCCAATCTTGCAGAAAGACCAGAAATGCTGATCTGAATGGATGGTACACAGACCAGTAGCCACCCAGAAGATGACGCCCGCCGACTCCTACCAGATTCTCGTAGCGCAGCGCAAGAACCGCCCAACTAGCCCACATCTCATGATCTACAAGCCACAAGTAACCTGGTATCTGTCGGCTCTCAACCGTATTACTGGCTCTGTAATGTCTGGTGGCATGTACGTTTTCGGCACCGCTTACCTCGTTGCTCCCCTCCTGGGCTGGCACTTGGACAGCGCCAGCATGGCGGCGGCTTTCGGATCGATGCCGGAGGCTCTTAAGGTTGCTACGAAGTTCTTGATTGCCCTGCCTTTTACCTTCCACAGCATTAATGGCATTAGACATTTGACTTGGGATTTGGGTAAGGCGATGACAAATGCTGCGGTCATCAAGACGGGATGGACGGTGGTGGGATTGACTTTTGTTAGCTCCCTTTACCTTGCTACTATGGTCTAAATAATGGTATGCTGGGAAGGATGATGTATATGTTTGTTTATTGATAAACCTCGATTGTGCTATAATTCTTGTCTTCTGTGTTGAGACGAGCTCAAAATGTTTGATGATATAGTGAAAGAATCCTTAATGCTCGAGTCTGGAGATAGTAAGAAGGTCCAATTGCAACGAACCATATCTTTTTGAGACATAAATAGGTCTTTCAAACCCCACCTTGTCATCCTGTCCGATCCCTGAACGCCGTACGCCCTGCTGATGCTCGACACTTACATGCCATCCTCTTATCTTGCCTCCAAAATGGCTCTCTCCAAGGCTGGTAATCTAAGTGCAGCAACCCTGGACCCGACCATCTCTCCCAGAAAATCCACCAAGTCTTGCTTTCTCTGCCCCTCCCCACTTGATGTACCATTTGTTAGCATCATAGCATCCTCTTCACTCAAACTCCTGATTGCCTTGATAAGGGCACCGAGAATCATATTCACACCAACAGTATTAGACTCTCCTCCCTCATTGAGCGCTTTGGTCAAGACTGTCTCGTAAACCTTTAGGTTTGGAAGAACAACAGCACGAATTGTTTCCGGGCCTCCAACAGCTGCGAGACCGCTAATGGCACCAAAGTGAGTACCGAGAGGCTTTGTTGGATCAAGAAAGTGCTTGAGACATGTACGTGCCAGTCTTGGCCGGAGTTGTTGGCTCGACTTGGCATACTTACTTGCAATGAGTCCAACTAGCGATGCTGCGAGTTCGCGAAGTTGATATTGAGTTTGTAAGTCGCTATCGTCAGAGCCTAGCCGTCGTCCAATTAAACATGTAAGCACCGGGGGAATGAGCGAGGAAACATATGGGTCGATATAAAGTGTTTCGTTGTCGATCATGGCGGCCATAAGGTCGAGCATCTGTCGAAGAACAAAAGTATCCTTCAGGCTGTGTGTGACTTTGTCCGCAATAAATTGAACGAAATATGGAATAAGTTGGTGAAGGCCTGGATCTTTGCGAACACTGGCAAATGCTGCCTCACGGAGTCGGATAACCTCTTCATCAGTATCCGGGTCCAGTATAGCTCCGCGAATTTTATCGAAGTACAAGATGAGTTCTTTCGAAACAACGTGCTTGACCTGTGGCTTGAAAGTAACATTGTCGTTCCCAGAGAGGGCAGCAAGGGCAGGGTTCGCATTGGGACCTTTCGGTAGAAGTTCTTTATTCGATGTCTCTGTAGTTGTAGGATTTTGCGGTATTTGAGGTTGAACTCCTTCGACTGCAAGCCAATGCGCTATGAAGAGTTAGCAGAGTACGGAGATCCAATTGTGCGTTTTTACCTGTAAGGGTCATGTCCCTAGGGACCTTAGGTAGAGGAGCATTGATCAACTTCTCAAAATCAACCTCTTCATCCTCAATATAAAAGAGCGGTTGTCCCGGCCCAAGAGATGCTTCGCCGAATCGTAATGGTCGAGTTGATTCGTAACCGTACAGTGGCTCAACGTCCAATACCTTCAGCGCCTGTGAGATATCTTGTGTACCCAAAACTGTCCGCTTCCCAGCTTGCATAAACCTGAGAGCCTCGATAATGACCTGACCAAGTCGGAATTCCACTTCCTGCGACAATGCTCTGACAGCATCTTCGTTTAGAGCGGAAATTCCCACAGATTCAGCGACATCTCTCACATTGTCTGTGTTCCAGAGGAGCTTTGGTTCGGACATCTTGATGTGAGTAATGACGAATATGAAGATCGCAGAATGTTGCTCCTCTGATTCGAACGACCGTAGAGTAGAAGTCGTATGCGGCCGCGGAGCAGCAGTGCTGTGACAAGGCGAGGCTGTCGCAATGTAATCGTCGAAGAATGATCGATGGTAATACCGTTTGTGAACACGTTGGACGAACTCCCTGCAATCAGAATCGCACGCGCTTCCAGTACGCGATGTCGAAGTGAGCGACACTTTTCGCTCTTCCGCGATGTTGACAGTGAAGTCTGCTGTGGGAATGTGAACAAGTGATTGTGAGCTGTTCCACGAGCAACCTTCTGACAGAAGGCTATGGCCTCATAAGGCTGAAAGCTTGATCTCATTCAACGCGCTAGGGTATCTATGTATGATGCGCGTCGCGTCACCCAAGATTTTGTGTGCTCCTTGAACCTGGAGAAAAGAAGATTACCTGCAAACTGAAATCGTCACCTCACTCAATAGATCGTTAAATCGCCGAAAGTTATGCCAAAAATAGATGGTCAATCATCGGTCCCGGGCACCGGGAGCATGTCTCCCTCCATGCCTCGTGGAGTCTTCATAGTAGTTGAAGGGCTTGATCGCGCCGGCAAGACTACTCAAGTTCAAAGACTCAATCATGTGCTCACCAATCGCGGAATACCCGTACGGAACATGCGTTTTCCAGATCGTACAACTGCCATTGGACAAATGATCGATTCATATCTACGAGGCACTACAGAAATATCCGACCATGTGATACACCTCCTTTTTTCTGCAAATCGTTGGGAAATGGCAAGATCTATTGAAGATAGCTTGAAAGCTGGAACTTCAGTGGTTGTGGACAGATATTACTACAGTGGGATTGTGTATAGCGCAGCCAAAGGACGAGAAGGTCTGGATTTGCAGTGGGCAAGAGAACCTGAAGTAGGCCTGCCTAGACCTGATCTGACAGTATTCTTGGACATTGTGCCCGAGGTTGCGGAGAAGAGAGGTGCCTTCGGAGAGGAGAGATATGAGAACAAGGAGATGCAAAGGAGGGTGAGGGAGCTATTCTACACCCTGGTTACTGAGAACGGCAATGAAAAGGAAGATATGAAGGTTGTTGACGCAGGGAGGGATATGGATATTGTTGCAAGCGAGATAGAGGATGTGGTGATGCAAGCAGTATCAGAAGTTCGCAATGGCAAGTATGGCAAGGAAGTGAGAAAGGTTCAAAAGTGGAACAATGCCACGAAATCAGATATGTCTTGACTTATATAGAACGAATGATACCCATTTGCGTTTCACCAATCACTACAGATTTTGGTTTCTAGATCAACCAGATCAGGCAAAAACTAGCGAAAGTATTGCACAAAGCAAACTCCTATAATTTCTTATATACTTAACATTAACTTGAAGTCTGTGTTGGGAGGTGTTTCTGCATGTATAAACCACACGCATCCCCCTCATAAAGTGTTGAATACCCAAATAACCAGGACACAGCGCAGTACGTCGGACCCTCTTAAAGATAAAACCCAAAAATGATGCAAATATTGCAGATCTTAAACTTGATGCAAACGATCAATGGCGTTAAGACCAAATGAACGCCATATCCCACCTGGTGTTGAAAACCATCCATATTGTTGAATCCCCCAAACTCCTTGCAATGCCATGCATACAGTTGAATGCTCAGATACCTCTCCCATATGCTATCCGAGATATGCCATATACTCTGTGTATTCTATTATCTTTTGTTCAAACCAACAAGGCTGAAGAACTCGTTTCTTGTTTTCTCTTTCGACTCAATGCATCCTAGTACACAGCTCGTAATAGTGCTGGATGTAGTCTTCTCGACTCCTCTCATAACCATACACAAATGACTCGATTCCATGACAACAGCGACTCCTTGTGGATTCAAAATTTCCATAACGGCATGCGCAACATCCTTGGTCAAGCGTTCTTGGATTTGTAGTCTGCGGGAAAACATGTCTGCAATACGTGGTAGCTTAGAAAGGCCGATAACGGCGGAGTTTGGAATATAACCAATGTGCATCTGTTTACGTCAGCATTTCTGTGGATTATACGGGGATAAGTTTTAATTACCTTGCCAACAAATGGAACCATGTGGTGCTCGCACATGGAGAAGACTTCAATATCCTTCACAATAACCAATTCGTTGTGACCCTCGTGGAAAACGGCGCCATTGACAATATCTCTGACATTCTCTTGGTATCCCTTGGTGAAAAATAACATGGCCTTAGCATATCTTTCTGGTGTACCCAAAAGTCCCTCTCTCTCCGGATCTTCTCCCAAGCATTCAAGGATGGTTTTGACGGCTCCAGAAAGTTTTGCAAGGCGCTCAGCGGCTTCTACAGGTGATTCTTCGAGTCTCTCGCGAGTTCCTTTGCCTGGAGAAATTATTAGCCAAAATTCTTGATACTTCGCATGATGAAAAGTACTCACTGGGCTTGCTAAGTCCGTCAAAATCGATAACTGGACTTGGTGATCTGGTCTGAACCTCTGGTGTTTCTAATGGAGAAGACTCTGGCTCATCTCTAGGATCTCTTGCAGCCTTGCTGATGCTGTGTCGCCTTGCCTTTCTATCCTTGTGCTTTCTCTTTTTCTTGCTCGACTTCTCGTCGTCATCGACGGATCTTTTCTTTGAAGTGCCGTTTAATTGGGTTTCTTCTCTGAATTTAACATTCTGTTCGGATTTCGAGTTGCTAGGTTGAGCCATTGCGGCTGATTTATTTTGGGAAGAAGCCATAATAAAAATTGTGATGATGGTAAGATGTCAGATGGATACCGGACACAGTCATAAAGCTCGAAGAATGCATAAGACCCCAGTTTTTGACATCCCACTAAAATTGTTCTGCGCATGGATCGAAATGCGGCCGCTGCACCACTGCAGTTCTGGTACCTTAGTGTCCCTCCGAAATCGAACCACTAGAACGGCAGGTCAGCCTTGTGAGCTCGACATCGTCAGCCTCACGATATTTCATACATGTAGGCAAGCAGCAATCACTCTAGATCAACTAATAGATCGACGTGACGGGGACAATAAACCCACACTATCTCCATATTTCAAATCAAGCTTACACCATCTTCATTTCATTTCGACGTTGAACGTAGCTCGAAAATTACCGTCCCAGTTTCCTCCATCGACCCAAGTTTACGAAGCGTGTAAATCGCTCTCTTCGTTGACGCGTTCGCTATACCATCATCACATTTCCTTACAGCTCTTCAGCGCCAGTTTGAAGCCAATCATGATCTCTATACCTAAGAAGCGCCGGCAAAATTCCACTACCTCCAACCTTTCATCAGCACATCCCCTCCGACAAACATCCTTTCCACCCGATGGCGCCGATACGCCCAATCTCAAATATTCACGGTCGCCTTCCATTGACAACATGTCTATGTTATCTGCGTCGGTGGCCGGTGGTACAAAACGCAAGCGAGGTCGTAAGCCTAAGAATAACGACGATGCAGCATCGGCAGCGGGCGGTCGATCATTGAAGGAGGCGTCTACAAAGCCGGAGGCGAGCAGAGGGGCTAGTGTAGATGACGAAGAGGAAGAGGGTGGAGAAGACATGGCATTGGCAGTAGTTCAAAGGACAAAGGAGATGCAGAGGAAAGAAAATCATGATAGAGCTATGCTCGTTGCAGCGCTTGACAATCAACAGATGGGAAGGTATGAGATTTGGAGAAGTTCAAAGCTGAGCGACTCGGTGGTCAGGAGAGTAAGTATTTGCTATTACTCGAGAAAAACTATGAGGCTAATTGTCTTGCAGCTTGTCAATCAAACGCTTTCCCAGTCGGCACCGGCAAATGTCATCTTGGCGGTCAAGTCGGTAGCGAAGATCTTTGCGGGAGAAATAATTGAGAGGGCTAGAAAGATTCAAACACAAGCTCTGGATGCTGCAGGACAACTCGAGATTGGAGCCACAACAGCAAATGGAAATGGAGAAGCAGGAGAGAAAACAAAAGCAATCGAGACACGACGCGGACCATTGACTGCTGATCATCTTAGGGAGGCACTGAGGCGATACAAAAAGGAGCGTGAAGGCAATGGGGTGGGCCTGACTGGGTTCTGGCAATTACAGCAACAGCACAGTGGTATTGAGCGATTTGGCATCAAGCTTGGCGGCAAAAGACTTTTGAAATAGATTACTAAGGTTGTCACGATTTTCTTTTAGCATTATCTCGATCAAGGATGGGCACGGCGTTTAGACGTTGATTATGATACTCATAATGGGGATGTTCCACTTGAAGGATCTGGGTTTCAAACACCCCGGTTTCATTCTGCTGCTTGATGCAATTCATCTACTATCACTAGCACACGTAAGATGAATAGGGTTGCAAAACCATAAAAGTTAGATATGGCCAAACAACATCGGTGACATCAAACTGAACCTCTTCATCAAGTTGAAGGATGGCCTATAGCTTTTGGATCAAAACATAAACCAGCTAGATATCTCTTTATGAAGTTAAAAGGCATTCGTCGGTTATATTCGAAACAAGATTAAAGTAGAAAAAGTATGTTTTGATGCTATCCGGATAGCCTAAGGTCATTTAACATCTAACCTAAGCTGAAATTACGCAATTGATAAATCGGAAAAGGTGCCGGGTAGCCTGGTTGTATGTTCTGAATGTCGTCCTACTAGTCCATTCTTCCCTGCAGAAGCACTCTCTTCCTCTTCCGATCCAGCACTCAAGTTCGTATTGACAAACTTCATGACTCTCTTGAGAATATCAATTCGATGATTTCTCTCAACAATGGCATGTCCTTCACGAGGATACACCGCCATCTCAAAGGGTATGCCCAGCTGCTCGCAGCCCCTCCGAAATGCAATTGCCTGCGTCAACGGAACTCTCACGTCCTTCTCCCCATGCAAGATAAGGATTGGGGTTTTGTTGTCTTTCATATGCCAGATCGGACTCCCATGCCTTGCTTTGATTGATCTTGCATTTGACGTCCATGGTTCTGCACCGGCCATATCGGCCTGAAAGAAAGGCACATCCGAGGTCATTATCATCATGTCCCAGTCTGTGACGCCTGCGCCGCATATGACTCCTCGGAACTTGAACGCATCACGTGTATATGATAGGTAAGATAGGAAACCGCCTTGAGACCATCCACCTATTATCACTCTGTCCTCGTCTATAAGACCTCGAGACACACCCTCTTTTACCAATGTGATCACATCAGAATAATCATGAACCCCCATACCACCACTTGCATCTGCTGCATGATTTTCTCCATGTGAACTTCCGCCTCGATAATTTGGGTACATTATCGCATATCCTTCTGCCTGAAGAAAAGGTCCGCATTGCCAGAGTGGACTCTTGAACGTGACTGTGGTTCTAAAATAAGGTCCGCCATGAACAAGTATAACCGTAGGATATGGGGCTGGTTTTCTTGGCCTTGAGGGTGTACAAAAGACGCCATCAAGCTCAGTTCCATCTCTTGCCACTGCATAGAAAGGCTCCGAACTCCCGATACCTAGTTGCCGTATTGTAGCTCCGTGTCTTGACAGCTGACATGCCTTCCCATCTTGGATAGAATATACGTCTGGTGGATGACTGGCATCACTCTTGATCACCACTAACACAGGAGTTCCATCTACAAAAGTCATATCCCAGCTTGCAATCTCGTGCTTCTCATTATAAACTATTGTTTCCCCCAGGATTTGTATCTGATCGGCTAAACCATGTTGGACTTTCACGGCAATACTATCGCCAATTGTTCGTATTTCGTCCACACAGTTATATTCCCCGAAAGCGTACTTTTCCCAATCTCTCGACTGTATGGACAACTTATACACAGCGTGAGATGTAGAAGCAGCTTCTGGGGTCACTCCAGCGATGAAAAAGATATCAGCTCCTGAGTATATGATGTTCAAAGCAAATCCAGGAAACCGACAGATGCTATGAATTTCTTTGGACCTAATTTTGATTCGGGAGAAACTAGTGCCATGGTAGCCCCCAGAGTCCTCGTCTGGGGTTAGAGTGTGCATAAATGCAATCCTCGTGGAGTCTTCACTCCATGCTAGTTCAGTCACATGGGTTTCCTTCTTAAAAAGTGTCCAGGTCTCCTTATTGGAGACACGGACCAGTCGAAGATGGTTGAATAGGATATTCTCTCCATATACTTGGACATCGTCTTTCTCTTCTGCCTTCTTTTTTGCGGAACTGGATTCCTCGTCTGGACTGATGTACGCAATGAAAGTGCCGCTGGGACTCCAAGAGAAAGTGCTAATCACACGCTTATTTTCTTTTTTCGTGATAGGATCAGGGTCTCCTCCCGAAACTGATAATTGATAGATAGCGTGGGTTTCGGGGCCACCTCTATCAGACAGAAAAGCGATTGATTTCCCATCTGGAGACCATTTGGGATCCTGGTCTTGAAAGGCTCCAGAGGTAAGTTGGCGCGCCGAGTTCCATTTTCCCGTTTGAGCAATCCATATGTGACATATAGCTTGCTTTCCTGTAGCATTCGGGGCAACTGTATAAATGATAGTCTTGCCATCTGGTGAAAGTCTAACACGATCGGGGTTTTTGAGGTCCACCAGCATTTCGGGGGTGAGCACACGAACATCTTTATTGATTTGGGACACCATGACTATGGCGTTCGGGAAGTGTTGTCTATATAGCTAGATGAGACTGATATCAGCTGTATTATATCGTAGAACATTTCATCAGTGATACTAACATAATGAGTCGTTCCTCAAGATCTTGAGTTGAAACCCCAACAATAAAAAAAAGTGTTCGTATGCAAAGAGTAAAGATGTTTTTATTTAATATTTCGTAGTCGAGAGAGTTGGTTTCATATGACAAGGCGCCTGCAGGTAGCTACACACAAGCACACCAACAGGTATGCACCTCTACTCATATGCATACCTACTAAGACGGAAGTGGATTTATTCCGAGTAAGTGGTAAGAGATATCAGCCACATCACCACAGCAATCAAACCCCGCATCATGTTTCCTCAAAATCCTCAACCAATTAGGATTGTTTAAAAGGCCAATTCGGGCGCTTATACATATTACATGTATGCGGATTTGCCGGACGTGTATTTACTAATGGTATTTAATTCTATGGAATTGTACCGGAGATTATGGCCATTTATAATTGCTTGGCTCAGAAACTATGTGGCTCAATTAAATATGGTCCCATCGTCTCGTATCTTCCCAATACAAATTCCATACAGTGTGTCAATGAGTGGTTGGTTCATACGCTATGCAAGACCACGGGTCCTACTTATGAGCTGCTAAAGTTGTTGTTCCAACATGCTAGCCGCGAAGGGTCCTACCTAAAGTTCTACTTATTAAATACTCTAACCTAAAATTTCAAGGCACTGGGTTCTGTATACCACGTGACAAACACTGCTTAAATATTAGAACTTCTCAGGTGAATGTTAACCTCTCTAGGTATGTTATATTACTAGGCGTATAAGATGCCACATCTATCTAGATAATAGAATAATTTGTTTTGCCATAGTTAGTAGGTCAAGATGCGTGAAAGCATGGTTTAATCCCAAATGCCTCTGTAAGTTGTCAGCACCACCAATTAGTGAATACAGGTGAAAGATTCACAAAGCTTGCTCCTCGTCATTCACCTAGCAGTGTACCCACAAGGGTATTTTCTATGAATCTAATGAGTTTATATTGTATTTTACTAACATCTATACTCTGTCAAAAATTTGTACGACCATCTCTTCCAATGGAGACATTATCGCCATCGCAGGTGTGACTTCATCGATTTTGGGCACAATGGTTCGAACTCCATCTAACTCTAATTCAAAATTAAACCGGTCGAGAGTGATTGCAACAAACAAGAATACTTCTCGTTTCGCCATAATTCTTCCGGGGCAAAGTGTGCGACCTCCTCCGAATGGGGAGTACCACTTCGAACGATGAGCTTCGGGATTTTTCAAGAACCTCTTCGCATCGAATGTTTCTGGGTTTTCGCCGAAAACGCTTTGGTTCATCAGATAACGATGGAAGGGTCCATTGACGGTGTCCCCTTTGTGGATCAATATGTTTCCAACCATGCAGTCTTTCTCTGCTTTACGGAGAGCGGAAGCATTGTCGTAAACCCGCAAGGCTTCGAGCCAGGCGGACTCTAGACGTGGACACTGAGAGCTCAGTATATCAATATCAAGTTTCCCGTCGGACGATCGAGCCTGGTCAGTTTCCATACGCACGGCGCTGAGCAATTCTTGGTCGGCTATTATATGAGCAAAAGTCCAGAAGCACACCTTGTTTATATTGTTCACTGCTCTGTGGATCGTCAGTTCCAAGCTTCCTGCATTATAGGCTCTCCACTCACCCCCAAATGAACATTATCTGGCAAGCTGCCGTCTCGTATGGAGTCAGACCAAGCATCTTTTTTTCGGTGTTGACTGTTCTAATCAACCATGCTACATCCGGTGTTTCTTCGATAGGAAGGGCCATATATTCCTCAATGGCCTTGACAACTCTGTCTTTCGATTTCTGCATGCGTTTTGTAAAGAACGTCGGAACATGATATGAGACCTTCCAGCTTTCTTCTTCAAATTCGATATAATCCTCAATGACATTGGGGAACATATGAATAAATTTTTCTCCGAAGAATGAGACAAAGCTACTTCGTGTCAGAAAGTATTTTGTGAACCTCTGCACTGAGATCACTGTTGGGCATAGTTTCTCTGTGACTTTCCCTCGAAGTGGAAAGTTCCCTTTGCTAAGATCACGCTCTAGAGCATACTGGAAATTCGCGGTCACTATATTTGAGTCAGCTTCAAGATCAGAAAAGTATATACTAAACTGCAAGCGGTTAACCTACTATTCGCAAGACCCTCCCTAGACATGAATTGTTCTTTGAACCATTCGCTTTGAAGATGAGCATAACACTTATTCAGAGGGTTTTCTGTCAATAATAAAGATTGAGGCTTCTGTGACCTATTCTCTCGACTCATCTTCGGAGATTCCCAGCATTTTTCTAACGCTGATTCTGGAATACCAGATGATATGGAAACATCCCGAATGAATGGATCGAAAGACAAACCTGTCGTATTTCTCCACATAGCTGCTACTTCGTGAGGATTACTGAGTATCACCGTCGTACTACCGCCAATTGCGAGTGCAAATGGCACATCCTCACCGAAATATTTACTAACTTCTGTTAGATATAATCATAAGGTTCTCGCGGATGATAGCAACCTACGCGCCTCGATTGATGACTGCTCTGGAATGCCAGATGAAATCCCACGTGTGGCCTACAACAGATTTAGTATGTTGGGAGAGAAGGGTCCGGTCAAGGAGCACAAACCGATATATGGAATCCAGTAAGGTAAAAGTTTAGGCTCTCTTCTCCAGATGATTGGCACAAGTGTAAATCTCCATAATCTCCATATCAAATAGAGAGAGAAAATAACTATTGGTGTTTTCGTGCCGTTTATATGGATAAAGTCGATAACTCTTTGCGGTACATTATTGACGATCATTGCAGTTAGAAATGAAATGACGTTGATGAAAAGATAGAAATCCATCAAAACAGCCTATAAAAGCTTGTACTAAATAAATCCTATCTTCAACTTTTCTTTATATAAGTGAAGACACGGGAATCGGTTGAATAATATATGATGTCTCTTACATAAAGTTCTTATACCCTTTATCAATTTTAGTAAAAGAAAACATGCTGCTCCCGGGGGCTGGTGGCTGGAGGATTATGGGGCGAAATATCAGCTGGATTGGTAGGGCTGAGTGATAATTGAGAAAGAAGAGTATTCTGTACTGTCGGGTTTATTCCTTCAGTTGATAGGGTTATTATTTTACTACACAAGCTTTACTATATACATAGTAGACTGGTGTCTTCGCTGCTACACTTGTCCTTGGTCCAGTCCAAGTTTTAGGTCTAAAAGAAAAGAATAAAAGAAAAGCCTGTGAAACGTCTTTTCTTTAGGTTTTATCGCTTTTCTTATTACTTCTCGTTGGGTCAGGAAGTACATCTCGGTATATTTCGACCCCAAATATGTTGGCCAATTAGGTACGTAGTAACTTGAGCTAACAATGGGTAGTGCTGAAGCCATGGTGTAATTAAAGAATTTTCAAACGGTGAATTCTAGATGAGGATTACTAATGTCATGTTCAAATCATTGATCTACTGATGATATAAGACTCCAGATCCTATAGCGTATAAGCCTTTAGAGGTGAACTTAAGTAGCCTAGCGAATTTCTTGCCGATCTAAATATGAAACTTGGTTATCAAATTTCTGATAAATCATATAAACTTCGTCCCTCTTCTTTCTCACTCATCAGTAGTGCTCACCAATTCATCTTCATTCACAACCCTTTGGAGAGACCTGCTTACATATACATAAAGACGCCAGCAAAACTTACAGTTCGTATGTTCTTTCTGAAATCTTCGCGTTATTCTATATGAAATAATTTCAATACTTCAACATTTAGTTTTGTAGTGTTGACTCCATTGATAGAATCAAGTCATTCGAATGGTTCTACTCTTCCAAATTACTCAGGATTTCTAAGTTCTTAAGTAATGTGGGTTATATACATTGTTTGTTTATCCTAATATTCATGGGTTATTAAGATGTTTACAGTTTTGAGGTGTCTCATTGAATTATATCGCTAATACAGTAATCATATATACACGGGAAGATCGCTAAAAATTTGACCCAATTGCCGCTTACAAACGACCCTGCAGTAGTTCACTCGATGTATTATTATTCACTATACTAGCAAGAACTAGGCTTTAGAGTATGGAAGCTGATAACATTGAGCAAACTGATCTACCAAAGGAAAAATTGTAATTTAAAGTGTCTAGGAAGTCAAATAATGACTTAAGTGGGTGTTATCGTCCACTGTCAAGCGTAGATCAACCGCAAGTGAATTGAAGTATAATGGCAAAGATATAGGTAGACTAGAAGTAAACATGTATTCAAGTTCCCGGGAACGTATTAGCTATGTTAAGATCCACTCACTATTCATCCCTAAAATGAGGATAAACTTCGAGGTCTCAAGAAGCGTTGAGTGGCTCGAATCTGACATGATAATCTGAGTGTGTTTTGAACGCCACTCAGCTTCGTTCAGCAGTATGGTCATTATTTCGCAAAACAAAAAACAAAAAACACAATAACTTGCTGCATTCACCAGTGTCGATTCTGCCATGAGTTTGCATCGCAGCTATGTTAAGGAGATTAATTGCTTCTACACACAAAATTTCTGGAATCGGGCAAGCGTTCACAAATTTGAGCCATATTAAAAGGCATCATGTTGCAGATGACTTTTGCGGCCAACGATGAGACATGGAACTAGATGAGAATTGATCTGCTCAGATTTTGGGTGAGCAATAGCCCTTCTAGGGACTATAATGAATCAGAAATAGTTATGGCTATAGTTTTACATTAATATCTTCTTCGCATCCTTCCACTGCATATACATATTTTTCCAGATTCAAAAAGTCCGATAATATATTGACTGCTATCCGGATTACATTGTTCTATGTCATTACAGATCCATTTGAGAGTATGATGGTTTCCATGTTTAGATTGGCTTCTAAGTGTTATCTGACATTGTCTCATCCATTTGTACCGTTGAAGAGACTCGTAGACTACCATATCTTCAAGTCTGAATCGATGAAGGAATATGGCTTTTCTTTCGGCAATAAGTTTCTATGGGAAAATCTTGTGTTACCTGGATGTGAACTTTTCATAGGAATTTGATTTTTGGGAGGATTAGCATCGATATCAGTAATTTTGAGTTTCTGGTTAACAGAGTATTCGGACACCAGGACATTCAAAATTGAGTACTTAAGTAGAGCCGGATTTGACATATCCTAGGTAAGGTAGTGATATGGATCACGTGTATTGGTGAGTCTTCAACTCTAATCCTATTAGATATTTAGAAAACGAAACTTACTAAGACAATGATGTACGAGTTATTTGTTGAAGTGCATCAAGAGACTTCCTGGCTGAACTAAGCTGACTCTGTGCTTAGACGGTTCAACACTGGGATACCACTATAAATGACCCGTAGAAGCCCTAGGATGGCAAATGTCATGGGCTTTTCACTCAAAAAATACGATACTGTATATATTACTTTTTGAGATGGTATAAAGCGAGAAAGGCCTTGTTGTTGGTGTGATGGATCTATATATAGATACCCTGGCTAACATACGATACATATATAGTCAGTCTCCAGGTACAAAAGACGGTGAGATATAACAGATTCATGCGTAGATGATGTATTCATAATGATGTGGAAGAATTTAGGTTTTCTGAATATCCAGGGAGATGGTCAATATGAACCTTCGCATAAGGTAGGTAGAGAGTATGGGACTTCTCTTCTCCACTAGCATACGAAAAACGAGACATTCCTGAACTCAACCCCACAATCTTATGATAACAATATTTCTGTATTTTGTGGCCTGTGACTGCCGGTAAGTGTGGTGACAATGATAACAATAATAAAATTTGGAAGCTGCGACAATTAATGTAAGACTCACAGGCTACTTATTAATCAACGTTGCACTGCTAACCGTGTCCAGAGATGCGTTTCTGTACATTCAAACCACGTGCCAAAGAGCTTGTTTATTGAAGATTTCGAATACGTTGTTGGCGTGCATTAAGACTAACGAATGTTCACTTCCAGAAGCATCGTTACCAACTGTCGATCACTGCGCTCTGGCCTTGCGGAGATTACCTTCTCGTCCCACGCACCCGCTCACGTTCTTGGGACATTCGATAACTGCTAAGTCGTCATGGATAAAGCATATGACACTCGCGGTACTCGTATGTGCATACGATTGCAACGTCCTCGTACCACATCATGACCCGGCAAGCTTAATCGTTCATACATATGAAGGCCAAGCCACAGTGCCACGATAGATTCATGGCTCAACGTGGTTGACGGGCCTCGACGAGAGGAGCATGGTATCTGAGACCTTTGAATGCACAAGGTGGGGGACACTCTGGAGACGAGTTAGTATTATGAGCCACACTCGAAAACAACAGTGCTCTGCATTGAGGTTCTCCATGGCTCAAGCACTTCATTTCATTTCATCTCATGTTCTCGCCCAATAGAGCAGTGGGAACTGTGTACGGTATCTGAAATAAACATAGCGGGGTCATGCTTACCGTATTTTGTACGGGACGTTGTCCTTGCACAATATTACGAAGTTACAAGGATTTATACAGCTACGACCTATTGATCGCGGCCGAAACAGATGCTCGGGGTATGTATCTTTCTTCCCCCGCCACACGCGGTAACAGAACGAATACTGTGCTTCTCTTCGGTAGTGGTTTGAGGTTATTTGTGAAACCCTGGAATAGGTATAGGCACTATTATTGGACATTCCCAGTATATTATCATAACTACCGGGCCCTTTAGAAAGGTGTACTTGGTTCCAAAGTACCGAGGCTATGCAATAGACTTTCCACCAACAAGCTTGGTGTATTTCACATCGACCCATCAGAATCCTGCTTTGTTGGCTTTCCTACGAAGAAGGTAGATGTTGCAATAATGGTCGGACCATGGAAGAGAGAAATTCTGATGTTGGTTGAGGTCAAAGAGGCATGTTAGTGTCCAAGCTTCTGAATCTCCACCTGTAAGTACTACTACACATCTGACGGACGGCAGGGACCGAGGTTCTTATTTCAGCTTCACTAGTACGGCATTGACCTCGAAGAACTCTGAGCACAGATCCAAAGTCCGAATAAAGCGTGTCAAGCCTCGAGTGCCAATCGAGATAACAAGGGACAACTGGACAATTACGAACCGCGACGGAAAATTTGCGGGAGACAGGTTCCCCCATAATTCGACGAGAAACAGCGAAGTTCAACTGATATCATGACCATGTTCCTTTCTTTGGTGTGCAACCTTTTTTTTCCATTCTAGTTCAAGGTATGATATTTGACGTGTGTCTACCATCATCAGAAATCCGTAACAAACAATGCAGGCCCCTGTATCAAAGGTATGATTGTTGGGAGCTAGTAGGTATTTCTCGGACACCAAACGATGTTGCAAACGTAGCGATGTGTTAAAATTATCTGGCTTATGGAGTACATACCGAACGGTAATGTACATATACGGTGACGGTGAATCTTCAAATATGCCAGTTGGTTTTCATAACAAACTAGCAAGGGCTCCATGCTCTTCGGAGCTTTCCATGCAATTTCTTTGATGTTAGCTCGGATGGCTGCTTGTACTACTTCGCTCATACTTTAACGGCGATATACTGATCGTGGTTCCTGCTCGAATCAGGAATGGTAACCGCTGTCAACTACATTCTACTGAGGTGGGTTTGGTCCCATCAATGGTTCTGTGCCTTAAATTCCCCTGAACGCCACGAGCTAAGTCGGATTACAGATAGATAATTATACCCATGTGCAAAAACAGCTACGAATATCAGAGAGCCGAGAGTTGCATGGCGTCGCCAACCATAAATCTGATCTTCACCTCTTTTGGTGTTTCTCCGCCACTATTTATCAATACCTTGAAGGATGGTTGGATGTTTATGCGTTTATTTGGTCAAAGAAATGATATCCGGGACAGCAATGCATGCTGATCCACCATCGAAGCTCAATAACTAACAATTATGCACTTACCTGTGTCGATCAGGGCAACTACCTTGCTGTGCGAACAATTCTGGCGTGCAAAAACTTTGATCACTCCTGGTGGATTTCCAGAACCTAGACATTTCCAAAGTTGCATGGCTTTATTTTTCAGATGGGGATTCGTTGGGCAAGGTTTCCATTCTTGGGATATTTGTGTTCAAGTCTTGTCGTAACTCATCTGGAAGGATCCTGTGGGGAGACTTCTCTGGGTCAAGCTTTCCGGACAGGTACCCTACGCAATCAAACTGTAAGGAAGTTGGCCGTTAAGTATATCTGCTATAATTTCTTATATAAAGACCTCGACGTTTCTCTATGGTCTTGCTCAAACAATCATTTCACTCTTTATTCTAACTATATACACCAAAAGTCTCTTCTTGGAGCTCACTTGCAAGTATGCTTGGACTACCTGCTCTTGCTGGTCTTACTGTCTCTACTGCTTTAACCATTGTTGGATCTGCATCCGCTCTGTAGGCTACCCATTTTCGGACCTGTTTTCTATTAGAACGGTACTAACATCTATACCTTCAAGCCCTTCTCAAAATGTCAAGCGTGACAACACAACTACCGTGCTTCCAGACTATGAGTACATTGTTGTCGGGTCTGGTGCCGGTGGCGGACCTCTTGCTGCTCGCCTTGCTATTGCAGGAAAGAACGTGCTCCTGATCGAAGCTGGTGATGACCAAGGTACCACTGTTTATGAAGAGCTTCCAAGTTTCTTCGCCCCAGCTAGTGAATATATCCCAATGTCGTGGGATTTTTACGTCAGACATTACACCGATGAGTCCCGGGATCAGGCAAATACCAAGGCTACCTATCAATTAACGAACGGAAGCACATATATCGGCATTGACCCACCATCAGATGCTACTTTCTTGGGTATCTGGTATCCACGCACAGGTACTTTGGGAGGTTGTGGTGCCCATAATGCTATGATTACTGTTTATCCCCACGAATCTGATTGGGATAACATCAAGAACATCACTGGTGACGATAGCTGGGATGCGGTTAACATGCGTCAATACTTTCAACGTCTTGAGAACAACCAATACCTTACGAACTTTGGTTATGATGAATCTGGCCATGGTCTAGATGGCTGGCTCGGAGTCAGTGAGATGAAGGACGAGTTCTTCCTTGAAGATCCAAAGGTTCTACAAATCATGTCCTCCGCTGGCAAGGTTCTTGGGATCTCCAACGCCACTTTAACCGATCAGACTACACTTAACGCCCAATACCCTCTCGATATGAATACCAACTATACTGGCCGTGACCAAACCACTGGAATGTATAGAATGCCAATGGCTGTCTCTGATGGTTCCCGAAGCAGTCCTCGTGACTTCCTTCTCGCCACTGCTGCCGCTTATGACACCCTTACTATTCGCACCAACTGCTTTGTCACCAACATTCGCTTCGATAACTCTACTGGAACTCCAACTGCTGTTGGTGTTGATTTCATCGATGGACAAAGTCTCTACAGTGCCGATGCTCGTACCAATTCTACTACCCAGGCTGCTGGTGTGTCAGGTAGCGTTAACGCGACCGCTGAGGTCATCATATCCGCCGGTACTTTCAATACCCCACAACTACTAAAGTTGAGCGGCATTGGTCCAGCCGCTGAGCTAGAGAGTTTTGGTATTGATGTTATCTCCGATCTTCCAGGTGTTGGTTCCAACCTCCAGGACCACTACGAGATCTCTACCGTTACCAAGTTCGATGAAGAATTCGAGCTTCTTTCCAACTGCACCTGGCTCTCAACTGCGGATGATGAGTGCTATATTGAGTACACAGAAGGTACTACTGGGGACTCCAAGGGTCCATATGCTACCAACTTGCTCTACAGCGGTATTCTCCAGAAGTCCAGCATCGCAACTGTTGACCGCGACGTCATGACCGTAACTGGCCCAATCTTTTTCCGCGGCTACTTCGAGGGCTATGCTGAGCTTGCTGCTGCCGATAACAACCATTGGACTTGGTTACATCTGAAGGCACATGAGCGAAATCTTGCTGGAACCGTCAACCTTACTTCCAGTAACCCACTTGACACTCCAAACATCAACTTTCATTACTTCGACGACGGAACAACTGCCGACAACATCGATAACCTCGATATCCAGCCCTTGGTAGATGCCATGTCCTGGGCCCGTGATGTCAATGCCGACATCGCTAGCAGTAGCAGCTACAATTTCACTGAGGTCTGGCCCGGAGCAGACATCTCCACAGATGACGAGGTGGAAGACTTCATCAAGCAAGAGTCATGGGGTCACCATGCCTCCTGTACTTGCAAGATCGGAGCTGACGATGATGAGATGGCCGTACTCAACTCTGACTTCCAAGTCCGCGGGGTTAATAATCTTCGTGTTGTTGATGCTTCTGCTTTCCCTCAGATTCCTGGGTTCTTCGTTGTTACTTCTGTCTACATGATGTCTGAAAAGGCTGCTGATGTAATCCTCGCTGCAGCTGCTTAGATTTGATGATGTTTGAATGACGATTAAATACGGCTTGGACTTTCATATGTACATGTTCTTGATTTATTATGCCTGTATTTTGTATTCAAAATCATTATCAATCAGTTCAGATCGCTTAGCATACTTATAATGCAATTACTTTGACATGATTTTACTCTCTTTGCTTTCTCATGGATTGTGCCATGTTGAATCAGATCTCATTTGTAGTCACAAAGGTTGTAAAAGACCTGACTCGGCGGAGTATCAGATATAGGATATCGTTTAACTATAATTATTTTATTTGTGGGATAAGCCAAAATCTAGTGGAAGATCCTCATCCCTTCAAAACTGCAGCAACAGTCTCCTCAACCTCCTTCTGGCTAAAAATGGGAACACCCAACAGCTCGTTATCAGTTTGCTCAGCATAGCTTTTGTAGCCCTCACCAAAGATCGACGTCAATATGAAGCCGACCCAAGTCGCAGGTCCGAGATCACCCTTGCCCAAACGCTCAAAGCTGTCCTTCAAGACTGCATCAGTGCTAACCTGTTCAACCTCCCACTGTCCGGCCGGCTGGATCTTGTTCACAATAGCAATCAGCTCGTTTTGTGTGACATCCGCACTTTTAACTCTGACAGCGCGGTTCTTTGTCTCCTCTGGCTTCTTGAGAACGCCAGCCACCGCCTTTCCAATAGTCTCGAGTGTAGAAGTGCTGAACTTGGCGTCACCTCCATTGTACAAACGGCCCTTCTTGTTCTTCACATCAAGTAGGAACGCATGCTCCAGGCCCCAGTCGAAGAAAGCTCCCGTAATCACTAGAGTGTAGCTAATCTCGTTCTTCGCCGCTTTCTCCTTCAAATACTTCTGCACCTCGACCTTGGGTGCGAACACAGGAAGCTCAGTGACTTTGGCGTACGTGGTGTCGCTACCAAACTCGGATGGAATGAAGCGCTTAACACCTGCGGCGATGGCTGCATCGATGACCTTGGTTTGTGTGCCGACGGAGAGTGTTGCTAATGTGGAGACTACAGCATCAACACCTTGCAGAGCGGCTGTGATAGAAGAGATATCGTCATAGTTGACTTTCTTGACGGTCACGTTGGACGGGAAGGTCGCTGTGCTGGATTCGCGAGTGAGAACAGTGACCTCGAAAGAATTGGAGGCGAGGATTTGTTTGAGGATGGGAGCGCCAACATTTCCTGTGGCCTGGGGTTTGTTAGTTTATATTCTTGAAGTTGTTGATGGAATGTAGCATACTCCTGCGATTGCAACTCTCTTAATAGCAGACATTTTAGCAGCTTTGTGTTCTCAATAGGATTAAAAAGATATGTATAAGGTGTCTGTAATTATTTGACGGATGAATCGAGGTATATAATTGCTATGATTGGATTGTAGCTGGACTGATGATACAGAATTTCACAAAGGCAAGCACGTCGCCTCTTATACACTACCTTACCTATGTATGCTCTATTCATTCTCTGAGTAATCACACCATTCCTACCCCAATAACGATTCCAAATTGCTGCCATGAAACAGAAACTTCTATGCGCAACGTTCCGCAAAGCTTACCATTGGCCAAGACTTCACTCCCTGGTTTTGTCAGCGGTAGAGTGAAGCGTCGTCAGTAGAAGTCTAAATGAGGTTATTGAAGTCGTGATACGCTAGTGCTCAGCGCATGGCGGGGTTTGTCTGGCAGCTTACAAAGGGTGCGGAATTGAAAAGTGCATTAGCAACAAACATATGCGGAAGATTATCCCTTATCAACTTCGGCGATTACAACAAAACAGCCCCCACCTCCGCCGTGGCACGTCTGTAACACAAGTACAGCATGATCCCCCTCATCTTTGCTTGGAATGAGAGAGTTTTTGATTTTGCAATACTGTGCACAATTTACATCATCCTGTGCTTTCACTATCGTGACCATCGTGACCATCGTGCTTTGAGTTGGGATTACGCAATTAGTAAACAGATATCAATATTTTATGGAATTAGGATGGACATGTATACATAATATTATGTCCATGTCTTAGGGCTGAGTAATGCGCAATCTGTAAGATATTTTACAATATCAACAACCTTCGTCCAACGTGTGTATTAGATATCACATTCTGGCTAGTGAGCAAGTAGATTTTCACTCATGTTAAACAACAGCATCTAAAATTCCCTGACAAATGATCTGGATTTAATTGAGTACGTCAGTGCGACAGTGCGACTTGAAATGTTACACTGGCTGACTAGGTGCTATTAAACGTCCCCTATTTCATGCTGCATTCAGCGAATGAATATATGGCATTATGGGCCACAACAAGATATACAGTTCCATGCGTATAAATTCAAAAATTATGCGCAGTCAAGGATCTATTATACACACTCTGAATTTGCTAAATAGGAACAAGATGTCGTTCATATGGACAAGGTGTTGTTTCGGTTTATGATATCAACACATCCTCTTCGGCTCCACGCTTGATCTTACTCGGCCCCGCTTTCATTGGTATCCAAGTGCCATCTGCCGCCCAAGTACCAGCCTTAGTATAATCCCAACTTTGACTCC
Organism: Allantophomopsis lycopodina; assembly: GCA_024752465.1. Lineage (NCBI taxonomy): Eukaryota > Fungi > Ascomycota > Leotiomycetes > Phacidiales > Phacidiaceae > Allantophomopsis > Allantophomopsis lycopodina. The sequence goes on from CP103018.1 coordinate 1,227,616, forward strand.
CCTGCATATAAGAAAATCTAAAGTATTCTGGCTCGGCCAGTGGGGGTTCCCGGGACCACAGGAAGCTGTAGTCACTCTCAAGCCCTTCATCTGCGTACCCTCGGAACCGCTCAACATCATTAACAAGTACACTAATTCCATCAAACGGAGATGGTGGAGGTGACCATGTAAACGTAATGTTAGAAGTGAGTATGCCAAGGTTGATAATCGGTTCGAAAAGAATGGGGAGAGCTGAATTATGCTGTGCATCTCCTTGTAGTTCACCCGATGTCTGAAGAACAGAGTCAAATCCCCAGCGTGCGATGCCATTGATGAACAATCCGATGAGGATACCTTGGTAGAGCAAGGCAGGCCGTGTTTGCATGCTGGTTCCTGGAAGGAAGAGGAGACCCATAATATAATGATGGATGCGAAGGTTTAGTCCAGGTAGCATAAGGGATATTAGAATCCCAAGAATGAATAGACCGTATATACCCAAATAACGTGGCAAGCGCCCTTCTATGCGGAAAAAATAGATTTGCTGTATGACAATGCAGAGAAGCACCAGCACTATGAGCACCAAAGCAAGCATCGCGCCTGGTTGTTGCTTTAGATCATGGGATGTAAGTCGCTGGATGGGTATAAAATTGAATGTATAATTCGATAATGCTCCAACCCAACAACCGCCTAGCCAAAGTATGGTTTTCTCGACTTGAGCAGTGAGTCCTGTCAGTGCACGCCGAATTCCCATGTAACGAAACATGACAAAACCACAAAATGCAGCAGGCAGGAATCGGCCAAGGTTAGTAGACAGTAATTCTGTCATGGACGAATGGTTCGGCGGGTCGGAAGCAAGGCCAACATGGAAGAAAATTCCAGTAAAAATAGTGAAGAAGAACAAAGCTGGTGATGTGGTGAAGAGTGACATTGTAACAGTAAAGACTAGCGAAATAGCCAATAATGGCCATCGAAGGTCTTGTGCTTTGCATGATACACTAGACTTGAAAGAAAAAGATAGAGGAAAGTATGAATCGAATTCGATACTCTTGATACTGTGGTGGGTACTGCTTTTGAATTTGTCATGTTTCCCGAGCGTTTCTACCACACCACAGCCGCCGCCAGCATTATCGATGACTCCAGCATGAATAGCTGAAGCACAAATAAAGGAGTCGCCCCGATATATCGTTTTGACAGTCTCATTTGACGGTCCTCCAATAACTAATGGCATATAGTTGATTTCCTGAGCGCCAACAGCTCGAGGATTCAGGACTATGGTATCAATGCAATTTGCTGGGCATCGAAATGCAAAATTGTTCCCACTGAAAGGTCGGCAGTCATTTCCATCTAATCCACAGTTGTTATCCTTAGACCAGAATGATGCTCCGCACCATACTTCTACTGGCTTTCCATAACCTGCCACTTCACCGGTATATGTGCTTCGGCGCAAGACTAATGAGAACGTCAAGATCCAGCAGAAGTAGAAGCCCAGGAGCAGCATGATTCTTTGTTTCTTCTTTGGCAAAAATCGATCGAGGAGTTTGATCGGTGCCTCTTGAATTATCGGGAAAATTGGCTTTATGATATGGATGCGTGGTGGTTGTGGGCCTTTTGCCCATTTAACAATCGCTTTTGAGACCCGTCGCACAGGTGTAGGAACCCATTTCAAGTGTTTGTATGCACCCACATCTTGCAGAAACCGTGGAGTCGGCGGGGAATTATCATCAGTCTCATAGCCATCGATGTTGAGATGAGAGGATTCGTTGATAGGCGCATCAGGTTCGTCCTCCCACCCGCCATATGTATGATTTTCGATTGGTTGTGAGACTGACATTGCAATGTTTTCACGATCTGCAAGTTATTGGATTAGAGAATGACCATCGATACAACAGTGGGCCGATTACATACTGTATTGGTTATCGTCTGAAAGTGTATTTCGTTCTCTCGACGACCCATCTACGAGTCAATATTGAGGAAAGGGCATGATAATCCTGATGGAAGAAGATGCTCTTAGGTCTTATTGGACTCGTAAGCCACGATGTAAAGCATTTGAGATGCATGGCGGAAGTGTTTGAGTGTCCGGCGCACTCGGAGTGGAGGGAAAGCAAAGTCTTGGCATTGTTAACAATCAGCCTAAGCCGAAGCAGCTCTGTGGTATCGGAGCAAGGTGGTAGTGGTTAGGTCTATGAGACGTCACGGTTAACTCGGCCAGCAGTCGCGCTTTCAATCACTACTGTGTACCTTAACTTAGGTATGCACCTTTCCTTATCTTAGCGTATCTGCGTGCCTGGCACGGAACCCCGAGTGGTGGAGGGGGCGCTAGGCCATTTCTGCTTTGACAACTCTACAGTTTTGCTTGACAGGGCCGTGACAGTCCAACGTAGTCGATCGGAAGCATTACAGAGTTTATTGTTCTGCGAACCAATCAGAGCCTAGAATGCTGTGTATCTTCACAAACACTTGCCGAAAGACCTTTGCCGCCCACGATATCTCCTGAGGGACGCTGGCCTGCAGACTATCTAGCAATCATCAATTCTCACAAACAGACAAGAAAAGGCTCAACATGGCAGCCGGTTCATCTCCAAATCTCATCTTCAAGTATGAGGGTTCCGCAAGCGTTGATGGTAGTGCTTCACGGACAGGAAACCTGCATATTGCAGACCGCTTGGACATCGAGACTCCAAACTTCCTCGCCATTGGATCAAGAGGCATTGTTCCTCACATTACTCCAGATGTCTTGAAGAAGGACACTGACATATGGGGAGTTCATATGGCATTGGAAGACTGTAAGTGTTTATCTCACTCTGAAGTGTCACGTGCTTATGTTTTCTTAAGTCATTGAGAAGGCAGAAAAGAGACCACCGCCAATCCTCAATGCAAAGTCTATCTCGGGAGACATTAGCCCACTGCATGCTTTCACTGCTCTCCCTTCCCAAACAATTACGCTTCTAGCTCCACGACGAACCCCAGCTGTATCACCACCTTCTGATAATGGCAATACAAACACATCTATTTCCGTGTTCACTTCAACGGGCTTCCAAAGCCTTACCAACGCCTCGTATCTCTCTACTATTGAGAACCTATGTCCAAATATTGCTATAGCATTAGCTGATACACCATATGGAAATACTCCAGGTGCAAAGCGTGTACCAAAGATGACTGACCGCACGCATAAGTTCTTAGAAGAGATGATAGCTGCGAAAAAGAGCAGCGCAGCCTGGAAAACGGCCATATTTGCGCCTATTCTCCCCATATTTGCAGGGAGTCAATCAGAATATCTGGATGCCATCTCCGACGAGCTAGCGTCAGATATTGCTGGTGTAGCATTCTATTCCTCCAATCTACTCCCAGATCTCCCTGCCACCACTGCACTGGCAACAAAGCTACGCCTGTCTCTCGATGAGCCCTCAACACCGCATGAGATCCTTAGACAAATTTCTCTAGGCATGGACCTTTTTGCCATTCCGTTCGTCAACAGCGCCACAGACAGTGGCATTGCCTTGACCTTCGAGTTTCCCCCGCCATCCACAGAAATGACGGGATTACTTCCACTCGGAATAGACATGTGGTCGAGTGAACATGCCACCTCCGTCACACCATTGACCTCTAACTGCTCCTGCTACACTTGCACGACTCATCACCGCGCCTTTATCACTCACCTCCTCTCTGCCAAGGAAATGCTCGGTTGGGCTCTTTTACAGATTCATAACCACGCTCTTCTCTCCAACTTCTTTGCATCTGTTCGCACCTCTATACGTAGGGGAACATTTGAGAATGACGCAAAGGCATTCTTAAGAGTTTATGAGGTTGAGATGCCAGAGAAGACCGGGAATGGCCCGAGACTGCGTGGATACCATGGGAGAAGCATTGGACCTGGAGAGATGAAGAAGAATAAGCCGGCTTGGGGAGCCTTTGGTGAAGGTGGAGCAAGAGAGAAAGGTATCTAGAGTAGAAACGTGGTCGACGGTACTTATGACAACACGAAAATGACTTAAGCTGTGTAGATTTGCTAATTAGCAAGGATAAGCATCAATGAAGACGTTTGATTTGGTCCAAATTGAAAGTTGAATTCATGTCTATTTTTAAAAGCTTGCTAAGTATCGTAACTATCAGAATTATGTGCTAGATTCAATATTCTTAGACAATTGCATAACAATATACGCTGCACAACGTGAAACTAAGCAAAAATGCGCAACTTACATCAGAATTAAATAAGAAGAAGAAGAAGAACCAGACGTGCCCATCTGCATATTATTTAAAGGAAAGAAAAATGGCAGTGTAAACCGAACCATTGAGAAAGGGGAGTATAAATCGGAATAAAATTCAACAGAACGAGCAACAAGAAAGTCATGTCTGAGACTATTTGCATGAGAAGAAATTAAATATCATATATCAGGAAACCATACCACACTTTATTCAGATACTGCTGTCAAGAGACTTTTAAAATCGCACCTATACTCACCGTATATACAGACAGCAGGGTAGCGATTTTATTTATGTCAGGAACATATTTCATGGGAGATACAGAATCAGAGATACTTTATAGGACATTTGGCACCTATAGACTATGAAGACCAAGCGAAATATTAAATGCCGGCTGGCAAAAGGTATCTATTTCTATTGAAGACGAACACAATAACACTACAAATCACACCAGAGCTCATGATATTCCTTTAAGTTGACCTCACCACCAACAGCCTCCTTCCTCAAATAACTTGGGAATCCAACTGTCTCAACCTGCTCCTCATCAGTAGCAACCTTCCAATCCTTTACACTAAATCCATTACCAAACCACGCAAATCGATTCCCGCTGGGGTTTCGGTATGTATACGTGAAATCTTCAAAGCGTACATCTCGTCGTACAAAGTTGACATGCGTGCCACTACCCGGCCAGATGCCGTGAATACGACCACCCTTGATGTTGCCATTGTACCAGGAGCTGCAAGGCTCGCTCATGACCGTCCTAGGAAAGAAAGACTCGCAGTAGGCGCGGAAGTCATCGGCAGCAGCTTGGGTTGGGGCTATGCTCTTAATGCCTTGCGAGGAAATCTTGCGAAGGACTTTTGCAACGTAGGTGATCTGGTTCTCGAGGGCATTTGGGATAGTGCCTCCAAAGCCCGTTGAGTTTGGCCCACCTAAGATGAAGAAGTTTGGGAAGTTGGGCGCTGCTATTCCAAGATACGTGTCTGGGAATCCAATGGAGCCCCCTGGGCCCCACGCTTCGCGGAGGTTGACCCCGTTAGCATTGATTGGGAAGGCCGGCTTGAATGACACATCAGCCCCAGTGCTGCAGATTACAGCGTCATATGATCGCTCCGTACCATCAACTAGCTCTATCCCAGTCTTCGTGAAGCGTTTGATGTGAGTAGAGACATAATTAACATTTGGCGCTGAGATAGCTTCCAGATATCCAGGGCCAGGAGTAAGTCTTCGACAGCTGGGTGAAAAATCGGGTGTAATTACTTCAAGAAGATCGGTTCGATCACCCAATCTCGCAGCCATGAGCTTCTCGAAGTCTTTCTGTGCAGCTTTGTTCTTCTCGTGGTTCTTCAAAATAATGCTGAATCGCCCATAGGACTTGGATTCAAGATACTTTCGGAATTCAAGGTATCCTTCAGGGTCTTGGGGGGGTATCTCTCGTGGTTCTGGGCCTCTGCTCAAGTTCTCTCCTCCAAATGACCCTGCAATCCATGTTCGACTTCTGGCATAATGATCTAGATGTTTTGCGACCTTCTGAAGCGAAGGGACAACCTGAAGTCCAGAGGCACCGTTGCCAATAACAGCTATGTCTTTGCCTGCTGGATCAAATTCTGGATCCCAGTTTGAAGTGTGCCGTAAATGGCCCTCATATTCATCAATTCCAGGGTAATTTGGAAGACGTGGATCACTAAAGTGACCAGTGGCGGTTATAAAAACGTCTGCTTCTTCTGTCCTGTCCCCAGCCTTTGACCTGATATCAACTAACCACTTTCCCTTTTCTTCATTCCATGTAGCACCTAATACTGTAGTTTCAAATTGTATGAACTTGTTGACTTCATATCTCTCGGCTATTGACTTCCAGTACTTGTAGATTTCTGCACCAGGAGCGTAATTCTGACTCCAGGTTGTTGAAGGAGCAAATGTACTTTGGTAGACATCGGAAGGAATATCGCATTTAACACCTTCAGGTTTTAGCATTTTCATAGTCCAGAAGTTTATTTATATGTTGTTAGCTTACCAGGATAACGATTGGTATACCAAACTCCAGCCTTAGATATAATTAGCAACACGACTTCTTGATAAACAATGATATTCTGAATTTGCTTTCCCAATCACAATTCTTGAGATATATATATGATAATATATATAATAGAGGAGTATTTCATACCAAATCGTCATTTCTTTCTAGAATTGAAAGCTGTAGCCCAGGAACTTTTGCAGGCAACAATGTTCCAGCAAGGATTCCAGCCATACCAGCACCAACGACAATAACTTTTATTGGATGCGGCGTATCAACAGGATGGTCTTCCAATTCCAAAGGAGGGAACACCGTCCTCAATGGTGCTCGGTGTTCTACTGGAACCTCCTTTGGTCTCAAGACAGGGTCCGTTGTAGGCTCGGTCTCAACCACCACGGCACCGTCAATAACTCCATCAATTGCTGTCGAATGCGGCGCCATATTTGCAAGACCCAAAAATTGTACACAAAACAAAGCAAGGCAAGAAAAATGATCTAAAGTGAGAGTGCAGAAATACGGAGACGTCCAAAAGCATACATATGATATTCATTTGGAGGTCCTGCAGCTTTGGGCGCATCTATCATTGCGCTCACAAGTGGATATACGTCTTTCACCACAAGCAAGCAAGATTGCGCAATCGTCGCGAATGCATCTCACGCCTCAACAACCAATTGTAGGCAATACTTAGCAAAACAGCTCTCAGATAACAAAACAGCTCTGAACAGCACCCGCCTGATATTATTGTGCAGCATGAGCTATGGAGTCTTCGCAGCCTCAATTGGCCAATGAGGTGGGCTTGATGCCTCACCGCGGGGCACATTTGCCGACACAAGAACCATCTCCTACCTCTTGTGCACGAAGTATCGTGACCATGAGGGGAAGTCGTGATAATGAGGTGCTCTCCTAGGATAAAGGCGTGCATCTGAGCAATGAGCTCCATGCAAGATAAGAGATAGGCAAGATGAGGATGGGGTGATGGACCCGTTGTTAGAAGCCGCGAGCCCATCTGATTTGATACGAAGAGACAGAGCTGACACCACGTGTATTGCATGCTCATTCATATACACGCCAGACTTCTCTCTGATGAAGCGGAATTGTTCCAAGGTACAACTTCCAAAGTCAAAGACAAGTAGTTTTCCAATTGAACGTTGTTTCTGCAACTGATACGCCATGGCGAGAACTCGAGGAAGTCATGGAGTCGCATCAGATGGCGGGGCAAAGAACGGCGCGAAGCCGAAGAAGCAGATTCTCATCAATGCATTTGACATGAGCACAGTCGGCCACCTTTCTCCTGGGCAATGGAAGGTAAGCTTGGGTTGCAATACTGGCATAGATGATACTAATGATAATCAAAGAATCCAAAGGACAAGAGCAAAACAAAGCGCAAGTTGGAATACTGGATCGAATTAGCGAAGCTCCTCGAAAGGTCGGTCGCAATACCAAATACAACCCACTACATTACTTATACTCAATCTTAGGGGCGGTATCAACGCATTGTTCCTGGCAGATACATACGGTGGTCATGAAACATATAAAGACAGCGTTGATGACTGTATTCGAAGAGCAGCACAGTGAGCGTCAAATCACCCAGTCCATATTTTTATCATAACATTGTCTAATCTCTTTTTTAACCATTTTTAAGATGGCCAATGACAGACCCCACAATTGTAAGAACCCTTACAAATCTACAACTTAACGCATATATACTTACAATTACGCAAAGCCAATTTCAGCAATGGCTGCTGTCACTAAGAATCTATGCTTCGCTCTAACCAGTAGTACAACTGTTGAACCTCCCTTTGTCTTCGCGAAACGCTTCTCTACCCTTGATCATCTTACAAATGGTCGTCTTGGCTGGAATATCGTGACATCCTACAAGAAGTCGGCTTTTAAAGCAATCGGTATAGATATTCCAATCGAACATGACGAACGCTATGAACAGGCAGACGAATATCTCCGAATTCTGTACAAGCTCTGGGAAGGATCGTGGGCTGATGATGCGCTTGAGGAAGATGTTGAGAATGACTCCTATGTTGACCCTGATAAAGTACGACAAATCAATCATCATGGCAAGTTCTTTAAACTTGAGAGTCGTCATATTGTGGATCCATCTCCGCAAAGAACGCCTTTCTTATTCCAAGCTGGCACTTCAGCTGCTGGATCAAGCTTTGCTTCGAAGCATGCGGAAGGAATTTTCGTGTCCAGCCATTCTCCTGAGGTGCTAAGACCGAAGGTAGAGAACATTCGGAAATTGGCAGCAGAGGAGGGTAGAGACCCACAGAGTATCAAGTTCTTTGCAACTTTCACGCCTATCATTGGTCGAACCCAAGAGGAGGCGGAAGAGAAGTACGAAGAGGTGAAGAAGTACGCGTCGACTATTGGTGGCCTTGTACTTTTCAGTGGATGGACGGGTATTGATATCTCCAAGATTGATCTCGATGAGGAAATTACTCCTGAGCATTCTACAACGTCTGCTAAAATCCAATCGGTTCTAACCTCGTTGACTACTACCTCAAAAGAAATCCCCAAGTGGACTCCTCGTGTGGTGGCTGAGAGAGCAGCTATCGGTGGTCTCGGGCCAGTGACTGTAGGGACACCGGACGTAGTCGCCGACGAGATGGAGCGCTGGATCAATGAAGGTGATCTGGATGGCTTCAATATAGGATACATTACGACCCCGGGTACTTTCGAGGATGTGGTTGACCTACTAATCCCCGAGCTGAGGAAGCGGGGCTTATATGCGAAAAAGGAAGATGGTTTGACAGCAAGAGAAAAGGTTTATGGGAAAGGTCAGGCAAAGCTGAGAGATGACCACCTTGGCAGTACCTACAAGTATGATGTTTACAAGGAGGACCCACCATTTGAGAAGACAAGCGGTGAAAAACGCAAATTGGAAGATGTGGTTGATGAAGTGTTACCAAGCAAGAAAAAGGTCGCCGTATAGGATGTTATTATATGAGAAGCGCTCTCATCATGTGCAAGCGGTTTATTGACATTTCTCCTTGCCGACATTCCTTTCTACTCAATAAGGAATAAAGAAAACAAATAGAGAATGGTTGGAGAATTCCTATGATCATCACTGTCGAATCATTGGATTTGTTCAAAAAGTCTAAGTGATCCCAACGCCTGTAAGAATGTGAGTGTTGAGAATACTACTGTATAGGGTGCAATCTTCAAGATGATACTGTGTCCCTTTCATACAAATAAGCTCTTGACACGTCTTAATGGTGAAGCAAAGCACATTTCTTTCCCAATGTAGCAAATGGAGATGCCAGAAATAGGACAAACAATCCCAATTGGTGATTTAAAAAATCCCCGCTACCGCGAAGTCTCATTAACAGCACCCAATCACCATAATTTCTCAGCAAATAGGAATGGGAGCTTGACCACAAACACAAGGCCGATCCCGCACTCTAAGCTTATTCCACAGTTTAAAGTGTCGCGAATTACAATCCAGCGCATTCCAGCTTTCATGGTCTCCAATGCCAACTTTCCCATCATCTACAAAATCCCTCCACTCCTTCAAATTTCCCACACGCTCGCTCACTTCACTTTGAGAAGTCTTCTCACAAGATAATATGCATTCTGATTAGAAGCATTATCTTTGGAGAAGCACCGACGAGAGCAAGGAAAAAAGACGGTGCACAATGAAGGTTCCCTTGAGATTCGCAGTCGCTGTTTTGGGTTTGGTGGCGCCGGTCACAAACGCTATTACCCTGGACATTTCTAATACTGGTACTGCGCCCGCAACCCTGCGACAGATCATAAAATGCAAATTAATTGACTGATCTAGATTCTATCAAGAAAGCTGCCAGTACCATAGCTGCAAGTCTCACGAGTTGGTATAAAGGAAATACAGACCCTTCACAGATTGGTGTTCTGCCTCCTCCCTATTACTGTAAGTCGGGGCATAACATATTGTAATGGGTATCGATTGCTGACGATACCCCACAGGGTGGGAAGGCGGGGCAATGTGGGGTGCGCTGATCGACTACTGGTATTACACCGGCGATGATACATATAATGGCATCACGACGCAAGCTCTCCTCAGTCAAGTTGGTCCGAATTTCGATTACATAGTAGCGGCCCACGAGAAGGATGAGGGAAATGATGATCAGGCTTTCTGGGGCTTCGCGACCATGAATGCTGCTGAGCGCGGCTATGCTCTACCTCCCTCCAATATTCCAGATTGGCTAACTCTGACCGTCAATCTTTGGAATACGCAGGCTGCACGATGGGATCTGTCTACCTGTAATGGAGGCCTTCGCTGGCAGATATACACATTTAATAGTGGCTACAATTACAAGAATTCCGTCTCGAATGGCGCTTTCATGCAGCTTGCTGCACGTCTCGGCAGGTATACAGGCAATCAGACATACTTCGACTGGGTAGAAAAAGTTTGGGATTGGGAAACCAGTGTTGGTCTAATCGATTCTGGTTATTCTGTCTATGATGGAACAGACGATACACTGAACTGTGCTCAAGTGAACCATATCCAATGGACCTACTCTCTTGGTATCCATCTATACGCCGCAGCTGTTATGTACAATACAACACAAGGTTCAAGCATATGGGAGGGTCGTATCAACGGCCTTCTTGCTTCATCTGCTATCTTCTTTAGTCCAAGTGGTCAAAATGCGCAGAATGTCATGTTCGAGTCTGCTTGCGAGACAATTCATAGCTGTGACAATGATCAGTACAGCTTCAAGGGATATTTAGCTCGCTTCATGTACAAAACCACTCAAATGGCTCCATTTACAGGTCCTGCAATCTTCACACTCATGGATGCCTCAGCGCAAGCTGCTGCCGCAGCATGTTCAGGTGGAGGTGATGGTTCAACCTGTGGGGAAGTGTGGTATACCGGTTCGTATGATGGTAACTACGGCGTAGGACAATCAATGAGTGCTATGGAAGTTATCCAAGGACTTTTAGTCAAAGAAGCTGGGGCGCCTTATACGAAAGATAATGTGCAAATCCGTATCAACACAACCAGTGTCAGTTCGGCACCAGTGCCAACAGTTACCAGCACCACAGTTATACAGACCACTCCGATTCCGACTGCCGCAGAAGAAACAACTAATCCAGTACCGAAACCTAATAAGAAGAAGAATGACACAAGTCATTCAACCGCTAACTTAGGACTTGCGATGGCCTCAGCTATTATTGTTGGCGGAACTCTCTTGTTGCAAAATTCGGGATCTGCAAATACCTCAGATGCAGCCGACGAAATGGCGGCAACTACAACGACGATGACGACGGCTACGAAAACTCCAAGTGAAATAGACCGAACTGAGACAACCATCTTAAGTACTGTAAGTTAAACTAATCTTTTAATGTCAGGGTTTACATGTTTATTTTAATCCGCTTCATGATGATAGTTAAGTTGCTAATCAAATGAACAGGTAGAAGATTTGGTGGCCAACAATACTGATAAAACTGAAGACAATGAGAAAAAGGAGATCATGAATGATACGGATGAGAATACCATTACTGCAACCTTCGCTTCAAGCTCAACTTCAACGGCACACAAGAAAAGTGGTACAGATAGGGTGGGTGTTGATATTCCTCGAGCGGGACTTATAATGGGTGTTTTGGTGGCATCTTTGGGAGTCTCTTGAGCTGTCTCTGTATACCACTTGAAGTAGATATATTTCAAGGGCTGGGGAAGGCTTGATTCTTGACTTCAGTGCTTTGGCATTATAGTTGCATACTCTGTGAGATAGGGTACCTTCAATTGCATAATCAGTAGTATGTACATACAAACTGTGTACATAGACAAAATACGATATTGGCCAATCCTCAGATCTTCTTCATGTGATAAGTATACTGCTATTTTGACATGTGATCAGAGTCTTATTATGTACTGACTATACTGGTATGGATCTCAAGGATCTCCATTAAAGAGCCGGGTAAATAATTTACGCTCGTGTATCTGTTACTAAGTACAAGTATTCGTGTTTATAGCCTTGTTTGGCAACTAATTTAAGTCGTAAATCACTACATATGGAGAAATAGTGTTCGTTGGTGATGACAGCGCCATGAGGGGAAGTATCTGTGCAGTATACAGAAATACCATGGCGGAATACTCCTGACTTGAGAACTCTGTGTGTAAAATTCTATACCGTAAGTATTTTGTTACTTACTGAGAATTTATGGATTTCATACAAAGGTTGAACCAGGTCGTCTTAGGATATACCACCATAGAGTGTTCTCACACATGCACATTGCATTTCAATGTGACGAAACACGCCATGATAGTCAATAGTTTTATACTTATTTCAGATTGTTGTGTTCATCTGACTATCGATATCCTACAGTAAGACATATAACATTGCAGGCTTCTGTACTGCATATTCCAAGTAGTGTGTAGTAGCCTTTCTGTGAAATCAGAAGTACAAATGCTTTCGTATTCATCTAATCTTCAAACTTAAGACCATACACTGGTTTTCACATGCACATATATTCACAATCGAGAGACTATTATTCTGGACACGGAAATTATAGACTAAGGAATTTACTTTGGAGCTTGGAGAACTGAAAAATAGACCCCAGCAATTACACTTGCTTCAGGAAGATTTCTAGGAATTCCCTTATGGTCCTCCCCACTATTATACAATCCACGATCTGATGCTTACATGTTGTATTTCAATACTCTGGTACTTCTCCGCCTGGCATTCACTTTTTTCTTTCTTTCCTTCTTAGAAAGAAGGAGGACAGACACGTGCATGAGACTTGCGGAGGAATTCTCGGAGAATTATATTGGAATGATAGAGGTATTCATAGATGGAGAGTTTACATAATGGGGTTTTCAAATGAATACTAGACATGCGATTTTTGTGCTGCACGCTATTGACAATCAACTTAGTGCTCCGGTCCCTTCATTCCTCGGCCAAAAGGCAGCATTACTTAGATAAGTATATTGTTGATTATATTCGGTGGTAGCCAAATTTGATGGGAAACTCATAGCCGAATCTCTGTAATATTACATAATATGACTTGAGTAAATACCGTTTTATGGTAATAGAGGAAATATGAAGGACGGACTTTGAATAAATTACCCAATTCTCCTTACACCTGACGTGACTGAAACCAGTGACGCCGAAACTCGGTAAATTATGTGGGATGATATCTATCGACTGTAAGCACCATACGTATTGGATTTACCCCAACTTTTACCCCACACCCCGCACTGCACACGCACACGCACACCGACTACGCGCACATATGGCCGAAGATTTGCATGACACATCCTCTCAAACAGCCTATCAATTCGACCTTCCCCTTTCTCCAAGTGCACATACATACTACGTATATAAACCAAGTACGCCCGTATAGCAGCATATTGCCAAGAAACTGTAAATGTCACTGAATCGCAAGAAAGCACCAAATCAAGATTTCATGTCCCCATATCAATGGCGAGGAAATTTGATGCGAACACTCTACACCCTCATCCATCTACAGAGCATTCTACAGAGCATTCGGCGAGATAAAAGTCAATCTCAGAGCATAAAGACGGACCGACAGATGATTTTCTGGCAACCACCAGTTCTAGCAAGAATGACAGTTTATGAACTGGATCCCACTACGTAGTACTTATGTACATGAGAAATGAAATGGATTTATGATATACGAGCCCTTCCACCAGAGGAGCAAGATATGGGTATGGATTGGTGCTGCAGCGGAGGCCTATCCCATGGCCGATGGCCCTACCACGGTATATCATGCAGGTGCTATTCTAAGCATGAGCACAATAAACGCCAAGCAAGTTTACACAAACACTTCACATTCTGCACTCAAGCGTCCAGCGATTCAGCAAAGACTCGCTCACGAGGACAATGCATGAACCTGACAATCGCTCTCACCTCATTCCTGGCTGAAATTCGCGTGTAATAGTGACGAGTGGCCTTTTTAAACGCTGACCGATGTCTTGCCCTATTGACACAGCCCGAAGCACAAAACTCTATTTATATTTCACAGTACTTATGAGTATGGAGTCCTAGAGTAAGTAGGTGAGTAGTTGAGAGCTGAGAGGACAAACTATTCCGTATAATCGTAAAAGCTGGAACTGAGGAGGGAGAGTGGGAGATCATCAGCGCCGGTACTGCTGTTACCCCATACTCCCCACAATACAATAACATCAATTCATGTCAGGAGTTTGCATATCAAATTAATGCTTACAGCAATATTTGATATCCATTCGGGTGAATAGATACCACGGAATGTGTCGAGTATTATTAAACTTCTTTACCGTAGGCAAGTTTCATGTGTATTCACCATGCAGAATATTGATACGAACAAGGTAGCCATGAGCAAATTCATGCTTAGCACTTATCCATCCTGGAATATTGCAGGACATAGCAGACTACACCTGCTATGTATATCTCGACATAATACAGTAGTTTATACCATCCCACCATAATACCCCATATCTCCTTAATCCTCGGACAGCCATCGCTAGAACTTCCAAGAAAGGCCTGCCGCAAGCAAGCAAGAACAAATATCAAAAGAGATAAGAAGCCCCCCAAAATTAAAATCAAATGGGAAGAGATAGGCCTCCGGAAGTGCGGAATTAGACCTTTGGTCGTGACGTGTGAGAAGGCTGGGTGCCGTGTCCCACGGGCGCGGGATGACGAGATATGGTGGGAATGTGGGAGAATAGGATATATCATTTTGATACAACCAAGTATATTCAGTAGTCACTACAGACGAATACTTTGCCCTGCGAGCACAATACCAATACTCTATCTGAGGGAGAGAGAGACGTCTACCAAGCCGCAGGATTTATGACATAAATAGCCGACGACAGAACTCAGATAGGAGCGAACGTGTCCGATCCTGATTCAGGATTCAGAATTCCCTTATCTGAACACATGCCATCAGGCATACAGCATGCCTGTTAGACGCAGGCGCAGAAGCTGTGACGATGTTCCCCCCCTTACCTCCGCTCCTCGCTCTCCAAATACGGAATAGAAGGCTGATGATACTCCGTGGTCCAGCTGGTATCGACGTCGCACTCCGCATCGCCATTTGGCGGGGGACGATCAATGTGGGGTCGTAGAGGGGATGGAAAGGGATGACGTCGGTTAAAACAGAAGTCCAAAAGAGCGAGTGGAAGAGCGACGAGGCATGGAAATTCCTGCACGGGCGTCAAAGATCCGATCTGAGTCGAAGGAGCATCATATAGATGGGTTCGATGGTCATGGATCGGAGCACAGAGCAGAGGATCATTCTAGTCTACAACAGATTCTATTCTATGATATATGTCATCGCCTGCCAGATCCCGGCGATCGAGGTACACAGCAAGGTCGGCCCGGCCAGCATCGCAAGAAACCAATATTTCCACAGCTCCAAAAATGTGGATGATCTGAATATGTAGCATCTGGATTAAGGTCCTCCACAGCTGGAACCCACCTCTGCGCCTTTTCTGTGTATACCAAATCCAGTATGTGCAATTAACGCGGCATATGACAGGGAAGCCAGCAGAGCATCTGATATCTATCCAAATTGGTATTCAAATGCCCATCATCAGCACAGAAAAGGAATCACGGCAATCAGCCCTATGCAGGGGTGAGATTTACCACATTGGTGCTGTTATCCATCATATTTCGTACTCCGCATCGAGGTGGGTTTATTGATATCGAGGAGCTTGGAAGACTGCGTTATCTACGGCGTCATATTTGGATGCTGTGCGGATAGTCTAAGGTACGGCAACATACGTAGATAAAAGTCAATATTCCGACTATGAACTACACGGATAGGCATACTACGTAGGCACAAGGGAAAGACAGTGATTACTCACGAGCAGCCTTCCAACATCCGTGTAGACAGAAGTTTAAAATTTGCGCATGGTGAACGCCCGTACAGAGTGCAACACACCCCCATGCCCCCCATACCCCCCCCATAATCACAACGACTCAGCTTAGCAAGCATACCCCCACGTGCATAGTCACATGTCACAAAACAAGCAGACTCAATGACAAGAAAGTTGGTATTGAAGATGTTCAAACACACACACTTCCATTTCCTCTATCCATCCATGCATACACGCAAACGCAAGATATAAAAAGAACTTCTTTAAAACCCCCCTTCCAAAACCCAATCCCCCAACCCGCAAGAAACGCCCTCCTAGTAACCCCCCTCCCCTCCAAAATAGATGAAAAAGAGAACAAAGTCTCTTCCCGAGAACATCCAAGTAAGCAAAGGCACAAAAACATATGGAAAGTGGTAGGAATGGTTGTGTGTGAGAGTCGGAAAAAAAAAGTTGGTGGAGTATGCCATTCCAGTAATTGAACAAAAGATAAAAAAAAAAAAGGAAAAGTAGGTTTAAAAACCATGACTGTCTATATTCATTTCTTTCGTCGCTCCTCTAGGTATACAACAAGCCAAAACAATGCGCAAAAAGGTTTGGGAAAGGTGTGGGGGTAACATGTAGGCCAAAAGACATGGTTCGAGTTGGCGGTCGTAGTTCGGTAGAGTAGAGAAGAGCGTAAATTATTCGATCCCTGTTAAGGGATTTTTTTTGGGAACAAAGAAGCAGTAGCAAAGATGATGAAAAAAGTGTAAAAATTTCAGAATCATTCCAGAACGCCTTTCAATGTAATTGTGAATCTAGGACCCCTGCCCTCCCCCCCAATCTATGCCATCCCATAAAAAAATTAAACACCTCACATTCTGTCCATGAGATCCGTGCCAGCCACAGAACCGGTCGCGCTGGATTGACCTGAAGAGTTGTAATCATTGCTCAGAAGGTCCTGTACCGCTACTTTTGGCACTTGTGGCACTGGTAGTTTCCTTTGTGTGCCATCAGTCCTCGACATGATATCGGTAATGCTCAATCCTGCCCTCGTCTGTCCCGCAATGCCACCTTGGGCTTGAGCGTGATATTGGCCGTCAAGATGTTGTGGCTCCATAGGCGCAAGGGCTGGCGTGTGCTGAAGGGAGAGATTGCGGATCGTAGGGAGATCGTATCCACCGCCATATGGTCTCAGGCGTGGAGAATGCGCCGGAGTTGCAAGCGGGGTGTGATCTGGAGTAGGTGAGAGAGAATCGTGGGAGAAGGTTGGTGAAGATGGTGCGGTCGAGTTTGGTGAGTTTGGTCGACTTCGCTTTGAATGTCTATGGGCGTAATGGTCCTCATCCTCGTGGGAGTGCGAGCGAGACATGGCGTACGCGGACAAAGATGGTAGATGCGTTCTACTGCTGTTGTGGCTGTTGTTGTGACTGTAGTAAGGGTGGTGCCTCGAGTTGTTGTTGTGATGGGAGTGGTGAGCTGGCATGCTCTCGTACTCGACTTGTGTAGCAGCTTTAGCAAGGAGGTTGATATCCAGTGGTTGCCCTAAGCCACTTGGGCTGCCACCCATGCTGCGACCAAAGGGATTGAGGCCAGAAGGAAGAGCACTTCCATAAGAGGCGTAAGAGTGTGGTGGTGAAACGTTCGGCGAACCGATAGCAGAAGCTGGAGCAGATCTGGTCATGTTCTTTGGTGGAGGCATCATTTGCGACATGGCCGCTGAAGGATCTTGAATTACCCCTCCGTGTTGCTGTGCAGCCGCCACTTGTTGTGCCTTGTTACTTCTTCTTGAGTTTGGATTGTTGTGTATCCTTGAGTGACGGGTGAGCTCATCAGATCTCGAGAAGCGCTTTGTGCATCCTGGGAATTGACAAGCGTGTGGCTTCTCTCCAGTATGTGTTCTAATGTGTCTTGTTTGATGTTCGAGGCGGTGGAAAGCCTTATCGCAGAGGGGGCACTTGTATGGTCGTGGGAGGTCCGGTCGCTCATCGCCGCCATGCGATTGTCCACCCATCATCGAAGTCGGCATTACACTGACTGCCGCCATTTCTGCTTCTTGCTGTTGTTGTTGTTGGGCGAGATAAGCAAGTTGCTGTCTTGCCTGTTCCTGTTGCTGTTCGATAGTCGACTGGGGATTGAGCAGATTTGAAAAATCTACTGCAGATGATGCGCGTTGCATGTGATAGCCGCCGCAGCGAGAGGGGATTATATATGTTGGAAGGTGGTGTAGGTTACTCTTTTTTTTCCTTCTTGAGAAAATGTGGGTGAGGAATGGGCGATGGAGGACGTGGAGGGGATGACACACTATTTAGATGTCGGAGTAGTGCGTGGGTTGGAAATTTTGGTGTGGGTGGTGGTGCCTTGCTGGTGCGGGATGATGTGTGGGATGGGTTTGTGGAATTGTGGGCGTGTGGCCGTGTGGAAAAGCGGGCGGAGAGTTAGATGATGGGTAAGAGGGTCGATGCGTACGCAAGGTTTTTGATATTTGGCTTTTAATGAAGTTTGGGGAAAAGGAAGAAGGGAAGGGAGGACGGAGGAACAAAATGGATAGTGGTAGTGGTAGTGGTAGTGGTAGTGGTAGCGGTAGTGGGCGTGGTAGTGATAAGTAGTGATAGGTAAGATAGAGGAGTTGGTAGAGGTAGAGTGTATGTAGTATGTAGTTGTGAGGCAGTGGTAATAGCAATTGTAGCTTCGAATAGTACTGAAGCGGTAGTATTTGAATACTTGGATGTTGGTGCCAGCTGGTGTCGGAGGAAGAAGGAGGAGGAGGAAGAGGAAGAAGAGTTCCTGAAGTACGTATACTGTACTTAGCTACTATAATAGTAAGTACCGTGGTACGGGGGGGTGTGGTAGTGATGGTGGTGGTGGTGGTGCGTATGGATGGATGGATGGGGATGAATTGGTAAGTATGTATTATGTATGTATTAGGTATGAATTTGATATTCCGTACGGAAGAGAATGGACAGTCAAAAGCAAGTGAAAGGGTAACTATAACTATGAATCAAGGTGGTGTTTATTTATGAAAGGGGTGTTAATAGTCGCTCTTGAGAGTAGCGGTAGCGAGAAGGGCCTTTCGAAGCATGGAGGAGAGCAATGGAAGAGTAAGAGCAAGTAGTCAACGAGTATTCGGAAGTCCCAGTCGCTTCTCGATTTTTTCTCGCTTTTTCCTTTTAGTGGATTTGGTAAGGCGGAAGGTGGATGGCGTTGGCGGATTATGGTTGGTAAAATAATGCGGGCGGTGGGCGTGGGTCAAGACAAGAGAGGGAGAGAAGGAGATTGGGGACTGCAGATGGGTAGAATAAATGATATGAGAAAGTAGTATTTTGTTCATAAACGACTGCCTGTTATGCTGTGTATGCGTATGAATATGCGTATGTGTATGCGTATAGATGTGTGAGGGTGTGTGAGTGTGTATGTGTATGTATATGTATGTATGTATTATGTGCTTGAATTTCAATATGTTCACATTTGACTGAATACAGCGGGAGATCAGCCATCAGCCATCAGACATCAGACATCAGACATCAGACAGAATATGAATATCACGAATAAAAGTTTAGGAGAATCTCTTCAATTTGCTCCATTCCATTTTCTCATTTCACTTATAGGCATGCTTGAAATACTATCCTATCGATACCCACTTCCCCCATATTAAAAAAAAATAAAAAATAAAACGAAGGGAGGAAAGAAAAATACGTTAGGTACGTACTCCGTGGACCACCAAACCACTCGTAAGTGTCAGTGTTTGCAAGAGAGGTGTATGGGGAGCCGGACATACTGTGTAGTGGAAAGTTGAAATGCCGAAAGGGGGTGCGAGTTTAGTGGGCAACGGAAGAAACTAAACTAGAATAAAATACAATAAAATAGAATAGAAAGGGCACGCCTTTTGCCTTGCCGGTTGGATAGGATACGAATGTGATACGATAAATTGGGAAATCAAAAATGTAATTTATGGGGATTGAGGGGGCGATACGCCCAGCAAAAAAGTACAAATGCTGCCGACCGGCTATGATAGCGGGCGTAGTGATGCCTCAAAGGCGTATAGCGCATTGGATTGAGCGGGGAGTGCGAGGGGGGAATTAAAAGAGACTTTGCATTGTGGCAGAGCAAAGAGGCGCGAGAAAATGAGAAAAGCTGTGTGCTGCGTGCTTAAGTATGAATGAGAGAGCGAGAAAGGGCAAAAGTCTGACTTTGGGCGCAAGATTGGTCAGATAAAACAATCAATGGGTGAATGAGAGCGAATTGTTCATGGCTTATTGGATTTTCTGTCTTGGATGGTGGATGATAAAATACTGCCTACTCTATTCATACGAAGCACCAAAAGCAACCATATCGGTCTTCTCTTCACTTCTTCGTCTTCTTTTTATTATTGATATTATTTATTGTATTATGATTATGACTATGATTATGATTGTGAATATTTTCATAGTTATTCTCTTTCCTTCCCTTCCCCTTTCATTCCCATTCCCATTCCCACTTCCCCTCCTCCTCCTCCTCCTCCTCTTCCTCCTCTTCCTCCTATCCGAATAAACCGCGAGCGTTATGCCGAAGCCTAAATGCAAACAGATATCCCATAAGTACGCTATTACTCATATCGTTGGCGCGCTGCCATCAACCCAAGAGCTGCTTTGATTGTCTGCGTGCGTGGTGTACTACGGTAGAAAATGGGGGAGCGCGAAACGTGGGGAATGGAAATGCGCAAGGCTTGACTTTGATTGTACACACTTATGGGTCCTGTAATACTGCGAAAGAAAAAATGACATTACGCCTTAAACCCTCTTAATCCCTTTCTCCACAGTACTGCCGTGTACGACCGCGGAATTTCCCCAGGGCCTCGCATCATCATCATCATCATCATCATCATCAATGTCCATCTAAATCAATCTCCATTAGATATACCTCGCCCTTGCTCCTGTCTACGTACATACGTACTGCTGTGCTCACTTCATAAATGCCGTGATTGCGATGCGATGGGATCCAATATCGACTCCATTCATGCCGGAACCACGCCAGATAATATGCATATCCAATGTAGAGATTATGGGAAAACTCCACACTGAACCGCATGTACTTCCATGCACATGTACGCCTATATACTCTGTATGTACCTGATTCTGTATATCTCGAGGTGAACAGGGTCAAAATTAAGTAAGGTAGCTGATGCATCCTGTACCTTGCCATCACAAAATGCTTACTTTGATCCTCTTAGCTACCTATCTATTGCTCCATAACTCCCAGCGGTTTTCGCCGACTCGGACATTCTTGAATGTACGAAGAGCTGCTCTTCCACGCTGTAACTGGTACGGGTACGATATGTATGTCAGTCTCTAGCTAAGAAGAGCTCCAATAATTCAACACCCCCGAACACATGCCCGAGTAGAGTCTAATGCGTCCGGGTATTTTATATAAGTACCTCCACTGTTATCCAAGCCACACACAGCATACATGTCTTTCCTTAATCTTCGCTCTTTTCATTGGCATTCTGCACGTAGCGCCCTCCGATCACCTCGCGATAAAAATACCCCGTATTGCGTACAAGTATAGGAAACACAAGGAAAAGGGAAGGAATCAAATTAGAAATTCAGTTTGCTGCGTGCTGTGCCATTCACCATTCTATTCCCACGGGCCTGACGGGCGCTTATCCAGAAGCCGGCCGGTCTGGGTGAAGCCTAAGCAAGAGATATGGGGAAGCATACGCCGCGAATGGCTGTTGGGCTATGTATTTCCACCGAGAGCGAATTAAAGGGACAGATATGGAAGGTATGGCCTGACTTGTGTTGCTTTTGGCTTGGTTCGGTCCTTGATACTACTAGATTGGGATGATGTGATATGGGGGTCTGGAGCTGATCGAGCGGCAAGCAGCAAGTGCAAGGTACAGGGCGTCATGGAGGTCCCTCTCCAAGCCATCATCGCCAAAAGGTAAGAAGAGGCTTGAGTACCTATGATGCGTTCAGACATACCATGTGCTTTCAAAAATGAGACTCTGGGGGAGATATGAAGGAGAGAAGTCTAGACGCAACTCAACGGTGGCTGAAGAAAATGTAGAGTGGCCAGGCAGTGACCAAAGATTGCATGCACAGCAGAGTAGTACTTAGTACCCAAGTGCATTGAGAGGTGCCCTCGGAGAAGTACATAATAAAAATGGAGATGGGGTTGTGGTTGAATCTATTCTCTCATTCTGTGGAAGGATTGCGGATGCTTCCTCTTAGTGTCGGCGTCTGCTATTGAGGCCCCAAAGATGATAAGTGTTGAAGAAAATTCCTTTTGAGAGTGGAGGTTGGAGGTTTGGAGAAGCAGGACTGTGGCTAGTCGACTACGGAGAAATTGCGGGAAACAAAAGAAACCGCAGAAAAGACAGAAAAGCGAAGAATGCTCGAATTGATACCCCATTAAGCGATAGCCTGCGATAGGCACGATGCAAACGAGATACACAGCGACATACATATCGTTCTCCGCAGACACCGATCCGGTAGCCGGCCCTTTTCTTCTCGAGCTGCGGTCCCTCTATCTCTCCTCGCAGCCCTCAACATACACTTTGTGCACATCGACCAGACAGCGACCAGGCCAGCCATGCACAGTGACAATTGAGGAATGTTGAGATTGCCAATAAGAGACTTCCGGAGGACGACATTCCATCGCTCCTCCAGATTTCAAGGCGATTCGAGGCAGACTGGAATGAGGGGACAACGTGCTCTTTGGGCATGATGATCCGAATACCTTCATAGTAAGTCTGGAGGTACTTGGTATGAATATGGAGTTCGAGTTCACGGAGTGAAAGTGCCTTGCTTTACACACCCCCCCTTCTCACTCCACGCTCCATGCTCCACGAATATCTTCCGGGATGGATTTTACTATCATGTCGCATTCCGAGCTGCCATCAGCCGAAACCTATTCCCCGCTGACGTCCTTCGTGTCTAAGCTCCCCCATGCTTTTATTGAAGAAAAAAAAAGTCATTATGTATTTTGCATGTGGACAAGCAAGAGAGAGAGGCCTCGGATTCTGACTGTTATGAACAGCTTCTGACCATAATCACGAGTGGTGGTGGTGGTGTTGTACCCCTCAAGAAACCTATCAAATGACAAATCCCTACCAAGCCACATCTATTCTCAACTACAAGCTTTCTCATCCTCTTGAAGTCAAAGCATGAAGAATTCCCCAGAGTTACACAAAAGATCATTACAACATCCCCTTTCCAAATTCCACAACAAAACACAACCTCGTTGTCCTACAATTTGTGTTCTGGCGCTTCCTCGGTGCAATGGAGACGAAATTTGTCGCAAAAGAGGAACCGGCGCTTTGGAGGGGGTCTTCGTCGCGCAGCAAGAGAAAAATGTGGGCTCCGCTAAACAACACAACCTCCCCCGTGAGACAAGAAAAGCCGTGACATGCACAAGCAAACACACACACACACGTCAAACGAGGGGGAGAAAAAGCAGAAAATTTGGAAGTCAAAATTTTAGAAAATTTACTCATCAACAAAATAAAAATGGTCCTAGCTTGCACAGTCGCTACTATTCCCACATAGAGAATTATTGGGCATTAGGCTTTGCCTCCCCAACAAGGTTTATCCTCTGCGGACCCTCGTCTCTTCAACAACATCTGCTGGCAGAGCCGCAGAATTATGGCGAGGAGATTTTGAGGGGTCAGATTGACCCGCAATTTTGAGCGCTATGGCAATGATTGTGATACTGCGCTTGTTCACGCAGCGGCGTACCTTTTCGCATCTGGCATCGTCGTATTCTAGATCCGGCATATCTAAAGATTTTCAAGAGGCTCTGGACGAAAGGAGGAGATGGACAGGATGCAATTCCGCGTGCGGACACTCCCTTCCCGCAAGGATACACGGCGTGGACGAATGTATCTTTAGAAACTTTGCTGTTCGAGACTATCAAAGCTCTCAATCAATTTCGTGATTGATGATATCATTGCTCCCGGGTATGGGGAAACCTATATCAATGGGGGCGGTCGCCGATGGTGAGAACCACCAGTGTTCGCGAGGGGAAATGCTTAAGATGATGGATTCTCTGCTGTATCTCCGGCAATGGGTAATGGGTAATAGCATGGGAAGGAGTGCGGAGCTGTTGTCCTATTCCATGATGGAAATGAGAATGTGCAATGACTTGTCGAGACGGCCACGCCAGACATGTGGGTTGCCATCTCCATCACGGTGGGGATATCGACTGACAAGTTTTTACTCCGGAGAGATTGTGGAGTCAATATGACCACTACATAACAAAAATTTTCTCCTGCTTCAATAAAGGGAGTGCACATAGTGAGATCTTGCTTGAGAATTGTAGGCACAATACATAAATAACGACTTCATCGTTTGGGTAGGAAGAGACACAAGTGCCATTGATTTAGAGCAAAATAGACTATCAAAGCAAGGCAGCAATAGAGTGACATTGGCAGGACTTTGAACTTGCACATCAAAGCTCACAAAGTACGAGTCAATGGCAACACCTTCACAGCCATTTTACTGCCCTGTTCAGACCCCGGCAGTGATCACAGCCGCAGAGCTTCATAAAGAGAGCCAAGTAATATTAAGTTGCTGCCGAATTAGATGCGAACGGGAGCTTCCAAGCAGGTCTAAGGGCCAGCAAAAGAAGAGATATTAACAGGATGATCATCGTCTTGCTCCAGATTGATCAACACCCGCTACGACGTGCAGCGTAAAGTGTTTGTGTGCATGTGCATGTGCACGACCGACACCTCGACCTCAGTCGCCGCGCGCCGAAACGGATTGGCCTGCGGTAATACTGACTCGATACTCCCTCCTTCAAAGACACGCACGACGCGGCGTGTCACAACACGTCAACGGCAGTTGTGCGAGGTTTGATCCTCCTCAGATGACTTGCATCACCTCATGTTTCTGCGCAATATAAGGGAAATACGATGATCATAAGTAGTGTTGGGAAGAGTTTTGTCTGCTAGCTGCGTACAGCTGAGTAGAGAGAGTAACGTAACGTATGTATGTATGTATGTACTTGTATGAGTTGAGCAAAAAGCTTCCCAGGGGGGTGGATTTATAGGTAAGAAAGAGTAAGGTATATTTATTATACTATGCTACGATACTCCATAGATAAGCACCAAACGGTTCGAGAATATTCATTCGCTAAGTAAATAAATACTCTTTATTATGTTACTTTCTGGCATTTTATTCCGTGATCACATTTCTCCTCATATTTCCTTTCCTGTCTATCTGTCTTTTTTTCTTTCTTTTTCTTTTTCCCTGAAAGCATTTCAGAGCAGCTGCATCCAGAAGAAGCTGACGGGAAAGACAAGAATGGAAAGCGCCGAGCTTTCTTAGAAGGACATGAAAGGAAAAAACTGGAGAACGGCACAAATGGCGGAGATTTGGGCCGGGCCCTTGAACATGAAATCTTGGGACATTCTGGAAGAGCGTTGGCAGGGTTTTAGAGCCCCGACTAAGATATGAGCCACTGAAGCTCCGCCGGAAGATGGGTTTCGCCGAAGTTATGGCTGGTAGTGGCGGTTACTTGTTGTGCTTCAGCTTCAGCTTCAGCTTGGACTTTGCACTTGGTTGGACTGGCGAATGTTGTGTAGTGAGGATGGGTGTGATTCGACATGATGAATTAATTAGTTGTGCGCCATGATTAGACCCTGACAATGAGTCTCCTCATCCGGATGTCATAAGTACATATTATGTACATACATACACACATACATACTCAGTATGTGATGTATTCAATACGTACAAGCTATTGAGTTGTGTGTGAGTGTGTATCTAGTAGATGTCATCTGCTAGTAAAAATAATAAATAAAATACATACTGCGTAGACAACCACACCGGTACTGTACTCGAGAGTAAGTGCATATGTATCAAACACATTATTTTATAGTGGTCTGACTTTTTCATTGACACATTGAGGAGTTCAGACGTAAGGGTTTCGTATTGCAGCAAAATGACCTGATACTTTTTTGCTTTGCGTTGCTCAACAGCCGTTCAGAAATATACATATACATACATACATACATGCTGTACATATCCCAATTTGTGGGGTAACAAACAAGAAAAGGAACGCTCCCCCCGTAACTTTCAACCACATTTCAAGTGTATATACATTCCTTATGGATACAGTACAACCTCAAAGCACCTGATATATGCATGCAACGGCCCGTCTTCCAAGAACATGTGCAGATGATCCATCTACACATATGTACGCAGTATGCAGTAATGATGCCTCTCCCC
This sequence comes from Allantophomopsis lycopodina, assembly GCA_024752465.1. Classification (NCBI taxonomy): domain Eukaryota; kingdom Fungi; phylum Ascomycota; class Leotiomycetes; order Phacidiales; family Phacidiaceae; genus Allantophomopsis; species Allantophomopsis lycopodina. The sequence continues at coordinate 1,253,810 of CP103018.1, forward strand.
CACGATCCCCAGGAATCGGCTCACTTTCCCTCCGGTTACCCCAAGGATTATTATTACACATGCATGCACCCAGACAATCAAGCACCCAAAGCACCACCATCCAAGCATCTGCCGATTCAAGTACCCAGCGTCCATCGAAAATGTTTCTCAGCGAACAAAAAAAGAAGACACATTAAAATACGCCATCACTCGAATCTGCATTCATCGTCTATTTGATTGATATTCAATGTTCGGAAATGAGACATTGAGAAACCCTCTGAGTGATGATACTTGCTCATGACTAGGTCATCTGCAAAGAACATTGATAAGGGGACGACGGTCACAGAATCCGTCGCAACCTTGTGTGATGCGAGGGGCCTTTTTCCCTTCTTCTTTCTCCATGAATGTGGGGGTGGCTGCCGTAGGGAACGTTCACTACCAGGAATTGTAGGGACATTCACTGGTGATGCAACAACCTCGTATCAACCCCTGGTTTTTGCGCAGCGAAAATATACACCTTTCTAGGTAATTGGAAAGTGATATTATTGATTTATTGAGTCAATTCCCTGCAAGACATGTTCCTTTTGGTGGGTGGGGGGTGAATTTTCAGCTGGGCCGGATGAGCCGTATTGATTGAGTACGAGTTGTTCCAAAAGGATCCAAAACAAAACTCCGAGTGAAATTGACTGGTGTGATGGGAAAAGCCATAGCGGTAATATGTCACCACATCCTCTTCCCATCGGAATTACTTCGTTAGACTGCCTTCGCTGTCCATGAGCTCAGTGGACAAAGATTTATGCGCTGCCAAGTAGCTGTAGCTAGCTGGCTAGAGAAGGAAGAAAAGTTGGAGGGAGCTTGGACAGGTCACCCACAAAGTTACATACATTCCAGACTCCAGACCATCTCAATTTCTCCACACAACTTCAACATCAGCAGTAGCGTTGGCTCTTCTCCACACGGACGATCAGCTAGATTTGTCCGGCAATTGGAGCACTTTTGACACCAAAACGCTTGCAGAAGGGTCGAGTGTGTGTATATAGTGTCTCATGGAGATCATTAAGAGGTAAGGATATGAGGAGAAACTTGACTGGGATATCTTGGACTTTGAAAATGAGGTGCGCACCATACGAGTTCGGAAATGGCGTCTCCACGGGGAGGGGGGAGACGAGGGAAGGGGAAGGGGAAGGGGAGTATTAAAATATTAAGTGAGCCTTTTGTTGGTAAGTGCTGCAAGGTCAGGACTTTTGATGTGAAATAAGCGCTCCACATAGCAAGCGTATAGCAAATTTGAAAATGCAAGGTACGCCCAGCGGACGAGGGAAAAGAGGATACTGTATCACTATTCTATGTAGAATAGCGGTAGAGCGTGGGGGAACTTTCCCCAAACCCCCGCGAAAAGCGTCAGACTTTCTGGTTGCACTTGAGCCGCTCCCGTTCATCTCACCCACCTAGTCAAGCCATTCAAGAGATAAGGCATAGAGAGGATGAATGAATGTCTCAAGATGGGCTGGTGCTTTGTACACACTTGCTGCTTATTTCGGGATACGCAATACGGATGTACATACTTAATTCCAAACCATCATCCATTAAAGAAGCGAAAAAGAGCAGGAGGATATTTTGCTACGGAGCCTTCGCAACGGGTGAATAGATACCGATATGCGATGGGGGCCAGAAAAGCGTTGTATGAAATCAAGTTGCGAGGGAATATTGTGTGTATGTCCATACATGGGCATGCGTGGGCGGTGTTTGGATAGACGCGAAGGGCGAGGGAATTGAAGCTGGAGTCACGAGACCACATGGGGGGGATTTGGGAGGCACAGGATTTTTTGCTTTGGTGCTTGGCTCGTGCATGCAACGATGTCGGCATGTCTGCGTTCTCCACACGGGGTAGATTAGGCGGAGGCGGAGGCGCGGAGAGCCATTCAACCAATTGCAGTACAAAGTGTCCGGTAAGTACTAAGCACCAAATATATGTCACTGTGTGTATGACTTATGCATTCTACTACGTAGTACGTAGCACGTAGTATGCGTGAGCTTCTACATCTCTGTATGCATCATATGTAAGTTATGGACCAGACCACGCCACAATACAGTGGTGCAGTACGGCATTCCATATTGCACCATTGCACATACTGTGTATGTAAGTTCCATTCACCGCATTGTGTCGTCAGATCGCCAAAGCCTTTCAATGTTGTTGTCGCTTCACTGATGTCTGGACCAGCGGCAAGATGAAATCCTCTCGGGCCTCGGCCAACGGTGTTGCGATTTCGCAATACCTGCCACTGATTGGCCTTGACGAACTAATCCAATTGCATACTGCTGTATGTACGAATAGCTGGCTGTCGTGTTGAGGTGACATTTTCGTCGTCCTATCATCCTGTTCTTTTATCATCGCCAATTCAATAAAGTCAAGTTCAGTAAGCCTGCAGTCAGCGGCTGAGCCTCCATAGCCAACAGCTCCCAGCCTATCCGGCTTGTTCCGTACTCAACATACTACGTACTGTATCTGTGTATTGCGGATGCTGTCTTATCTATGGCTACGAACATTCATCTTCCCTTGGAGCGGAGCTGGGTACACGCACAAGTATGTACATACATCGATAAGCATCTCCAATTCGATACTGGCCTCTTCGCACCTCGCGTCCATTTCATTTCACGATTCAAAACACGTGCTGCAGTCATTGGGCAAATCGGACCGATAATTTCAATCACCGCACTGCACTGAAAGGCTGGTGAATGGACACTTCGATCGGCCAGTTTTGGTACTGCTCACATCGTCTCTTGCGCAGGACAAAGTACAAGGTACAAAGAGCATTTCTGCTGAGATTGTTGACGCAACTGAACATCCCATATCTCTTCCCAATCCATCGCGATAAGGTAGGTAGGTACAAGCACCACAAGTGAGGTATCAGGAACCCGGCCTCACACACAATTCCACGCGGCTAAATGTCTATTCGGATCGGGCTCTGTACCCAAGCGTTGAGAAATCGGCGCATTCTATCTGTACTTGCAGAGAACTTCCACCAACAGTGGAAATTTCCGTCACTTTACCCGTCCGGTAGAATTCAGTTAGATCTTTCATATGTACTTACTCGTACGTACTTGTACACTCTGTCACAAGTACACACATATCTTACCTTTGGTGCCTTGACTCGACTACGGACTGTGGCATTTAAAGTGGCTGGCCATGACAACCAATATGACTTTGATACGTATCCGTGAGCATCGGATGATTTTCTTTGGAATTTTGGATATTTCCCTCGCCTTACGGCATACAAGATACATACCTAGGATAATTACTCAACCAAGCATACTCCGACACTGTGGTCTTCCCGTTCCTCCAGACCAGGCCAATCGGTGGCCCTGCACAACAGCTCGATTGTACCTGAAGCCAAGCATTCCAACAATCAGGCGTGCAGAAACAAAATAAACACCAAGCAGCTATCCTCGCCGGGAAGTGGCGGGTTATGACGATGTTCAAATGTCTAACCCACAGTAACGTGCGTAATTGGACATCACTCAGTAAGTCAGTAATACAGAATCAGAGAAGACGATGTTTATTAGCAGCAGATGGGGTGCGAGTACCATGTGCCAGCACTGCTGTTTCCCCGAGAGAAAGAGAGATGGGCATAGTACGGAGTAAGTATTGACAGCACATTTCGCTTCTTACCACACGGATGATGTGCGTACGTGCTGTCAAGAGTAATATTCCAGGGTCTCTTGTACACATATTAGCCCTCTTGCGACACTCCGAATAGGCATTCCATGTCTACGGGGAAATCATAGTAAGGATACGGGACACGAGCCACCGGAAGAACGGCCACGACTTCAACTATTAAGTAAGGAACCATGGAAAGTTTGATAAGGAGTTCACAATGAGGCAATCTGGGAGTTTGAAAAGCCTCGACTCTTTCCCCAGAGGCGTAAGCTACTTTGGCATACTCCGAGTAAGCGTTCCTATTTCTATTGCCAAACTGCGAACGAAGTGAAAGTTGCCGGCAGAAAAGCTGAGCCTGAATGCACAAAACCTCAGATACCATCCTCAAACGATTTAAGTATATTACAGACATATTGAACAGACGAAATCATTCAACATTAAAAATGGCACCCCTGAGCCTCAATCCTCACGTAAGCATCAACGAGACAAATAAAAGTAGAATTGCGTCTCTAAGACCTCCTCAAAATGGGGCTCAAAAGCGAACACATTTCCCCAACTCCCCCCAGGAAATCGCATAGAGAAATAGCCCCGTTCCAGCCTCCACCTCGTCAATGAAAGAACACATGTACACTCCGTCTTATTCCCTATGCTCGCTCCTCTTTGCTACTACCAGGCCCTCCTCAAACCTAGACCTAAATCCCCTTCTCCACTCCCAGGAGTGTCAGGGACCTCGGATTCGACGGCTTGGAAAAGATGGGCCGACAAGAAATTTCTGTGCGATGCAGCGTGTTGGGCGCCTGGGTTATGCCGGTGCTTTGCCGTGATCTGGCCGGCTGTGGGGGCGCACCTGGGGGTGTGTCGGAGACGAGCGGTATCACGTGTAGATCCAGTCACGTGTGGATATGGAAGCACGTGCATGAGTGTGGGGAAGGGTATAACCAGCTGATAACTCTCCACTCTTGGATCACGAGTCTGGTGAATATGTCACTAGAGAGAATAGCAGAGACAAAGATCTTCCATTGAGGACCGTGGTGGCAATGGTGGAGTCTTGTTCCCAGTGATGCGCTGACATGGTATCTTCGTTCTGTGCTGTGTCTTAGAAAGCCTCCCCAGTCTTTGGTCTCCTAGGATCTTAGTGCTTAGCATTTCAGATAATGGGGCACAGAATCTTCTGTGTCAGTACTTACATCTGGGCCGTGGAGAAGGAATGCATTGTATATGAAAGCATGCGTGACTTTATATACGCCCCTCATGTTCAAGAGGGATTGAGGTTACTACTCATAATTTCATCTTATCTAGGAAACAACACATTTGGTATCTAACTATAAGATCTCCGGTCTTAGGCCGTGATTAGTATGAGCTGAATCGTGGTTACGATCTTCATAATCATAGTTTGGATCACGCTCATTGTTATTAGTCAGTATCTGTTTCTATGCTATCAGTCTTGAAGTCTGTCTAGGAACTCTCTACATGGTGATACCATTACCAGATACCATCAGTCTTGAGCATAAACTTCGACAGGGTTAATTCGATGACCCGAATTGATAAAAGTTTACATGCAACAGAGTTGGTATGTGTAGGGGTTTGAAGCTTATACAATATTGAAGATAAGATATCCCGCACTTGAATCTCGAATCGCTTGAATCGACCTCGTCCATGCCTGATATATTTCATAATTCCAGTAAGTGAGGAGTAAAACTTTCCAGTATATCTAAGAAGAAATGCTAGAGCAAGAGGGGAGTATATATGAGTGTTACATCTTTGTCTGTCTTGAGTGGTCAACTATCTCGGTCATGTAAATCGTCGATAGCATATCAAGATACAGAAACATTTCAAAAATATTTCAGGGGGGTCGTGATTGATAGGAAGAAATTGCACGTTGTCGCATTATATCTCATTTTGAGTAAGGCAACGTTCCTGAGCCAACTCCTAATATCCCCGAAAGCTCGACCTACGCTCAATCTTCCTCGAGTGTTTGCTATTTCCCAGCAGTTATTCATCATCATCGTCCTTCGCATCTAATAAGTGTTCACTCCCCTCTTTCTCGTCCTCCTCCTTTTCTTCTTCTCCTTCTTCTTCTTTCTCTGCCTCGTCTTCCTCACCATCTTCTGATCGAGGCATAAGAATATCTTCACTTCCCTGCCACTGAGGAGGTACAGGCACATCCTCTTCGTCCTCTTCAGCCCATCCATAATCCTCGTCATCTTCACTATCTAGAATTTCATCCACCTTCCTCTTCCTCATCGATGTGGCAATATGTGGTGCTGCACTAGGTGGTGTTACAGCTGGAGCCTCTTGAAGACCAGCCTGATACTGTTAGATAACACAAATTACAAGTGATTTTTCGAACTTACCCTGACAACGACGAATGGAATGACCCGCCCAAGTCCACCTTCTCTGCCAATAGGAACTCCACGGGCTTTTATCACACCAGCATAGCGAAGCCCAACACTGGTATACTTCTCTTCACCAGCGTTATCATTCTCGTTCTTGAACGTGGCCATGCCCCAATCCCTAAAGAGACATATTCTCGTGCCGACACCCTCATCCCAGACTGTGCTGCTGACAGCGGGAACCAGCAAAGCTCCAAGGCCAGGTCTCATCTTAGTAACCACACCACTAGTTATTACAATGGCAATATTATGGACTGTAGCAAGTGTGTTCAAAGAGGAGATGACATGCTGTAAGATTGGAAATTTGCGTGATATTGGAGGGCGATTCGGAACTGCTGCTAAACAAAACAATTAGCTCCCTGGGAGAGAAGTACATAATCATTTCACTTACGGCCACCTCCAGGACGTGGGTTCTGAGGAGTGGTTTTCAAAGAAGTGTCAAGTCGAGGGAATGCATTGCTTATTAGTGTGGAAAAAGAGTCAATGACTATAAGGTTGGCTTCTGTGAGAGCAAGCATATTCTTTGGCAGACAGAGCAGTGCAATAAAATGAGCTAGGCTTGGCATTGTGATTCGTGTGAGATTAGAGAGCTTTTCATCTTCCGTGAGGGGTGTAGGTGATGACGGCATTTTTGTAGGAGACTGAGAGGATACGATCTCTTTGAAGCGTTCAAGAGGTAGGGGATGCCCAGCATCTATAATCAACAGTTAGTTGTCCGCAGTTTCATAACTCGTCCAAAATCTCTGCATATTAGAGGCACAGTTGGAACGTTGATGGCAACACAATAGATTCAAGCATATCTTCACACCAGCTGAGAAGTGTATACGAACCTATCCATGCAACTTTCTTTCCATCATTTACAACATTGGCAGCAAGCTGCATTCTATGGCCATTAGCTTCACCCATCAAGGGTTATTGATACTCATTTACCCAAATGCAGTCTTCCCTACACCTGGAGGTCCAAAAACCTCAGTCACATGACCTCTCAAGATTCCACCCTCCGCACCCTTCTGCCCATACTTATTCTGTAGGACAAGATCGAGATCTGTCAAGCCTGTAGAAATAAGAGTATTTGCTGGGGAATCTAGCTCTTCAAGTGCTTGCGCGGCTGATACAGTTGGCATGCGATCTACAATGAAGGTCAGTATTTAGATCTTGAAAGACAGTAGATAGTACACTTACGAGGAGACTCCGAGGATGAAAAGTTTGAGATGTCATTTCCATGGATGCTGGCATAATCCATCTTGGCTGTGTTGGGTTTAAGAATCTCGAAGACGTGTCGAGGACGCGTAAGCACGTGATTGACGTCGCGCTAATTTAGCTATATTCAAAGGCAACCACGATGCGCAGGTAGGAGATTTTCAATCTCTAATTACTTAGTGAAATCGAATATTGCAATAGATCTTTCAAAGCGTTTATAGTCTATTTATACATGTAACCATCTAGTCTATTGCAGATCCTAAATTTATTTTTGTTATCACAAACATACTGGCACAGTCGAAGATGCTCTCCTTATCCACACAGATTGCAAGTTCTTGATCTACTGCGGCTGATATCAAACATTTTCCAAGTCACAGAACTAATTGATCTTTTATTTTGGCTGCATTCTCTAGAGTACACACAAAAGAAACTCAAAGGTCTGTACACCGAAAGACCAAAGCACAGAAAATGCGAGACCAATGCATTAGATGATCTCCTGGGGAAAAAAACAAAATTGTGAATATCGCCAACACAGCCCCATTACGCCGGTTTCAGTCCGTATCAATTCATCCCTCCCATACAATCCCTCAAAGCTCAAAGGTCTTGGCAGTGCCATCAACGCTCAAAGGCTGGGCGTTGCCGTTGGCGACTGCTGATGCTTCGTTCTGGAAGGCCATTTTCTCTGTTTGTCCATTCTTCATTACATCCTGGGCCATGGCTGAGCCCTCCTCTCCACCAGTGGCAGCGGCCATACGTAGACCCTCTTGCACATCTCTGACGCGCTTTTTGAATGCAAGACGATCCAGGAAAAGCTGTTGGCGACCTCTCTCAAGCTCTCTTCTCTCGGCTTGAATGATGGCTTCCATCTCATCGAACTGCTTCAGCTTAAGCTCCAACTTCTGAAGAGTGGCATTGACTGCAGCTGATACGAGATGTGTCATTTCTCTTTCCTCGTGAGAGGCAAGAGCACCTGCACGAGCTGCTGCTGCTGCGAGTGGGACTGTGGCCAGAGCACTGGTAGTTGTGGTGGTGGTTGTAGTAGTAGTAGTCTCCTGGCGTATATCAATCTCCATCGAGTCCGAGGCACCCTCCTTCTCCTTGCCCTTTCCTGAAGCTCCATCGCCAGTCTTCTCGATCTGGTTTCTGAGGTTGCGCTTCATCTCCTCAACACTCTTTCCTGCTGCAGCTGCTGCAACACTTGGTTCGCTCAAACCAGCAAGGAAGCCCACCACGGACATGACTGGGTTGTCTGCTTGAGAGAAAGGTGGCAGCTTTCCAGCGCTGCCAAGAACACCAAGACCAGTGCCATTACTGAGACTTGGCTCAGCATCGAGGAATTTGTCTTCAATCTCAAGAGACAAGAACTTAAGCACGCACTCTTCCCGTGTTCTTGTTCCAACCTTCTCCGCAATTTGAGACCAGTCTTCATCGTACAGCTCCAATGCCTCAAGCAAACGTAGAAGCTCACTCTCGCTCCAAGGTGCATCGCGATCATGGATTCCAGAGTAAGTTGGATTTTCACGCTTGGAAAATTCGTCCATCTTAATGGATGCTGGGTATCGTGCAGATATGTAGCAATCGGCACAAACCTCATACTTTGTCTTTGCTGTTGCAGGTGCTCCTGGTGGAGGAGCTTGACCTGGCGTGATAACTGCCCCATCTCGGTAGTAGTATGTTCGGGTGCAATCAATACCACAAGTATAACAATGAACCTTAAAGGATGACTCCTTCTCTTTGACAAGTTCTTCGATATCTTTGACTCCATTCTCAGCGCTGCCATTGGTAGCTTCGCCATTTGGCTGCTTTTCCGGTGCCTTCGCTTCAATCTCCTTGCCATTCGACTCATAGACGTTACGACCGAGTTCGAGATTCATACCAGCAGTTGGCTTTGCGGCAAGGGCCTGTTCGGTGGTTACGTGTGGCTTGCCTTCTGTCTTGGTGGAATCTGGAGCTGGCTGCCATGGCTGAAGTCCCCGAGGCGTGTCTGCAATAATTCGGAAGTGTCCAGTAAAAGGTGGCCCAACATTTGAAGGTCTGGAGTCGGCATCAACCTGAGATACAGTTAGTAACAGGGGTGATGAATTGCTTACTGTGATAACTTACTTGATAGTTGATAAGACCCCATTGTTCCAAGAATGCATGCACCCGCATTATAGCACAGACATCACCGGCAAGATTTCTTCTGCAAGCTGTAACAGTCAAGTATTCCACCGGGTTCAGTCGGTATGTGTTGATCATGAAATCACGATAATCCTTGTAAACTGTTGGTGTCTTGCTTCGATTTCGGTTGTTGAAGAATTCAGGCAATGCCTTGCGTTCAATCTGGTTGATAACATGCATGTCGAACCAAGTGCTGTAACTTGGAAGAATGATTGAGTGTGTTTGTGAAATGAGATGGGAACGAGCGGAGGCTTCGATAGATGCTTTGGTCTGTTCAGGATTTGCTGCAGCAGCCTCTCCATCTACTGGAGCTTCACCTTCCTTGGCAGCTCCATCTTTGACATCTGGTTGAGCGTCTGCCATATCTTCGTCCTGACCTTCTGCAGCAGCTGCTCGTGGAGCTTCAGGCGCATCTAATGGGTTGTCGGAAGTAAGAGCTGGAGTAGAGGATGTATCTGTCTTGATCACGGGATCCGCAGGGACTACTGCAGTGGTGTCTCCCATTGCAATATCTAAAGTGGTTGGCATGTTAGTCAGTCTCATGTAGCTTGCTGTGTTATTTAAACAACACACACACCACCAGCTGAAGCGGTAGTCTCACCCTGCGCTGACGAAACTTCGCTTTGTAGCGGTGGTTGAGACAGAATGGAATTACTGTTTGGAGTCGCACCTGCAGCAGGAGAGTCGAAGTTCAATGACTCGTTATCCATTTTAGAATCTCGCAAGCGCGTTCACAATTCGGATTGTCGCAAAAGATGCGTGTTCGGGAAGCTGTGAGAGTCTCAAAAGAAATGCGCAGATCGCGTATTGCTGCTGATGGAGCAGAGTCGTGCGCGTATTAGTTATATCGAAGTTCGCATGCGGTTCGATTTATAGAGAGGCGACGTGTGCGCTTGTGGGGATGGAAACGTTGATGGTCTTCACTTGGCGTTCAAGTCGCGTTCAACGAGTTCCTGAGATGTTCGCGAGTAACAGCCACCCATCTCGAAGCGAGACGGAAATCTGGAGTATCATCACGTGAATCTGTTCCGCTGATCGCGACGTCAATGCCTGAGGACAGGAATACCCGCGAGCGCGGAACCAATTGCGTTTACCTCGGGCGGGTCTTGGTTCAAAGCTCTCCCCGCGAATCGGTGACATAGGACTTGATTTGTCTTGACTTTCACGAAGTGCTCGGGAAGTTCAACAAATTTCAAAAATGCTTTCATCTGCAGGTCGATCCGTGTTGCGCCAGGCGCGTACTCAACTGAGGGCGAGCGGTCCATCGCCTTTCAACTCTTTTTCCGCCTACCAAAGATTATTATCCACTCTTGCTATCCTTGAACAGCGTGAAGGCAAATTGAACAGTGGTTCATTGAGCGCTGTCACCGCGGCACAGAAGCTGGGGGGATCTATCACTGCCTTTGTTGCAGGTAGCAACATCAAGGGAGTTGCGGAGGAGGCTGCAAAGGTTGCTGGGCTTGATAAGATTATCGCCGTTGACAATGCCGCATACGACAAGGTGATTCCTAAAGGGAATTTAATATAAATCGATGCTAACAAATTATATACAGGGTCTCCCAGAGAACTTTGCTCCTTTGCTCGTCGAGAATATCAAGAAGGGAGGCTTCACACACATCATCGCCGGCCACACTGCCTTCGGCAAGAACCTTATGCCAAGAGTAGCTGCTCTCCTCGATAGCCAACAGATCTCGGACATCACTGCCATCGAGAACGAGAATACATTCGTGCGCCCAATTTACGCCGGCAATGCCATTGCCACTGTCGAATCTTCCGACGATATCAAGATTATTACCATCCGTGGTACTGCTTTCGCAGCAGCCGAGGCTACTGGAGGATCGGCTACCATTGAGGATGGTGTCGATCCCAAGGCAGAGTGTGCTACCGAGTGGGTGTCTGAGGACCTTGCCAAGTCTGACCGACCAGATCTTGCAACAGCAGGCAAAGTGGTTTCCGGTGGTAGAGGCTTGAAGTCCAAGGAGGAGTTCGACAGAATCATGATGCCACTTGCCGATGTGCTTGGTGCTGCCATTGGTGCCTCCCGTGCCGCAGTTGACAGTGGATACGCCGACAACAGCTTACAAGTTGGACAGACTGGAAAGGTCGTTGCACCACAATTGTATTTGTGTGCCGGTATTTCGGGAGCGATCCAGCATTTGGCGGGTATGAAGGATAGCAAGGTCATCGCAGCCATCAACAAGGATGCAGACGCTCCTATCTTCCAGATTGCCGATGTAGGACTTGTTGGAGATTTGTTTGATAAGGTTCCTGAACTCACTGAGAAGCTCAAGTGAACGTAGTAAGAGGCATTTTTAAGATGCTCCAGTAATTGTATTATATGAAATAAATCTAAAACTCGCATTTTGATACCTAGTATCATGCAATTTTGTGATGAAGATTACTGAAATTGAACAGTTCAGTGAGATACGATATATTAGACTACAACTTATCAATACATTTCACCCAGACGCAGTTCCACTACTAAATCTCTATCCAGTGACACTTACCATCATAACTAATAACATGATCATATTTGGGAGGACTACGATTCCAGACATAATTTGGATAACCGGCAAGATGATCCACACATTTGAAGCGGAGATATCAAAGTTAGAAAAGGAGTAAAATGTTATACTAACTCACTCACAGTAGATATTCCTCTAATTAAGCAAGTCAAGATTCCATTCTACCTATCAAACAACCATAGTAGACTAGTTTTTAGCCAGTTGTTCAATTTACATTACAGTAATGTAAGTAAGCCAAGCCATTGAAGCGTCAGTTTCAAATTTATAACTCCGCGCTTCCCTTTTGATTGCAAAGCAATCCTTCCCTAATACAAATTCTTTTTCTCTAAAAAGCAACCTCAACGCAGACGGCCTTGAAAGCAAACCAGGGAATTCGGCCAATCTTTTGTACAAACCAACCAGAACAAGAAACTCATCCATGCAATAAACTATCTGCATCTTCATGAAACAACTAAGAAAACAATGAGAGACAGCAGGTGTCATGGAGGGGGACTGAGCTATAATTCAACAGCAAAGACATAACAAGCGACCTTTATGAAGACACGCAACATCGAGACCTCGCCTGCTTTCTACACTCAGAAATAAAAGCCGCGTTCACCCTGCCTAACCTCTCGCTGGACATTTATCTGCTCCAAGACAAACGCACGATCCTTTTTGCCGCCCTCTGCAACAAGATCGTTGATCCATCTGGCAATATTATCTCTTTGAGCCTCAGCATACTCAATGGAGCCTTTCAAGTGACCATTGAGCATCTCATGGTTCTCATTCTCCTTTGGCCTATGGCAGCGTCTGCAGCGGATCTCTGGGATTGTGCCACCCTCACGTCTGGTACGACACTTCCACCAACCCGTCTTCCAACCAATGGCTTCCCACTCTCTGCCCTCATGATAATTTTTGTCCCAACTGCTAGGTATTGGTGGTGCATTTGGTAGGTTCTTCTTCCAGCCCTTCAAATATTCATCCTGGAATACGTATTCTCTCCAGACCATGTTCCATGCCTCCCATGGCTCATTGATTGTCGACTCAGTTCCCGGCTGTTTGATCGTAACACCAATATCGCGAGGCCACCAGTCTGGCAGCGTCGAGCAACAAGGGTCTCTCTCTGGAAGATCAATGGGTGCTCCATCTATAATGTGATTTGTCTTGCAAACTCTGCAGAAAGAGAATCTTAGCTGACCATTGACAAAGTCATCGATGAACTGTCCTTTATTATCGTATCCAGGAACCCCTCCTGAGTAACAAATATGGCTAAAGTTGTACTTCTTTAATTGTTTGATGGCCTCTTGGTATTTCTTATCAAGTCTTGCTCCGAGCTTTAGCATTTCGCTATTGATAGTACAATATTCCTTGACAGCTGCCTCAGCATCTAAAGTAGATTCAAAGCGTTGAACGTAGGTTGAATTCTTTGGATCTGTGGACAATTCGAAAGCGTGATCAGGGAGAGGTGGGAACTGGTCGAAGACAATTCTGCCCTCATCAGCATGGAGCTGGATCGGCTTTGGAGGTCCCAAAAACCCTCCCTTCATAATTATGGGTTTATGTGGGATGCTTCTATCTACTTCAGTTCTTGAAACACTAGATATAAGAACTTGGACGACAGCAGAGAACATACTCATGATCTTCGGGCGGCTGACGACTTGCAGATTCGATCCAGCTTTTGGTTGGCTTGGGAGCAGTTCCACTATAGTTACACGTTCAAAATTAGTAACAACTTGATTAGCAAGATGGAGTGTGGGAGTAATGAGTTATCTCCTAAAATAATGACTTCACAACGAAACCAGATTTCTCTCAATATGATGAGTGATTCCCACTTACAGAATATCAACAGAAGCTTTTGGCAAATTGTTTATATTTAGACTTGAAATAGCCTTAGATATTTCAGCGTCTTGATTCATCGATCGAAGAATAGGCAGAGTTGTCAACGATGATCCTCCGCCAGTCATGCGAGAGATGATACTGCTAGTATCGGTAGGAGATTTTCTATTCTTGTCAGAATTATCTCCACATGTAACGGTCTCAGTTATCATAGAAGACGAAGTTGAGGTATTCTTGCTATCGTCAGAAATGGGTTGAATAGTGCAGAGGACATCTCCATTGTCAACTTTAGTAGCAAAATCTCCAACGAGATTCTCATAGGCTCTAAGGCGCTGATCAGGGTAAGTATAGAGTAAGGATTGAGTGAGCAAGCTATTTGAAGGGCTTGGAGATCTCGACATCTTGAAGCTCACTGCCACTAGTGCTCATGCGATGCGATGTCCGTTATCAAGGCCGATCAAGCGAGTAATTAAAATCAAGAGACTTTCACTGGCGATGTGAATCTCCCTCAACATCAAATAGAAGAATGAAGACTTTGTATCCTTATGTTGTGGCTTTCGTAAGAGTATGAGCAAACGTAAACGCACAAAAAAAAGGGTTGGGAGTTAGGTGCTGTGGAAGAGGGAATCCCACCAGCGTGACAGGCAGCGACCGAGGGATCTACTCATACAGGAAAGGCATACGGTGTCAGAATGAAGAAAGCACTCCTCCAACCCGCAGTCTCAGATTTTGGCCATGGAACGCTGGAGTCATTGCTACTATGGCTTTTTAAGGTCTTCAGTCCTAATTCGGTTTTATTTGTCGTCGCACTTTACTTGATATGGGTGATAAAGGGCAACGCTATATAATTACTTGTTCGAGTATAGCGTACATATGCCCCAAATATATCACAACCCATATCATGAGACTAAGGGACATGATATTTCGTATGCTGTATAGTAACTGTAAAGGCTGTAAAAATGATTGTTAATTAAACGCAGGGATTATGTAGTACACATGTATATACGTCTCGTCATATATTCCTTAGTACACAGAATATCAAAATAGAAAGAATTATAGTCAATTTTGTGACCTCATAGAAGAAATTGCTCCAAGCCAATGACTTCCATGTCACAAACCACCCTATGCAATGAGCTCCAGGGAATTTCCAAATTTACTAGATATCTGTGCCCCTTGACACATCATGTAGCAGAATAAGCTGGCATCGACCTCTTCGGTTTGAAGTACGTTCTTAAGAAATACAACAGAGACACAGAGTTTCCACGAATACTGATCGTCTGAGATAGAGACCATAAGGAAAATAATTTTTGTGTGAAATAGGCCCAGGACAGTGAGCCGGCCCTCTTCCCTCTCCTTTCTGGTTAGCCTAAACCAAGGGAAATTGTTTGAGTCAAGCATGTTCCTATGCCCAACCTACGGTGCCAACGGCGCGCTATGGGTTGGCGTAACCCTCACATGCTAGAACAAGCACTTTGTATTATGAATGAGTGTGTGTGATTGGCTAGCTGTAACTTCATGTCTTGACAGCTAATTTCCATATAGTAGAGAAACAATGTCAGAAATAGCTGGAAAGAATAAGTAAGAAATAAGAACATGGCGGAAGCTGGCATACTAGGTCAATCGCATTTGAACTAATCGTCTGGTACACTATGTTAGTTAATGTTTTACAACCAAATATTATGGACTTGAGCAGGAAACTTGAAATAGAATATATATTCGTAGAGGGGAAAAAACCCCCGAAAGCCCCTCCAAAAAGATGCACATAGGATAGGAGCCATAGCAAAGAGCTATATTCGTATTTATGTATGTGTCGGGGTGAAACGAATAGGAACCTAAGGAGGTTGGTGTAGCACACTCGAGTACTTATAGAGTACGTACTGCGCAAAAGTTCAGAGCGAACCATATAGTCATGATATACAGTAAAGGCTCAGTACTACCACATTTTCAACCATCCATAACGCATGATCAAGAAAACATCACTCAGGAAAGCAGTAGAAAGGACACATTGTGAAATCTCAAACTTTTGTTTCATAAAACTGGCCCCTCCCCCTTATACATCCAAGAATTTACGATTTTCTCTTTTCCTCCACAGCAGGACAGGATATAGGAACACTCAGAACACTTTTAAAAAAGAGTAAAAGGTATAGTTAAGAAAGCAAAAGGTCGTCGATTTCTCACGCCCCCCACGCAAGCAATACAGCACAAGAGAAGAAAAAGAGCAAAACAAAATCAAATTGGTATACCACTTATTTCTTTATGTTCACCATTCGAACAACAAGGCAAAGCAAAAGATGCGTAAAATACGAACGAACAACAAGAGCAAATCCAGAATTCAAAATGATAAAAAATAAAAAATAAAATAAAAGACGAGCGCCACAGGGAAAAACCAAGCAAATGTAAGAACACCGTCGAAGAAACGAGCCAGTCGGGGGTATTTTGGAGTGGTATTCGCGCGCCAGGGTATATCCAGCCAGTTTGTACTTTCGAGAGTCGGCGCAAACAAAATCAAGCAAGATCTAACATGAAAAAACAGTGGTAGGTAGGATGAGCCCGAAAACTCCTCCGGAAAAAAAGTGGTATCTCGAGTACGTCGTTCTTTTAACGTGGTGGTCCAATGGGACCGGGGTATCCTGAATTGGTCGAATGAGAAGTTGAGGGTCTTCCACTGTCGGTAGATCCTCGCAGAATAGATTTGGGTGTAGCATCACCTGGATGCTGGCCCAGGTGGGAATTGAATGGGGGCTTTCCGAAGTCGCCACTGCTGCCACTGCCACTGCCATTTGATCCGAATTGGCGAGTTGGCCATGGAGCACCGTCGTCATCTGGAAGGTTGACGCCGCTGTCATTCCATGGATTGCGGTCGGCATTGAAGCTGCGGCTGCTTTCGATGGAAATAAGAGATGACTTAGAAACATTGCTAGAACCAAGTTTGAACAGGGAGTTGGCCGGGGATTGAGAGCTGTTCTTGCGTCGGTCAAGGAATGATGAGATAGAAGACATGCTACCAGGCTTGCGGAGCTTGTCGAAGATGGTGCTGCGTTCACGAGCAACGTCGTCTCCGAATGAAGTCTTTGTTGGAGAGTCCGTAGAGATCGGCGCTGGAGCATGCTGAAGAAGCTTAGAGTCGAAGAACTGAAGGGACTCTTCGAAAGAATCCGACTTTGGTCGGGGAATTGAGCTGCGAAGGACGGTTGCATCGATGTTTTGAGTTGCGAACTTGGAGATCAAGAACTCAATGGCATCTCTGATACCACCAGCATTGTTACGGGTATAAGTTAGAAGAAGAGACTCGACTGGACCTTGATCTTCCGCAACGGGAGACGGGGTCTTGTTTGGCTTGATGTCGACCTCATAAGAAGCCTTCAATGGCTGAACAACTTCGACCTGGAACTCACTGGAGATCAAGAATTTTGTCAAGTCTTCCGACTTGGGAAGGGTAAGCTCATGATTATCGGGGACCATTCCCTACGATTCGTCAGCACTGGGCCAGATGTAAACGAGAAAAATACCTACCAAGAACTCATCAACTGCCTGAGAAACCTGCCACTCGGGTCCAGATACAACAACCTCATCACTAGCCTGTTCGGTACTAGGGAAAGTGATCTTGCAATTCCACTTCTTCTCAAGCTCGTCAAGCTTTTGCATGCGAGCGATGAGTTGTCGATGGTATAGACGATCAATGACGACAGTCTGCGAGGTGAACTCAGAATCCTATGAAACCGGGAATTAGTTCTGTAAATTGGCAAGCCATCCATCAGACAATACATACGACGCGATCGACCATATCTAGAATCTCTTCCTTGACTTTCTCCAAGTTTTGCGCATTGCGGGCAGGAGTACGGCAAATGACATTATCAACCTTGATGTCATCATCTTCGCGACCAACACCTCCACGATCCATTGCATTTGAGAACTTAACAAATACAGAGTACTTTTTCATGATACGCTGGATATGCTGGCCACCAATGCCTATGATTCGTTTGTGGTATTGATCTGGAACGTGGAATGAAATAGATGCAGGCATTTCTTGCTCTACAAGGTCCAAGCCAGATCTCATAGCATCGTAGTTTCCACCACAGACATCAATGTTGAAGTTGTATTCATTGAAACCATCAAAAATGATCTGAACGCTGCTCTGACCCATAATCTTGTTGATTTTACCGTTCTTCTTTCCACTGACAAACTCCTTGTGCTCATTGGCAAGCTCAATCTTAACACGAATCTGGTACTGTGAGCGGTTGACAAAACGTATCTGTGCAATAACCATCAAAGCCTCCTTGACTGCATCATCGGATCCGGTGATTGTGAATGTCAATTTATCGAAGGCAACATCAGCATCGGAGTTGGCGCAAATGTCGGATAACATGTTTCGAATGTCTGCAGGCGTTGGATTGCGCATGCCATCTGGTTGTTGAATCCACCATGATGCACTGTAGAACTGCCCCGTGAGTGACATGAGATCACGCACAGTCCTCTCCACATGGAGTCCTTCAAGACCTTGAATCCTGACCATTCGATGTTGGCTACCGAGCTGCGGGAAGAGAATAAAAGTCCCATTAGTCTCCATGATCTTGCGGACCTTGTCCATACGACCAAGTAAGATGCTATCGATCTTGGCACTCGATACAGCCGCATCTTTCATGAACATTCGTTGGCGAGTCGCAAGCTCATGGATTCTCGCCTTTGCCACTTCTATGTCATTTTGTCTTTCACCGGTAATGAAGACCTCGTCTGATGCGCGCCGGGTGGCACCCTTTGGAGTGTAGGCAAAGACTCGCGTGAATGGAGGTGGGAAGTAAATGGCAGTATTGGTTGCAGACTCAATAATTTTGATGTTCTTGCGTGAGCGTCCACATACAACTGTGTGCATTGATAGGTCTAAGCGCGTACCATCGATGATTCGGCCAAGCTGTGATTCATTTAGCATTCCGTGCTCTCTTTCAACATGTAAAAACATACCAATTTATCGATATAAATCAATACTCTAGTCTTCGCGTGTTCTGTGCTTTCCATATCTCCATAGATTGCTACTCGCCATCTCTGGTCTTTCGCTGTGTCTACTGTACCATCAATCCCCGTTGTTGCTGGATTAAGTCTTGGGCCCAATAGAAAAACATCAACACCACAGAATTCGGAGGCGTATGTCATATGTTCCATAAATGAGGACGTTAAAGCTGGTCCTTTCGGATCGATAATCAGGCTCCCGTCGATGTCTACAGTTGCACATTTCTACAATACGTTAGCCTTCAAGGCCACACGCTTCACAAAAGATACACATACCAGAGCCAGAGGCGTGTCGTTCAAGATTCTTTCTCTCGCTTTGTGTACCAACTCCGGTGTTCCGGAGAGACAGACGTTCGTGACCTGACCCTTCGCACGTTTGGGTTCCGACGACTTGACATGTGCCTCGACAGGAAAAGAACTCAAGGTCATGTCTTTACACATCTGCCTGAGCTCGGCAACATTGTTGGCATGCACTGGTAACTCGTGGATCGGAACATCGTCTGGTGCGTCTTCGGGGTGCGTCCATCGTTCGACGGCATCTTTTGTAGCCCAGACGATATCCTCGGTGTTTGGGCCGGCAAGATTCGAAGCGAAGGGAACGTTGAAGGAATAGTGAATGATGGCATCGGGAGCTGGTGGTTGTGGGATGGGCATGGCACCGTGTGAAGGCTTGGAGTGAGGTGCCGATACAGGCATGTTCATCTGTGGTCGTGAACCCATGCTGAAGCCAGGACCTGTCCAATGCCTCATATTTGCGAGTTTGTTCATGTTGAAGGACATCGACAGCGAGTGGTTGAGGCTCTTACAGTCGCGTGTGGGAGGTGGGCGTCGACGACCGAGCTGGGGGGGTGGTAGAGAGCGACAACAGACAACAGGCGACTTTTATTTGGGGATATAGAGGTAAGTCGTAAATTCGTAAGTCTGTACCTTACGACCTCGAAGGTAGGTACAGGTTAGGTCACCTTTCTGAGAGTCTCTTTTGGACTTCCTGCTTTACTCGGAGGGACTACAGACTCTAGTCGATGGATGGGTGGGTAAGCGAAAAGCGGCCGCAGAGGCGTAGAAGGGGAGGGATTGGGGATTTGGGGTGCGAGAATGCGAGGGAGGGGGTGTGAGATGGTGGGTAGGTAGAGTCGAGTGAGGGTGCAAGTAGTATAACAAGGTTGTGAGAGAGAGTTCAAGTGAGTGAATGGTTTGAGTTGGTAGTGGTAAGGTCAGGTAAAAGTAGGTGTTAAGTAGTGGTAGTGGTGGTAATGGTAGAGCACCAGAGGGGACGAATTGACTCGGAGCAATACTACATACATACATATACATACACAGTGGGTTCCTGGCTTGTAAGTCAGGCGTGGAGAGAGGCGTGGAGAGAGAGAGAAAGCGTGTGAGATTGAGTGGTGTGGTGAAGGTTAAGTCCAAGCTCAAAGGAAAAATTTAGAGTGTAAGGAATGGACATAATACAATTCAATTCAAGTCAGGTCAAATTAAGTCAAGCAAGTCACCAAGTCAAGCAGGTCAAGTCAAGTTAATCCAAGTTCATTCAATCCACTCCAATCCAGCCCGGTTGACTGGGAGTCACACCGTACACCTCTACTAGACATATAACGATGATATTATAACAATAATATGGCAATAATGTAGCAATAATCCAGCATAATTCAGCAATCAAATAATAAGAACATCAACAACCAAGAGAAATTGCTTATGCAAATTTAAGATAGTGTGGAAGAAAAAGAGAGAGAAAAAAACACTGTAGATCACCAGATCTGGAATTGTGGTGTGTAAGATATGTACTGTATGTGTCTGTGTTGACGTTGACAAGGCTTTGTGCTGGCGTAGTAAGTGCCTAGCTGTTTGTACCTACAGTATCACTCAGGTACTCAATCCTCATGTAAGTCATACTCCATCTACTGCCTACCTACTCAGTACTACGTAGTGTAACGAAAAAAGAATGCAGACACATATATCGTGGATCATTCCACTCTACACCCACTGCAAATTCAGTCTTTTCGAATATTCCTGTGTTTCTTTGACCTTCGATTCTACCCAGAATTCGACTAGGGACTTCGGGTTCTACGGGTCACGGAAGGATTTACAACTATGGATACTCTGGCTGCAAGCGCAAGTCAAGATCTCCTCACTACCTACCTACCCCGACCCAGATGTGATATCACTGGTTCACCATGATCTCCAAGAATGCTGCTGCGCTTTGATTGCCTTTTCGTTACTACGCAGTAGTCTGGTGGTCTAGCACAAGTATATTATCTTTGACTTTGTAAGCTTCAACCCAGACATGTCGCCTACGTTGAGCTGGACATACGAGATACATTATCAACGTTTCTTCCAGGAAACCAGGGTATGGTGATGATGTTGTCCTCATCGTCCCAGTAAGCTCATGACTGGTTGAGACCGGCACTGCAAGTGACAGGGGCGATATAATAGCGCGCGAGTAGGACGTCCAACATCACACAGATAAAGCGACCATATGTGATACTTGTGGTGCTTGTGAATATCAATAATGGGCATTGGTTACTGGTTACCCTCCGCGTGGAGTATTGGAACATGTATGGACTACATATCAGACAGAGCACAAAGCGACCCGTATTGGAGCTGGCATATTCAATTTACATGGAGCAAGCATGCCCACCTTGATGGAAGGTCAACGAAGGAAGTATGAAGCTATTGCGGCATCTGATTAAGATACTGAACCCAACAAACACTCGAGGAGAGTCGGATGTATTCTTTTGTAGCTACGGTATAAGTTACCTTGCTAAAGGCGGCTGTATTCGCAAGAGCAACGCAGAACTTCTCTACTTACGAGATATGTACGTACTCCCGGAAATCCTTTTGTGTCGACAGGAGCGTTCCATAGAATCCCATAAATATGTATGTATGGAATATCTAAGACGAGAACACATATCGTGTACATATCATACTCTCATCAACTCCACTTTACTTAGCCGTCTGTCACAATTCGCGTGTTCAAGGTCAAGTAGCCCCAACAACTTCTCACACTATTCAAACAATAAAATAGCCCAGGCCGCCGGCGTCAGAAGAAAGAGACGCCAGACGAGCAACCAATCCTAAGAGGCCGCACATTCCTCGACGAAGCAGAACAATTGATATTCATTCATCCAGTCGTTCATTCGTTCATTCACGCACAATACATACATTCGTATATACATTCATTCATTCATTGCAAAGCCTGAAAAGTGGGAGAACACAGCTCAGCTCAGCTCAGCAGGCTTTGCGCAGGACAGCGTGCAGGGCAACAAGGACAAGCAAAGCCCCCACAGCTTACCTCACCCAGCATTCCCTGCTCGTGTCGTGTCGATCCATCTGGCCCTACGAATACATGGCGGCGGGCACGAAAGACGATTCGAGACATTGCTGTCGAATTTCCGATCAAATTCCAAAACAGAAATAGATTGAGATGACCCCGAAGAATCGAAGGAGATTTCAATCATTACATTAAGAAGCTGGCAGAAAGCTCAATTACCACTTGACTACATTCCCACATAATTTAACCACAGCGGCATTTTCTCAGTCTTTTCCTTGAGAGAAAGTTGTGAAAAAGTCACGTCTTCTACACCCTCCCGCTCCAGTGCAAATACACACACATGCAATTCAATTCCATTTTACATCGACGAGAAACCATTCCCCAGTACAAATACCATCCACTACTACCAACATACCTATGATGACCCTGTTCATCCCGTATAGAATCGAGAAAATGGCCTTGCACAGCCCACCAACGCTGCGCATAACGACATGCCTATATACCTTTCTATTCTTACATCTTCCCAGTAACCGCGCCCATTCCAGCATCAAACAGGCTTTCATCTATCCCGCGCACGCGCAACCACGCAACCCTCAGCACCACAGTAACGCAGCTTACAGCATGTAGCGTGCAGCGTGCGTGCACAATCCTCGAGCAGTAGAACAATTCCCCCCTCCTTCATCTCCTGCAGCACCAAAGAAAAGGTAGGTAGGTAGTTAGGTATTTCACATAGCTTCAGCAAAACCCTATGGTTGGCGCCCAGCGTTCGTCCTGTCCTGTAACCACAGGATCCCACGGAAACATGCACCATGATGACTTCATGATCTAGCCCTTAGTCTGCAACGAAACCGGTCCTAACCCGCATGCTGGAAGAAAATGCACACTGTACTTGGGTAAGGTAAGTATCTAGATTCGTACATTTGCAAGAGGAGTCAAGTATCGCTCGGTCGAAACGAACGTGGACGCAAACAGCGCGGGGCATTCCTAAAGGGCAATGCGGAGCATCATTTTGAATGGGATAGCATACAACAACCACAGTCCAACACTGGGCTTTGTGGGAATATTTGGAGCGGTTCAGCTGGCCCGGCATCTTCCACGAAATGGGATTGGCAATGAGCTCGGTGCAGCATGTTGTGGGCGTGAGCATGAGCATAAAGCACAAAGCACAAGCACACGCACGCGCCGGCAGCTCTGGCATAAGCTTAGAGTGACTGACTGTGAGGCAAGTGGGCTCTAGAGACTAGGTAAGGTAAAGTGCCTAAAGTAAGGCAGGCAGCTTGCCGTGGTCGAGGATCCGTCCGGCATCGCCCTCTCCACACGCTACTTGGCGGAGGGAGCCGCTTGTATCACGGATATATCGGTCATATGCAAACATAGCTTTCACGATTTCAAGGTGCCAGGGCTATATTTTTGTTTGTTGATGTGGATTGTTTTGTACATATGGACAATAGATAATGAGTACTATTTCATATCCACAGAATACCGAGTCCGATGCTGAGAAGCTAAACACGTCCCCAAATCCCATGCATATATACTGACTGTGATACAAAGACATTATCTGTATTGATCCTCTCCTCCATATGCGTGTCTTGGTCCATCCCTTGCAATGTACCCTTCGGGTACACCTCTCCTTGGTGCATCAATATAGATGGGCTCTCCAACCGGCCTGGCTGATGGTCTAGCATAATATCTCTCCTCACCCGGTGGAGCAGCGTACTCTCTTCTTACCACCTCGACATCAGGTCTAACACTTACTTCTCGAAATCTCTCAGCACCGGAAAGCGGTGGAGGCATATATTCTCTCCTGACATGTTCCTCTCCAGGTCTGACACTAAGTTCCCGATATGTTTGTGGCACTCGTGACTCCGCTCTAATCACGGGAGTATATTCGGCTCCTGGACGGACACTCTGGACGCGTCCAACGTATTCTCTAGGTAACTCATACCTGGCTTCTGGCCGTATACTGGCAACTCTTTGGACATACTCGCGTGGAGCTTCCTCAAAGTGACTCATCTGACGAGGTCGTTCAATGGCTGGACCTCGGATCTGCACGTAATCATCGCGTGGTGGTGGGGGTATGGCGACTGGGCGTGTAGAGTATTCTCTCTCGCGATACGCTCTATAATTGATGGCCTCTGGCTCTTGGTAAACAACACGTCTTGGTGCTGCATAAACTGGTGATGCTCTTCTATAAAGCACACCATCTTCCTCAAATGTATCGGCAGCCATTCGAGATGGAACACTTCGTAGAGGGCCTCTTTCATAAACCACTTCGTCATCTCCGTATCTTGCGTCAGGCGCAACAGACTGACGAACAATTGGAGGTGGTGGCGGAGGAAGAAAATACTCTCGACCATGTGCATCGACAACCACTCGTCGAGGAGCCATTCGAGGTGGACCCATTAGCATTGGAGATTGTCTCTCGCGTAGTACAGGAGATCTTGACCTATCTCTATCACCATCGGTACGTAGACCAGCCCTGGAAGGGAATCTGGCATCCGCATAATATCTAGGTGCTTCAACCGCAGTCTGGACAGCTGGAGCCATAGGACGAGGATTTGAAGGTGAGTATGGAAGGGCGTATGAATCTGGAGACGGTGGTCGTCTGGCATACTGCATACTTGTCTCTGTTCTATGTGAATCAAATTCACGAGGGTGTTTATTGTAGTGTTGCTCGATCTCGTAAGGTTCTTGTCGACTGTATGGTTGCTGTGGAGGTCTGTTTTCCTTGTAGCGTCCACGTGGTGGCTCTTCCTGCTGTTCAGAAGGTTCGTCGTAATTAAGACCACCTGACACTTGTTGGATTCTTTGTCTTTTCAATGGCCGTGCCAAAGATTCTGCACCAAAGGGAGAAGGGGATCTAGGTTCAGGCTTAATGTAGGGTATTGGTGAATCCGCTGGATGCCTGACAGTAGATTTGCGCGCCTTGTGCTTCTTTCCCTTTTGCTTTTTTGCCATGTCATTTGCAGAGCTGTCTGTGCTCGACATACCTGGTTCTTTGCGAAGATTCACAACATGAGGAGTTGAGGCTCCATCTTGGACAGCGGGAGGTAGTCTTGTTGTCAATAAGGGTGAGACGCGTGATGGTTGTGGTGCTAGAGGTGACAAATCGTGAGCGCGCAAAAGAGGTGCTTCAGGTTGTGGGAAGGCCTGGTCCAAAAGTGCTCCTATAGTGTTTTGAATTACTTGCTGATCTCCTTCGTATTGTGAGTGCTCTTCGGAGGAAAATTGCATACCATCAGCTGGCTCCGGTCTGGTATCATGAGATGCGAATGAGGTATTGGCTGTTGCAATACCTTGACCTGAATTAAAGTCCTTATTTTGTCCTATAAGAAATCTGCTCAGCATGTCGTTCTTGACATTCGGAGCATGTAGTTGCATATTGCCAACAACATTTACCGCACTTTCTTTTGCTGAATTCGATATCCAGTTCTGGGACTGACCTGTTCTGGCTTTGTTTCCGCCGTCGATTGATGTTTCATATAAGTCTGACATGCTAGTATCGTCACTGCTATTGTGAGCTTGGGTAGCAAGTGGATAAACAGTGGCAACATGTCCAGTCTCAACCTCACCCGCAGCTCTGGCATCTTGGGCTTCATTACTAGGCTCTGGTGTATCATGTTGGCTTGAATAAAAGGTGTTCTCATCAAAAGAGTCACTTGCAGGTGATGCAGCAGATACTGCAAAAGAAGTCTCTGCTTCAGCAACTGTGACAGGGGGCACAAATTTCAAGGCGGTCCGAAGGACATCTGTAAGATCAAAATCCGGAAGAGATTCTGATGATTGTAACAACGCTTTTTGCGCAATACGACGCTGTTCAATCTGGTCCCTTAAACCGCGCTCTAGTCTTTGCCTGTGCAAGAGTATCTCTGCTTTGACAAGTTCATCTGACTTCGATAGCAATATTGGATCTATTTCGGACCTGGTAGACTTGGGCGCAAAGCTCATTGGACTACCAGCAACCCCAGTGTTCACTCGATTTGTATCGCCATTTTTTCCACTCTGCTGCAAGCCTGTATTCCTCGCCGATTCATTGCCATTGATGGGTGAATGAACCTCTTGACCAGTTGATACTGGCGCAATTTGAGACCCGGCGCTATTCGGAGAAAATGTCTTGCGACTGGCACTGTTGAGCTTCCCAACAAGATGTTGTGGAATTTTGATGCGTGGGTGAGTGCCAGAGAGGACTGTATCACGAAATCGAAGAATCTTTTCGCATTCCTGAATTTCCCATTTCTCCTGATCAGTCAACCTGATGCCGTTTGCAAAAGCAATTGCCCTTTGGGCCATGGTAGCAATCCTGTCTTGCGCAGTAAGTTAGTGTAACAGAAGATGACAGCAACTTCTTCACTTTGACACGCAAAGCTAAGCACGTCTTATATGACGTGTAGAAAGCGAAAGTTGAAGAGCAAAATGCACCGTAACTATACAGAAACCTCGGACGAAGAGCGAAAATGAAAACGATGTTGTTGCGATGAAGAGTGAGAGGGCCAAGCGAAGAAAGATGTGGCAGTCACTGCATGCGGTATTTGCTCGGCCGCTGCCGACCAGAGTCGGTAAGCTTCCGCCATTCGCCATGTACAACGTAAGAACGTGTGAGTAACAAGTTCATGCATGTTCCGTACACTTCAACTAGCGAAGCTTCTACAGAGGCAGATATATATCTGCACAAAGCCTACATTCCTGAACTACAATTTTGTCAAATTTAGGAACTTCAACACCATGGCTGACTCTCGTCCCGTCTTCTTTTTTGACATTGACAACTGCGTCAGTCGCAAACACTCCTTTATGCTCAATGAATATAAATACTGACAACAAATTGGGTAGTTGTACTCAAGAAGTCAGTATAAACACTGCTGCTGCTGCCAATTAACTGCTTATAAGGACAGGCAGAAATGTCCATGACTATATGACCGAGTTGATCGATGAATACTTCGTCAGACATTTGAAAATTACCAGGCAGGATGCATTTAAGCTCCACCAGGAATACTACCAAACCTATGGCCTTGCACTCGAAGGGCTCATACGACATCACAAGATTGATCCTCTCGAGTATAATCGCCAGGTTGATGATGCATTACCATTGGAGGATATCATCTATCCGGATCCCGAGTTACGAAAGTTATTAGAGGATATGGACAAGAGCAAAGTCAAGCTGTGGCTATTTACAAATGCATACAGTACGCATGGAAAGAGGGTGGTAAAGTTATTGGGGGTAGAGGACATGTTTGAGGGCTTGACATTCTGTGATTATGGAGCGGAGAATTTTACGTGTAAACCTCACGACGATTCATTCGCAAATGCAATGAAGAATGCGGGAGTGACTGACAACAAAAATTGCTATTTCGTTGGTATGCTGGTAACTCGAGATCTGGAAGTACTGAGCTGACTGATCATAGATGATTCATACATTAACTGCAAGAGGGCTGCAGAACTCGGATGGAACACTGCACACCTAGTCGAGGAGGGTATCAAGTCTCCAAGAACTCCAGCATGCGAAAACCAAATCAAGAGTTTACAAGAACTCCGAACCGTGTTCCCACAGTTTTTTTAATCAAATACGCTGTCTTAGAGGCATGTAGACGATAGATTAGAAGACCTGTCCCAAGATAATACAAGACAATTATAAGAGTGCGTATTATTGACTACGTAATAAGTACATAGTAACACAGCGCTCTTTATCATGTCGCCGTTATTCTACCATTAAATTGAGCTGTTTTAAGCTATCATGCGGTTCCTTCGACCGATTCTTGTTGCCTAAAGACAACAAGATATATCAAAGTTTATCACTTTGCTGAAAAGCATCAATTTTAACTCCGTGGTTACATGTTTAATGAATCCTACCATTGTCCTGATTTTGCAACCTTTCTCAATGATACAGTGCCTGCCCTATTAACCCTTCAAGGGAAATAACAAAGATTTGGATTCTTACAATAGTTCACATTTGTGCGGGATTCGGGGATTGAAAAGTAAAGTATCTTGAACCAGTCAGATGCGCCTATGTTGCGACCAATAACGCCATATCAGCCATAGGTATACCACCAACGCCATTCACAGCTAACCATTATCTGTTCCTCCTTAGTAGCTTTAAGGTCTCTTGACACTTCTGATCACCTCGTCCAATTTCTTGAGTACGACTTCCTTTTCTGCCAGAGCGGCCTGTCTTTTTACTTCGGCCTTCTTCAACTGCTCTTCCAATTCCTTGATCCTTTTCTCCTGCATCTCCTCGCTGTTACCGATACCCGGTAGCACGCTAATTAGGTATTCAATCTGCTGTTCTTTAATGATCAGGTCTTGTGCAAGCTCCCGTTGGTTTGCTTTAAAGGTATCCATAGGGTGTGGGTCGACTACGGTATCGTCAGTACACATAATATACGAAATCAAGTATGATTTAAGTCCATATCATTTTACCTTCTGCTGTATCGTTCTTAACCTCTTTACGAACTGTGTCGGTAGGGCTCAGAGGGAGGAGGTCATGATGGACGTGAACGTAGTGGAGAGACGCTACAAATTGCTGGGCCAACTTCATAGGTTGTCAGCGGTATTCAATTCAGAATATACAATACACCCACCTCATCAACAGCATCTTGCAGCTGGGTAAGTCGGTCCGCCATCTCGAAGATTGTGTTGTGTGAATAGACGCGGCTGAGATGTTGAATGCGAGGCTGTGATCAACATCTTTGAGGTAGCCGCTAGTATTGTAGCCTGACTAATAAGGCCATAAACATTCAATATTACCTAACTTTATACACAGTATGCTACAGATTTTCAATACTTTCTCAGTAATAACCATAATACAAACTTGAAAGGCTACTGTGAGATTTTACTTCTTTATCATATTGAGATGTTCAGAAGACTGACATATAGTATACAGATATCCACCCTACGGGCTACAGTTGTAAACAACAACCTCCTCGTGACTTGTTTTCTAGGTTGCCTTAACCTGTCTGGGCTATCCTTCAGTTATGCTCCAAGCATGTTTGCGGCCTCGTCTCTTTAAACCGACTCCCTATGAAATTCGGCAATACTCCAAGAAAGTAAAAGGGATTGAATTTCCTGACCCTCCTAGCAAAGAGCATAACACCCGTTCAAGTTTCCTGGATTACGCATCGCGTATAGAATTAGACCCAGCAAGTACAGTGTACAATGGTACCCTCTATGAATATACTGCCCAGGAATCTCTTCGTCGACTTGGAATGAATCTTCAACGTTGTGGTGGCGCGTTTGATAAAGGAATTGACCTGGTCGGTACCTGGTCCATCCCTCAATTCAGGAAACCCCTGAAGGTCATTGCATCTTGCAAGGTTCAAGGTAAAACTACAGCGACAGGGCCTCGTTTGATCCGTGAGCTTGAAGGTGCTTTTGTTGGAGCACCCACTGGATGGCGAGAGAGTGGTGTTATAGGGATTTTCGTTGCACCCAAAGCAGCAACAAAGGGCATGCGAGAAGCTCTTGGTCGAAGCAGGTGGCCAATGGGCTTTATCATGTGCTCAATGGATGGTATTATTACACAGTTTCTTTGGAATCAGACGGCTTCCGGGTGTGGACTGGAGCATCTTGGTATCGGTGTGCGATATTCTGGACATAATCCACCTCAATCAGAGGTTGTTCTTCTGTCCAAAGGAGAAATTGTAGAACTAAGGAGCGATGAAGTCGTCGGTAAAAGACTGAAAAAGAAGTCGAGCAACAATATCGGCAGTAGCCCCAGCGGTGGTATCGAATGAGATCTAAAGAAAGGCTAGAGGTCGGCTCTACTTGACGCGTAAAGACTGAAGTGGGGTAGGTTATAACATTTGAGGAATTTGAAGGTTTCTTTCTGAATCACTTGGCACCCCTCCAAATGTGTCATCTAAATTTCAATGGGCATCCTCCTGGGAGCAATCTAAGCTTCTGGAGACGAAACACTTACGAACCCAGATCTGATGGCGCATCTTGACCAGAGAGGTCAATAAGTTGAGGCATAA
The DNA here is from genome assembly GCA_024752465.1 of Allantophomopsis lycopodina. Lineage (NCBI taxonomy): Eukaryota > Fungi > Ascomycota > Leotiomycetes > Phacidiales > Phacidiaceae > Allantophomopsis > Allantophomopsis lycopodina. Next base: position 1,283,782 of record CP103018.1, read on the forward strand.
TTTTAACGGTTACTATCGAATAATACTAGATAATTGCCTGGCCAACTGCGAAGCATTCAAGGTCATGAGAGAGCCATCGTGGTCTAGTCTGCCATACATCTAGTCATCCAGTATAAACATGGGTTTAAGACTATAAAGTTGGACATCAAAATCTAACCAGCTACGTCGCATACAATATATATGAACAAGCATGCGAACTTCAACTTCAAAATTTACACATGACCCCTATTTTATCATTTAATCACGCTCATCGCTCGTTATCGTTCTTTGGGAATCCATTAAATTCTAAGTGAACGATGACGAGTAGAACGATGATCAGCACAAGAGCGAAAGGTTTGTGGACTGGGAGGCAAAACGCTGTGCGTGTGTGGAAGTGTGAATGAACTTCAAGTGGAGTGCTTGGCTGTATGATCAAGTGCAAGCTGGAAGGTAATGAGGTCCCCATATCCATCAGATGTGTACATATAAACTATAATCCTCAAGATGAAATTACCATGCTCGGGAGATAAGTTGGAACGGGTGATCAAAGGAAATCACCGAGAAATGCTTCCTACTCTTAGTAATCGTTGCTGAGTTCGCTTTCATGTCTGGGGATAGGAGCCTTATGAAGCACAATTATAGTCACCATCAAGCCATGTTAATCCGTATTATGAGGTTCTGATATTTATTATATGCATAAGTTTACTGACCGCACTACCATATCTTTCTTCTCTACTGCCTCATCTCTCATAGTTATCACATTCTGTCTAGCAACACCTACAATCCTCACACCCCAACAACAAATCCTATATACTCCGCAATACAACAATAATGTCTTCCAGCAAGAAAGAGTCGTTAGTATAAAATCACCCATCCTTTTCTTCTTAGTACTAACAATTCCTCCACAGCAAGAGTGCCATCCCTATCATTAGGCACACCACCTGCAGGCCTCGTGATTGCAAGGTATATGGCCACCAATGTGAGCATGAGATTCGCGTAGAGAGAATTTCCCGCGAGTACAGAACTGCCCGCGTCCTCTCAGAGAGCTATGAGGAAGCCCTCGATGAAGTTGAAGAGTATGTCAAATCGCGGGAGGGGATCTTCCAGAAAGCCATTGCCGACGCCGAGGAAGTCAAGCAGCTCTTCAAGGAGAAGGAAACTTGGATTAGGATCAACGAGCAAGTCACCAAGGAAAACACCATTATGAAGAAGGAGATGGAAAGCTTTAAGGAACACATCGCTGTCATGAAGGAAAAGTATGAGGAGGATGAAGCCCGTGAGCATGCAGTCAACAAGGACCTAATCAAAAAGCTCGGTGACCAGATAGAATGCCAGGAGCAACTTTACCACCGTATCGAAGATATCGAGCACCAGTTGTATCTCGAGAAACGCAAGACGAAGAAAGGTACTATGATTCTTCCAAAATGGCTGATGGTAATTCTCTATTGCTTCGATCGTGTTTGTGAGTTATAGTTTCTCGCTTTCATCTATTGCCTTGCTAACAATTTTAACCAGGATCCGTCTACAATGCCAGACTTGGAATATGAAATTGTTTTTTTCTAGTGCTTTTGGTCATCCGTCTCCTATTCTGCTGTATTAAGCCTTCTGTTTCTTGTTACTGGGCTGGTCCTCTTCCTTCCCTTGTTTGTCTCACGAACTGGTTGGTATTTCTGTTGTGTGGCTTACTGACTCGGTCTGTTATTTGAATTTACAGAGATTTATCATTGTGCTGGCCTTTCTTTGGTGAGCTCGGAGTGCCGGTAAATGGATATACCACAGCGCTTGATAGTTAAAACTAAACTCTCTTCTCATGGAAAATTTATAATACATGAAAAATCTATGATGTGTGAAATAAGAATGCTATTAGTTGATGGGTTGACCTTTCATACAACATGTTCTACTTACATTTATGTCTTCATTGAAACCTAATTATTTAATTAATCTTGATCAATTGCATACTGGGTATAATATATCATGCAACCAGCGATTAGGACACAGCAAGCAACAGAAAATCTGAACTAGCAAACCGTTCTTCTTGAGACACAATCTGGATTTATCTTTGACCGTTCCCAAAGAGCACTTGCATCTCATATTCAAGTTCGCAAAACCGATGTCTGTATGAAATCCAAGAGGAGTTCTAACGAGTTGTATGTTTATTGAAAGGGATGAAGACATTCAAAAATGTACAATTATTGAAGGGCGAGTTAACAATCATACAGACAGACTCACAAATAAAGCACCAGGCGTTGGTTAAACATGATCACCCCGCACTATTCACATATAATTTATCGCACGGAACACTATCAATTACAAAAGCCAAGACACAAAAATGTACGTACAGCCCATAGGCAGCTCGCCACTCCCCAACTCCAAGCCACAAAACAAACCAAAATTCAACGCAACGAGACACTAGGAAAGAATTTTCTTCCCGTGACATTGACCGGGTATTCATAGAGGCCATTCTCAGCACCCACATACCTGTAGAAATAAGTCAGAACAGGAAATCCTTTTAAGAAAGTGGATTAGGATAGCGAATATGGTGACTTACAAAGTTCTCCCATCCGGGCTCCAGCAACAGCCAGTCGTATCATCGGGGTTTGAGCGGGTAATTTCACTACGTACTCCACTCTCGAAGAAGGCGAGGGCACCTGGTGTTCCAGTGGAATTCTCCCTGGCACTTCTCCAGAACTGCTGTCTAGCTACCGGTCTACTTGCGCCAGCTTGTTGAAGACCTAAGATATCATCGACTAGTGCCGATGTCCCTGACGGTGTAGGCGGAGTATTGCTATCAAGTCGCTGTCTTGTACGGTTCCTTCTCTCGTCTGCTTCAAGTTCAATTCGCATGCGAGTGGTGGGGTCAACAGGTGGGTCGTTAGCGGCTTCTCCGGTAGTTTCTGATGAGAACAGGGCGTCAAAATCCCTCCAAGGACTGTTGTTAGACTGATCGGGTGCAGCCGGAAGGCGTCTCGTGATAGAGATTGGGCGTCGATCGCGGAGATGTAGCCAATCGATGTTAGATGTGGTAGTATGTTCAGATTGTCCAAGGTTCGAATCTCGCTCAGCATCTGATTGTGCAGTTGCGACGATATCTGAGACACTTCGTGATGGTTGGTTTTGCGTGCGTCGCTCTCTTTCTTGATTTTGAACACTGATGTAGGCTCGGAGAGATGAATTGCTAGCTCGTGGGTATGCAAATTCTCGGGGGGCTGGTGGAAGAGGTGTATCATCAGATGCCGCTCGTCGAGCTTCTCTGAGCCTGCGATGATTTTGCAATGCTTCCAATACGGCAGTTTCCTCAGAAGTTAGGGGGGTCTGATGCCGCTCGTTAAGCTCGCGGGTGAGAGTTAGTAATCGCAATTGTCTGCCATAAATTTCCGATGATGAAGTATCGCTTGTGCCCATTCCATTTTCAATATCATCCATCAAGCTGCGAAGCCTTTGATCAACTAGAGGTTCGCCTGATCGTTCAATGACATCGACTTTTTCGACCCCTGAGAAGATGCTGACAGTGATAACCTGCCGAGACATAAAGTGATCCCGAAGGTCGGCCACACCAAACTTTCCACAGTCCTCGGTCCATGCCAGTAGGTCAAAAGGATGTGGCGAGAATGACAAGTCTCGTACTGCTCCAGCTTTGCTTCCAGGGCGAGATGTGTTGAAGGTGGTAATCAAGGGTTCCGTATCCATTTCAAGCAAGTTCATAACATCGAAAATAGAGATCACTCCATACTGTGTACCGATTGCGAGAAATCTGCCAGAAGGCGAAAATGCCGCAGCAAAACTACCTTTCATATCTCCCCTGTCACCCCGACGTTGTCCTTTCAATTTGAGCTTCCGGGTTTGTATCCACTCGTACTTCGGTCGGCCATTGATGAGAGCAGCATCTCTGCGCTCCCTGCTATGAACATACATGTATGGGTCATCGCAGATTGTGATGAGAATTCTGCCATCCGGAGACATTACCGACCGGTTAACGCAATCTGGAAATTTCAAGGTATCCAAGAGACTAGATTCTGGCAAGTCAAGTATCGAAACGGTATGGTCGTTATTAGACAAAACGGCCACAGGTGTTTTGTATGCATGCTCCATCACGTTCGAGGGTGGAAACCATAAAGTTACACAATTGACAATCTCCTCTCCAAATTTTGATGCCCTAGCAAATGGTATATCTTCATCCGGTGTACCAGGGATTGGGCTTGCTCCTATCGATGATTGAGTCCTCCGCAAGAGATCGAAGCTGAGTGGCAATCTTGAATCGGCTCCCGCTGTTCTCGAACCTCGCACGGCATCCCAGTCTCGCACACCTACACGTATGGTAGCAAACTGCCCGGTTTCTCCTCCGCAACATATCCAACCTTGTGCCGCAACTAAGCATCGTGGAAGGAAGTGTAAGGCCGTAATGAGTTGGCGTTCGCAAGTCTTCGTATTGAGTCCGTAAATATCGAAGCTACAGGGATAATAGACGACATCCTTTTGAGGACAACTGATCAAAGAACGTAATTGCCAATGACTACCAGCATGTCAGCTGGTTATGCATCGAAAAGTATGCGAAACATGACATACTTTGCTTGGATCGTTGCCTTGTAGTACTTTCGGGGGGTCTTCAATATTAGGGACTCAGTGGCGTTGTATCTGCATTCATGTTCAGTTCCATAAATGCGCGATGAAGCATATCAATCTTACGAGCTCTCATCCACTGCCATGGCTGTGGCTCACCACCGGGGATGTGATCATGGATTGTAATGAGAGTCGATCTCCCGTAGCTCGTGGAGCGGGGAAAGGGCGTCACGATAACGAAACCGCAGATGTGGAGAATATCCGAATGGAGATGTTTCAGCAATCGTATTTTCTGAGTGTTGAGCTATAGTTAGGCGATGTTTAGCTAGGTCAGGAGTTGATTTGTTATATGGGATGATGTTGTGATGCAATCGACTTATACACAAGGCTGGATGACGATGATCAATCTCACGGCCTCGCATTGCCCATCATTGTTGTTATGGCCTTGTGGCCTGGCTGCTGCTTTTAGATAAAATCTGAGGCATTCCATATTTCAGAACAGAAAACATAAACAGTAAGAGTAATCAACAACCCTTTTCTATCTGTTAGAACAAGAGTCTTGGTTAGAGTATTAGCCTTCCTAAAGTCTAGGTGCTGATTGTCTTGTTTTTATTTTATTTTTCTTAAATAGTGAGGAAGATGGATTACCAGTTTCAAGAAGGATGAAACTTCTTTTTTATTTATATATTATGAATTAATTGGGAGCAATTCTCTTAGTCATAGCCCAGTGAATTAACACCCGTGGTTAATATATGTGACTGAATAAACTACATTATGAAATGGTAGTTTTGCATTGATTGGGATAATACAAGAAGACTCCCGAATTATGAGAATAAAATTGTTACCAGTATGTAGGAAAGTATCTATATAAAACAAAAATATAAGTCGGTTAATAAAGATAGGAATGCGCAAATAGATGCACATCTATGACGTAACCAACCGAAATGAAACACCAAAACACCAAAAGAATGTGTATGTAGAGGTTCATCTCATGGATAGAGTCTCCAAGATTTTTCTTTTCTACTTTCATACTCCTTCAAATATTGAAATATCATTTTTAATTCAGCCGTCGGTACTCCGTATAGTATGTGTTTAGTATGTATACATATGCGTCAAGCAAGTATAAAGTATCTGTTATGTATACGAAGCATCCCCATCTCAAGAATACGTTTCGGGCGTCAACCAATGTTGACATAGATGACCTATCATATATCAACTATTCTCGTTGTACCAATCAACTCTCGTCAATTGATACCTGACACGAAATAAGTAGAGAATAATTGATATGCACCGCCACGTGGATGATTTCTTTGAAGCCTCCCCACACTCTAGAACGGTTTCTTCGGGATTGTGGCTTGACAGCTCTCTTCGATACGTACAGTTTATCGACGTCTGTCGCCATTTCACTTGAACTTAGCTATTCATGTACTACCGGGTAAGTATACACCATGTGTTTTGTGGACGTATGTACATACATGTGTATACAACACCATACAGGTAGGTAAGTAGATGTGCCTTGGGTCAGCCTTGGGTGGTGCAGGGGAATGCATCATACATCCAGGCTCTTCCCTCTTCCCTCTCCCTCTTCCCTGGCTGACCCTCACCCGCGTCATCCAGAGTCGACAAGACTCGATACCCTTTATTCATAGATACCTTATCTACCTCCAGGCGCTGGACTCTGAAATTTCGGTCGCAAGTCTGGCCCCGTATTTATGACGTATTTGTGGCAAAGAAACCGGATACATCCCAGATGCGCAATAATTTTTCTCGAACGGTTTCAAAAGGAAACATGGGGAACACCACTCTTGCAAGACATACGAAAAAGTCGTGACAGGAACCGTTACTATGTTTACTTGATTGGCCTGCAATCAGTGCACGGGAACGGCACTTGAAAATGGGCAGAAGAGGAAGAAGGAGAAGAAGGGGACTAATGGGGATATGGTCTTTTCTTCTCCGACATCGATTTGTTCGAATCCCGAGGCGTGCCCTGCACACGCCCTATGCATAACATTTCTTGAATGGCCTCTCCGACGTCCTTTTGATCAATGGCTTTTATGCTTTGAGGCTGTTGGAGTGAGAGAGGAGGTGCCGCTGCTTACCTACCTACTTACTTAACACATTGGTGCATGTGGGTGGGAAAGAGAACTGAGGCTGGGGTTTGGTGGGCCTTTGCGCTGCCTGTGGTGCGTTTTCCTTAGCCCTTGATCCCAGGTCTGCCGCGCAGTTCCAGGGCAGTCCCATACTCCAGAGTCACCTCCCCCTCCCCAGCCAAGCCATAGAGAAGGAAAGAAGTTAGTTGGTCTGGGGATGAGATGACAGACAACGTGATGGAATAGACTATTTATCAATCATGCAGTTATGATGGAGCTCAAGTTGAAAGTCCGGGAAAGTCGTATTCAGGCGTCCATGATTTATGCAGCGACATTCACGATACGTAGTATTCGAGGCCAGCTCGTTGGTTGGTGTATGGACATGAAGTATGTATGTATGTATGTACAAGTCGAAAAGACATGCACCAATGTGTGCTGCTCTTGCAGGTATACTTCACCCGACACTTCATCATATTTCATACTTCATACTTCGCACTTCTTCTTCTACTTCCTCATGCCTCACTGTCACTGCACCAATGCACTCTGCACTCTGCACTCTGCACATTGCCCTTAATGTTACATGCACGTTCTCCAACCCAATGATGAAGAGGACAAAGCAAACGAGCCATAAGGATTCAGTATGGGGTAATGTATCTGCGTCTGTCATAATACGTGCTGTCGTGTTGTTTCTCGTTGGCGCTACGTCTTTTTTTCGACCAGGCTACTTATTCTCTGCACGCACTGCGATTCTCTGGCCATCACGATCCTCGCAAGGGGGGCCCTTCTGCCATCAACCGATGACGTATTAGCTGTACATGCTTGCACGGTGCGCCTAGGCCACACCCGCAAATTGCCTTGCTGTATGTACGTAGAGTAGAGTGCTACGTAGAGTAGTACTGCGTAGCTCAGGTAGAAGAGCTCCTGGCGAGATGACTTTCCTTTCCTTTCGCTGTAGCGCTTCAACTTGCATCGGAACACTGACCTGCTCCGAATCTTTCTCATCGGCCTGTGTGATATGGAGTTGGAAGGATGGGGCGGGAATGGAAAATGATTAGTAGCTGAAGTATCTACTGCGTATGGATAAGCAAATAGAAGCATAAAAAGCGTAATACTGTGTAGATTTTGCAAGGTACATACATGAGTCGACGGGGCACATAGAGTGCCTTGCCTGTACTTACTTCACTACCCGCCATCATCTCTCGGCTCAAACCGACCCAAGCAATTTTGCTGGCTTTCTGTTACCCCTTCACGTTCTTTTCGCAATTCACCCTCGTGCCCACAAGGGCAAATATGTACTGCGTACGATGGTAGGGCAGAGAGAGAGAGAGAGAGTACAGTCGGAAGAGAGTTAGTCAACACGAGTCCAGATCCAGACGAGATGGAAGGGATGGAAATGATGATTGCGGCAGGCCGACGCTTGAAGGTCTCATCAGCTTTGTACTTGTGGTACTAAGCTACTCCCATGCTCCAAACATGCATATTGGCCCTGGGTGGTGAGACAGGTTGAAGGATTTGGATGTTGCTGTGCACAGTGCACCCAGTTTTGATGGTCTTTCTAAAAGATCTAACAGATCTAAAAGGTCTAAAAGGTACATTATTCAACTAGAATGACATGAATGTCGCAAGGGAGTGAAGAGATAGGACGTGTGCCACAGACGTAACGGACTCGGCCAGTACCTCAACCTTGCTCAGCTAGAGTGCTTTGGAGTCCTTTCGTAAGCCAAAGGTGCACACGGTGTGCTACTGTAGGTACAAGTGAAGGACTGGACTGCGTACGTGCAAATGTGCCGGGCTGCTCTAGCAACGATGATATTCGGACTGTCTTGCTCTGTACTTAGTATTTAATACTCTGGGCCTATGAATGGTTAAAGGACGAGACCTGACTATGGAGGAGGTTGGAACAATACCTCGCCCAACTCAAATGTATGAGTGTATGAGTGTATAATGAATGAATGAATGTATTATTATGCATGTATGTTTATATGTATGTATACATTTCTGTAGTCTGCACCTGGTGCGGCGCTGAGTGTTCTATTCGATTATCCTGGACGTTGACTCCATGATCCCTGCTGTAAAAAAGGTGCACGACCATTGTTCTACGTAGTTATGGAGTAAGATATTTTGTTGCGTGTGTAAATACTTGTCCTTGTATGTAGTATGCGTGTGGTGGAGTCGAGTATGTGTGTGTGCGTGGGTGCGTGTGTGTGTGTGGGCGCGCGCCTTGAAGGTCGCTCTGTAAAGGGAACTTGGGCGACTTGGGCTCTTGTGCTTTGGGAAAAAGAAACGCCGCAAGATCAATATTCCATTCGTGACTAGCAACGTTATTAGCGATATCTAGCCTTTCCCTTCCACGACCAACATCTCGTCCATTGCCCAGCACCTGTTTGCCCGTCACCCTTCAGCCATCGCCAAACACTACACTTCGCCCAAATATCCCACCATCACCACCTCTGCCATTCCGCATCTTCTCTTCCGCCAGCAACACTTCATATCATTCCCCATCCTTCCACTCCTTTTGCCCTCTCGACAGCGACCTTCTCCCGCCTACATACACTCACAATCCCTCATCATGGCGGAATTCGTGAGAGCTCAGATTTTCGGAACCACCTTCGAGATCACCTCTAGGTATGCGGGGCAACCAGACCACTTTCACTGTCTACGCTTTTGCGCCAGCATCGCAGCAAAACCATACTGACCATCTCAACACAGGTACTCGGATTTGCAACCAGTTGGAATGGGAGCCTTCGGTCTCGTATGGTAGGCTTTGATCCCCCACACTTTTTATACCCCGCAGAGATACTCACACGAATGATATAGTTCTGCTAAGGATCAGCTTACGGGCCAAAATGTCGCGGTTAAGAAGATCATGAAGCCTTTCAGCACTCCAGTTTTGTCAAAGAGAACATACAGAGAATTGAAGCTACTCAAGCATCTTAAACACGAGAATGTTCGTCAATTACCATTGTCTGCTGGATCTGGCACTAATAGTCCGCGCAGGTCATTTCCCTCAGCGACATCTTCATCTCACCTCTTGAAGATATGTAAGTTACAACACACACAATTATTGCCATCAAGGGAACGCTTGGGTTTACTAATAAAACTAAAGCTACTTTGTTACTGAGCTTCTTGGTACCGACTTGCACCGCCTCCTCACCTCCAGGCCGTTGGAGAAGCAATTCATTCAATACTTCCTCTACCAAATTCTGGTAAACATTCCCGCTTGATCCGTACAAATTCAAATACTGACCATGCAATAGCGAGGTTTGAAGTATGTGCACTCCGCAGGTGTCGTCCATCGTGATTTGAAGCCCAGCAACATTCTTGTCAACGAGAACTGCGATCTGAAGATTTGCGACTTTGGTCTTGCCCGTATTCAAGACCCACAGATGACTGGATATGTCTCCACCAGATATTATAGAGCTCCAGAAATTATGCTCACATGGCAGAAGTATGATGTTGAGGTTGACATTTGGAGTGCTGGATGCATCTTCGCTGAGATGCTCGAGGGCAAGCCTTTATTTCCAGGAAAGGATCACGTCAATCAATTCTCCATCATCACTGAGCTTCTTGGTACCCCACCAGATGATGTCATCCACACCATTGCCAGCGAAAACGTAAGAACAACAAGAGCCGTGAGGAGGGACACTATGAAGCTGACCTAATTTTGTAGACATTGAGATTCGTTCAATCGCTTCCTAAACGCGAGCGTCAACCATTGAAGGATAAGTTCCGCAATGCCGATCCATTGGGTATGTAACCTTCAAATTAAAAATCAATATTCAAATAACTAACCAAATTCCAGCTATTGACCTCCTTGAGGATATGCTCGTTTTCGACCCAAGGACGCGTGTCAAGGCTGCCGATGCTCTCGCCCACGAGTACCTTGCCCCATACCACGACCCAACCGATGAGCCTGTAGCAGAAGAGAAGTTTGACTGGTCGTTCAACGATGCAGATCTCCCGGTGGATACATGGAAAATTATGATGTACGAGCAACTTTACGACCAGAACCAAGAATCCATCGAGAAAGAGTCGTCTTGAGGACAGTCGTAAATGGCTGCAAACCTCGCCGATCTCGGACTTACTGCTTTTGAGGACGGAAGAACTAAAGTCTGACTGACTTGGCTTGGCAGGTATTCCGAGATCCTTGATTATCACAACGTTGACGATGGTACCAATCAGACGATGGAGGATACGAATGGACAATGAACAATGGTTATGGAAGAAAATGAAAAAATACCACGAGCACGATCATGGAGTATAGAGCAATGCGCAGCGGTTGCCATTGCATCCCCGGGAATATTTTGATGTTGGAGGCAGGAATCTCTTTTATGCGCTGTGCAAGGCTGGCCGAACGCACTGTGCTCGTGCTCCTCTTGCGAATTTTCTAATACTGTCCACGGCGCACACGACTTGTTTTCTTGTTTCCTTTCCTTATTTGCATGACATACGGCATTTCCTTACTTCTTGTATTGCTCGCCCCTCAAATTAAACACTACTTTGGAGGCACACACACGGCAAGATGGGAAATTACAAAGACATGATTGTAGACTGCGTTCGATACCACTGTCAGAGGAGAGCAGATGGCTTTTTGGATTGTGGATATGGTGAAAGAAAGGCCGACTACCTTTTGCTTTTGTGGTTTGTAAGTAGTCTAAATGAAATGGATGAACTTTTCAATGCTATTCGTGGCTGAAGGTTGTCGAAGAGGGGAAGGGGGGAGGGGAGAAGGTTGTGTTTGTGCTATGCCTGTGAAGTTTTGTCCGAAGTCCCTTCTACTAACAGCCAGCTGAATCTCGCCTGAGATGACCTTATGCCGTTGTGCTTCTTTCCTTACAACACAGACACGCATACAGACTGTGCTGTACGGAATTGGACAATGGCTGAGATGTTGGCATCCTATCATTCTAGAGCTCCCGCATGCCGATTGAAAGCGGCGACGAAACAATAGGTGCCACGTGACCACGCATGAAATTTAGCGGTGCATGGGCGGTTGTAGAACGCGATTGGATTGACGATGCAGCGCTATCGCGTGTGTGTGCTTGAGTTCGCTGGCGGTCAGCGGTGCAGCCATACCAAATGAATTGCAATATTCCCCAGAAATCCAGAAATCCCCTCGACGGCTTCTCCTCTCAACAAACACCACCAACTCAAACTTCCTCGAACAATTGTTGTTAACCTCCTCTCGACCGTGTCCCTTTATTATCGCCATTTATATTCTCACTGCTTTCCAAGTTTGAGCTTGAGAGCTTGAGCGTAGAACTTTTGTAGCTGCTTGCACATGCTAGACTGGGCGAGATGACCACTGCCTGCGGTGGCTTCACTCCCCTCGTCACTGTTGTCGACTTCCACCATGCCAGGTACATAGACTTCGAAAATAGCCATTCCAATCGATTGCGAGGCTGATTTGTGTAATTTAGAGGTCCGGAGGTAGAGAATTGGTTTGGTGCCACTGAAGGGAGCGACCCCGCCATTGATAATGAATGGCCGCTGTTACCCTTCATGGCCCTCTCTGATGGCGCCCATGCGTATGTTCCCGATAGTATATGTTATATATTGGTCCGGTTTACTAACTGATCGTCCGCAGTGCGACAGAGGATTTCTCATACTTTACACTCCGCCATTCTGCTACCGATGACAAGCCCGCCACCTCCCTGTTCGGAATCTCCTGTACTCGCCAACTCGATGCCTCTACCCTGATCGACCGGCCCGCGGAAGTGACTCGTTCTACCGTCCAGAAGGCTGTCGTGGTCATTGCGGACTCGCCACAGTTCTTTGGCATGCTCAGGGAGCGACTCAGTGTTGTTACGAAAGCTTGGTTTAGCCAGAGGGACTTCACAGACACGGATATCATAAGTCGGTTCCAGGAGAGTCTGGCGGAGGAAAAGAGACGAGAGATAGAAAATGGCGAGAGGGAGGGCGAGGAAGATAGAGATCAGTACCTTGGAATGAGCTTGAGGGAGCTGGTCAGAGAGTTTAAATGGCAGACTTTGGTGCTCTTCAAATGCTGCTTGTTGCAGCCGAAGGTGAGTCATTGTCTCAGGCATATGCCTCTGTGTTTAAAAAAATGCTAATAGGTGTAGATGTTGTTCTTCGGATCGAGGTGCGAGAGATTATGTATGATGCAATTTAGTTTGATATCGTTAATTCCCGGCTTGATTCGAAACCTTCAGGATTGCGCAGACCCCGAGCTTGATAACTACGAAAAGGGCCTCGTGAAGCCAACAAGCTTGAAGACGAGCGACAGAAGTTCTTTATTGGCATATATGGGGCTGCCACTTCAAATATTTGGAAAGGTTTGCCAGCATTTGAAATATTGCCCTGATATAATGCTGATTGATTTTTAGGGGAGTCTTTTCGGCCCATATACACCTCTTCAGCAACTCGATGTCCTCGCAGACTATGGCACAAAGTCATATATTGTAGGATCAACTAACAGTCTGCTGCTTCAACAAAAGGATCGTTACAGCGACATGTTGGTTAATCTTGACGAGTCTGCCATATCGATAACTTCACCTTCATTGCGTGCGGCTCTAACCCTTTCAAGCGCCGACCGTCGATGGATTGATTTCATCACTCAATCTGTTAATGAAACGTGGGATGAGTCAAATCCTGGACGTCCAAAAACTATGGGCTACGCTGGTTCAGAAGAATTCATTCGTCTGCAATTCGAAGAGTACCTTCTGAGCTTGATCTCCGCTGTTAAATGTCATAACTATTTGAAAGAGAATAGCGATAACCCAAAAGTTATGCTTCCTCAGGTCGACGGAGACCCATCCAGTGACTTTGGTGTGGATTGGATAGAGGCATGGGCGAAGACAGATAACTATCGCATCTTCCAATCCATAACGGATTCCCATCTATTTGATATTGTAGAGCCTCGTCACCCATGTGCAGGTGGTCTTACAATGGATGACGTACAACGCCGTCTTGCACAACAGGTACAAGAGCTCCATCTTGATGAGCGATTTGCAGTTGGTAAGGAAGTTCTTGGGCGCAATATTGCTGCCGGCAAAGAAAAGGCCAGCACTGTCTTCAATAAGCTCTATGCAGACATGGAGGCACTCCGAGAAGCGCAACGCAAACGTCATGAAGAGCAGAAGGCTGCAGCCGAGAAAAACGGCTCAACACCACCCACAACACCAGGCTGGGGACCCAAAAAGGAAGCCGCTGGAGCAAGTGTTGCGAGCATGGGCAACAAAGCCGGCGCCTATCTTGGGAGTTGGGCTACGTGGGCTGGTGAGAAAAGGAAATCAGGATGGGGCCGCACAGTATCTACTCCTGCAAGTCCACCACCGCTTAAGAGAGCAGATGAATTGAGTGATATGCATATCAAAGACCTCGACAAGGAGAGGCAGCGACCACGGAGTATTAGCCCCAACCCCCACATGGAACCTCGAGATGCGAAGGTCGATCACGAGTACAGACCCATGACTGGGGATAGCTTCGAAGAGAGCATATTTGACGCTGAAGATGGTTCCGAGAAGAGCGATGACTATGAGGAGGGCTTGAAAGTTACGCCTGCTCATGATGCACAAAAGGAAGTACTTGGCACCGTCCCTGCCCCTGACATCGATCCAGTTACTGAGAAGGCAACTGATCCCTCTGAGCATAAAAACGAGGATAAAACTCACGAGGAAGAGCATGAAGAGGAAAAAACTACCGAGTACGCGCTTACTGCTGAGGAACAAGCCATCGCTGCTGAAAAGGAAGCCTTCAACATATGATAACATCTCATTCTGTCCTTGCTCTCTGGATTTCAATTCATTCTCCTTTTTGCCCGTGTTTGAGAATCGAGGTTCCGCACGATGTTTACGGCCACATCTGTATATCATGATCATTGACATTGTCAAGGGATTTTGGCATTTTTTTGAATAGCATAGCATAGCGAGACGCGTTTGTACGGCGTTTATTGCGAATCTGACTGGGAGATTGAGAAAGTGGGTGTTGAACTTAGTGGATATGGGTATAGGTATAAATAATATATTCCTCACTACTTGCTAGGGGTGTTTGTTGGTGTGATATGCTGTGTCTGCGTTCTTTCTTGACATGTTTTGAAGACAAATCAGTCATATTTCTCGATTCATGTAGAATATCATGATCACGAATAAGTATCATTCTCTAACGCATCACACAGGTCTCAGATAATCAAACAAGCAAGTCCTTATTTTCATCTACCAACCTCGAATATTCGAGTAACGCCGCCGCCAGCTCAGCCCCAGTATCCAATCTCCTTACTGCTCCTTGACCCACTCTCCATAAGCAGTAACGAACTCTGCAGCCTTCGCCCCGTCCTCTATTTCCATAACCATCTCACAATCTCTTACAACCCCTTTCCCTCAATGTTAAGTGAAATATGATGGAACAAAAGGATTATAGAATCATCGCGCGTCTCCTGGAAGATAGTCTGCTTGATAACCATAGCATTTTTATGGAGCAGCTAATAGAAGCGACTCAAGAACTCATTTCCATCGATTTCGATTAGGAGTTTATACAGCGACATTATGCTCTTCGAGTGGGTGTTGCTGTCTTTGGTCGTATTAAAGTGTGCTTTGAAAGCAGCGTGTTGAGCCTCACAGCCACATTGAACGAGGTGAGAATTGCTGGACACTCAAGTAGCATGCTTTAGTTTACGGGGTGCTGTGGTATGAATTTCGTGAGTCTGAGGTGCATTCTCCGTGCAGCAGTGTCATATTTCTATCTCCGTTCAGTGAGTTGTCATTGTTGACAAGGCGCTCACGCTGAGATGTATATTGTTACCCAGGGATAGCCCGGCGGGAGAGCTGCGCACCAGTAGTACTGCCAGTCCAATAGATCATGCCTTTTTTCTCAGAGAGCTCAATTCACAGCAATCTGCAGCGGAGTCTAGCTGGTGCTCATGACCATAGTAGCAGGCACATGGAAAAGTAAGTCTTGATTGATAAGCGTTTTGCATGCAGAGAGGGGCTGTAGGTGGCGATTGAGTTATTGTATATACAATCTCAACACCAAGAAAGACTGAAGATAGCAGAGACTTGGCCCGTCAAAGATAGATTTAGCAGCCAAACCGTCTTTACGAATGCGATTTGGAGCTCTAATGGGAGCACTTAGTCTACAGGTATACCCTCTGTCGTGCGGCTGACTCAGGTGAAAAGCCTAGAAGTAATGTATCAGCGGGCCATTCTCATAGCAGTATTCGGATTTTTGGGTAATCCTGATATGGTACAATATCTTCTAAATTGCTTCAAAAAGGTTTTTTTTATCATGCTTCAATCATTTATTATTGTCACATCATTGTCAAACACTAACTGAACGCAATCTTCGGACTTCGGGGGTGAACTCGTTGATACGTGCGTCGGTACCATTTGACAACATGTTCTGTGATTTGGGATTAAGAGGATTGAATTCAAGGAAATCGTTTCCATACCCTTTAGTTCCCGCTTGGTATAATTGGGAAATAAACTGGCTAGCATTCGATGTATGAAGACTTTCATCTAAGTCTACGTACAGCATACTTTTGAAGCTATTAGAAATGCAACGATAGGGCGTGTTTGCTACTTTTGCTAAATTCACAGTGTCCTTTATATAAAGTTTAATATTATCGAAGAAAACTATTGCCCCAACAGCGATCTATAAAAGATAGTTCGTTTATCTACCCACTAAAGTGAGCAATACTTACTTAAATGCTTATATTCGGCTACAAAAAGAACGTCAATTCAATATATATGGGCTTCGAAGTATAAGGGTGGGAAACGAGCTGTACCCAAGATCATAACGGGTGGATATAGTGGAATATGTATATAAGCATGTATATCGGTACAACGTACATACATATAGTGATACATAAAAACACATGTACACGGCAAAGCTACCTGCAGAGTACATACATATGTAGCCCTATGGAGTGCATAGGCGAAAAACAAATCATCGAATTTCACCTTTTCAGCAGCATAATGGTAGCCGGTAATCAATTTGTTTGGTGAAATTATTATATCAGGATATATTTTGGGTGTGATTGAAGTTATTTAAGTGCCATTTACTTACATGAGATTATCTGTTCAAACTTGTCAAGATTCACGTTTACAAAAAGACCTCGTCGTTGTTTTGTTTGCATTTAACCCATAACTTATGAGTACAACATTCTTCCCACCTCTTTACAAGTTAGGAATTGTATTATGTATAATATCTGGTTAAACTAAGTTTAGCATAGATCAAATCGTCTCTTGTGTACATGTACACAATATTTGTGGTATAGTACCAAAATATTTCGTAATGCCAAGCTCTTAAAATGAGTGTACAAATTCTTTCAAAGTAACCTTAGCTCATCCTAAATCCTCTTTGTAAGAATTATGAAGAATTCACACTTGTGCTCAAGAAAAATATTTACTTCTTCGCATACAATATCTCGCATTGTTCTCCATTTTACCTTCGAGAGTCAAGAAACCAGCGTGAACTCTGGTATATCATAAAAGTGGCACATAAGATGAGCAGAGCGAACAATACATTCAGTCTTGCTTACCACGTCCACCTGGTTGTCGATGAGTCTACTTACCATACTTGTTTCATCTTCTTTAATACTTGCTTCAAATAGCGTGCTCGTTATTAATAGATAACTGATTGATATATAAACATTGGTTTATTATACGGTTATAAATACACAAGGTGATCATCAACAGATAACACCATCGAGGGAACAACACAGAATGAATAATGCTTGCTATCATTGAATTTGAAGCATTATAACTGATCACAGCCTATGTTTGTCAATTCCATATTGATCAAACTGATATCAGTTCCCAGAAATGCTCATATAAATAAGTGTATTAACGTAAATCTCCCTCAAACCCCGCTTGATGAGAGCGCACACAAATATCAACTGATGAATCTAGTCAAGTCTCATGTAGTCTCAGAGATCGTCTATTCTCAAGGCACCTCATTGAACACTGCTCCAGAATTAGGCGGACTCAGGTAATCATCTGGAACTTTAGCCGGTGCCTGGTGGTCTTTTGCCCATTCACGTATATTCTCAAAGTTCATGCATTTGTGCCGAGTATTGAAATCCGGGAAAACACTGAGACCATCAGCATCGTACCAGACTTGCCCAAGTACATCGATAGATGGATTGCACATGAGCTTTTGCCGAAGCGTATCAAGACAATGAGCTAGCCTACAGTTAGTTTCTTTTCTGTGTTGCTTATACACAAAATCCTTCAATTAAAGTACTTACAAACATGATACTTCAGTATCATCTCATCATTCACAAATGCACCATGTCCAAGGTCTTGATAATACTTGTAGTTGTAGAAAAGAGATTGCCGGAGAAGATTCTGTTGGTGTTTGAGTATAATTATGTTGAGAAAAGACAGTGCGATGGCTCACCAGGCAATGCAGATGATGTAGTCCTTCGACATTTGCAGGAAATCCACCACCATGCTTCGGATTCACTTGGACATGACTTTCCGATAGTCCTGACTTGAAGCCTAAAGACTGTGGAACTATGATCGCTCTATCTTTTATTTGGGTACTGTATCAGAGGATTTTGATCTCTTTCAAGTTTACTAGGGCGACTTACAGTCTGCTCCTAAAGATTCCCAAGCAGCATCAACTTCTGGACTTGCGTCTTGACGGAATATGGTTTCGTGCATGAATGAGCCGTTGAATTGAACCCAGTCATATTTTATATCCACATCTTCTAATATAGGTGCTATAGAAAAATTAGTCTAGGAAACAATGACATGGTAGATTCTGCAGTCTTGAGCTACATACAGTATTTGGTTGTTTCTTGTACGCTAAATTTGTTTGGGGTAATCGAGGAGTATGATGTTCCTATCAATAATCCAACGAGGAGAGAAGACAAGCTTGACAAGATAAAGAGAAGTGGGGCTGAGAACCTCGAGGAAAGCTTCGAGATATATAAGGAGTTATGTGAAGTCGGTGCAAGTACATTTTCGCAATCTTCGTGCTGAGGAAGCGCACTGAATTTGCTCTCGCGAGCATTAGAAGTGAAGAACGGCATTTTGTTCTTGAGGATGAGAACGAACATAAGAAAATTGGGAATCGCAGAAGACGAAATATCTTACCGAAACGATAGTGGCAGAGACATTAGAGAACAAACAAGTCGTCATTCTGCGAGCTCGATACGAATGTCACCACGAGGTGTGAATTGATACCTACCTTCCCTGTTTCACAGAAACTCCTTGATTCGATAATCAAGTATCTAAGATCTACCTTCGTACCCTGTCCTTGTTATTTCACGGCTACACATGCAGAGTTCCAGCCACTAAACATGGATATGTCATATGGAAATAATGATCGTTGCATGTCGGTACTAAATAAAGCTTTCACCCTCAGCTTACAGCCGTAAGCGATGATGCAGGTAGTGCGGGGTGTCTCTCCGGGTGACCCGATTTCGCAGTTTCTTTCGTATGTATGTATAATATGCTACAATTGTGTGATATATTTTGACCCAGTCGGTAAGCAGGTTCTGTTATTGTGTTTGTGCTCATGTTGCTTGGCGATTCTGATAAGTCGTACGAGCTTTTGGTATTTTTATGGGCTCACCAGGCTTGTGTTACCAGCTTACAATGTACTACTTGAGTCGATGTACTCAGTATAACAATATTTCCAAGCATGTGTAAAGGTGTGCCAGGTACATATACTAATGTCTGAGTCAAATACGAGAACAACTTGACCATCAAAACTGTGATATAGGGCTTTGGGCCTTTGGGCCTTTGGGCCACTACGGATAACCCAGGAGAGCTCTCAGCACTGACTCAAACTTCTGATTGCTTTGCTTTCCATTCGTACGTTACATTACCATGATTTCACATTACCTTTCTTGGCACTTGTTGTTTGCTGCCCTGCCGGCCCCTTCACTCAGATGACGAAGATCTCTCACCCCTTCCCCTCATCATTGCCTCACTTTCTCGTATTGAGCTGCAGAAGTCTTCATGTGAACACAAGAAAGTTTGTGTGATGAAAACATGCATTATATACGGTTTTCCAGTCAGCTTTCGATCTCGTGGCCCTCGAATTGGGTTGTTCTACATTTCATTGCTGTGTAACAATACTCTATCAAGTCAAGAGCTTCATGTACCTATGTCACCATCCACATGTGAATAGAAGAATCTAAACTAGTGGATTTACGATCTTATTAACATTAGAATTGGTAATAATATGTGTGTATGAACAAAATGAAAGTTATAGTTTATGGTATATATACAGTGCCTTTCAGTCCGCAAATCTTCTTTATTCAAACACATCAGCAATCCATTCAGACTCCGCTACTCTAGTACCTTTGTCGTAATAACTATTCACCATGAAGTTTTCCGCCTCAGTCATCACTCTTCTGTCTTTCGCAGCTCTTGGTCTTGCAAGTCCAATTGCTGAGGCTGAACCAGAAGCCAAACCTGATGGTTACGGAACATACGCAAACTATGGTGCCTACGGAGTCACTACAACCACTACATCGACAACCACTTCAACATCTACGACTACAACCCCTACTACCACCGGCTATGGAGCTTATGGAGCCTACGGCAGCTATGGATCTTACAAGGCGAAGAACTGAAACCAAATAGAAAGACGCGGCATTGTAAGTGTTTCATGACACCGGGACAATATTTAAGATAACTAACAGTATTGAGGAGATGGAGCCTGAGTACCGAGTCAAGATGACTTTAGTTGGCACTTCCCTACCTGAAATTTTGTCACGAGCCCGGATCTTGGAATTGGTTTTTTAATGTTGGACGGAGGAAAGGAGAGTCTTGGAGGTGATGAGGCAGACTTGCTGTTTATATTCTCTACTCTCATTAATAAAGTTTTATTTATACTGAAAAGTGCGTTTGCAATCATCGTGAAACTTGTTGATGGTATTTGAATTAGATTTACTCAAATGTTATTCGATTAACTTTGATGTTTTCATTGTTCAAGAGACCAACTATCACACTATATATATTCTTTCGCTGGATATTACCTACTATAATTCGATTACACAACGGAACTTGCCTAGAAACCGTGAATGAACGGGAGCCAATATCTATCCGATATCTCGGAGTATTTAAATAAACAAGGGTAAGCCGTCGGAGCATTTCACGGCCTCACCTCAAGGACCGGATCGGAAGTCTCATGGAGACATGATGTACAACGCTCCAATCATTTTTCAGGCCCGCTCCATTCGACCTTGTGATTCCTAGCACATAAACCCTCCACATCCAAGCCTAATATCCTCGGAGTTCCCGTACGTCTCGTCAGTCAGCTCTTAACACATTTAACACCAGCGCCTTTCAGCGCTCTATCTTAACTAAGCATGTCCACAACTGCACAAACCTTTAGGCAGTTGCCATCCAAAGCTTAAAAGTAAGCCCAGTCGTGCCGTGTGAAGTCCCCTTCTGGCCAGCTCTCACGGAATAAATCCAATTATTGTTAATTAGTATGGCGTCTGGGTGCAATTGTGTCTGTGGCGGGCTGAGATGCGCCTTTGGGATGTGGTCGAGAAAACTCTCCTTGATCAAGCCTAGCTGCTTGAATGGGGATGGAAGAGACTATAATTAGGGCATTCTGGTCTGATTTAGAGACTTTAAGGATAAATTAAAGCTTGTCAAGCATGCTAGTCTGGTGGATATCGTAGGAAACCTCATTGGGTCAGTGGGAAGAAGGTTTCACGTAGTATGTCTTTGGTAGATCTTGTGCGTGCAAAGAGAATTGGCTGGTTGAGAAGAAGAGCCCGTTGAGGTTGCTGCTCTGCCGCTCGCTCGGAATTTGCGTGGATCGGGAAACGGGCTTACCCCACATATCGCTGACTTTGTACATTGTGTCCATACATACATACTTAGTGTGGGTGTCGGTGGATTATGTGTGGATACTTTATTCAGATTTCCGCTTGGATGTTGAGAGGGGGACGCCTTGTAAGTGGAGTGGCATGACGCACGGCGAACCGAGGCAGCGGATTCCAAATCCACCACAGCAAAGACTAACGATCCCGTGGAAAGCTCCGAGCACCAGAGCGGACTCCTCCATAACTACAGCACCTATTCTGCGAAGACGTTGATTTGATCCAGCGAATGTATCACCGGCTTCATACTCTTACTTACATGTATCCTACAGAACGCTCCTGTACTTGTGATAATTTCTTCCAAACCCTAAGAGACTTCAGTATCTCATAGAGTGGCCAGTTTCATATCTTCGCACGCATGTATGCGTACTTCTTCTACATAGTAGGGTCATAGAAGGCTTGAGATGTGGAGAAAAGTATTAATGGCAATGCCGGAACTGAAGGTCCCTGGCTTCGGGGTGCGCTTTATTAGGTGTAACCAAGGCACTTTTGTTGATTTCGAATCTTTGAGCTTCGAGACGTGTGGGGCGTTGTTACTACCCTTGTAAGAGTATTCGTATACGTAGTACCTAGCCTTTGTTACTGATATTACTAGTGAAGATCAGACTAGATGGGCCAAGCACAAAAGTAATAGTCCGGTATCTGACCCTTGGCGGATCTAATCTTCTTAGCTTTTGAAATGGCTGCCAGCTCTAAGGAGCTTTAATATCTTGCAAGTTCGGCAAGTTATAGCAGACTTAGTAAGTAAACTCATTCTGAACGGTTGTTGAATTTCTGCCAAGAACAGTTCACTTAGTACGTGCGGGCTTTGATGGAAAATAGGTATATTCTGCTATAGGTACGTAGTAGATATCTTATAGCGACAGATGTATGGGTATCTGCAAGTCAAGAAGCCCCCCAAAACATGCCGAGAATCATGAAAAAGAAAATCGTTAATTTAGTTAGCCGGTTTCAAGATGTTTTGACTCCGATTGTTTAACCACTTGGATCTGTGTCCGCATCTGTCTCATCCACAATGTAACATTCATCTTTTTGAGGTGATTGATCGGGCTTCGAAGTCTTCTGGGTTGTTATCTGTTGCTTGAGAGCTTCCACTTCCGCTAGGAGCTCTTTGTTTTGCTTCTCCAAATGTAAGAGTCGATCTGTAGCTTGCGAGATGACCGTTGACTTGCTTGGTTTGATACCAGCTAAGAATGTTTAGTAATGATATAATGAATACTCTCTGAATGATTACTGAGGGGACAACTTACAGCTCATAGAGTCGTTGAAAAGATATGATGAAAGTTCAGAGATCTTGGTGTTCAAGCGATCACGGTAGTTGCGCTCAATTATGGTGTGTGCATGTCTGGCCATTCTCCAAGATCTAGCAGAGGGTCTTTGAGGTGCCTTTGATCCAAAAGACCGAGGCGGACTGCTCTCAAATTGTTGTTGCTCGCCGAAATATCTATCATCTTCAATCTTTATCATTGATTCGGGTGGTGATGATAGCCCTCCGATATACATGCCTGCCATTGGATTTGAGGCAGGAATTGGGATAGAGTTCGAAGCCGGTTGGGTTGAGAAGCAGTACTGTGCTGAGTTGGATGTAATACAGTCAGGATTTGTTGAGAAACTGCCGCAAATTGGTGATATAGGTGGTGATGGAAGTTGGAATGTAGTTGATGAGTCCTCGGCCAGAGTATTCAAGGTGTATGAAAGAATTGGGGCCTCCCATGTGTTGAAGCTCCCTGTAAAATGCTGGTTCTTGCTGTTGGCCACAAAGGCAGGTGGAGAAGAGCTTTGTATCCAGCCAGCATATGTATGAGGATGGGTTTCAAGAGAAAAACAATCTTGGAGGTGCGACATTTTTGAAGGAATTGTAGTGGGTTGTAAATGATTTGAAGTTTTCGTTTGCCAAGTGGTGAATATTTAAAACAAGGAAACAAGTGAGACTTATGTTCCATTCATCTGACTCGATAACAGCAATCTCTTTGCCATACTGGAGGTTTTGGGATTGCCAAGTCTCCTCAACTATCCACTACTGCGTAGACATATCATCGTCCATTCCACAATTCTGTCTGCTCGCTCCCACTTTCCATTCTGGACCTGGAAAATGCCAAGAAGAGGCGAATGCTAAGTATCATTGTAGACTGTAGACGTCTCTCTCTAAAGCACGTGGAAAGATTTGTATAGTGGAGAACTGCTGACTTCCAGTCCCGAGATATTGTGCAAATAGCGTATTTGATGGGCGAGGAAACTGTCTTGGCAGCTTATACCATGGTAATGGACTGCATCCAAGTCTATTGTTAACCTCAGTAACCAACAATATCGCCTGACCCAGACAGCCTCCGTGTCAACAAAGATACAACGGTGCCATCGTCCAGCTGTACTATTTGATACTAAAAAGCAGCGAGTATATTGATGACCTGATACGAAATAGAGAGACCCGAAGCGAGAAGTATAGCAAACCTATGGAACAAACGTGGGAAACAAACCTTGGGAGGATTTGGAGCAGCAGGGATGAAGAGATTGGTAGATTGCTATACCAGAAATAGGACCCTTGCCTGAGATCCCGAGCCCTTTACCATGGAATGAAGGTATTCGTACCTTATGCTTCTCCAAAGGTACCCATGCAATGATCCCACCGAGGCCTGAGACCCGATCGAGGTCGGTAGCGAGGACTAAGAGCAAAGGCGTTTGTGGTTCCATGCGGTCGAGGTCGAGTTAATGAGGAGAAGCAGCAACGCCGTTTTTCTTGGCACGTATCTAGCACGTGAGTGACGTTCTCTCAAATTCGCCGGATCTAGTAATGCGTGCTTCGATGTGCGGCAGGGGTATGGAGCTAGTCTTGAAGTGGGTATAGTCAAAAGAATAATCCGCGATTTAGCTTCCAAAAGAGTGATAGGCGTCAACAATGATCATTGGGTGGTTGTTCACGAAGCGAGTTGTCACAAGTTGTCTCGACCATATTTTCTACCATATTCCTTGGCTCTGCCAATTAAGAGCGTGCCCACTTATCTCTCCAAACCACATCTTGCCTACTGCGCAGATACTTGCTACCAATTCACATCTAAGTATGCTTCTTAAGCTTATATGCTAGTATTATCATGGATTTCCTATTTTGACTCTCGGGCCAGTCTTTCAGCTCACCGCGGTTGAGGGGCGAAATCCCCAAAACCTCACATAATTAGTACGTCAGGGACGAAAGACGATGAATGGCGCCTCTTTATTCTCCTGTCTTCTGCTATTGCTACTCACGTGTTATGTTTTTTCCAGCTTCAACACCAGCAGCTATTATTTCAGCCATTCTCGTTAACTGTAAAATCTAATTGGTTAACGCCGTAGTAACAACTGAATATTTCTGATTGGCCTGAGGCGCAGTAAATATAGGGCTCATGCATGGTAGCTCTTCATTACTTGTTGGGAAATCTCATGTCATTTCATCTGACATGTGTTACGTAATTTCATCTTCCTGATGTTGACGGGATAGAGTATCATGAGATGCTTAAGACTTCTCCAGAACACATCTAGGGATATCACAAAGAATGAGCCTCATCTTCCGTTGAACTAGTGACTTTCCGTTATGTTATACAGGTTAATATGCTCTGGTATTGATGGGGTAATAAGAATTGACTTCAAATTCCCATCACATGTTCTCTTGCTCAGTCTTTCGAGAAGATTGTCAATATTAATCAGGGAATTCTTCCGAAATAATACGAATTTCACGATATCATATCATTCTACTTATTGTATACTTAAAGTTTTGGTGTTTCCTACACTTTTGGCTGTGGCTGATAATGTCTTATTATGGGATATGGAGTGGGCCCCTGCCAGCTCTGACAGTTTTACCTGACTAGTCACTGAAGTCAACGGACAATAGCTTTACCCGGCTATTGATATCAATATAAGAACCATATATTTCTATAAGCAAACATCAAACCTTGGCAATAAGACCACTACTACTCACTTTCATAGGCTATTCTAATCAGGCCCAGACGAGATGAACGGGCCAACAAATGTCACGCATGTGAAATTATGTCAGGAAGTCTCTTCATCTGAGGCTTCGCTTTAAGTTTCTCCTAGATTTTATCTTTTGATGGCGAGTTGAACTCTACTTACGCAGCAGATCAACCAACGCGGGAAATACTGGGATCAAGCACTTGAAAAGAGCTATACATAGATAGATTCTGTGAACCCATCTCTGTGAACAACATTGCTGCTTCATATGCTGGTAAAGTAGGCGAATAGATCATAATCGCTCTTGAAGATTGGAATCAAACCCAAGCACCAGAGCAAATAATTTAAGCAGGGCACATGATGTGCTAGGGTTCTTGTTATGCCAAATAAAATATATTTCATAGAAGTAAATTAGAAAGATGGCAGATCTTTCGTAAAACTAATATTGTAGATCGAGGGTTAAGCATGACTGTCGTTGAAATCAACAGGAAATATGTCCAGCCTTAAAATACCGGTCAAATCTACTTGAAGCTTGCATAAAACAGCAGCGTAGAGATATTATTATGATAAGACCTAACAGCAGAAATGTTTTTGTTATTCAACCACGACTGAATGCCAGCAGGTTTTATACGATGCTTCCATGAATGAATCCAAACTTATTTGGGCTTCTAGTCTACGACTTCCGAAAGGGAGTGGCTTCACCGGCCACCACATCGCCTTTTGCGCCATATGTCAATATGGCAACATGTTTCACAGTTAGTCAGCCCGTGCTTAGTATGTCAGACAAGGAATTCATTACGATAATGGATTTCACTATCATCAACAACATAACCTTTGTGTCTTCCGAAGCATCAATGATATACACTGCCCTCACCACGGTCACCAGTTCCATCGATGCTTGCATATATGCCGTAAACACCAAGTCCCTTATAGTGAACTATATGGATATTTTCAAGCTTACTGGGATAATCACGGCTAGTAAGATCTTCGTAGTATTTAAATGGCTGTTCATATCCTCACCAATTTAGCTCCCACATGTTTGACTCTTACTTATTGTAGCTGTAGGCGTATATAGCGAAGTTGATATGGCAATTGAAGCTGAATAGTTGCAGCGGAGACGACAACACTTATGACAAGGAACAAGGGTGTGATAATATCCTGCTAAAAAGCGAATTTTAGGACAAGTTTCGAAAGATTTCAGCCGTCATGAACGTTCAAGCATCTATTAATGCTAAATTGTTGGTGATGGGACAACAAGGGATACTGGGGGAAATGTTGATGCGAAACTAAATTTCAGCCACCCACAAACAGTTGAGGCACGTAATTATTATCCAAGTCAGGTTTGGAGGAACAGAGCGACAAGTTAAGCCATGGTATACAGGCCTAGAACGAGAGGCTGGAGTGAAACTTTCAACTTATTGTATATTGCATAAAATATCAGTCATTCTTTCCGGTGTTAGAGTAAATGACAAATTCGGCAAGTTGCAAATTTGTGCTATATTCAGTCGCGTGAATAATAGATATCCTGGATGAGACTTTACTGTCATCATTGCAGGCCATAGCTCTAGATGTATCTCGAACGCTCGTTAGATCTACAAAAGTGTTAATCATCTATCTACTCATACTACCAGGCAGCATTCACTTACCCCTTGTTAGTGAACTCAGGATATCTTTTGTATCTCTTCCGAATTATTTGTAAATGTCCGCCATGTTCGATAGCTTCACATAGTGGTGATGGGACGATGAAGGTAAAAAGGGAGGTGGAGAGTGTCAGTCATTTCACCTCGGAATGACTAACGTAAATGTTATTTCCGTACCAGATATTTCTTCCTGCTCGGGTTTCTGATTGTACGACCCATAGAAGTTGCTGTACAGAAGTTAAAATGACTTCAAATAAAATAGAATAAACCAGTTCCACAGCACAGACTGGAAAAGCAAGAGATAAGTAAACACTGCGAGCTTGAAACACTTAACGATCTGCTTAGCAGAACCACTTTATCATTTAGATTAATTTTCTTGGAAAGCATGGGTATCCTCTTCGTAATCATTCCATGCTACAAAACAATCTTGCTGCTGCTGAGTGATTGAAGTGTGGGTGCATGCAAAAACAAAATTCTGCATTGTCGTGATCTGCATGATAAACAAACATGGGCCTAATTCGTCGCTCACCATTCATTCAAAAACAATTCTCTTTTCATATTGTAAAAAAAACAAAAACAGTATTGTAGTCAAAAACTTGATATTGAGAGCAGGACCAAAAAGACCCCGAACACCCTTAGTCGCAAATTGAAACCCCTTTCCAATTATCAATATTTTGTGATGACTAGGTTTATGATCTTTCTCGTGCATGTTGGCAATCAGTATCAACGTTCCGATGACGGACGATATATGAGTCGTAACATGGCAGGTCACAACGTATTTGTTCATGCAACAGGTGTCATGTAACTGTTGATGTGCATGATCCGCAGGTAAACGAAGGTAAACGAGGCCGCAGCGCATCTACAACCTTGCCCCCCTCGCAGAGTCTTCGGCCAATTGCGACGCGAGCATTTTCAATTAGCTGCGTAAAAGCACACTTAGCGGCCCCCCTCAGCCTCCGATGCTCGGCCCATCGTCACATTGAATTCCTGGCCACCCCGCAATAAAGTGTCAGGAACGACTTCGATTTATTCAACTTTTCATTTTCCCATTTCACTCCCCTTCTATTCACCTCCTTCTTAAATTTATTCAATTGATTTCTCGTCATTATCAAAGAAGTCAATATGCCTACCGCTGAAGGAATCCCCCAGACCCTCTATGATAAGGTCTTCCAGGACCATGTCGTAGACCAAAAGTTAGATGGCACTATTTTGTTGTACATCGGTACGACCCAAATCCTCTCCTTTCACGAAGAAATATTTGCTAAGAAGTTGTGTAGACAGACACTTGGTTCACGAAGTCACTTCTCCAGTATGTTTTATCATTATTTCATGAGATTTAGGGATAGTATTAACAACTGGAACAGCAAGCCTTTGAGGGTCTTAGAAATGCCGGACGACAAGTCCGAAGACCAGATTGTACTCTTGCAACCACAGATCACGTACGTTCTATCGGAAATCTAAATAATATCAACAGCTACTAACTTGGATCTGCAGAATGTCCCAACCTCCTCAAGAAAAAACATGAAGAACATTGAGACTTTTGTTGAAGAGGAGGATTCCAAATTACAATGCATGACTCTTGAGGACAACGTGAAGGAGTTCGGCATCACATACTTTGGCCTCGGCGACAAGCGTCAAGGTATCGTCCACATCATCGGCCCTGAGCAGGGTTTCACTCTTCCAGGAACTACAGTCGTTTGCGGTGACTCACACACATCTACTCATGGAGCATTTGGAGCCCTAGCCTTCGGTATCGGTACGAGTGAGGTCGAGCACGTTTTGGCCACCCAGACTATCATCACAAAGAGAAGCAAGAACATGAGAATACAAATCGATGGCGAGCTTTTACCGGGTGTCAGCTCCAAGGATGTTATTCTTCATGCTATTGGTCAGATCGGTACTGCCGGTGGAACTGGTGCTGTTATTGAATTCTGTGGTTCAGCTATCAGAGGTTTGAGCATGGAGGCCCGTATGTCGATTTGCAACATGTCTATCGAGGGTGGAGCAAGAGCTGGTATGGTCGCGCCAGATGAGATCACATTCGAATACCTAAAGGGCAGACCTTTAGCACCAAAGTTCGGCTCTCCAGAATGGGAAAAGGCTGTCAAGTACTGGACCAGCTTACAATCCGATGCGGGCGCAAAGTACGACATTGATGTTTTCATCGATGCCCAGGACATTATTCCAACCATTTCTTGGGGTACCTCTCCAGAAGATGTCGTCCCAATCACTGCCAATGTCCCAGATCCAGAGACTTTCGAGACGGAGGAGAAGAAGAGAGCCGGACGCAGAGCCTTAGAGTACATGGGTCTCACAGCTAACACACCAATGCAGGACGTTGTAGTCGACAAGGTTTTCATCGGATCTTGCACAAACGCCCGTATTGAGGATCTCAGAGCCGCAGCACATGTCTTGAAGGGCAGAAAGATTGCTGCCAACATTAAGCGCGCCATGATTGTTCCAGGTTCCGGTATTGTGAAGAACCAGGCCGAGGCCGAGGGTCTTGACCAGATCTTCCTCGATGCCGGTTTCGAGTGGAGAGAGGCAGGATGCAGTATGTGTCTTGGTATGAACCCAGATATTCTTTCACCAAAGGAGAGATGTGCCAGTACCAGCAACAGAAACTTCGAGGGTAGACAGGGTGCCCAGGGACGAACACATTTGATGTCCCCAGTTATGGCCGCTGCTTGCGCCGTTGTAGGAAAGCTCGCCGATGTACGAAAGCTCGCCAACTCAAATTATACCCCACGCAGAGCTTCTCCA
The DNA here is from genome assembly GCA_024752465.1 of Allantophomopsis lycopodina. Classification (NCBI taxonomy): domain Eukaryota; kingdom Fungi; phylum Ascomycota; class Leotiomycetes; order Phacidiales; family Phacidiaceae; genus Allantophomopsis; species Allantophomopsis lycopodina. The sequence continues at coordinate 1,313,559 of CP103018.1, forward strand.
GCACCTGTCGATGTCAGCCCTGAGGTTGATGAGCGTGTTGAGACCGACGATAACGAGAAAGAGATCATCTGTGACATCCCAGAGGACAACAGCATGCAAGTGAACAGCTCCAGCGGTGCCGCAGCTTCATCAGCTGGTCTTCCAAAATTCACAACCCTCAAGGGCATTGCTGCTCCTTTAGAACGATCAAATGTCGATACAGATGCCATTATTCCAAAACAATTCCTTAAGACTATCAAGCGCACTGGTCTTGGATCTGCTCTCTTCTACGAGCTTAGATTTAACCAGGATGGTACTGAGATCCCAGAGTTCGTCCTTAACAACGAGCCATACCGCAAGGCAAAGATCCTTGTGGTCACCGGACCAAACTTCGGATGTGGTTCCTCCAGAGAACACGCCCCATGGGCTCTCCTTGATTTCGGCATCAAGTGTGTCATTGCACCATCCTATGCCGATATCTTCTTCAACAACACTTTCAAGAACGGTATGCTTCCAATCAAGATTGAGAACAAGGCCGACCTTGATGCCATCGCTGCTGAGGCACGCGCCGGCAAGGAGATCGAAATCGATCTTCCAAACCAACTCATCAAGACTGCCGAGGGCAAGACCATCTGCGAGTTCCCAGTTGAGGAGTTCAGAAAACACTGCCTGATCAATGGTCTTGATGACATTGGATTGACTATGCAGTTGGAGGACAAGATTAAGACATTTGAGGCTAAGATGTCGCGGGAGACGCCATGGTTAGATGGCTCTGGATACCTCAAGAGAGACAAGAACGGTGCTATTGCAGCCAAGGCTGTCCCAGTACCAAAGACGAATAGAGGAGAGGTCAAGAAGGAGCCTCTGGACTGGTAATTTTTGTGCCATTTGCTAGTAGATAAGCAATTGATGTAATGAATGCGGAAACAATACGAATCTTATACTGTGTACTTCAAACGCTTCTTTTTCATTCGTGGTGATATTATGAAGAAATACATAAGATCAGCTTGGTGGAACGGTCAAGGATAAGTACTGATCCGGATAGCTGGTCCTGGTACTTCTATCATATGCAGGTCATACAGTAAGAGCAATGCAAGGGACTTAGTACGCGGCCATAGCCAAAGCCTGACAGGAAATTCATCTTGTAACAATAAGCCATAAGCTATCATGCAAGTACAGTACGGGTCGCGATTTTACGTAAGACGTTGTCTCTTAATATCTGAGTCGTCTTTGCTTGATCTTTTTTATGCGCCATTCTCGGAAGGCCAAAGGGTATCGATGTCGACTTATTCACAGAGTGAGCATCAATACTCCACGCACAGATGTGGAAATTAGCAGGTCTTCCTTTCTAAAGTTAGCCTCGGATCTAGCCTCTACCCGCCCATAAGTAATGGAAACACTAGGCTGTATTTATGCTCATCCATTGTCGTATAGACATGCCGCACTGGATGTATGTAAGCACCGAAGCCTCTTTTATTTGTGCAACGCCAGCAACTGCGAGTAGCCTTGCTATGTCCCATACGTCCGCTATATCCGAGCAGCCAAACAAACAGCACAGTTCCTGTTTGACTCATCTGTGATACACGATTATGTCTTCTGGCAGATCTCTAAGTTCTCGGGTATCTCAGTCTTCTAGAGTGTTGCAAGAAGAATCTGACGGGCAGGAGGAAGTCATGATCAGGCACCGACCACTGATGATATACTTTGGGTACATAGAAGCATAGAAGTCGTGGCAGCACAGTACATGTAAGGGGATGATATATGGATTGGGAGCACCAAGGGAGCAGCAGGAGGATATGCAACTGCACAGCGTCTGCACAGAAGAGTTTCCCAAGCATGCAGGATAAGATAATAGCTAGCATCGATGCATAATTAGGCATAATTAGGCATAATTAGGCATAAACAACAGAATAGCAGGATAAATGAAGTGATAGATGCACAAGTCTTGCATAATCCATCTGGGGGGTGCCGCATCACTACCGCACCCGGTGACGCTAGTCCTCCCAGTGCACGCCTTCAACGCAGCACCGCTTACTCCCGTCTACACCCTCTCAAGCCATGCACAATTCCTTATTCGCCCATCCATCTTCGCTCATCGGTGAATGAGTTCTCCGTGTATGTATGTGTGTATGTATGTGCGAAGGGGAAAGGAGGGGAGGACAGAGGCAGCTGTACAGTCCTGCTACCGTGCATTTCATTATTGAGGTAAGAGTAAGGTCGTATGAGGAGATAGCTAGGCATGCAACTTGTCTGCTATAAGGTTGACTCACTCTCTCTCTCGAATTTTCTGTCTTCATTTCATCTTCTCGTTTTTGTCAGACTCTGTACGACTTTTCTCTTCGTCTTTTCCCATGAAGACGATCGAGTGAAAGAAGTCTATATCATCCCTTGATCCTTTTTCGTCGCCTTTCTTTCGTCATCGGCCTGTCACACGCGCCCTCAATTCACCCGCCGCCCATTTGCAGCTTGCCTGATATCGCATTGGCGAATTCATTTATTTCAAGCACCAAAGGCTCCCCAACGCTGTTACTGAAAAGTCACGCCTCGTCTCATCATGGATCCCAATCTCGAAAAACACCACAGCGTGGAGAAACAGGACAATGAGACCTTGATGTCTTCAACAACAAATTCCTACGCAGAAATGCACGATGACAAGATTGAGAAGCAGTCCGATGGCGCCTTTGCCTTCACCCCGGATATCGATCACGAGGAAGTGGAACGTATGGATGCACTGCATGAGGAGGATTTGGAGAGGGGACGGGTATGCTTCAACATCCAATGGCTTCTTGACTGATATATTACATCGAATCACCTTACTTACCAATAGCTACAGTCTCATGATGTCGCTTCAATCAAGGCCGGCACCAAGGCAGAAGAGCATGATCTCGAACGCACAAATACCCGCAACAGTGTCGGCAGTCGCCTCTCCAAAGTAATCACAGGTCTCAGCCGAAGAAGCAAGAAGCAAGGTCTCGAACCAGAGAAGATTCCAGTGTCAAATCTCGATGCCGGAATTGTGGGCTGGGAATCTCAAGATGATCCTGAAATGCCCCTCAATTTCGCTAATAACAGAAAATACCTCCTCTTGGGTCTGATTTCTGCTGTTACCTTTATCTCCCCTCTCGCATCATCTATGTTTGCTCCGGGTGTATCTTTCATGGATAAGGACTTTGGAAATACCTCAACGCTCCTCTCGGCCTTCACTGTATCCATCTTTGTCCTTGGTTATGTCATTGGCCCCATGTTCCTCGCTCCTTTGTGCGAGATCTATGGTCGTCGCCCAGTCTTGACTGGTGCCAACATCTGCTTTGTCGTTTGGCAGATTGGATGTGCTCTTTCTCCAAATCTAGGAAGTCTCATAGCCTTCCGTTTCCTTGCTGGAATTGGTGGTTCGGGGTGCTTGACGATTGGGGGTGGGGTCATCTCTGATCTCTTTCACCTGCATCAGAGAGGGTAAATTATACTACTCAGCTCTATTACCATGTATAAAACAATTACTAACATCTTCACTGCAGAACAGCGACAGCTATATATACTCTTGGCCCCCTTTTCGGTCCCGTCATAGGCCCCATATGTGGAGGTTTTATCGCACAACGCGCTGGCTGGCGCTGGATTTTCTGGGTCCTTTTGATCGCAGGCGCTGTTGTAACTGTTAGCATCGAGATTCTAAACCGCGAAACCAACCACCGGGTACTAATGTTGCGCAAAACCAAAGCCCTCCGCAAGTCCCTCAATCGCCCGGAGCTGCAAAGCTGCTACGACCCAGATAGAGCCCTCGAGAATAAAGGGCGAATCCTTCGCAATGGCCTCACGCGGCCACTGAAGATGCTCTTCCAGTCGCCGATTGTGTTTCTCCTCTCGCTGTACATGTCTGTCGTCTACGGTCTCCTGTATTTGCTCTTTACAACCACCACAACGGTCTTCCAGGAAACATATGGTTGGGCGATCGACATCTGTGGTCTGGCGTACATTGGCATCGGAATTGGTTTCTTTGCTGGTGTGGCGGTCGTGGCTAAGGTCTCAGATGCGACAGTGGTGCGCATGACAAAGGCCAACAATAACGTATTCGAGCCTGAGATGCGCTTGCCAGCCTGCGTCATCTTCGCATGCTTCATCCCCATCTCGTTATTCTGGTATGGGTGGAGTGCCGAAAAACATGTCCATTGGTTTAGCACCCTGGTCTCTCTCGTCCCGTTCGGCTTTGGTATGATCGGTATCTTCATTCCTATCCAGACATACCTCATCGACTCCTATCCCTCCTTCGCTGCATCGGCTATTGCAGCTCTTACCATCTCCCGTTCTCTTTTTGGTGCCTTTCTCCCCATGGCTGGCCCGACAATGTACAAGTCTCTTGGCCTTGGTTGGGGTAACTCGACGCTCGGATTTATTGCTGTTGCTCTTATTCCTGCGCCTGCGCTTATATACAAGTTTGGTGGGAGGATCAGGAAGAGTTATCCGATCAAGTTGTAGGTCATGTAGTCAAATTCGCTGGGTAGGCCCCTTGGGCTTGAGAGTGGTCCTTGTGCATTTACTTAGGCGTTTGGGAAGAGTCATATGCCATTTTGGTGCTTAGGTGAGATGTGTAGTGGTTGTAATGTTTAGATTTTGTGAAGAAGGCATGCTAGATATCCGAGATGGCTTGCTTTGCTCCTCTCATTCTTTGTTGCAATTGTAGATATTTAGATAAATGGATCAATAAATCCCCTTTATGGGGCTCTTCTGTCTGTAATACCCAGGCTATGTCGTGCATTGTTCAAGAGAAAGCCTGAACTCAGTGGGATCTTTGGGTGGTAAATGACACTCGAAGACGTAGAAGTTGATGCTGTGATATGATGTTTCAAGGTGTATACGGTCACAACAGAATAGAGATTGGGAGGTATGTATAAGTTTACCAGGCCCAGAACATGTACACCATATCTCGTGGTAAAACATGTAAAAATAAATTGAAACCTGGGTAATATACTCAAGCTACTATCAAATTAGACTTGCAGTGCATGTATAGGAGAATATTTATCCGTCTAAAGGGTGCTATTTTTCCGTGGACTAGGTATATGGGTAAATAGGTATGTAGGTAGGCCGCTTGGCACATGCACGCACTTGAAGTTCACTCCTTATGGATATAGTACAAGGTACCGATATGCCACAGTACCAATACCAATACCAATACCCACCCCAGAACAAAGCCTCCATCCAACCAATCGCCCATGCCCCCCCTCTCCGACACTTACCTCAGCCTTCCCCAAGAACCCAGCTCCCGGGGATACGTGCCTCCAAACGTCTGCGGCTATCACCACCCAACTGCAGCAAACCCCCGGAACGCAAATCACAGCCGAGCAACCGCAACCGCAACGGCCTCGCCTCTCCGCTCACAGCATGGCATTCCAACTGCACACACGACATTCCTTTTCGCGCTCAGGAAATTTTCGTATCAGATCGCTGCTGATTGCGTAACTACGTGTTGTTTATTGCGTACCTTGGCGCGAGGCTCGTGTATTCGACGTATGAGGCAATAGTATTCTGTTGATTAAGGTTCTTCCCTCCCGGTGCTCTGATGCATATCTCACGCTGTACATATATCAAGCGACCCGCCTCGTCTTGGGATGCGATAGGCGCTCACGGCAAACACATTTATGTACATACGTACACACATACATACAGTGTGGATGTGCAGTGCGGAGATGTGGGTGTTTGCGCACAGAATATCTATCTACGCTCCGCTGCTCTCCTCTTTCTCTGCTGTGTATGGTATGTGAATGATTCCGCATGCGGTATTTCTATCCAGCTGCGTGTGCACCGCGTACATATGTACGTACTGTATGTTTCTGTATGGATGTATGGATGTACTTGTCGGTACCTGGATATCTTCCTCTTCTGAGGACGTTTGGTGGTTGAGTTGCCCATTATCAGGACGTTTAGGGTCATCCCGGCCCTAGCCATAGCTTGATTAGTGGGGCTCTGGGGGTGGATATCGATGCGCTTCCTCGCCTCTGAAAGTCCCGGGGAACAGGCATCGCACGGCACCCATGCAGCAGCGCAGATGCATGGGCAGGCATCGCACACGCTCACGCAGTATCTGTGCGGGCCATGGGCGCGTCGAGAGCTGGGTGGGCCGGGTCTGGAGTTGAAAATTTGATCTTGGTCGGCGTGTAGGTGAGTCGTCGGTGGCTTGTGCTGGAGGTAAAGTGGTGAGGAAAGAAAAGGCTTGGAAATATCTGCTGATCATGCGGATGGAAGGGCACGGTGAGCGAGGGTTTGGAATAGTAGTGCAGTGCAGTGCAGTGCAGTGCCGTGGAGTGTAATGCACTGCGGTTACGGTACAGTGCGGTGAATGGATTGAGGCATTTGAGGCCATTGAGGGCATTGCGGCATTTGAGGGCATTGCCTCAGACTTGGGCTTCTTTCTATTGATGAAGCTACTGTTACATGCACATGTACTGGGCGTTTGAGGAGAAGAGGAGAGAGAAGACAGGATGAGACGAGATACGAGAGACGAGGAGACGAGGAGACGAGCAGATGAAGACGGGAAGAAAAAGGAGAGGAGGGAGGAGGAGGTCTATCTCTTTACTCTCACCTTTTCGAATGACATGACACTCAAGCAATTGCCTCTATACAAGTGTATAGTCCGTGTAGTCCGTGGTATGATAGTACGAATGCCATTCAATGGAAGACGACCTGCTCAAGATTGCTTGGGATGCAGAAATGGCTTGTGTTTTGATGAGATGGGACGGGACTGGCGCGGAAGGTCCTTCTTTCTCTATAGTTTAGGTATTTTGCTCCGACTTGTCCTCCATTGATGGCTCGATGGCTTGTTGGCATGATGGATGATGCTGAGTTCATGAGTCAAAGCGAGTCGTATGTATGTACTGCGCAGTGATTATCAAGGACTGACAGGCCGACCATATGCACTGAATCGACGAGATAAAATAGATCCACCTTCACATGAACCAGAATCTTCCACATCTGCAAGATAAGGCGCACGCCTCAGTCGGATTGTCGGATTACTGACGACCAACATCAACACAAGCAAAGTCCTGTCCACTAGCAATCCATCTCATTAATTCGTTTCCATAATTAGTAAAAGACCTTGCGATTGACCAAACAAGAAGCCGACAAAGTCAAATTGTTGAGTCGATCTGGTTTGAGTTTGTGGAGTGGGAGAGTTCACGGCAGCACAGAAACGCCCCGATATTTGGTTGTGGCTGGCCGCCCACTTACCAGCTGGTGAGAAGTGGTGAACTGCCTGTACTGCCTGTACTACGACGTAGATATCGAGTTCCCCCTCCATCATCACGGAAATTAGGCTTTTGAAACGCTGAAACTTACGCCGCTTTCCCTGCGAGAAAGAGCATCATGCAGGCGTACAAACATGCAGACATTGCAGACTTCACAGACTTCACAGACTTTGTAGACCTTGCAGGCGAACCCGAAAGCCCAGAATTGAAAAGAGTTGAACGTTATGCAGGGAAGACGGACGTTATCGTTAGGTACCGCTGGGCCCGTACCGTTCACTAGCAAGTCCCCCCCTACCACCAAAACTATCAATGCATCCACCACGCCAAACCTATTTCCTACTCCGGGACAAGAATGATAGAGAGTTGATGCATCTCTCTTCCCACAATGCCTCTTACCACAATGCCACTATGAAAACGGCCCCTCATGCGCTTGGACAAAACACCAAGGTGGAGAGAAACGGGACAAAGGTTGAGCTGTTGAGGGAAAACAGTCCGAGTCGTGTGGGTTATGGCTGTCTTCATATATCAATTCATTCCTCTCCCTCCTCCCAACCTCTTCTCTCCTCTCTTTCTACTGCTCAGCACTCGGATTCTCATCTTACGTCAAGTTATCCTTGATAATTCTTGATTATTCCTGCTATTCAGAAATCCTATAAGTCTCCCGTCAATCAATTCATTTCGAGTTCTCTTTTTCATCTCAAGCCACCTTTTCATACACCCAACTCCATACACCTATCTATCTACCTACTCTCAAATAAATCCTTCACTCTCTCAATCTACTATCATCACATATATTCCTTTTTCCTCTCTGTTTTTTTTTTACCGCATTCCTAGAGTTTTAGCACTCACCATCTCACATATTTACCCATCTCTCTCTGTATCTCTTATCCCCCCTCGGAGATATGCTCCGATCCCAGCCCATACCTAGTCCCAAGCCCGAGAAATTTCCCACACTACAACTTTTCCTATTAGGTACGTATAACTACCATATGGAATGGGCTTCTTCACTGTCACCTGTCAAAAGGGACAGAATTCCAAAATTAAGAAAAATAAACTAATAACCCTCCAGCAATCGTCCGCGTTGCCGAGCCCATCGCCCTCACTTCCATCTTTCCCTATGCCTGGTCACTTATCAAGAGATTTCAAGTCGGCGAGGAGCGTGATGCATCCTTCTATGCAGGCTTGCTGATTTCCGCCTTCTCGCTGGCCGAGGCACTGACGGGCATGTACTGGGGTGCTTTATCAGACCGCATTGGCCGCAAGCCTGTGCTCTTGATAGGATGTACCGGCACGATGTTGAGCATGGTAATGGTTGGCTTTGCCAGCAATGTCTGGGTGGCTTTGATAGGACGTGCCTTGGGTGGCATGTTGAATGGTAACATTGGAGTCATTCAGACTATGGTTGGAGAGCTTTGCACAAGACCCGAGTGGGAACGTAAGTTTCACTTTTATTTTCTATTGCTTGTTTCAGGGAGAAAGAAGGTCTTGCGAGATGTGCAGTTACTGATCTTCCATAGCTCGAGCATACTCTGTAATGCCTTTCGTATGGTCCATCGGCTCCATCATTGGCCCAGCTATCGGTGGCACATTTGCCTCACCCCATGATTCTTGGCCCCTCATCTTCCCCTCATCTTCCATCTTTACACACTTCCCTTACCTTCTACCCAACCTCATCTGTGCCACCATGCTCTTGATCTCCATCATAGCCGGCTGGCTCCTCCTGCACGAAACACACCCAGATCATCGTCTCACCCAAGCAAATACACCAATCTCCACAGATGAGACTCCCCTCTTCGCCAAACCAGATCACCAGGCAGCGCACACAGACGCATACGGTACCTTCCAAGACCCAAAAAGTTCCAAGCCATCCTCCCTCCACTCATTCCCTTCTCTCCCAGAGAATATCTCGGAGAAAGTCTTCACAAAGCCGATCCTGTCACTCATCCTAGCTCTTGGCATCTTCTCCTACCACAGCATGACCTACGACCACCTCCTCCCCATCTTCTTCGAAGACGCACGCTCACCGCTGCAACTCACGCCCTCCAACTTCCTATCCAACCCCTCAGGCCTAGGCCTATCGCTACGCACCGTCGGCGGCATAATGTCAGTCCAAGGCGTCATCGCACTGCTCATCCAAGCCATCATCTTCCCAACGCTCGCCTCGCTCTTCGGCGTATTCCCGCTCTTCATAACAGTCACCTTCCTCCACCCCCTGGCCTACGCAATCATGCCGCTCCTCGTCCTCTTCCCCGCCAACTCCACCGCGCTGACCATCGCCATCTACTCGGCGCTTACAGTGCGCGAACTCACCGGCATCATCGCCTACCCCGTGCTCTTGATCCTCATCAAGGACTCCGCGCCTAGCCCGAGAAGCTTGGGCAGAATCAATGGCCTGGCGGCTGCGGCTGGTGCTGCGTCTCGCACCATCTCGCCGCCGGTGGCTGGTGCTTTGTACGGTCTTGGCAATCAGTTTGGGATTGCGGGGCTTGCGTGGTGGGGGAGTGTTTGTATTGCTGGCGTGGGTGCTTTACAGAGCTGCTTTGTGACAAGGAGTAAGGATAGGGGGGATGAGGAGTGGGTTGGGAAGGATGGCGTTGTTGTGAGAGTTAGAGAGATTGGTGAGGGTAGTCAGAGTGGGTTTGAGAGTGACTGAGGGGGTGAACTTGAGCATGAACACTGTCTACTTTTATGGCTTGCACTTTTAGCGCGGCGTTTGGGGTGGGGTATACGGCGTTTATGTTTATGAGCGGAAAATTGGTGTAGGATTATAAACGATATGAAATAGATAAAAATGAGAACTTTTGAAAGATATTGTGGAGTTGTGGAGTTGCAATTCGTGACCAATTGAGTGGCTTATTTGTGAATGGTTCATGATCTGGGAATAGTCAACTTCTCAATGAGCTATCAATCATCCAAAATTCCAACACATGAGTCCTTTCATTTGTTGCATGTAGCTAACTCCTTTCACTTTTAATAGTTGGTGTTGAATGTCTCATCGCAAATGCTTTCTATTTTCAAGAGCTGATGTGAGTATAGATGGTAGAATAATTCTAGGTGGTATAGTAAATATGAAGAATATATATATATACTGATTCTCATTGGTGGAATACTCCTGGGTGTTGAGGTGATTCTGACAGGTAGAAACATTGTTAATGTTGAGATAATTCCGATCTACCCGTTAGTTCTGATCTGTAGGATCATTCTGAGAGTCAGGGTGGTTCAAAGTAGTAGAGTAGCAATGCATAATAAGAATTATTGGGAGAGTAAGATGATATTTCAACAGAAGTAGTGCCATTGATAGTGATGAGGTGGATAGTGATAGCTATGACACAAGTACTCAAGAGGCACACGAATCTAAGAGCCTACACCCCCAATAACAAGCAAACGCCAATAACCCAGAAAAGAGTAGTAACCAAGAACGCTCACTCAATTACCCAAACTGATCAATAACCAAAAGTCTTGGGTTATTTTGCTCCTCTGATAGCGGGGCGTGGAAGACACCTTTTTAAGGGAGGCCTGAGACTTCTCTCCTCTTCCAAAGACATATTCAAGCGGCGTTGAGAGGCTACGTCTGGAATGAGGAACCTGTCTACATCATCCACAGACTGAGCACGGTGATGAACTGGGGCAATGTATGGAAGCACCACCGGCCTTTGGCTTTCTTCCTCCATAGAGAGGTTCAAACGCCTCTTTGGTGTGACATCCGGGAGTCTGAAGCGAGGATCATCATCATTGGGATGTATAGAAACAATGTTACCAGGAATTAAAGAGGTTATCAATGAGGGTCTTGATACCAAAACAGGAATTCGTGACTTCTTGGTGGTGACGGCAGATTTGTTTGGCGTCCAAGCAGGGGAATGCGAGGAAGAGACACATACAGAATGACAAGCGGACACGGAAACAGAATCAAGAGGCGACGGAGACGATGGAGACGACGAAGGCGAGCCAAAAGCGGGTAGAACACACGAAGTAGTAGCCGGAAGAATGGGAGAAGAACAAGAGCTACCAGCATTACCAGAAGAGTGTGAGGATGAAGAACCAAAATAACCACTATCGGAGCGGTGGAGAGAACAAGGAACTGAATCAGAGCAGCAACAGCACGGAGGCACAACAACAGAACCAGAAGAGAGCGCCAAGGAATCAGGCGTAACATGACGCAAGCTTGAACAAGTAGCAGCAGTAGCAGCAGTAGTAGCGAGGACAGAAAGGTAATTGATGGCCCAGGATTCAACATGACGAACTGAGCGAATGCGAGAGACACCAAAATATTGACGAGAGGCATCGCAAATCACCTCAGTTGACTCGTTGTCTGAGCCATAGTCGTTGCCAGCAATATTGCTGTACACGAACAAGCGGGAGTCGTTGCTACGGAAGACACCAGAGAGGATGGAAGATTCTGGGAGCACTTTGGCCGCCAGAGTGACCACACGGGCTGGGACGTCGGCGTGGGAGTCAGTATTGTTTACACAACATCCTGGGAGGATTTTCTTAAAAGCATTCTTGAAGAATGCGCGAGCCCCAGGAAAATTGAGCCGACTGGCGTTTCCCTTGTCCAGAATAGAGGTCTTAGTGTATAATGCGCTGATTGCTGCCATTTTGCGGGCAAATATTCTTATACGATGTTGGCCGAGGCAACAAAGATGTAAAAATTCAATTGGAAAATCAAGATTCACAGTTTCAATGGATTTAATGCGCTGTTCTGATGAACAAGAATAAAACCAGCAAAAAAGTGTGATGGTAAAGAGAAGAAACAAGAAGAAGAAAACATGGGGGATGTGTACTTACGGGCGGAAGTTTAGTATTCAGAGGGAAAGAGGTTGTATTGTTTTGATTAAAGATCGTACCTACCTCTTGAGAAAGGAAGAGTGGATGCTCGGTTGTGATATCTCAGGTCAAGTGTACAACTCGCCGCGATGAAAAGGAAGGAACGCCAGCAGAGGACCAGCCTGAGATTGAAGGACACATCAGAGACCCAGGCACAACATTGATATCGAACAAACCTCTCCAAGAACTCCAAAACAAAACACAGATTATTCGGTGCGTCCGAGATGAAGAAAACAGAGATACCTCTTGATGTAAGAGCAAGTGTTGATGAGAGAAGAGATGCGCCGACAATACTTTAAGTTCAATCATTTTGCAACAAGTAATTCATCCAGTATTATGAGAATGATGATTGAGATCATCATAGATGTATTTGATAAGATGGTTGCATAGCGTTGGAAATATACTGCGAAGTGATGCTAAACATTGATAGCTGATATCAAAATGTCGTCGAAAAAGAAAGGGTAAGGCATGTGCACAGATCTCACAACCGCGCGGGCCGCAGCTTAAGCGAGAAACAGAATAAGATAACCGAAGTGAAACACATAACTCTGCATGCAACTTGGTATGGAGATATGCAACATAAAGAAAGGTTTCAACACGGGCATTAGAATGGGAAGTTCTTTTGTAGAATGGAAGATATCACATTGAATTATCAGAGCCTAATAATTCAAAATAATCAAACTATATATGTAAAAGGAAATGTGTATTTCTCAAATGTACAACGAGTGGACAAGATACCAAAGGCATCAAAATTACAAAACCGAAGGACAATGCATTTCTCAAGCCACAACAAACGAGGGTGAATGGATCAGAAAGTATCAAAGCTTGAGTCATCGAACAGCGACTCTCACTCAATCTTGAAGATAAAGTGATAATAAAACACAAAACAAGTGCATCGAATAGTATCGAATAACCTAAACAGACACTGGTTCTCACTCACCTCACAATTCCTCAATTCACAATATACACAAAACACAAAACAAATAAGCATGCAAAAATCAAAACATAGTCGATTCTAATCCACCCTTGCAATAACCCCGTAGGATATCAAAAACGCCCTGCAATGCAAACCAAATTTCAATACTTTCCGTCTCTATCCCGCCCAAAGGGACTCATAATACCATCTCCACCTCTATTGTCCAACTTCGTAGGACTCCTCTGCCTCATGAATGTGTCACGAAGCAGACCTTGTTCCGTTTCTCTCCGTCGTTTATTTGGACTGAGACTTCTTTCCCTCGCCCTTCCTTGCTCGAGAGCAGTCATTTCGTAACTGTTCCTCGGCGGGTCTTTCTTCATGTCGAACAGACTGCTTGCCTTCTTCAAAGGACTATTGGCGTGGTTGTAGATGCCCAAGCTTCCACCATCACTTTGCCCCCTGTCCATTCCTGTAGATGCACTGACGCCTTTAGATAATGCTGAAGGAGTGGACGTCCGGAATTGTGGCTGTCGGATCTTAAGTGTGTCGACGGTTCGGAAGGGGGTCTCTCGTTGTGAGTTTGCAACTGGAGTATGGAATATGGTGTTTGGGGTTAAAACAGTTCTACTAGGCACCATGCCCGTATTATCGGGATCGATGTGCTTTGCATATCGTGGGTTTGGATTAGTGCGGAATCCGCGCTTAAGAATAGTAGTTGGGGTGTGGATTTCAACAATCCCATTTCCAAACTCCTGACCTTCATCGGTTGGAGCATCAAATTGTGTTCCGACGTTTCGAACAGGTGGGTTTGTGCGTGGATGAACAAATTTGATGTCGTATTCGTTCATGACCTCTTTATGTATAATAGAGGTATCCTTAATCTGTTGGGAGTAGTTCGACTGGACAAGTAGTAGCTGTGCTGAGAGTAGCACTTGTAAGAACAATGCAGTGACAACTGTGGTGCTTGGCCTTGGATCTGATGATGCTACAGGAATAAATAACCAGTATACCAAAACATGACCTGGACTGAAGAGACAGAACAGTCGTAAGCATATAGGTAGAGGATCCCAGACGGCAAGTTCCCATACATCTCGAGTCTCGTCTGGATGTGCTCGGGATTCTGCACTCTCGCTTTTGATAATTTTTGTCAAGTATCGCAGAGGAGAGGCTGCAGGGGAAGAATCGACTCTTACTCGCTGCGCGGAAGGAGTGCTGGGGTGACTATCGATAGCATTTTCGAATAGTCGGTAATGTCTCTTTCTCGAGAAAGTATAGAAGGCATTTGCAACGGATATAAAAGTCAACAAGGTAACAAGAAAGGAACACTATGAATGTCAGCAGACTGCAACTTATTATTTCCGATTGGGAATAACGAACAAACCAGTTGAACCACCCCGTACTATTATCATAGTCTGCAAAGATGTCATCCACCACCTTGTCACTAGAGGCGCCAGCGACAGATCTAGCAAGCAGAAACACCAGGTTGAAAGCCAGTCCCGCAGGCACAGCGAAACTTTTATGATCCCAATCCCTGGTCTCAATCTCCTCGGAAAGCCAGAGCAAGAAATCCAATGGATTCAAATAAGCCTTGACTCTCTCCACGAGCGGTCTTCTCCTAATGAGGCGCGGCATATTGGGATAAGTTTCGAGATTGAATCAAATCAGACACAAACAAAGCCTCGCATTGTCGATGTGGAAGCAGTAAGGGATTTGGTGATGGCGAGGGCCAGAAATTGCGCTTTCCTTTGTTTACGGACTTATGGTTTTGGTGATGGAGCTCTCTGCGGCTTTCGCGAGCTGCAGGGGTGTTACGTAGCTCGGTGCCGCTAGTGGGATCTGGAGTGGTTGTTGCGCGAGGACGACGAGAGCTCGTGCATGCATACTACAAGACAAAAAGATGGCAGCTCCAGCATCTGCGTATAAGGACAGGCAATTTCTCGCCGTGATTGGGGATGAGGTGAGTTGTACTTGTTTACGCTTGGGGGCTGGAGAGCTAACATGACAATAGGACTCGGTGACCGGCTTGCTTCTTGCTGGTATCGGCGTATGCTTACCTTGCTTTACCTCTCTTTGAATATACAGCTCTGGACAACTGCTGATTGTTTACTTCGATATAGCATGTCACTTCTCCTCCGGACTCGCAGAAGAACTTCCTTGTTGTCGACAACAAGACCGACAACGCAGCTATTGAGGAGGCCTTCGATCGATTCACACAGCAACGCAAGGATATTGGGATTCTGTTGATCAACCAGCACGTACGTCTGAGACTCGGGAGCACTACTTAATGCGCCTCTACTAAATATCTACAGATCGCCGAGCGTATCAGACACCGTGTCGATACATACACCGCTGCCTTCCCAGCTTTACTCGAGATACCCAGCAAGGACCACCCATACGATCCAGAGAAGGACAGTGTATTGAGACGTGTCAGAAGACTCTTTGGAGAGTAAAGTGTCTGGCTCGCTGGTATTACTGTGCATTGTGTTTATAGATCATGGCTTTTGTCATTGGAGCGAAATGGCGTTTATAGGCTTCCCTCATACATCAAGTCTTGCTTTGAATCAGATTGTTCTTGCCAAATGAACCATGAAGTCGTCCACCGCAAATGTCACTGTTTTCATTAAATCACGCAATGTTATAGCAAAAGATCGATTCTTAAAGACTGGCTTAAAGGTATTCCCATATTACAAAAGGCATGTCGTACACAACGCCAAAACAGGTATTTATGATGCAGCCAGCAATGCCAAATTTCAGTTCGCACCCCACTTTAGTCATTACATCTATTGTCCATCGTCCATCGTCCATCGTCCATCATCAGCTACTCAACACAATACTACTTCTCAACAAAAAACTCAAGGCACGTGTATCTACTTCTGGAACACAACCTCGGCTGTCAAACAAGTAATCTTGCGATCATCCTCAGTGTAAACGTCGGCGAGAACGGTGTATTTGCCCTGTATTTCGGTTAGCCACGCTCAGTTTTCAAGAATCAATAGGTAACGTACATTTGGAATTTCACTTGGAAGCTCAACATCCTTTGTGATAACAGTCTTGCCCTTCTTGATTGGGCACTCCATATCGACGTTCTTAATCTGCTCACATACGCTGGCCTTGGTGTTCACCAGTCTAATGAGACCGTACTTGACCTGCAAGATAACATATGCGCCCTCTTTGATTTCCTCTTTGAAGATACCGGTGGCCTCGATAGTGAGAGTTGAGCCACTACCAGCGGTTGAGTCAGCATGAGCGCTACAGAGAAAAGCAGTGGATTGTTTGACAGGAGCAACTTACGCAGATGGCGGGTTTGGAGTCAGGTTGACATGGTCAATGATGAGGAGGTCGGTATCGTGGTTTGCTTGACAGTACTGCAATGGAGATTGACCTGGAACCGATAAGCTCTCGTCCAGGATCTGTTGCTTGCCGCCGAAGAAGGACAAGCTGTCGGCTGCGACGATGGTGCTCAAAAGCAGGGTGATGAAGCTGCTGCTGAACTTCATTTTGATATGCTATGCTTTATGGATTGTTGAGTGGTTTATCCGTATCGTTTGTCGTGATAGAAGTGAACCTGGAGAAACCCAAGCTTGATTCGAGACCGGTGAGATGGCGGGGCCGCTAGTGACTTTTGGGGATGGGCAAGGATGACGTTGCTAGGACGAAAGACTGAGAGGGTCTTGTGATTCGACATTTATTCGCCTTTACATCTGCAGCTGCATAGGAAGGGATGCAGTGCTACTCTGCTTGGATTGTATGATGGACATGAGGATGCTGGATATTACGATGGCTTTTTTCATTGATTATCATTATCATTATTATTATTATCATCATCATCATCATGCTTGTTCTTATTCTACGATATGAAGCTCAGAAGAGCAGGGGACCATTCACATCATGGAGTAAGGCGACAAATAGCAGAGAAGAGATGCAGATGACTGCTTAATCTCGACTTTGGGGTATTGAGCAAGGCCTGGTTTCGTGCTCCGATATCGATTTCCAGGGGATTCGCATGTTGTGAGTGGCGAAATTGAGAAGGCTGATTACTACAGCAATGCAGATGCCTTGTAGTGTTTTCTGCGTGCTGCGTGCTGAGTATTAAGTAAATAAGCATCTCTTATCTTTTAGTGGTCTGTAAATACTCTGTTGCTCTGTAATAACACAGTTCTCAACAGTACAGCATCTACTACTCTACTCTACGTGCTGTGTAAGTCGTAAGTTTCATTCCAAGTGCACTTGATATGTGAGAAGCTATGAGCAAGTTTCAATGTGGAGATCTCTTGTACATACGTACGATACACAATGGCGGCATGGCTACCTTATCACCGTGTCACCCTACCTTGACCTGAGCGGTGGCACGAGTGGCACGAGTGGCCCTCGGGCATGCAAATTGATTTGAATTTGTGCCTCAGACATATAAGGCAACAATTGCCCACCCACTTTTCGAGCGGCCGCGCCAGATCAGAGAGAATGCCATGGAAACGAGGGAGCTCGGGACTGGTGGGCCCAATCCACAATCCCCCCCCCCCTCCCAAGCGAAAGACACCCTCAGGGAAAATCTATAAATTGGCACTCTCCCCCCCAATTCTCTTTTCTTCTTCTTCATACTTACCTTGTCGGAGCGTCCCATGCTCAAACATATGGGACTCTACGCTGAGAGACCTGCATTGCACAGCGCGGAGTCAATCAGTGTCGAATATCCTTCGGGGTCTTCGCTGGCGGAATTTTTGATTGCATCCTTTCACAGGAAATATTCTTTTCATTGAGATGGTGGTCTTGAACCATGGCTTGAAGAAGAGGTTGAGTGGTTGGATTTCGGATTTTGGAGGTCGGAATATTGGAATAATGTGAAGGGAAATCACTTGAAATTGCTGGCATGACTTCCATTGCGCAGGGACACGTCAACATGCAGGAGAACAGAGCAGAGAGATCAGACAGCATAAGATGCATCTAGGCAGCCGTGAGATATTGCAGTGAAATACATAATATACATATTATTGTATTATTGCTCTGTATGTATTATACTCCGTGTTGAAAGAATGTCGAACGCGCTTCGGAAATCATTGGATGTGTGACTGCACCACCAGCCATATGCAAGCACACACATGTACAATAATACATGTACGCACTGTACGCTGCACTGCACTGCGTACTGGAAAAAGTGAGGGTGATTTGTTCACCCCCTGGTGCTTTCTGCCCTGCTACTGCTGCTCTGAACCGGTGGTTACTCCGGGTGTACAGGACACTGTTGGTGGGTGAGAGTGACAGCACGAAATGAAGGCTGGCAAAGCAATCATCAATTATTAAGTCGACCCCAGGGAGCCTTTCAACACAGCCTCGTTGAATGCATATTGTGACTGCCCGGAGTGCTGGGGGGGGATGACACCTATGACATTTTGATGTGCTTATTTGACTGGATTGTAGACATGGACTAGATGGATGGTAATTTAACACCAGCGAATTGTTGTTGTTGGGAGTGCTGAGAGTGCTGGGGGTGAAAAGGGTGGATGAATTTCTGTAATTAATATTATTACCTCTCTGTCCTTAAGATGTATTCCGAGTAGGTTCTTCTCTTTACACAGTATTTCCATCCCATCCCATCCCATCCCCAATCAAGTCTTTTGTATACATGCATAATCAACGGACATGATTTGTGAGGTGTATCACCATATACATATTTTAAAGTGCAGCTTTTCTCGGTGTGCACAAGTTGTACTATGTAGTGTAATAATAGGCATAGTAGAGTAGGGTAAGTAGTAGGTAGATCCAGCAACCAAATACGACTGTAGTACTCAAGCTGTAACAAAACAAGCACCACGAAAACAATAACAACAACAACAACCACAACCACAACAACACGCGGCCAAGAGTCTTGCTTTTTTAGCACAGTGGGGTCCTCTATCACGACAATGGAAAGTTTGCAGCGGACTATGGGAGGGTGCAGATGGTGCAAGTACAAAGTTGCAAGTGCAAGTGCAAGTGCAAGTGCAGGTGCAGGACAGGGTGACAGGAAAGCCGTAGGCCGTAGACCGTAGACCAAGCGTGACTGACCGTGACATGGTATCGTAGATGCCAGGCATGTTGCTCTCCAGATCGGCTGTGAGATACGAGTAAGGTACGGTATTTTTAGTGGATTGGGGGATTTGAAGTTAAGTATATCAGTGGTACCTTGATAGAGCAGCACCCACGATCCGATGGGCTGAGTGAGGTAAGGTAGAGAGCAGCAGAAGCACCAAAGCATCAGAGCACCAGAGTGGTGGAGCAAGCCAGGTAAGGTACTTAGTGCAACACGGAGGAGAAAAGAGGATGCACATCTTACAGTACGGGACACGGTATTGTCAGCACCATCAGCAATAACCATCAGCATAGATAGATTGTCGCCGGCATCAGCATCAGCGACTACCTTGCATGTTTGCGTATCTGCAATGAAGACTGAGTAAGTAGATCCTACTGTGCACTCTCCCATGACTTTCTCACAGGCCATCCAGCCCTGATGATGCACAAAAGAAGGCGAAGAAGAGGGAAGAGGGAAGAAAAAAAAGTACCACCTTCCTTCGAAAAGCCACAGGAATACTATCCCCACTGAAGCAAACACCGTACCTTACCACTGCCCATCCTCCACCAAGCAGATGGAGATAATAGAGCAGAGAGGGAGGGGAACTATCAAAGAAGAGTACTATTTCGCTACCACCAAATTCCCAGCACTACAATACTAAGGTACGGAGAGGTCGGAATTCATTCACAGCCTAGACGATCTTACGAGTTTGCCTTGCACGCCTCTCTCATTCTTACCTTGCTTTCAACAGACTCAACACTTTTAACAGACTCAAACCGACAACACCACAAACATGATACACACGGAGTTGTGGAGTGAATGAGTGAGTGACTGAGTGCGTGAGTGCGTGAGTGAGTGAGTGATTGAGTGTCGTGAGTGCGAGAGTGCGTGACAAGGCGCATTCTCATTCTCATCATCACACACTTTCCCTCGTCCACTACTTTACGAATGCTCTCCTCCTCCTCCTCTTGCTCCTCTTTCTTCTCCTCCTCCTCCTTCTCCTCCACCTCACCACTCTGTTCAATTCTACCTTACCTCACCTTACCTTATTCTCGGCGCACACACAAAAAGCTGCTTTGCTTGTCGCGCCATTGCATCTTACGCCCTCCATGGCATTTCCCTCTCCTCCCACGCTCCTACACCACCCACCCCCCCTGGCCATATCTTCGACCCGTTTTATCGAGCTCCGCGAATCACCATGTATACTGTGTGCATTAGTCGGCTGGCCGCTTTTCTCAGGCCTCCGGCAGAATTGCCAACCTTTTTGCCTTTCGTCATGTCTCCCACAACCATCTCTCCTTTCATATCATATGTCTCCTCCATTCACGACCTTCTATCGACGCTCTTGACCTCGTTCCTTCTCTGCTCTCTTGTCGCCCCTTTTCTGCTCTATTCTTGGCCATCATCTACACCCTTCTAGCCCTCGATATGATGGTGCTGCAGACGGACAAAGAGAGGCTCACAATGCACCTCTCGGCCTGGAGCAAAATGGGGGCGCTCGCCGCTTTGATCATCCATCCAGGCTAAAGCTGACTAGAGCGAAAACGGAGGTGCTAGTGATTCGCTCTCGCTCTTGCTCAGTGGAATGGCACCCAAGGCCAATTCTCTTCAACTGTCCCCTCAACTTGCACACTCTCTCTTCCCTCCATGCACTTACTCCAACACCACGCCAACAAACATTGAGCCCTCTTCGCAATCACAGCATCAACAACTTCACTACCAAAAACCACTTTTTTCCCCACGAGTTTCCGCGAACACATTCCGCGCCATCCAATCATTCCTTCATTGACTTCAAACAAAACAACCGCTCCACTAGGGTTGTAGCCACACACCTGCTTCGAGTCGCAACTCTCTTCTTGCCCCGAGTCATACCCAAGAAGGATCTTCTCCTCCCACCGAGAAAGGAAACCAACCATCGCCATCGATCGACAGGAAACTCCCATCAAATCTGTGGCTTCTTTGTCTCGTACAATCTATACCGTCGCCCTCCCACATCCGTCGATAGATTCACTTTGGCCCACGCGTCCGAAAGACAAGAAACCCTTCTCTCACATTCAATAAAAAAAACCACGCAGGACTGAACGACGACAACTTCTGGAGATTGCCAACGGACGAACAATCATCGCCGATTTGCTGAGCTATCTGTCACATCTTTGATCCTCGTTGTTTGAGTCGCGGTGGTCCTTCGTCATGCGACTCAGATTAAGAAGCCTGTGAATCTACCTCTACCCTCCTTCGCACACAGCCATCTAAAGGCTCTCTTTAGATGATGACAGAAAGGCATCAATCCACAACACCGCACTCCGCGACGCCGATTGACAGTGCTCTGCATGCCACGGTCTCTGCCTCGAGGGACAATGTACAGGCTCCCACTGAAAGTCTCGAGGACGAGCCATACACGATCAAATGCATTTGCGACTTCTCCGATGACGATGGCAATACAATCTTCTGCGAGACGTGCGAGACGTGGCAACACATCGAGTGCTTCTACCCAGGCAATGTTGACGATGCTTCGAGAGAGGAGTTCGACCACTCTTGTGCAGATTGCAAACCTCGATCGCTCGATCGACGAAATGCGACCGAGCGCCAAAGACAACAGAGGCATCGTAAGGCTCTCCACGACAGTGGAGATAAGAAGGCAAAGCGACCACCTTCGAAGAGTCATAAGAAGAAGAAACCAGCCGACACACAAACCAACGGCTGGCAGAACGACCAAGACACCACGTCGCATCGAAAGCACACCAGTCCTCACGACGCTGTCCATCCGCCGCCAAAGCGATCGAAGGGCAGTCATCGACCATCACAATCAATAAGCTCACAACATGGAAAGCGTAGTCCGTCAGCGACCGCGGGCAACGGCCGTGCTCGATCTCATGGTCACCCACCAAGCCCATCGCATACACCGCCAGACATGTCGCAAGAGCCCCGTTACCACACGTACTCCAATCTCTTTCTCAAACTCTACTCCAATGACCCTGGTCCTCAGGACCTTCGAACCAATTCATTTACAAGTCTAGCTGTTACCAATGCAATGGCATCTTGGTTACATGACTCGGATCGACTTCGAGCAGATACCGGCATCGAAGACAAAAGCGCTGTCTTCCAGTTCGTGAAGCCCGGACTGGATCTCAGCAAACTAAAGGCAGGCGTACTTGTGCTTCAGACAAAAGAACAAATGCATGGTGATGTTCCTCTACGATGGCGCTTCCTCACCACAAAGAACAACGTGACGGAAGGATCTTTTATCGCCGAGCTCAAAGGACAGGTGGGCCTCCAGTCCGAGTATAAAGAGGACCCGAACAACAGTCCTCACCACCCGTCGCCGTTCGTCTTTTACCACCCAGGTCTCCCAATTTATGTGGATACCCGTCGCGAGGGCTCCTTATGCCGATACATCCGCCGCAGTTGTCGACCAAACACTTCGATTGAATGTTACATCACGAATGAAACAGAATATCACTTCTGCCTCGTTTGCGACGCTGACATTGCTGCTGGGGATGAAGTGACTCTTCCTTGGACTTATCCTAAGAAAGTGGATCAGATGCTTATGAATATGGACGATGCCAGCAAAGATTCCACTATCAACGATATCAACGAAGTTGCTACGTGGATCAACCTGGTGCTCTCCGATTTTGGTGGATGTGCTTGCGACCTTGGACCAGATTGTCGATTTGCTCGGTTTGACAGACGCTACTTTGGTGACTTACAACCTCAACGCCCGTCAAAGTCAAAGAAGGGTCGCAAATCAAAGCAGTCCAATACGCAGACTAACGGCACTACAACCAGCCGTGATGCAAGCGAGGCTCAGCAAGACGATTACGATGTCGAAGACGACTCACGTTCCACCTCGGGATCTGTCAGAAGCAAACCGCAGAGTCGCGATATGACTCCTCATGCCTCTGGTGGAGATGACAATGGCTCGAGTGTACCGTCAAAACGTGAGGAAAGAAAACTTGCTGCGCTAGAACATTCATTCGCAAAAATGGAGAATAGTGCTCAGCCAGTTCGTAAACGCAAACGCCCTGCAACTGACGCTACAACCACCAACGGAACAAATGGATCACAAAATCCCCCAAAATCTAAGTCTAGAGCTCGTGCTTCTATCTCGCACCCGCCACCCAATGGCAACGGCAATGGCAATGGAACCCACAAACGCACCTACACTGATGCCGGTACTTCACGACAAGAATCCGGTTCACCAACCACAGGAATTTCACCAGTCACCGCTCGTCCTTCTGCTTCCCAAGACAGATCCGGCCAGAACTCGGTCGCACGCTCGAGACAAGCAACTATGACTCCGCCACGAACCAGCTACGTAGATGCAGTTGTCCAGACGGAGACCGATCCGAACGCTTGGTACACGAAGATTGCAACACCAACGCCGAAAAAGATATATATTCCATTGACAAGAAGATTGTTGAATCAGCGTCACCAAGCAAGGAAGGACCTCGAACGTCGTCGCTCGTCACAATCCAATATATCAAGTGCTACCAATGGCTTGATGAGTTCGCCTGTATTGCAACGCTCCGTTTCCATGGCAGACCTTACACAAAGTCCTGTTGGAGATCGAAGACAGAGCATAGTATCTTTGGGCGGATCCTCATCTTCTGGTTCTGGTGATGTAACGATGACAGATGCCCCTCCATTGCTTACCCAAAATGGTACGATGCCTCCGCCACCAGTATTACCTACGCAGCGTTCAGACTATACATCTGTTCTGGGATACCGGCCTTCGGATCTTCGTGTTCACCTTCCGACAGCACCCTCGTTCATCAGTCCTCAAAGCGAGACTCTCACTCCTTCAACACCTAGTACACCTGCTGTGCCATCTGCTATTTCACCAACCTTGCAGCACAGCCTTGTACATAGTCCAGTGAAGAAGAAGCTCAGTTTGAGCGATTATGCAAAGAGGAAACGACCTACGGAACCTACTCCAAAGCCAAAGACTGGTAGCAGTCCAATCTTGGCTCCTACTTTATTAAAGACACCATCAATGGAGGATGAGCCTAAGGTCAATGGAATAGCTGTTGGCACTGGAATTGTCGAGAGTCCTTCTGTGGAAAAGACAATCGACCCAATATTGCCACCAACGCACACTCTCACTTCGCAGAAAGTTGCGATCCCCAAGGAGCTCACAGCGACAGAGACCCCTACAGCATCAAACGCACCTTGATGGTGCACCTTATTGTATCATAGAACTGGCATGCAACAACCGTCAGTGTGTTCTGAGTCTTGTTTATCTTTCTCATGGTCACTTTTGACCTCACAACTTGTTTTGCTTTCACAACACTCGAGCAGCGAAATTTGCCTTTGCTCCGTTTCAAAAGCACTAGGAAACAATGGCGTTCTATTTCATTTTCACTTTGGGGAGGCTTTTGCCGACAGGGGGGTTGGGGTTTGGGGATTCAATCAAATCGGTATAGGCGTTTTATTTTCCAAGGGTGTGTGGAAATGGAGTACCAAGGGAAACTCGGCCTGGGTGAAGAAACCCAAATTTTCTACTTTGAAAAGATGTCACGACACTTTTTTTTTTCTCGCGATGTCTACTCTACTTTGTTTTCTCCTTTACTTCGATTGCTTCTTCGATGCAGACGTTGTTACTTGTTCTTTGTCGATGTCGTCCGGATAGAATGGCGCTACGGCATCAGGTTCTTTGTACTAGGTAGTAGCGGATGGATTCATTGTGAAGATTGGTTGGATGGAGATAACAGACAGTACGAAGAAAATGAATGAAACAGAATAAACAGTAACAGCCTGAGACAAGCATGAATTGTTCCACGCGTACTCTAAGATGTGATTCTTTCTCCCAAATGTAGTTGCAGTGCAAAAGTCCATTGTGATCAGTAAATACAGTATTCTTTATTTTTAATGTACAGATATCTATCTGTCTACAAGTACAAGTTATCATCGGTAAATATCCACAGCGCCAATCTATGTCTGATAAACAACCCAAGCAGCCCACAGGCCATCTGCATAATCAAAATCTCAATGGCCAACCAGTCCTCTCTCAAGGGACCCCTCCATACCAACCAAAGATTCAAAATCGTGAAATTCGAACTCTCTACAATCTCCCCGCTCTCATTCTCCACCACGTCCAACAACCTGAGTTTACTCAGGATTCTCAATCCCGCTGCAACAGCCGGTTTCGGCGGCTCCTTCCAGCTAGTTACCGACTGCTCGAGCAGGCCAGTCCGCGCATTGAAACGTGGCAAGCGGTGGCGGGGGCAAGGGATAACACGGAATAGCTGTGGGGCTGAATACAGGAAGTTGAAGATCTGTGGGATGAAGAGGAGCAGGAGCGTTTTGCTGAAATGGCCGAGAATTCCGACGATCGCGAAGACCATGCCAGCGAAATAACAGTATGTGTCGCCAACGAACACGCGCGCTGGAAACCAGTTCTGTGATACCAGCGCCAGCGACACGCCGATAAAGGGGAGGAGCAGGTAGAGAGAGAAGAGGTGGGAGTCAACTGCTGGGTGGGGGTAGGGCGAGAGCAGGTAGAGGGTGTCGTTGAGCACTAATAGGAAGGCTATGACGAGCGATTGGGAGACTTCGATGCCGTTTATGCCGGCTAGGATGTTGATGCTGTTTGGGCAGAAGATAGCGATTGCTGCCATATAGAAGTAGTATAGTGGGCCGACAGATATGAGATGTCCGAGGTACGGTACGAGGGGTGTGGGGACCACGATAGACGTTACTCCGAAATCAACAAAGTACACAATCAGGAGCGGGATTGAGGCAAAGGCGGGGATGAAAAATTTGTGGCGCCAGCGGATATCAAAGAGGTCATCGCCTATGCCGAGGATACAGACGGATTGGAGTGAGAGGATGGCGGATAGGTAGGATGCGAGCTGGAAGGTTAGAAACTGTATATATTGAGCTGGAATTGAAGCTCACCTTCCCATGCGGAAACCTATGCAGAAATCGCCCTACATGGACATTCTCGACCTGTTCCAAAACAACATCTTTATTCCCGCCTCCCGATGTGGCGGCAACGATATCCTTATAAAATGGAAAAGGAATGAAGCAGATGAGAAGGAATAGATACACCACAGCGCAGATCGCGCCCATTGTTTCGGGGATTTCCTTCTTATGTACTTTACTCATATCCTTTCCCTTCAATCCAGCCTTCATGAATGTTGGTCCTAGCCAGCGAATCATGGCATATGAGGCGGCGAAGGCGATGCCGCTGAAAGCGATAGATGCGATGAGCGGCTCGCCATCGCCCTCGAATGTTTTGGCAATGATGCCGACACTGGCGATGGTCAGAGAAAAGAGGGAGATGTTCTCCTTGAGGGAGAGTTGTGAGTTCGTCATCGTGGGCACATCTCTCAAGAAGAGATTATTTTCAATAGGAAATTGTTATTGGAAGTAAATAAATGACACTTGGAGGACAAATAATACATTACAACCACAAGGCTGAGGGTATTTCGAAAAGCCACGTTCCTGGCTGACGAGGCTCGTGCTTGGCGGACTGGGGGAGTGACAGTGCATGGTGGATACGTCTGAGGCCCGCACTGATTTAGCCGCCTTCGGTATTAGTCGAGCTCCATTCTCATCGGTTGATGATGCTTGATTAGAGCTTGAACTGCACTTGTATAGACTGCAACATTCCATCACAAACACATATGCCAAACCACTATCCGGAATGTAGAGAGCTGCTTCACTATTGAGTGTATGATGTGAATTCTCCAACGCACGTGCGATAATTGCGACAACAAACATAAAAGAGACATTTGACACCTGAAGATCTGAAGGACGTCCGGGAAACGTCTTGAAGCTGTGCTAGCTTTGTCAAGACCACCACTTTGACGCTCCACAACAGCAGTCTGCATAGCAGGTGTATCCAACCGCAATGTCTCCCATGATGCTCGATCTCCCATCACGGGAGTTCGATGCCTTCGGCCTGCAACCCTACGGACACAAAGACATGGTCGAATCAACAGAGTTCAATTTCTACGGCAACCGATATGCGACGGGCTCTGCGGACGGGCGAATTACAGTCTACAACCGACACAGCAAGGACGGCGCCTGGCATCTATGCGATATATGGGGTGCACATAAGGGAGAGATCCTCGAGGTACAATGATACACAGGCACAGACATCATGCAAAGAAGCTCACTGACGCCCTCCAGGTCCACTGGCTTCCACCGAACATCTATCCCAGTTTCCTAGGCTCCATCTCAACAGACGGCAAGTTCAGACTATGGGGCGAAGACCCCCGAATTCCTGAGCGTGATGGGCGACGGTTCAATTCGAAAGCCAACCGTCCTGTCTTCGAGCTGCGCTCGCATCCGCGTCGGCCATTCGCATCCTTTTCCTTTAAGCACGACCCAGTTACCCAACACACATACTTAGCCATTCTCTCCCGCAATGCCTACCTCGAAGTCTACGAGAACGACGAGCCAGAGCACATGGCGACCTGGAACAAGATTGACGAGTTCACCATGGGTGAAGTCCCCGCACGTGGTGCCGAAACCGCCTTCAAAGTCCGTTTCGACCCAAATACATCGCCATGCTACGCAGCAATTCGCGAGGGTGTAGCACGGGATGCCCTGGGACTCATACTGGCGGGTATGGGCACGGCGCGGATATGGCGATCCAAAACGGTCGAGCACAACGTGTCGCTTGGGTCAGCGACCATGAAGGAATTCTACCTGGCTGCCGAGCTACCTAACCACGGCGGGCTGGTCCGCGATGTTGCATGGGCAAAGGGACACATCCGCGGCTACGATCTTGTAGCTACTGTGTCTTCCGATGGGTTCCTCCGCATCTTCCACGTGTATACTCCCCGCGCTGACGGGTCTACTGGGCGCAGCGCAGAGTATGCGGCAATTCCGCCTACGAAAGCCGTGAAGACTTCCCGGACGGAAGGGTCTGGACGGCCGCAATCAGGCATCGGTGCGAGTCTCGCGAACGCCAAGGTGAATGGGCAACGTGCGGAGGCAGAGCACAAGGAGGGAGAGGTCCTGCATGTCGTCAAGGAGGTTGCGCGGCTGACGGATCGGCATGCACCGTTTTGGCGGGTCAGATTCGATGCTGATGGACAGCTTATAGGCGTTACGGGTGATAATGGCGCGGTACGCTTTTTTAAACGGTTACCTGATGGAGGGTGGGCACAGAGTTCGGAGCTGGCTATGGATCGGCCTGCTGAGGTGCGACCGAGTAGGGACACTCTGCAGCAGCAGCCGCAGCTACAGCAACAGCAGAGGCGGAGTATGGGAGCT
Source organism: Allantophomopsis lycopodina (assembly GCA_024752465.1). Taxonomy (NCBI): domain Eukaryota; kingdom Fungi; phylum Ascomycota; class Leotiomycetes; order Phacidiales; family Phacidiaceae; genus Allantophomopsis; species Allantophomopsis lycopodina. The sequence goes on from CP103018.1 coordinate 1,341,784, forward strand.
TTAAGGGAGTAGATTTGGTGTAGAGTTTGGAATGTGTATATGTAGTTTGCAAAGTGGCGCTAGGTGTATGGGGTTGTGGGGTGTTTTGGGCTGCCGTGTTGCTTTGTGTTGTGTTGCGTTTCATCTTGAGGTTATCGAATCCCAGGTGTGACATGGGATAGAATATACATATGGACTGTGATAGTTTGTTTCATTGTTTTATCATCTCTGGCTTTTAGGTCATAGGCTTGTAGTGGAGAGGTTGTATATTGCATCTGTCATGGAGCCAGTGTTTCAATCACCTGCTAGATCCCTGCCTGATCGTTGATTTTCACACTACGTCATAAGGATACACCGTAGTAGCTTTTCTAACTGCTCAATATGAAGATTTTCCGCATCAGGTTTTGGTAAAGGAAAATCCAGTAGTTGCTTATTATACACATGATTTGAGCGCTCAAGAAAGACCACGCTGAAACCAGTCCCAACCATCGTCCGTTTCATTAGCAAATACAAAAATGAAAAAAATGAAAAGGAAAAGGCCCAGAGACAAAAAGGAGAACGATAGGATCCAGAAGATAGATTAGTTCTTGTAGGCTTCGCCAACCTCCTTCTTGTATTTCTCCAAGATGCCCCTACGGTTCAATTTTTGCGCAGATGTTACAAGGCCCTATGAATAATATTAGTCTGAATTCATGTATACCAAGATGGTAAAACAGAGAGTACTAGGAATGAGAAACAAGTAGTCAAAGCACAACTTACATTTGCAGGAGTCCACTCATCCTCGGCAAGGACAACGCCTTCAATAATCTCGATACCAGCAAGACCCCCAGCACGGCCAGCTTGTTGCAATTCCTTAAGAACTGCATTCTGGACCTTCTTATCGTGAACCAGTTCCTCGAGACTATTTCCCTCAACACCAACCGAGCTTGCAAGCTTCTTAAGTGCAGGCTCAGCAGGAACAATGATAGCAATCGGTTTGGCCTTCTGTTGATCAGCGTATACGCAGATGTTAGCGACGACAGTGGCGGCGCGGTAGATGGACTCGAGCTTCTCTAGAGCAATGTACTCTCCGTTCAAAGTCTTGACGAGGTTCTTCTTGCGGTCGATGATCTTGAGGTGGCCGTTCTTGTCCCACTCGCCAATATCACCAGTCTTGAACCACCCGTCTGGGGTGAGTGCTGCTGCTGTCTCCTCCTCATTCTGGTAGTAGCCGGACATGACAGAGTCACCACGAATCCAGATCTCACCCTGTGGGTTAGGCTTGTTGGTTGCATGGTATCCAGCATCTGGGAAGTCGACAAGTTTGATCTCAATGCTTCCCGGGATGCTTCCGAGGGCATCATCGGTCCATTCCATTGGGTCCATCAAAGCTCCCATTGCACAAGTCTCGGTGAGACCGTAGCCACCAATCATAGGAGTAATTGCCATAGAGATGAAGCGTTGGGTATCCTTGGCAATTGGCCCACCACCATTCATGCAAATTCTCAGTCTTCCACCAGTAGCATCTCTGATTTTGTTGAACACGACTGCATCCAGAATACCAGATCCTGGCAAGCCGTAGTGCATTAAAGTGCTCTTAGCCCATAGAGCACCCCAAAAGAGGTTCTTTACAATCGGACTTCCTCCATTGACCTTGGCAACAATACCCTTCTTGACAGATTCCCAAACAGCCGGTACACCAACGAGAACTGTTGGCTTAAATTCGCGAATGTCACCTTTGCAGTTTCTGACAGAGCTATCAGAGAGTGTCTTTGGGTTTCCGTAACCCATAGTTCCTCCCCAGTATAGACATGCGTTTTCAAAGACAAATTCGAGAATATGCGCGAGTGGGAGGTAAGTCAAAAGACCATCGCCAGGTCCGAGGTATGGTTGAACGATGACACTAACTCCGGTAACTACGAGAAAAATTAGTAAATGGATAATTGATAGCAGATTTGGATATACGAACTGGCTGCAATAACATTCTTGTGTGTAAGTGGTACACCCTTTGGTGTACCAGTGGATCCAGAAGTATACATGATACAGCAGAGATCCTCGGGCTTTGGTGGCACTGGCTCGACTGGATTGCTTTCGCCCAATTTTCGGAGCTCTTCGAAGCTCAAAATCGTAAGGTGGTCATGCACCTTCTTGAGCTTGTCGACATCCTCCTGCTTGACATCGTTTTGGCTGTTCCAGATGACGTACTTGATTTCCTTCGCCTCCTTCAACGGGTTGATCAAAGTGGTAAGAAGGTGTGGATCGAGGAAGATGGCCTTTGCACCAGTAGCTACCAAAGAGTGCTTGAGACCTTCTTCTCCAAGGGTATCATAGGCCGTAACAATTGCCATCGACTGTGTAATGGCTCCGTGTGCAGCAGCAATCCAGTGCATGCTAGTTGCAGCGAAGATGTGTAATCTGTCCTCCTTGTTCATGCCCAGCTTGCGCAAGCCGGCTCCAACGTCCAGAGTAAGCTTCTCGTACTCTGTGAAGCTCAAATAGCTGTAGCCGCTGAGCTCAAAGTAGGTCCACTTCTTGTCAATCGTTTGCTCCACGCCATCGACCATCTTCTTGATCTTCTTCACCTCCTGGTGGGTCTTGATGAGCTTTCGCGTACCCATTGCCTTGGCATTGCCATACTTTGCAGAGCTCGACTTAATGATGTCGTAGATGGTGGTGATGTCTGGGGCTGGGACTGTAGCCAACTTTTCGACTGTACGAGGATTTCTGCGAGGAATGGTTTCGCCTTCCACTGGCTTGTACCCAGGGGCGTCCAAGCTGAAGGGCGGGCTCTTCATGAGCTTTGGATAGCATACTGCCTTTTTCAAATCTTTCGGCATGGTCGGTTGTTGTTGATAATTTGTTGAGATGCAGATGAGAAGGGGTACTAAGCGACGCAACAACAGCGTGTTTGTGAGAGGGGAATCAGCGTCGTCAAATGTACGCTGATCTGGGTATAAAGAAGAGAGTGAATATTAGAAAGGGCGATGATTGTAAGAGTGGCAGTGGGAATGCGCAGGAGATATACGGCGTTGTGTATGAAGAGATGGGACGAGATGAGTTGAGTTGAGTTGGTCCTCGTCACTAAGGATAAGTTTGGCGGAGGCAGGGAAGCTGTGGCACTGGGCAATGACGAAGGATCGCTTCGTCAGACAAATGCATGGACTGGGATGCATGTACATTTCTACCTACCTCTTCCAATCACAACAGGTGCCTCGTCCTCCCAGGGTAACAAAAAATCAACAGATTGATTTCTACGCACGCACAACAAACGGAAATCATCTACTTTGTTCTGTTGGCTTGTCGCTTTTATTATCCCTTTCTTATCACTCCCGTTCCCGTCTTGCTCGTTTTTCTGTGTGCGCAGGACGACATACCTTGTTCTTCAGTTGCTGACCTCGTGTGCCTCCGAATTACCTCGGCTTCTCTTCTCCAGCACAGCATAACATAGTTGCTACTTATGCACAGAGACTCCCAGTACCGTACGTGAGTACTTACCATAAGGTTAATTCCTGACGTCCCCTTAAAGTACAGCCACAGCTACAGCACCGAAGTTCCGACGACTTGAGTACCGTATTGCATCAAAGTCTCCATCCATCTCAAACCGATTGCGTCGAATCCCGTGGTGACAAGTCTCTGGAGTGGAAGAGAACCTAACACTGAGACCGAGACTGAGACGTGGGTCCATAGAATAATACATCTTTGACGAGTCTATATTCTATCCTTTACTCTTGAAGAGTGCTCGTCTGTCCTTCTTTGGTATAACAACGATACATCTATTTCTCCATCTTCAATCTGCAATATTCAAAGGCATTATTGCGCCGTCTTATTACTGCCTTACGAAGCACAGGACGCCAGAGGATTCATGATTCATTCCATTCATCTTAGTATTCTGACTATTACTCCACATATTGAAATCAAGCACCCACTAAGTATTACCAGCACTACCACGTACAAGTAAGCGAAGATGGGCATCCTGCACCACTGTGGCTTGAGCAGAGGTCATCAACACCTGACCCCAAATGTTTTTGCCTTACTCAAAAAAGTACCAGCCTAAATACTCACATCTCACATCTCACTGTCCAATACCTACATTGCATTCCCATAAGCATAGAATGAATAGCTGTTCATACCGTGTCATCTAAAATTCTGTTGGGACTTTCAGACACCCATACAATCTCACACAGCCACTCTGCACACTGCCGTTCACACTGCTTCCGTTCCTGCTGCCTTTCCTTCTCTGCCTATGCCTCTCGACAACTTACTTAGTGGCTTTGGCCAAGAAATCTCAGACCCAGAAGAAGGCATGCCATACATTTCCTCTTTTTGTTCTTTCATTCGCTGATACTCGGTATCAGAAGCTTTTCTCCTCTTCTCCCAGTCCATCCCGTCACAGAACCTCGGCTTCGTTGATTCCAAGGCTACACTTCTTGAGATATCCGTCTCAGGTCGTGACCTCACTATTCATCAATCTCCTACTATACTTTCATCTAACAGAGGTGGTGGAACCACGGGTGCAGTTGTTTGGAAGATCACTCCCCTCTTTGCCAATTGGATTACTACGTCTACCAACCCTTTCTTGAAGCACGGTGTCATATCAAACGCCTCCTCGATTCTGGAGCTGGGATGTGGAATTTCAGGTATCATCGGACTTGGTCTTTCTCCTTTTGTTCGATCCTATACTCTTACGGACCAGGAGTATGTGGCGAAGCTAGTCAATCAGAACTTGCAGGAGAACCTACAGGTTGGAGTCTCTTCCTCAGCCAGAGGTCGTAAGAGTGGAGCCAAGTCTAAAGGAGCCATAACTGCCCAACAGAATAATGTGAGGTTCATGCCGCTAGATTGGGAGCAGGATGAGGTTCTCCCAGAGCTTACAGGCTTACCGGATAGCAAGAGTTTTGATCTGGTCATCGCCTGCGATTGCATCTATAACGACGCACTGGTTGCTCCCTTAGTACAGGCGTGCGTGGATGTGTGTAAGTTACGTTCCGTGGATGAGGAGGGGGTTCGGGATACTCCAACTGTATGCGTTATTGCTCAGCAATTACGTTCAGACGAGGTTTTTGAGTCCTGGCTTAAGGAATTCCATAAAAGCTTTCGAGTTTGGCGACTACCTGACTCGGATCTGATAGAGGGTCTGAGAGAGGATACGGGGTTTGTAGTCCATGCCGGTATATTGAGATAGTGGGTATTCAATTTTGCTATCTTTCAGTTTTATTTCGTAAACCTTCGCCGCCCAACTTGGAAGTGGTTAAAAGGATTACCCAGAAATTGGTAGTATTATACACAAAGCATATTAAAGTCCAGATGCAATAGGATTTATTATTTGTTGGTGGTTATCTGGAATCTTGTAGAATGTCTATTGAACATAGTAATGCTTCATGCAGGAAGAGGATGGTGAGAATCATCACCAAGCCTTAAACCGCATGTATGACATGACAAAAATCATTGTTCAGAGTAAGAAGCGCAATTATTAAATTCACACGTCGAAGATTCATTCAACCAGTGTGAAAGAGATAAGTCTATGAGGAAGTGCTCATGTTAAGTAACGCGTGTTTCACACAGTACATGTTCTTTCCAAAAACATGATACCAACTGACTCACTATGGACATAGACATCCTATCCTGTCTAAATGCATTAGAAGCATTTCATCCTATCTTATTTGTCGATCTCAACTTCGTTTAGACCCACCATTCCTCACATACCAATCTTCACAAAGAAACAATTAAAGGCGGGCCATTATCACCACAACACCAACAACAAAGAGACAATGCAAACAAGCCACCTTTCAACTACTCAGAACAACAACGAACGTGATGATACCGAAGAACAATTGCCATTGTCTTCTGACCTGTCTAAGATATTCGAATCTCTAAACATTGCTATTGGGAGAACTTCACCAAGAGTAAGTATTAACCATGCTACATCATGAGCTCAATTAAAGTATATAAGGAGGCCTAAATCTCTACAAAGTAATACCATATCATCATAAGCTTCAGCACACTCACATCTACAGCAGTCTACTCTTCACAGTGTAACTTCTATAGACATCTCGCATCCTGGTAAGCCACAAGCGTCCATACTACCTACTACAGAACACCCCGACCACAAGGTACGTCCATCTCTCAGTATGGCATCCTTCTCTAACTCTTTCCAGGCAGCATACCAGCATGCCCTTGAGCGCAAGGATCGCAAGGCTGCTGAAGCTCTTCTCCAAGCCCACTTCGCTGCACAAGGGGCCTCGACACAGGTTGTCGAGCTCTCTTCTACCCCTATCCCTTCCTCTTCCGCTGCACCCGTCGGGTCAGCCACCGCTACGCCTGACTTTGCCTTCTCCTTCGACATCGATGGAGTACTGGAGCAGTCCGGCAAGCCCCTCCCTGGCGCCGCCGAGGCCTTGCAGCTTCTGGACGCAGAGAACATCCCGTACATCTTCCTGACCAACTCTGGTGGAAAGAAGGAGAGCATCCGCGTCAAGGACCTGAGTGAAAAGTTCGGTGTCCCCTTGTCGGAGGACAACTTCGTACAGAGCCACACTCCCTTCAAAGACTTCGTCTCTGAGCTCGCGGAGAAGACCATCCTCGTCTTAGGTGGCGTGGGCAACAAGTGTCGCGAGGTAGCTGAGTACTACGGCTACAAGCACATCATCACGGCGGCCGACATCATAGCGGCTTACCCCACATACTGGCCATTCAACGAGGTAAACCCATCTTACTTCCGTGAACACGCCAGACCCCTCCCGCCTCTTGCTGTCTCCGGCCTTACGTCCTCCATCAAGGTTGACGCCATCTTTGTCTTCAGCTCTCCCAGAGACTGGGGCTTAGAGTGTCAACTCATCGTGGATCTCCTCCTCTCTCACCGTGGCTACCTCGGCACCATCTCGCCTCTCAACGGCAACAACTCGCTCCCGAACAACGGCTATCAGCAGGATGGCCAGCCCACACTGTACTACAGCAATGGAGACTTCCAATGGTCTACCTTGTTTGACCAGCCGCGCTTCGGTCAAGGAGCGTTCAGAGAAGCTGTAGACGGGGTCTGGCGCCACGCCACAGGCCGGCCGGAAGCCATCAAACACGTCCTCGGCAAACCGTCAGACATCACGTACACGTACGCCGAGCTCATGCTTGTGCGCCATCGTGAGGCCCTCTTCAAGGAGCGCAAGAGCACCCCGACCATGCGCACTGTCTACATGGTAGGTGACAACGCAGAGAGTGACATTCGCGGCGCGAACGAGTTCGTCTCGAAGCGTGACGTGGATTGGCTTTCTATCCTGGTTGAGACTGGCGTCCATGTCAAGGGCGAAACCCCTGCCTACACTCCTACAGCCATCCAGCCTACGGTGCTTGCAGCTGTGAGATGGGCGCTGGAAAGGGAACAGTGGAGCTTCGAACCTTAGACGTGGGACATGACGAAGAGGGGAGGTGGTGGGGATGATAGACATCATAGACATCATAGAGATAATAGAAACCATAGAAATCATAGATGGCATAGATTTTAGATTATGCTTGAACAGCTTACTGGTACGTCTTGGTACAAATAGATAGAATATAGAATCTTTTTACATCTCAAAATTGCGCTAGTATCCATAGTTATTAAACGCTACACAGTCAATCAATCCATGAAATTATTGAGTGTCGTACAATTACTGAGTGTCATACAGTTATTGAGATTCATACAGTTACTGAGCGTCATACAGTTATTGAGAGTTATACAGTTACTGAGCATCATATAGTTACTGGGAGTTATACAGCTACTGAGCATCATACAGCTACTGAGCATCATACAGTTATTGAGAATTATACAGTTACTGAGTATCATACAGTTACTGAGCGTCATACAGTTACTAAGAGTTATATAGTTACTGAGTGTTATAAAGTTACTAAGCATTATACAGTTACTGAGGGCGGGACAGTTACTGAGCATCATACAGTTATTGAGCGTCATATAGTTACTGAGGGCTATACAGTTGTTGAGAGTTATACAGTTATTAAGAGTTATACAGTTATTAAGAGCTATGCAGTCATTAAGAGTTATACAGTTATTAAGAGTTATACAGTTACTGAGTATCATACAGTTATTAAGAGTCATACAGTTACTGAGGGCTATATAGTTATTGCGCATTTTACAGTTAATGAGCATCATACAGTTACTAAGAGTTATACAGTTACTAAGCATTATACAGTTATTAAGAGTCATGCAGTTACTGAGAGTTATACAGTTACTGAGGGCTATACAGTCATTAAGAGTTGTACAGTTACTAAGCATTATACACTTACTGAGCATCATACAGTTATTAAGAGTCATACAGTTACTGAGGGCTATACAGTCGTTAAGAGTCATACAGTCATTTATAATTATACAGTTATCAAGTTTTGGTAATCTGCCATAAATGTCGGCTCGCAATAACCTTTATGTGAATGTTCTAAGCAGTTTGTAGGCCTAGCGGTAGACTTGAGACAACTGGGTATAGAGCTTTATGGCTATAGTTTGGTCCATTGCACTCATGAAATTTTGTTTGGTCTTTACTTTATATCATACAGATTCCTATCTTGTTCTTGTGTTTCAATATGCTTCTCTAGTATTGTTGTTATGAGTTGTACTAGAAGCTCAGGGACAGAATTAGAGAAGAATATATGAACTAACATGGCACTTCGCCCAAGAGAATTGTTTAGTTACGTGGAGAATGAGGGGTTTTCATTAGCTGCCATTGAAAAGGATAAACCTAGCGTTCTGCGGGATGTCCTACCACTTGATGAGGATAGTAGATACTCATTATCTCTCTCACTTGACGATCCTTACCCCGAAGTGTCTTCGATTAGGAGGAAGATCACTAAATAGTACTATAGAAGACGAAGATCATAACCTATAGTCCAAAGTAAGAGAGCGCCAATCTCTTGATGAAGATAATCGTAGCTTGCAATTCCTATATCTTAGATATGCCTTAATGGATGTCTTAGATATACTTCTGCTCTTGGAATTATCACTACCTCGATAAGAGATCTACCCTAGTTTGCGGGATGTTCATCCATAACTAAGTCAAGCACGTGTATTTGATTTGCAATGCCAATTCTTGATGCTGCCATTAGTCTCCGAAGACTCCCATCATACTCGCAGCGCCACCGTTAATAGCTCCGCATATTCTTCCTTCATCCAAGCACCAAGGACATTTAGCCGCCTCCTACCCTCTCGAAAATAGACAATCCCCCAATCACACCGCAATCTATCATGATCCAAAGGAATACCCAAATGGCATAGTTGTGTCGCAAAATAATTGCTGCACTCTCCGTATATTTGAGTCCTTCATATACAACCCAGCAGTCTTTCATATCTCACAAATGGCAGGCGCAAATGGCATTCACGCAACTCGGTCCATGCTCCCTTGTGTCTCAAATAAGCTCAGATGTCTCAGGCGTCCTCTAGAAGACTCGGAGAGGAAAAGCCGTATCTTGGGGTATGCACGCCTTAGGGTAATTTTACCATACGGGGTCATCCTAGAGACACGAGGGGGGCTTTCCCGCTGTGAGGCAATTCTATGTACAAATGTACGGGTAAATGGCACGGCGAACGCTTGGAGCTGCAAAATGGTGCGCTTGTAGCTAGATACGTGTATTTGAAGGATGAGGATGCACAGTCAGTAAAAGAAGGATTGTGATTCTGTATGTAGTTCAGTATGGAGTACAGTATGCACACTATGGACTACAGTTTGAAGTACAATACGTTAAGGATTCATTCATCCTTCCCCGTAAGGATGGATCAAGGTGAGGAACATGATCTCGTGAATATGTCTCAGACCCCTCTATCGACGAACTGGCCTTACCTCCTCTATACTCCTCATCGTAATTCACCGAATTTCAAAGGCACAGTGGTGCAGTATTTTCACAAGAGAGCGATCTAGCCTTCAGTAAATCGCCCAACTGCCGGATACATTGAATGCGATCAGATACCAATTATATCCGCGCAATTTCATAGATACTGCAAGGGAGCACTCTTCCTGGAGATGCCCTTCACTGACCGCTCAATAACCTGAGACATCCATATCTCTGTCGCCCAAAAAAAGAACCGAGATACCAGCGAACGTCAAGCGATGTCCCTTGACGGACGTGACGGAGTCGCTTGACTTCGACCGATGGAAGTTTCAGTGGAGCACTTGCCTGCGAGAGCTCTTCAAAAGAGAAGCACGCAAAATGACCGCCATCACCACACAATATAAGCAAAAACGCCTCGCAGTATATAGCATACAGTAGATCCATTACAAGAGCTATTTCACTGTGTTAGAGGTGCAAAAAAAACTGCAAAACAAGGGCTCAACCGGGATTTGAACCCGGGACCTGTCACAATTTCCACTCAGAGAATGGGGGATTTCAAAGACCCCGAAGCAACAATCATACGACTAGACCATTGAGCCATCACTTATGACCGATTTTGCTTATTAGGCCTTATGATCTTTGCCAATAGGCGAGCTGGCTATGTCCGACCCATCTGACCCCTTCTACGCTCATGAATTGAGCGAGTCAAACAATAACGAGACCCGAATTCAATCTCGGTTGAGCAGAAGGAAAAGCTTATGCGAGGGAGAATCCGGGGATTTGTTTTGCATCGATGAGGAGTGTTGTAAGGGTTTTAGAAGGAAATCCAGCATATTTTTTTCTTTTCTTTGGGGAATTTTCTTGCAAGGTTTCGCTAATCATGATGGTTCAAGATCGCCGCTAAAGTTTTAGAGGGAAAATACGAAGTACGGAGTGATTGAAGACGAATATGGATAGGGTGGTTGTAGGCGTGGCCGTGGGCGTGGCTTGGGGGGGTATGAGGCGTGCGTAGGTGTGAGAGTTGGCAGGTCAAGCGTGACACGGTCATCTATCCCAAGTGCGTAGTACAGAAGTTATTTGGTGATTGTGCATATGAATGAGATGAGGAGAGTTCACTTGACTGAGTGTATGGTGTGGTGTGTAAAAGGGTGGTCAAGAGCATTGATACTCAAGTCATTCATTCAAAGTGAGTGCAGTACGCAGGGTGAAATAGTAGGTCATCAGAGAACCTTACTCCGCTTGATGGAGAGAAGAGTGGCATCTTTTAATATGTATAATATACAAATACATTCTCGACGAATACTGAGTGATAATTGAACAGGTAGTAGAACTGGCGTTCAATAATAACACCTATAGTATTACCATAGTACCAAGTACGTACATAATTGTGTACTGTGTACATACTGTGTACGTAGTATCCAGACGTGCCAGATACTCTCTGCTTCCGACTCTTCGGACTAAATCGCCTTTTATTCTTCACCTAGTCCCACGAGTCCCTTACTCCCTTCTCCCTCCCCCCCAGTCAACAAAAGCAGAAAATAAAAAATAGTGACTCCACCAAATTTCCTGAGGCCCGCCCCGCGTCATGCCTCAGACATAATCTAATTATCGCACACCCTGATCAGTGATAACCTCAGGTCACCCGCCGGCACTGTCTTCACCGTCACCTCCACAGCTGGGAAGGATCGATTACGCTCCTACTCAACTCCTAGCTAACACGGCTCACACCCTTTCATACCTCTCATATCCAGAGACAGCAAGAAATATCTCTTATCCAATGCCTATCCCACCAGAACTCGACCTCGAAACCATGTAACAACATACACCCATCAGCACAGTCACGATGCAGGTGCTATCAGGATTTCTGAAGCCACAGGGCTCTCCTCCAGGCTTATCTCAGCCCGAACGTCCTGCTCGCCGCTCCCTACGCCGATACTCCTCACGAAATGCCATCAAAGAAGAACGAACGGGCTCACCAGGCCCATCGTCACGACCATCGTCATCGAGTTCTAAGAATGATTATGTTCACATTGCCGATAGGTCACAGATTGTCGGCACCGATGCCGAAGACCCCGACCTCCGCGATCTCAACCACAGCCTCGTTGCTTTAGCTGCCATCTTTCCAGACATCCAAGTTGAAGTCTTCCGAGAACTGCTGGCGAGCTTTGATGGTGAAAGCAGACTTGCGCTCGTCACCGAAGCGCTCCTGAAGAACAATATGAAATGGGTAAAAGGGAGATATCGCGTGGCAGGAAAGGACAACGCAGCTGAGGACCCCGCACCACTTCGTAGAGCAGGCGGTACTGGTGTCGCTGTGGAAGAGAAGTTCAGAACGGCAGGATACAAGAATGCTGTTAAGAACGTTACATACCAGGAATTCAAGGGTCTTTCGAAGAGCACGATAAATGCCGTTCTTGCCGAATCAAACTATTCATATATGACGGCCCGACCAACACTTGTTGCCTTGTCATCAAAGTCATGGCGTTTCTCAATATCATCTTTGTTTCTTCGTCGAAAACAGACCTCTTTCTTCGATGCTGAACACCATCCGCTTGTGACTTGGCAGTCGACTGGGAAAGGTGGCATATACCCTGCGTTGAAAGTAACCGGGTCATCCGAACTCGATGCTGAGCTTTTCGAGGCTCTAATTGCCCCTCTACAGCAGCAAATACTTATCGATCGGGAGCAGAAAGATCGAGCTTTAGCTCTGGAAATAAATGAAAAAGAAGCCGAAGAACACGAGGCCCTACATGATTGCGAGTGCTGTTTCTCTTCAGTGACATTTGAGGAGCTTTCGGCCTGCAATCGTGGGGGGCATCCAGTTTGCTTCCGCTGCGTGAAACATGCAGTCACAGAAGCCGTCTTTGGTCAAGGTTGGCAGAGGAATATTGATATGGAAATTGGTTCAATTCGCTGCCTAGCCCCAATGACGGACGACTGTCAAGGTTGTATACCTCGCGAACTAGTTGAGCGCGCATTATTATCTAATAAAGGAGGCGATGAAATTCTCCGAAAGCTCGACGAACGTATCGCCGAGGACAATCTCCTCAAATCTAACGTTCCTCTCGTACGCTGCCCATTTTGCAGTTATGCCGAGATCGACGAAATCTACGTTCCTAACCAACAAACCTGGCGCTTCCGCCGCAACGGTCCTTTTGCATTGTACACAATTCTTCTACTCATTTTCGGCGTTTGCATGATACCCTTCCTTTTGCCTGTTATTTTGATCTTATCCACTCTCTTCCTTGTACTTTCCTCACAACACACCTTCGGTGACTTTGCAACACGCCAACTCAACGCCTCCCTCACACGTCTCCGGCGGCGGAAACATGGTCTTAAATTTACTTGCTCGAACCCGCAGTGTGGCCGTGCTTCCTGCATCTCTTGCTCAAAGGGCTGGTCCGATATCCACATCTGTCACGAGTCCTCATTGCAGGCTCTTCGCACCCAGGTCGAGCTCGCCATGTCCCTTGCCATTAAACGTACATGTCCCCGCTGCAACACCTCCTTCGTCAAATCATCCGGCTGCAACAAACTCACCTGTGTCTGCGGCTATCAAATGTGCTATGTCTGCCGCAAGGATATTGGCAATGGCGAAGGTTATCGGCATTTCTGTGAGCATTTCCGCCCGAACGGTGGCAAAGGCTGTACAGAGTGCATGAAATGCGACCTTTATAGGTGTGAAGATGACGAGATCGTCGTCAAGAAAGCTAAGGAGACTGCGGAGAAGGAGTGGCTAGAGAAGGAGGGCAGTGATGCCGGTGATGAGAAGACGCGTAAGGCACTTAAGGCGAAGATGGGGAATAAGAGCTGGTGGGGGAAAGGCGGTGGGTGGGTATTGAGGAGGCCCGAGTGGGAGCGTGTGTTGGATTTCTTAGTTGAGAGATTCATTGAATGAGGATCTATTGTTAGGGTCGACATACCCCTTACGTATTTTGTTTTACTGCACTTGCGTCTTTGCGTCTGTTAGTCCGTTTTATCTGCGGCTGTTTTCGTTTTTGGGTTAGATATGGCGACGGAGTTACTAGGGGGGGATTGTGATTGTAGTCGAACTGATAGGTTTGATTTTTACTGCTGCATGTAAAGAGCACGGATGGGATGGGGTTTCTGCTTAATGGGATGGTTTAGACGGTTACAATTGAATTTCTGATGCTTATATACACGTTAGCCTGAGACTTGAAACAGTATTGTACGTGATTAATTGTGATGTCTGCAACTAATGTTGAAGCTTCAACGTAATAACGTTCACCTGACAATTACCTACTCGCTATTCCTCAGCTAGATGTGAAACAATATCTTCCAAAAAGTCGCAACTAATCTCATGTGCATCAATAACATGGATATTCGAGACATTAGGGAATTCAGGGTCACCAAGTTCGAATCTCCACGAGAATTCATGGTGAAGCTGGTGCAAAGTTTCGCGAAAAGGCTTCATCTTTTCGATATTCTCTCTCAACACCCGCACTGCCCTATCTCTAGATCCGTAGTCCCACTCTATGCATCCCTTCTGTATCGCAATCAGCACCCAGAGAAAAAAGGATGTTATGAGGAAACAAATATCAAACCAAGGTAAAGTACAGACCTTATTATACTCATAATTCTCAAGCCTCATCACTTGAAAGCTATTCATTCCTGTAGCTGTCATTCGTTCCCTTGCGATATCCTCGCTGTAACTCTCCACTTCAGCTAGTGTATTGAAGCGGTCCTTCCAAAGATAATCGATCTCTCTATGGACCTCAATATCATTTTGCAGCTCCTGTTTATATGCCAGGATGAACTGTTTGCAACCCTCCCATGTCTCTGTGTTTGCTTGAAATTTGGCAAACATTTCTTCCGTGGCCTCAAGCTCGTGTTCAATCAACTCTATAATGTTTGCAAATTCCTTTAAGTATAGTCCTGTTAATCCCCAGTCTGGCATATGGTCGTAGGCTGGCTCTGTCTCATTCGTTGTGCCTCTTGGCCCAATCTCAACTTGTGATATGGCTTCAATGTCTTCGTCGACTTCTTGTGAGGAGCGACGTGTGGAAGTCATATTGCGGTTTCCTCTTTCGGCTTCTGGATTGATTTCATTATTTCTATTCATGATGAGAGTGCCTATTTAAAATTCTTAAGTGGGCTGATTTAAAACCAATGAATAGAAGATTCTATTCCGATATCTGTTTGATGGCTTTTTCAAATTATGATATTTAGATCTCCTCAGAATACGGAGTTTGAAATTGTACGAGAGAGGTTTAAGCCGTCACTTGGTAGATTTGTTGCTGATATGGGGTTGCTCGCAGACATCTTATCATGGTTGGAAGACATGCTTTTATATAGATTTCCACCACAGTGGGCTACGAATATTTTTGTTTAAACAGGACAATTCAAACAGCAGATCCGATGACTGTAATTTTACCATTATTAACTAATCATGAGTCATATCGGGGTAATACAGGTATAGGTCAGATGAAACACGTTTTTATAATAACAGCTCTACGGTGGGAATCATCACTCCGTCAAGAACGCTCTTCCGCTAATGTACTTTCTATCTGCTTTTTTTTCAGCTCCTTCATTACCTCGTGTAGCCAGCATCAAATATTTCCCATTGTTTGTCCACCGGTATATTCCACCAAGCATTGTCGCATCCGATGTTGAAGTTGGAGCTGTTGGTACTTTCCTTCTGTTTGTACTTCTGGTTGAGTTTAACAAGTGAAACTTCAGTGGAAGGACCCCTTAGTAATATGGTAATTTGATTACAGGGACTGGCTGTCAACTGTATGGTTGTTACAAGATAAAATACTTAGTACCACCTTACCAAGCAGATGGCTTCTGAATCATAAGCTCCTGCCTTGGGCTATATAGTTTTTCAGGTGCGTGAAGGAACAATTGCGGGTAAGATAAAAGGGGATAGCCCAACTTGTGCTTTATAATACTGCAATTGAGACTATTGTCCTCCCGGTTACTATCATTCGCTCCGGAGTGACTCCAAGAACGAATGTTAGGCAGGTGGTCTCTATGTCCTAATCTCATGTCCTATATCGTAGGGCTGTTCAGGTATGGGGGGCGGTGGCATCAATAGATCTGAATCAACTCTCAAGCGTTTGTTGCTGGGTCTGCCTTGGGCATGGTCGCCATTTCCATTCTGCTTTCCACTCTGCTGTTCATTCTGCTGTTCATTCTGCTGTCCATTCTTCTGTCCATTCTGCCGATTTGGATTGTTTATTGGCCAATACTCTGGTGGGTTAAATCTATCGTATGGGGACGACATATACTGCTTCGGGTCATACTTGTGCCTTATGTCTGGCAACCCAACAGGTCGCTGGCCTTCCAATGGCAAATACATGCCAAGACCAGAATTTTCTAGGTGAACGTAAAAGAAATGAGCAGCATTGTGTGCTGTACCCAGCTCAGCGTGAAAGTTTGAAGAATATAGAACATAACACGTCATAAAACTTCTCCCAATCATTTTCCTCTTGTCTCTTAATTCCTCCTATAGAGAAGATGTTAGCTGGTTGTTTCCAGGGAAGCATTAGTGCTCACATATTGATTTTTTAGACTTTTAAGTCGTTCTGTTGTCCCTTTTGTTGATTGATCTCCAAGAGACTTTCTAGAACCATCATAAGCCCGCTTGGCCGTCAACATGTTCTCTGAATTTATTCGAATTTGGTCGCGAGCATCACTATGCACGTTTGACAAATTCGCAAAGCGTTGATGTATCTTGTATAAATGTTGGACAGCTACAGATCCAAGAGGTCTTGCGTGTTTCATGTTGGGTGCCATCGATTGATGCTCAAATAGTCGTTCTGTACGTCCTGTCACCCAACCACAGACCTTCATATACATATTCATCGCGGTAGCAATATTTGTTATCATCTTATCGGTAGAACGTATATCTGCATTCATTTCGGCGGTAGGGAACAATCTTGTAGGAGCTTCGTTAATGGTTTGTTTTAAAAAGAAGAATGATGACTTACACTTCCAGATCTTGATATAGGGGAGTGTCATGTTTTTGTCCAATATTTTCCCTTTCTGCCATGGTGAAACACAGAGTATGTGATGATGAATGAAAATAATACGTAATGAGATTTGTTGACAGAGCTGTTGATGTGACGAAGCAAAAAGAAACAGAAAATAACAACCCTTTCATAGATAGTAGGTGTGGACGCTGCAACATTTAAATACGGCAGGGACTGAGGCTTCGAAGTTTCTTTCTTTAAGGTAACTGAGTTACCTCAATATTATACCTCATTCTCGGCGTCCTACTTCACATCAAATTCATTTTGCTAAGGATATCTTTTATCTGACATACCTTGAATTCTACACCATGGATAACGAACAAAACAATAAACGCCCGCGACCTTTCAAAGTTTACCTGAGCCCTCGGGGTGGAAAAGTAACAACAAGCAGTATTCTTGACCTATTCCAGCATCATTCACACAGCTAACAATTCCATTCAAAGACTACAAAGGATTCCGACTCGATCAACTGAAATGTCAAACTCAGAACCTCATGGAAGACGTCGTGCGTCTCGAGCAAGAACACAAGCAAGCAGTTACAAAGATGAATGAGGCAGGCCGACAGAACATTGCAGAAGAGCTAGACAAGTGGATCAATGAAGTGATCCGTCTGGCAGAGGAGAGTCGAAAGGCCACGGCGGAGATGCGAAAATCGCAGAAGGTCCTTGATGACCTATGGGAGAGATGGCAAGACCCCGACGCTGAAGATCCTGAGTGGAATGAACAGGAGGTTTGTATATCTGTAGAGAGTTGCGAGGAAATTATTGCTAATGAGTGGGTTCTAGGCTGAGGAATTGCTTGACTTTCATGAAGAGAACTTTGGCTACCGCCCAGGCGAAAGAGATGATCTAATTTGTAGGAAGCATTGAAGTTATTTTGGCGGATTTCAGGAGAGTAGAATGTCGAAACGGACAATTAGAGGGTTGAACAATGACTTCTCTCTATGGTCACAGCGAGAGTGTGTTGTCATATCATTTGAATAGCAAGTATTGAAGATAGGATAGCTATGGCATTCCAAAAGCAATTCAATATTTTCATGCTCTCCTTCGATAATTGACTATGATATACTATAATTTTACACGGTATAGAGCACCATGGGTCATTGCATCTGAAAGTGACCTAGTCTCGTTAGAGTTCGGTATTTGAAATCCAAATGCACTTAACAGAATATCATCCAAAAACGTGTGTTGGCTGTTTCAGTGATGCTCACTAATATCAGTATAAAAACAAAGTTGCAAGAATAATACTGATTGGAATACTCTAATTCCTCACCCTCTGCACCAGAAAACCCCGCGAAGGAGTTTCTCTGATCCCAAGCCTCTCCTTTGGCCATGGATTGTTCGAACTTGCAACCCTTTTTTAGTTGCACATTTGCCACTATCCATTTACCATGGGCAGTCGAAGTTACAGCCTCTTGGTGCTTTGTTAATATGTGAGCATAGAGGCGTAGTACTATTAGGAGCTTACTTCTGAAAGTGAGCACTTAACACTCGAGAGTCAAGGCATTCAAGGCTCACTCTATAGTTTAATAGGCAAAATCCAAGTAATCCAGACATATACACCTCAGTTGAGTCAATCCACTTGCTATCTCATAGGAACAGGTAACAAGACTCCATTTTACTTGTCGTATTCCTACTGCGAATTTTCAACATCCTGTTATTACCATATGGAAGATGATGACTTGATAAATATCGACGATTTATAAACGCTGCCAACTTCATGAATTTGACGATATTAAACTCTAATAGGCCTGTGGGAGACCTCATGATCTACTCTTGATAGCAGTTACTCACATTTATGAAGATTGTCTGGCTCTGTGATTTGCTTGTCAAGTTAGCAAATTCATAGCAAGCTCTCCTTAAACTAGGATACGGCTTTATACGCATAGCCAATATTCTAGATGGAATAAGTATCCCTCCATGTGTGTGTTGTCTACCACCAGTAAATGCTGAATGCAGTGAAAGGTGACATGTACAGTTAGTTTATGGGTGAATGCATTACACAAATGCAAACACTCAAGCACACAGAGACAGCACACCAGTACATATATGCATTATTAAACTACACACAGTTCACAACCGCATTGTACATATGATTCATTATTATTGTGAAACCGGAATATTTTTAGCTACTTTGTTTAGGTGGTAATGAGAGATAGAATAGAATTCAGTAGACTGCCACAGAAGCGTAAGAACAGCATACGTCTGATACGTCACCATTCTATCATAGATTTCAATAAACGGCGAAGTCAAACAGAATGAAAATTTAAGTTACTATTTTGCAAATAACCTAAGCCTCAATGTCAAATCATAATGCTGCTCACATAAATCTATGACATCTACAGCCCTCAATGAATATACTACTATTAATAAATGCACTGCTTTCAAGAAACTTCCGGCTCTCAAGAATTAACAGATCTCAAAAATTGTATGTTATTTAAGAACTCCATGGCTGTCAATTCTATAGTCAACAACTATCAAATAACCTTAACGAACCCAACCTCAACCAACTGATCAACTGGCAACTCCATGTCCGCCATCTTAGTCCTGCTATTTTCCCTCATCCACAAGAAAGCCTCTAAAATAACTCTTCTAACGATATTCGTCTTCTTCGCAATCTTCATCTGCTCCTTACCCATAACATAAACAACCTGACTCTCCCTCGCTCTCTCAAGAATATCCAACTCCGCCTGCACCTCGGGGCTATGATTAACACTGGACGCAGAGCCATTGGGACTAGCGTGGTCGCGCGTGATGTACAGCGCCAGTTGCTCACAGATGACGCGGCCGATTTCAGGTGTAAGGACATCATCTGTGTAGCCGTGGCGGATTATGATGCGGTAACAACCCGGGATGACGGTGCGAGTGATGAGGTATCGTTCGGCTTCTGGAATGGAGGGCATTGAGAGCGGTCGCATATGAAAGAAGACCATAATCTCAGGTCGAGCGCTAAATTTGCGGATGAACTGAGAGAATACGACGGGGGTCATGTCGCCGATTTTGTCGAAGAAAATACCAACACCGTTCACTTTGGAGATGACACCACCCCCGAAAGCGGGCGTTAGCTGAATTGTAGAGGTGTTATCAGCCGAAGTGGAGTTTGAGAGGAAGTGTGAAATTTGGAAACGGTCTTCGGATTCGGCAGCCCATTGTTGCTCTTTGCCGAAACGCCAAAGGATGAAGACTGTTGAGAGAATGAATGCGAGAAGAAGTGTAAACCATGCCCCAGTAGGTACTTTGGTTAAAGCGGAAGATAGGTAGACGCCGTCGAGGAGGCCGAAGGTTAGGAAGAGGAAGGCGACAAGGAAGATGTTGATGCGCCATTTCACAAGGGCAACGAGGGAGACCATACAGGTAGTTATGAATGTGACAAATATAACACAGACACCGTATGCGTTTCCAAGTCGAGTGGTCTGAATGCGGTGTTAGTGGTGATTCAATTGACCAGAAGAGATGGGTACTCACGTTACTGTAGACAGCTGTGACAATGATGGTGCCAATCATCAACAACCAATTGGCCAATGGCATGTAGACCTGACCATGGAAGCGCTTTGAGGTGTGCACAGTCTTGATATGTGGAAAGTAAGACATGCGCATGACCTGTGCTAGAAGTTGAAAACTACTAGTAATCATAGCTTGGGAAGCGACAATAGCTGCAAGGATTGCAATAATAAGAGCAAAGTAAATTGTTCCTGGTGGAACAGTATTGAAGAAAGGGTTTGTGTAAGCCGTGCCACTAGCATCTTGAGAAATATAGGCTGCCTGGCCAATGTATGCGAGCAAGAGACAAGGAAAGGTGAAGCAAATCCAAGAAAGCTGGATGGCTCTTCTGCTGAAAGCACCAAGATCGGCAAATAGAGCCTCGCAGCCAGTGAAGGCAAGAAGAAGCCCACCAAGTGCTCGCCAACCTTGTTCTTTGTTGCGAACAAAATAATGACCGGCAAAATAAGGACTAAAGGCTTTCAGCACAGAGTGATCGAATTTGACCAAGTTATAAATGCCACAGACGGCGTTGAAAAGTAACCATATGATAACGATCGGTGCCCAGGCACTAGCAATCTTGGAGACACCAAATGGTTGCACGGCGAACAGGAGAACTAGAATGGCGCAGGATACTCCGACAATTGTTCCTGAGGTGATGCTTGGGTGCACGACTTCTATGCCTTGAATTGCTCCAAGAACGGATTGGGCTGGTGTGAGGACACCATCGGCCATAACAAGAGATACACCAAGAACCCCGATGCACTTCAACGCGGTTTTGGCAGCTTTTGATCGTTCGAGGAATGATCGGACACTTCTTCCGCCCGTCTTCATTTCGTTCGTCATATGCCTCGAGATCCTTATTCCATCTTTTTCGTTCGGGTCATTTTGAACAATGTTGGCATAGCGTGCGAGAAGTGAGTAGAGGGCGAATGTTCCTCCCTCACCATCATCATCAGCGCGTAAGACAATGAACATGTATTTTGTCGTGACCATCAGGGTCAAAGTCCAAATGATGATTGAAAGGGCACCAAGAAGATCATCGTAAGAAGGTTGACTTGTGAATGTTGAAGAGTAGACGTAGAGAGGACTCGTGCCGATATCACCATAGATCACACCGGTTGACTGGTAAGCCAACCAAAGAAGAACCCAGCCATGATACTCCTGCAAAGAAACATTAGTCGATTTGATATGGTTGAAGTAGAGTCCATGCTTCGTCTCGTCTTACCTGCTTCTTCTTGAGATTGAGATCACGTTCATTCACCGCAGCAATTTCCTCCTCATCACTGAAGGTGCTCGACTTTTCTGTCGAAGTAGCCCCCTTCAGGTATACAGATTGTGACTCTTTCACGGGATTGATTCCATCCCCAAACTGAATGCGCTGGGTATCGGCTTCAGACATACCAATCAAGCAGCCGTCCAAAAAATTATGTTCCTCGAAGATTTGGAGAGTTCTTTGGGAAAACAAGGAGAGAAAAGAGCACAAGTGCAGCGTAAGACAAGAAGAGTCGAATGCGAACGCGAGAAAAGTGACAAGAAGGAAAAAAGAAGAAGAAAAAGAAGAAGATCTACAAGCTACTTAATACTTATATCCAAAGTTAAAACTGCTTACATGTCGGTGATCTCCAGCACGATGTGCAGTTGGAGCAGTCTTCAACAAAAGTAAAGGCCAGGCAGGCAGGCTTGCAAGTTGTAGCCTCTTCTTGTCGTGAGTAGACAGGCCCAATGCAGGCCTTCCGAGATTTGACATACTTAACGTTCTCGGATTTTACCAGATCCTATTATGACAAGCAGCTCAGATCAGCTTATCGTCGAAAGCAGATTCGAGGAGGCCAAAATGCCGCAAATCCAGGGAAGAGGGAGGTTGTCCACGGTCGCTTTTGCAGCGTGGGGTGGTGCAGTAGCAAGCATAAGAAAACAAGAAACCATAAATCCCTCAGCGTAAAGGAAGATCCCTTGGCCAAGCCACTTGCGACCATCACCACATGGAATACATGCGTAGTAGCAGCAGTAGCAGTAACAGCTGTAGTAATATATCAGACAACCTTCATCGGCACGCCCAGCTGCATTTAATAAAGTACATCTGGTGTATGTCGCAACATGCCCCGCCATGCAACCTCGTATCTACTTCATTATATTGCTTGTATGCGTACCCATGTTTCTGTGATGATACGCATGTGCTGGAAAGAATCACCCAGTAGGACGGACTCAAATCGCCTCGGAGGTTCTTATATTCCCCTCTTTGTTGGAATTGGGGACTGTTATTATGGTGCATCAACGCAAGTACATACATACATGATATGTATGTAGTAAATGAGGTCCCCACTCCTCGAATACCCCAGGATCTCAGGCCAAAGAGGACCAAGCTCTCGCTTCGCGCGTCAAGAACACCAAGTGGGCACACGAGCAATCCTATGCGTAATGCAAGAGCGGCGTCAAGGCCGGTCAAGACAGGTCAAGGGCAGTTACAATCACAATCACAACCACAATGCAGCTTCCAGCTGTGACAACGTCGCAAATTGTATCGGGAATTAAAAATTGTTTTCCTGACGTACACTCTATGCTCCCATACCTAGTAACTTTCCACCTTCATACGATTATACCTTATTGTCTACTTGCACGTGCTTATACAGCCACTATATCTCCGCAGGGTAATCAGAATTCATCAGACGCCCATTCAATATCACCAACGCAGCACCTTCCCAAAGACCATTCCTAACTACTTTCAAGCACTCCTCCCACACATAACCTAGCCGTTCAAGTAGCTTCGGATAGCACCCTGTAACTTCGTGGCTCCCTCGCCGAGCACCTGGGTCAGGTTATCAAGGTCATCCCCAGCAGTGACGCCGAATTTTCTGACAAAGTCTTTAGCAGCACTCTCCAGATCGCCATAGTCATCGCCAACATCCTCATCTTCTGGCCGGCCAAAGTAAGCGTTCGATGAAATGGCACTGGCGCCCTCGAAACCTTGCAGACGTTGCTTGGCCTCGGTTTGAGCGTTGGGGTCAAAAGCACCCTTGCCAAAGAACTCATCTGAGGAGATACCCTTCTGGGTTCCAAATTTCTGTCGAGCGTATTTTTCATCGTCATCTATGAAAGTGTGAGTGATTATTGGGTGCGCATCATTGTTCGTCTTACCTTCTTGTGTTGCCTTAATTGGTCCAACGGATCCGAATCCACCCATCTTCTTTTGAGCTGCTGCAGGCTTGCTGCCACCAACCTGTCCGAAACCCAATCTGCCCATGCCCATACCTAATCTCTCAACATCTCCAGAAGTACGCTCCTTTCCAGTAGCACCAAATCCGCCTCTATTAGGACTGATCGGCGTTGGCGCCGCAATCTTCGTTTCAGCAATTTTTGTGGTAGTCTTTGTTGAAGTCTCCTCAGCATCAGGGTCGTAGCCAAGCTTTTCAATACGCTCAGCCTCCTCCTTCGCCTTTTTCTCAGCAGCATCAAAATCGATAGCGTCCCCAGTAAGCTTCTTCACACCGAGCTTTTGCGTCTTCTTTGCTCCAAGAACATTCGCCTTTCTTGGGCCTCCGGTAACAGCGCTCTTGCGGAGGGCTGCGGATGATGTGGTTCGGCTCGCTGCTGGTGTGCTTTCAGCGCTCTTAAGAGGTGAGGCTGATCTTGCGATACCGGCACCGTTGCCGTTTCCAGCACCAAGGAAAGGTGAAGGTGTACGTCCAACAACTGGGGGAGTAGCTGTGCGCGACGCTGGTGGTGTAGGGCGCTTGATCGAAGGCTTGTCCCAAGATGAGAAGAAATCGTCATCTGGCTCTCCGGCTGGCGTGGAAGTTCCATCGGTAGCTCCGTTGCCCATAACATCGGTGATTACAACTTCAGTAGGGTATCTGTGGCAAATCGTCAGCATCCTGTAACCTTAAATCCGAGTTGCCAACATACTCGGCCGCATCCTTTGCTGCCCGTCTCTTAAGCTCCTCCTTGTACTTTGTTGCAGCATTCGATTGGTACTTTGTCTTTGGGTCTTTGCTATTCAGGGCCGCAGTTCCGCCATTTGATTGGAAATACTTGGTCGCAGATTCGTTACCTCCAACCTTCATAATTCTGAGTTGCTCCCATTGCCATTCTGAAACGAGTATTAGTCGCCGCACCAAATGATATGAAAAGTGTCCCTTTGTACATACGATCGAGGTTGGTGGAGCGCACAAAGGAGATATGTACACCTAGATTACGGTGGTTGGACGAGCAATCGAGGCATAGATAGATTCCGAATGGCACAGAAGTCCATGTTGGATTGTTTTGACCACAATCGAAGCAGGTCTATAGGGGTTGTCAATAAATTGTATTTCTAAGCCTAGCACATGATGGTGCATGCTCACCCTATTCGCAGCCTTGGTCTTCAGCTTCTCGAAGATCTTCTGCGACTGCACTTTTGTAGCCAAAGCCATGATCGCGGTGTTTGTAATTCCAACAATGAGAATGCGTCGAGAGTGGCAGATGAGCGTTTGTATCCGGGTGTTGGGGGGGCCGCAAAGGAGTACGGTGTCGCTGCGAAGGGTGAGGGTGGAAATATATCCAGAGTGTCTCGAAATGAGGGAGAGAGTGGAACTTGGCGGGCCACCTTGCACGATTGGGTGACGGGGCTATGATGAGCTAGGCCCGATCGAGCAAGCGTAAGAAGCTCTGAAGCTTCCCCACACCAAAGTTCGCACCGCAAACAGTGACCAAAGCATAAGGCTCGCCAGAAGCCCTGCCTCGACTTTTTGACCATCGCCAGATATCAATCAAGTGATTTCGACATGGCGTCCAAGATTATGACCCCGGTGCGAACCCTCCCTATTCTCAACTTTCCAGCGACTTTGCGACCGATCCTTGCTACACGATGCTACGCGACCCATAACTCTCTGGGTACGACCCCGGCTGCACCGACCGGGCCAAAACGAAAGACGGTCACAGTATTCAACGATGATGGGCAGGTCTCATGGGGGAATTTGTCTGCGGGTGAGAAAGCTGCACGAACGGCACAACAATCGTTCAACTTCGGAGTCATCCTTCTTGGAGGAATTGCGACGGTATGCACTTGAACCTAGCTGTCGCAACAGTCTGCTGATAATAAAAGATTGGAGTGGGGTATTTCTTATTCGCAGATGTCTTCTCGCCGAACAGCAAGACCACGCAATTTAATAAGGCTGTCACACGTGTCAAGGATGACTCTCGCTGTACAGACCTATTGGGAGATGCGAAGGAGATTTGGGCTGAGGGAGAGGGGCGAAAAGTTAGCTTTCACAAATCGCAGTCAAGAGTAACAGCACACTCTCGAGATTACAAAGACGCAGACGGCACAGAGCATCTCTTGATGAGCTTCCCTGTATGAAACTCCTGAGAACGAAGCTCGGGCTTTTGGGCTAACTTTCACCAGGTCGAAGGTCCACGGAACGAGGGAATTGTGTCACTTCATATGATCAAGAAGCCTTCGGAGTACGAGTTTAAGTACAAATATCTGGCTCTTGATGTGAAAGGACACAAAAAGGTGTACCTCGAGAACGAGGATACTCAAACAGATAAGAAAGGAAGCACGCGGATATTTGGCATTAAATGGTCATGATTCTGCATGGCTTATGATATAAAATTCGAAAATGTATTACTAGATTTACCGCGGCATTCATCATACGACACGATGTAATATTTTGGGAGTATGGGATGGACTACGACCATTTTAGTGTTATTAAGGAGGTCTTGTGTCTAATACAGGCGACACTGTGTAGGATATTGAGCAGTGATCAAATTTCCAGGTTGTAAGGGTATCGAGTCGCAGGGACACAGCGCGGATAGGATAAATGAAAGTCGACCGTTCCAATATCGGGAACCATAACTCATCAACAAGACGTAAATGTCATTTTCAGTGCGGATGATCAATTGCTAGCAATATGGAACCGCAACTCAAGGCAATACCTTTTATGATGACTATCGTCTCAGTATCGCCGTCGTGTTTTCCTCTTCTAGTGCAGCAAATCTCACAGCACAGACTGATGGTACTCATGACGATTAACAGTTAGATATTGATGTCTATCTAAAATGCCGGGAACAGTTTAACGGTATCAAGGATGAGGAGTGATATTGGCATATGTAGCCATATGGTTCACATGGTGCTTATCCCGCAACATATTACTATCACATATGCCATAAGAAAGATACTGATTTAGTTTAGTATATATTATGTGTGGAAAAGTATGGAAGAATACAAGAGGTGACCAGCTCAAGGCCTCATATTGTGTACTCATCATACTGTGTGCTCATCATACCAAAAAGTTCGATATATATCTGACGTATGATGGTATAGTTGTAGTAACCTGGTAGGCTCATGATAACGAATTGGTTAATTGTATATGTATATATCAAGGATTGAATCGGAATGAATGCAACTGCTTTGATTGGACAAAGAGCATGGCTTGCGATTAGACATGGCATGCATATCGCATCATAGGGCTTGAAATACCATGTTGGTGTGTTATGCGAAATACAGGATCCAGATCCCTGCCAAAATTACCCGCAATCCTGGCAGAGATCCTATTTATTTTGCGGGAACTACTTGGGTACATACATAATACATCTACATTCATCGAACTCGGACTATCGCAATACATAGGAACAAAAGAAATCGCTTCGAAAAACAATTTAAATGAATTAGAAAAGCAAATAAATTCCCACTGATTTCCCTATCGATATTCAATAATATCCACATCGAATTTCAATTAATCCACCGTTGTCGTCAAGCATTTCCCACTTCGCGCAGTTCTCCCACGCTCTATGACGTCTACGGCTTATTGATAGGCATTCACTACGTACCTGTCAAATCAGATAGACTTCAATATCAGTAGCTCTCCAAATCTCCACAGGAAATCCCCTTCTCTCAAATGATTGATATAAATTGAATAAACCCCATACTACAAACCCTGCTCTTGCTTCGAGTATTTACTTTCATGAAGTAGCAGCAGAGCAGAATGTCTTCACCAACATCGACTCCGCAAAATCCACCGATTGTGGTTGATAACCAGCCACAGCCGACAGAAAACTCCAATGTCACGCAGATACAAACCCCGATAGTTGGACCTCCACAGAAACAAGAGTTTGAGGTCGCAAATGCTCCTTCTCACGATGCGCCTGAGATTGTTGAGGCTCACGAAGAGGAACATCCTACGGATAGCCATGCACTCGCAAATGCAGATCATGATGAGAAGGGTATTGCGCAGCTTGATCATGGTGCTGCCGAGGTGAAGGATCTTGGATGGAATGAACCTCAGGGCGCTCTTCCAGCACCCCTTGTGGGAGGTCTAACAAATGAGGAATTATGGACACTCTTACGACGATTCAATAAGGTATTCCAGCTTCAGCTATCACATCTTATAGTACAGACCCAATACCAATACTGACACCCTATACAGCAAATGTACCATGTCAAATCACTACCGGAAGCACCCTTGGGAGGACTCGATCTTAACATTGCAGATGAAGAGGAATTTTCGCCAGACAAGCTCCGTTCCAACATTGAACGTCTTTATATGACAGTTATTGTCGGTGTTGTCAACTTCTATAACCATATTGCGCGATTGAGATCATGGCGCGAGAGAAATCGCACATTGGCTTTCCTGGGGGTGTATTTCGTGGCATGGGCAATTGACTATCTCGTACCCACAATCGTGGCGTTCTTGATGATACTTATCGCATACCCTCCGTCTAGGGAGTACTGCTTTCCACCAGCACCAATCGCATTGGTTGACACCAAGACTGGAGGGGTTAAGAAACCAGCAGCAGGGGTCCTTGGAAGTGACGATAGTTTGACCGGTGCACCAGAAAAACATCAAGGTGAAGCTGTTGAGCAGGAAGCTAGTAATTTTGTTAACAGCTTTACTTCCATTGCACTGAGTAGTGCAACTGGCAAGCACCCTCAAGGCGATCCTGATGGAGATGAAGCGAAAGGTGGAAAGCTTGAGACTTCAACTCCAGACCCAACAGATCTTGCAATGGGTGCCTCTGCTGCAAAGGACAAAACGGCTGGTGGAAATCCCAGTTCTCATCATGACAAAACTAAGGAGCCAATGGCAGCTGCTATGTGGTCAAAGACTCGCCCTATAATGCACGCAATAGCAGACATCTCTGATGGCTGGGAGCGATTCGGAAATGCTCTTTCACCAACTGCCCCCTTCCCCAAGGATAAGCCTAGACTTGTGCTAGCTTCCGTCCTTGCGCCAGTTTTCTTAATCACTCTTTTCACAAATTCTTATATGTTTATGAAAGCAAATGGCTTTTTTATTGGATTTGGCTTCTTTGCAGATCCACTCATCTGGCGCGGTCTCTCTTACTTGAACAGAGAATTTCCCCACTGGCAGAAGCTCCTTGAAATCAGGAACACACTTCTCAAAGGCGTTCCCACCAACGCCCAACTCACCATCACCTTGCTTCGTATCGGTGAAGCCAACAAGGCGCCTCTTCCACCACCACCATATTCGGGTCCTCCGCCTCCAGATGCCGCCCACGCAACTGCCGGTCAAGACCTTGAGCACCTTGGTAAGTAATCCTTTTCCTATTCATCACTCCAACTAAGCTGACATCATCAGAAGGCGCAACAGATGAAGAAATGGCAGCAGCCATCCACCCCGACGATACAGCTGTCACCACAGGCCCTGAAGCTAAAGCGCCTGAGAAAAAGAAGCACGGCCGCCGGCTCCTGGCATTTGTTAAGTCGACAACGAAAGGCGGCGTGGAAACTATGCTCGGGACAGATCGTCTCAAAGCTAGCGCAGGCTCCTCGCACGCCAAAAATCGTCTTGGTGTCCTTCAGACTGGCGTGCGTGACCCTGCTGGCCCAGTGCAGTTTCCAGCTCGCTATAAGGGCAAGAAAGGCCATCTGTACCTCACTAGCACGGCTACCACACCGGCAATTAGTTGGACTACCGAGAAGGAAGATATTGATCCTATCTTCTCGATTGCTATTCAGGATATCCAAGAGCTTAAGAAGGTTGGTGGACTGGGGTGGAAAGCAAAGTTGGTAGTTGGTTGGGCTACGGAGAGAGAGATTGCCGATGGGATTCTCATTGTTGATAAGCTTGGGAATCAGAAACTACTTACTGCTATTGCGCTCCGTGAGGAGTTATTTAATCGCTTGGTTGCCATGGGAAATCAGATGTGGGAGGCTTGGTAGTGGCTACTTTGTATATACCTAGTTGATAATGTCTGGAATATGAATCTCTTTTACTTGGTTGCGGTGTTAAAGCGATCCAGGTTGAGTTGGGACCCTATATGGGTCATGCCATTGAAACCTTAGTATTTAGTGTCTCTGGATTATTATAAATCCAACGTTGACACCTACCATGTAGTGAACTCATGCATGTACAGTGTATAGAGTACCAAGTACAGAGACAGAGCAAGCTCAACAGCTATATACAACTCTGCCTAACAATATCCGAAATACGTTTAGGTGATAGCTTCGAGGTACCAGCCACTCTTTCACTGTTTTCACATCAATCCAATACATCCTCAACGCACGAAGTATATAAAATCAACGCATTATAAATTACCTATCATGCTAAAGTCTGTCATCCCCTACTTTCCAATAGCTAATCTTCGCAAACTGGGCAGAGGCCCGGAATCTCGACGTTATAGTAGCGTTCATTTCTGCAAGGTCTTTTCGGATTCTCTTCCTTCCAACTGCATTTGATGTACTGTGGTATATAATGCATACAGCCGGTATAATGCTTGTGGTAAAACTCGCACATGCTGTTGGTTTATTCGGTCGGGTGTGGCGTATTCTGTTGTGTTGATACCGGTGTCTAGCGGGACTTGTGATCGTGTGTTTCGGTGTCGCGTTTTTATGTGGCGGTTAGATTGTAAAGGCAAGGTACAGAAGGATCGAGTATTCATACTTGGGACAGAGAGCAAGGTATCTCGGGATCGGTTGCTCAAGATGAACTGCGACGTGCGTGCTCATAACGAAGTCATAAGGCGCAGAGTATAGCAGTCACAGCTTCTACTAATTGAATGAGACCATGGGCGCCTCAGACATCTATCATGAAGCGAAGGGTGATTATATACCGTATATCCTTCGTCTTGATGGGAACATTCGGCTGCTCCACAGACCCACTTTCGCTGGTCTTATCATTTTCTGAGGCTTCGTTATTCACCTCATCGGCAACATCGTCATCGCTTTGCAGGTTCTTGGAGCTTTCCAAAAGTTGTTTGATTCTTTCGATGCGGTCCTTATCATTTGCTGTGTGCCCTCCTTTGCTGAATAGTAAAGGATTGAGTACGGTAAAGAAGAAATGGTATCTATCGGGTTCGCTCTTGGGATTGGCGATACCATGTGACGGTCAGTAGGATATCTCAGATATTGTTTCCTGAGATGATAGATCTAGAACATTCCTGAATGGATGTACGGAATGCTTGATCTAGTAATTTTATCTGTTATCACTAGTCTGCATATGCGTAGGCTTATCTGCTTTTCACAATTATCGCTGCTATCGTACCATCCGTACAACACAATTGACTCGTCAACAACTCTAAGTATTAGATCTCATTCCTACTACTTATGTACAAACGTTCTGATAGTCTAACAATTCGAACCTCATTTCAGAAAAGACAGTGTAGTGTTGTAAGCAGTTTCCCATTATATCGAACTCGATTATATTATCCTAAAATATTATCCTAAAATATCATAACTAAAAAACAGAAATACAGCCGAAACATGAACCGCTATGTATATCCCAACATATAAAAGAATGTGGCCGTTATGTGGTATGTACATTATTATCCTGAACAAATGAAATGACTTCAAAGTCAACTGAGCTGGCTTCTGATTCCCCACAAGATAAGATAAGATTTGCTCGGTTCAATGTTGAAAATAACTATCGAAAAATACTTAGAGAACCAGATTGATACCGGCATTTCCACCTAAGCTTATGTCGAGGAGGTCATTCAGGTTGCTGCCCACTCCAGTAAGAACGCCGTTATTTGCGGTAACTAGATTACCGAGGGTCATCCCAGCGTTGGCCGTAGTTTGTCCAGCAGCAGTTACAAAACTATTCAAGATATTTTCGATATTGGGAACAGTATTACTGACGGTGTCGGCGGTGTTTGCACCAAGGGCTACTGATACGATACATGAACTATGGAATGTTAGACTTCTTGAAACCAAACTTATAGAGGAATCTTACAGTGCAGATACGATGTTAGCGTTATATGGAGATGTAGCACAGACATCCAACCCGTTGCCAATTGTTACCCC
Organism: Allantophomopsis lycopodina; assembly: GCA_024752465.1. Classification (NCBI taxonomy): domain Eukaryota; kingdom Fungi; phylum Ascomycota; class Leotiomycetes; order Phacidiales; family Phacidiaceae; genus Allantophomopsis; species Allantophomopsis lycopodina. Next base: position 1,373,262 of record CP103018.1, read on the forward strand.
AAGCTGTAATGAACAAGTTGAAAAGTCTTCGAGAGCCGTCAGGATAGGCTGGTATGTTGAACCAGTCAGTAGTTGTCCAGTAAGTAAGCCTTGGAGGAATGTCGAGACAGAGTTCGAGATGTCGGCGGACGTGGTCGCTGTAGCAGGCTTGAGCAATGTCAATAGGTTAGTCAAGAGATTTGTCTCTATCTGAATAGTGCCAACGGTGAGTACGTCTCCAGTAGCAGTATTCGAACATGTTGGAACCATAGGTAGACCAATCGTTTTGAATACACTTGCTTGAACAGTAACAAGAGATGGAGATGTGTTGTCAGTAAGGCTAGTATCGGCATTGACTGCAACTGACAGCCCAAGTCCATTTGCTACAGAAGATGGCGTAAGCCCTGTAGGTGCAGCTCCACTGCCGGGAGAGACGAGACTATTGAGACCGGTTACCAAATTTTGAAGGCCGGTTACAGCATTCGATATAGCTGTTGAAATACTGGGTCCACCGGCAGCGTTTCCAAGAGCGGCTCCGATAACACATCCACTAAAATGATATTAGACGTGTAGATTGGAACAGGAGATAGAGAAACTTACAGTGCCGAGGTCAAGCTACCAGTATAGAGAGTATTATCGCAATTTCCAAGCAATCCTGCAGCAAGTGCAGGAACGCCTGTATTAGAGGGACAGTTCAATGCACCTTGAAGGCCAGTGAGGACATAATTAAATTCGCCAGTATTACTGAGGTCATTGAGACTCGCATTGTCAAGAAGATCCGCCACAGCAGATTGTACAGCAGTAATTCCTGAAGATGGAGACAAAACGGCTGTATAGAAATGGTTAAGAGTGTTAATAGCACTACTTGCAAGTGCGCAATCTGCGGATGGAGGAGTTGAGGGTGCTGAAGATCCTCCTGTGCTGGACGCTCCACCGCCAGTCGCTCCATTACCGGAGATTCCTGCTGTGGTTGGCACGCTCATAGTCTGGAAGGTGTTCGATGCACCACCTGAGCCTGCAGTAGTGCCAGTACCTGCACCTGCAGCGTCGGTAGAGGAACCCCCTGAGCTTCCTGTGGAGTTGTTTCCTAATGATGTTCCGCTCATAGATGGGGCGCCTGTTGTAGCTGTATTTCCTGAACTTGTGAGTCCAGTTGATGTGAGGCTTCCACTGGCCATGAAAGTTGGAGATGTAGTAGTGGTAGAAAAGTTGCCGAATGGGAAGAGAGGGGCAGTGGTGGATGGAATAGTTGGGATGGTGACGGGCGGTGTTATAGCCGGGGCACTTGAGGAAGTGGTAAATAACTTTCCGGTGTTGGGATCACACAAAGCAGAATCGATGAGTGTGAGGACTTGCGGTGTGGAGCAAGTAAGAGCACCAGCTTGAGTGAAGAACGCTTCAATTGTGTCAAGTGCAAGACAGAACAATGCTGCGCCGAGGTAGAAGGCGTCGTTTTCCCAAACGAGAATGTTGCCGCTAGCTGAGAAGGTTCCTGTAATATCACCAATGATTGGGGATGCGGCGAGAATAATGCTGCTGGAGGTACCAAGACTAACTGAAACTTGTTCTCCGTTACTGAACAAGGCACCGTTTTGAAAGGTGAATTGACTAGCGGCATTGCAGAATTGTGATGTATTACCGTTGGGCCGTAAGAAAGTATCAGCTGAGGATTGACGCTTAGCAACACCATTGACTGGTACAGGAGAAATTATGAATGAGGATGGGGTAGGTGAGACGGTACTAAACAAATGTCAGTATATAATTATTGATATTGCTTAAGTGATGGAACACATACACTGTAGATGTAACAGTTGAAGTAGAGGCACCTATAACAACTGTGTTGATTGATGTTGGAGCATTATTAATGTTGATGGTAGCTCCACCATTGATATTTATAACGGTGTTCTGTGTGACATAAGAGTTGATAGTAACTGGGTACTGAACAACAACTGTCTGGATATACACCTGCATAACATTGGTGCCTGGAACATTTGGAGCACCAGCTGTAACGGTGACTGTAGATACTCCATTACCGTTGCCACCACCGGCAGCTGTAACTGTGACTGTTGGACCAGCAGTTACTGTGACAGTAACAACTGGAGCACCAGCGCCACCATTGCCAGCTCCAGAACCTGCACCAGCACCTGCACCTGCAGTGACGGTGACTGTTGCAACGGGAGCTCCTCCTGCTCCTCCGCCTCCTCCTCCTGCGATATTTCCACCGAATATTGTGACTGTTGGGCCGGCTGTGACTGTGGAGGTGATTGTAGATGCCGGGCACACATCATGTTTGAGATATGGAATGGCATGAACGAAGCTGATCATGCCAGCCAATGCAGCTGATGATTTCAAGAGCATGGTGAATGGTCCTGAAATAAAGGTGATGAACTAAGTGATATTAAGATTCATGTGTAAGAATGAAGAAAGTATAGCGAATGAGACTGGTTTCCAGTCAAGCTCGTTGAGGGGATTGAAGAGAAAATTTAGAAACATCAAGAACATAGCCTTCTTATATCTCTTTTTCGACTCCCTCCAGGATATCCATATCCATAATCCAAGCCGGTATCGCGATGATCAGTTGGGCACTACGACTTAAGGTTCGCTCTCTTGAGACGGGAGTTTTTAGAAAATGAAGAACCGGATTTTTGTTTTTAGGAGCCACGCCGTCAGTATAAGCCGTGTTTTTCTAACTTGAGACATGCAAGCAGCCAAGTATATGTTAAGGTATCCTTTGGACACGGTAAAGAAATTTGGGATATATGCTTTCAGTTTTGAAGGTATCTCTAGGGACTTGAGAGCTGCAGGAGACCTTCCAAGTGGAGGAAGGCTGTCATGAACTAGAGAATAGTAGGACCTCCCTTGAATTTTTATGCACAAGCTAACAGTGTATGTCTCTTAGTGGATGAAAAACGACATTGGATCATGAACAAGGGTAGCATAGTCGTAACGGATGATCATTGTCGAAGGCAGGGTAAAGACGATAGTAGTGCAGTCAGGACTACTGTCAATGATTTGCTTCCCGTGTTGTGTTTCCCGTGCTATACAGAGTCCATATCAAAAATTGCATACAAATTCTACCGGGTAACAGTTGAAATGGATTGTCTATGATCAACAAGACTTTAGGACTTGACTTTTCCACAAAACAACTACAATTCGTAGGGTTTAGAATATAGTAGCACACATCGCAGTGTGACATCATTTACCCTGATATCATTTTTTTCTGAAGTAAAGAAAAGAGTAACTAAGGTGATTGATGTAACACTTTTGTCTTAGTGTACTGGCCTGTTCTTTTTCTTTTTCTTTTTTCTTTTAGCCGCTACTTACATGTAGTCACGTTGATCTGAACGAAGCGCTTCTGCCGTTTCTTGCCACCCATTTTGGCCGTAAATCCAAACCATAGCAGGACGGGATATTTCGGATTTTATTTCAAGTATGGTAGCTGTTTGGGAGTGACAGAGAGCCGGCGTGGTAGATCTGCATGGTTTACTCGTTTTCGAGGGCCCCGTGGCGAATGACAAGATCTGAAAGCGGTATTCTGTGCAAATTAAGACTGCAAGCAATCTCCTAGTCGATCATTCGAAGTTCATGGTGAGCGGGATGAGCAACACGATGTACGGGCAAGACGTTGGGGCGGCGGTAAAGAGCGCGGCTCGCTACACCGTCGTGACCGTGGCTGCATTCTGACATGCCTGGGCAGGTCTGCGGCTGCGGAAGCTCCCTTGCTTGCTGGTATTTGCTCCCCACGCTTCCTTCATTGCTTTGCTTTCCCAGAGATGTGGCTAAAGTCTCCCACCAAATCCACAGTCTGACATCGCGTAAAGTGTATGTTTCTTGCAGCCCCTAAACCAGAAACTAAACAGAGTAAACGCCTTTATTTTCATCTTGCTCGAATCATTCGCCATCTCCGATCCTAACAAGCCGCAGCATCATCTTTTACCGTCTGCGAAATGCGGTTCACCTCTCACCCATCAGAATGCTTCTGGGTGTGATTCATGGTCGTGACTAGACAAATATGCGGCAACTCCCAGTGCATACCCAAACAAAGGATAATGGGTTATTCGATGGTCTCCAGAACACCTGTAGCATTGTACGATCAATAGCATTGTATGTGTCACCATAGTTAAAGGTTGCCCAGCAACACAGTCCACATTCAATTGCCATCAGCTAATAGCTATCAAAGGAATTGTGGAGGCTTCTTTTGAGCCTCTCCATTCCATATTGCTCAGCCAGACCGTTAAGTTCTCGGCTGATTTTCATCCAGAATGCGCCCCATCTATTTGTGGCATAAGGATGAATACCTACAATAGGACATATATCGTGAGATATTCCATTTTCTTGGCGGAGGCTTTGGGCGTTTTCAAATCAGCTCATCAATACCGTCTATGACGGTGTAACTTGCTCTGATTTCCGAAGTCAGTATAGTCAAGAAGCTCAACAAATATGAATTGGATGTTCAGCTATTCTTGGAGATTTCCTTCTCTCACCATACTTACACCTATGTCATTTGGGTGCTTGCACCAAGGTAGCTTCGCTGCTAAAGATGCATCTAACGTGCTGCTACACGAGTTGAAGAGCGTGTAAACAGATACTCGGGACAGGCAAGATCAGTGAGACTATGAGCCTTGGGATAATTTCAATTGCATGCGGCGAATACCGGCATTTAGGATGGGGTCCTCACGGGTGAGGATCAAGTACGAAGATCAATGATGAGTCCGTCTCGTTGGTGTTGAGAAAGCCGCAAGCGGTTATAATTGACAATTAGGAATTTCATTGGTCAATTATATAAACGACTCGCCTAGTCTATGATTGGATGTCTAGGCGACTTGATTTTTGAGGCGAGCATTTCCAACAACATTCCTCCTCCCAACCTAACGATGGCGATGGCATGCAAAGTCTACAAGATGAAGTCTGTAATCTGCATTACGAGAAGGTAAGTGACTGGCGATGCCCATGTGTCGAGGCAGGCATGGTAGGTGAATTCATTCTTTCATATAAAGACTTCCCAGCCACCTGTTGCTTTGTCAATACAATCAATCTCTCAAGTTTAAATAAATACAAGCTCATTGTCTCTCTTGTGTCGATTTTTGTTGCAGAGCTCTGCCTCACAAACTTTCGTTATATTCAAAATTTACTATGATGCAATATTTGTACCTTCTCCCTGTCCTTGTGGCCAGTGTTCAAGCCAAAGAATACGGCGCAGTGACTATTCCAGCGAGCTGTTTGAGTACCAGGTCGAAAACCTACACCATCACCGACACGGTCACTTCAACATATTGTCCAGTCTGCGATGCAGCAAAGACAAGGGGAGAAGTCTATACCACAACCTACGAGACTGTCTTTTCTTCAGTCTGCCCAAGTGGCCTCGTCCCTGTCACCTATACAGTCACTCAAGAGTGCACTGGTACTACTCCAATCGACACCGCGACTTGTCCACCGGGCTATACTACCACAGCCGTTGAGTGTTCTGCCTGCCAACATCCCGCAACTGCAACTGCTACAAGTGGTGTTCCAACTGTCATCATCACTATTCCTTGCACAGAGTGCCAGTCTGCTCCATATACCGCCCCTATTGCCCCTGTTCAGACTACCATCACCTCTACCAACACTGCTGGACAGATCACCGTCTATATCGCATCAGCATCCTCTTCAATACCTACCGCGAGCACCGCCAGCTCAGCGGCATACTATACCGGCGCAGCATCATCCAATACAGTTGGCGCATCCGCTTTTGTCGCTGTCGGCTCCATGATCTACGCCGTGTTCGCATTCTAAATACATATCTACTTTTTATTTCGGGAGGACTTCTATTTTACATCAAGGGATATCATTCAGCGCTTCACTTCTTGCCCATATTCTTCCTTTCTAATATGCCTATATGAAATCTTCTTGTGTGTAAAATTAGCGTTAGCATAGCCTTAGGTAGCTAGGTAGTCAATATCAATAGAAATATCAATTTACAATATCAATATATCTGCTGGAAAAGACTATTCTCATAATGTCTTATCACCCAAGTCCCCTAATATTGTGCTCATACAATCAACCAGTGAATGCCCTTTGACGTCGTGCTGCATTCTTTGCGCAGGCAAGACGCGTGTTTGGGTTCTGACGTGGAATGTGCCCCGCATTTCTCTCTCCTCCGATTCAGCAACTTCTTCTCCAGCCACCAACATGTAAGGATCTATGCTGAGATATGTTTCTAGCATCTGATGATTGTCTATGAGGCTGACAAGCTCAGAACTATTGGAAGAATTCTCCAGCTTCACACACGTGTGCATATACGGGAACCTAGATCCAGAGGTTCCAATTTACGCAGTACACCATGAGATCAGCATTTTCCAATAGGGCGCAGTATACTTTTCACATTCGTCATATTTTTCATGATTCTGATGTTCTCTGGTCGATGCCGAAGATAGTTGGATATCTACGTCGGTTTTATGCCTACCATTTCCCTACCTGCTTCGCGTTGCTTGATCACAGAACGGCCATGTTTCATGATTATATTGTTTTGCTCTGCGGACCGATTATTGAGGGGGTCATAATATGTGACATTGTGCAGCTACATGTACCACAAGGTTGATGAGGATAAGCAGGTACAGCAAGCCCGCGCAGCTGGAATTCATTCGACGGTTATTGAAGTCTGTCGCGACACGACCCATTCACAACGCGTTGCGAGCAATCCAGAAGGTATTACGTGTTTCTTAGATAGACATCGGTACTTTAAATAAAACAAAACAGACCACTTTCTGCACCTTTGATGCTGAGGGTTGTTTCTCTAAGAATATTCCCTTATAGTAAATTGATTATTGGGGGATTGTGTAACCGGGCTGAACGCAGCATGTATATTGGTAAACTCGCTTCCCAAGGTCCAGCCCGCCCACTCCGCTGTTGAATGAATTCAATGCCTTATTGCCTCTTTCACCATTTCGGGATGGTGTTTAATATGTTGTGTATCGATTTTGCGTGTTGCATGATTGTAAGTTTGTTTTGTCCTATTCTGTTTGGCAAATGTTGAATTGGGATTGTATAACATGGGCTTGAAGCTTTTAGAATTGACTACCGCAACAATGGTCCTGGGTTTCAACTGTTATCTTCATTAAGTGAAGAAAATTGTACTTCCTTGATATCCTGTGACAACTTGGTGTTATACTTCAATATTGTTTGTTCTTCTAGTTATTTATATAAAACTAGAGAATATCGTTAAGTATAGAGAGCTCCGAATAATTTTATAGCTCTAGATAAGTTTGCGGCTCTAAATAGCTGTCTGCGTAAATCAAAGTTGCTATACAGCTTTAGATAAATATGCAATTCAAAACAACTATATAGCTCTAAGTGGTTGTGCAGCTTAGAATAATTGTAGCTTTCAATGACTTTGTTATGTTAAACGATTATACAGCTTAGAGTATTTTTATAGTTCGAATAATTGTAAAGCTCTCGATGATTTTACTGTTCTAGGTGACGTTACAGCATATAACAACTCAATATAAATGACTACTCCGATGTGATTCTAAAGACCAAGAGAGTGAACAACCTCTTGATATAATAATCGTTGGGAGAGTTGACCAACCACCAAACGATTACATCTCGGTTAATGATATGCACAGTGATAGAAGCGAGTCCTCCGCCAACCAAAAAAAAATGAAACAAAAAAAAACTGCACGCATATCTACCACACCATACCTCATCGACATCTCAAAAATAACGAAAGCTTGAATAATTCAAGCAAAAAGTAGAGCAAAAAAGGAGATGCCGAAACCCAGAATTGAACTAGGGATCTTATCATTGCTATATTGGTTGACCAATACAAGTGATACGCGTTACCTTTGAAGGAATTAGTTTCTGATGCCAATTGATCTTGATGTAACGTGTACTTACCACTGCGCCATTCCGGCTGTTTGTTGAAGTTTAGCCGACTAATTATAAATATGACAGACATCAATTTGTTCACGCTAATTGCAAGGTCTACGCGATAACCTCATCATTAGTTTTTATCATACTGTAAGGGATTGGCTCTTTTGAATGCAATATTCTTCTGTTATAGATTTCGTCTCCCCCATTCCTCTCAATAGCTATATAGAATATCCTTTACTTTATTGTCGTTGTATATTAACCGCAGAACGAATTTAGTAGTCCAATTTTAATGCGCCGAATATCGTAGAGACAAGTTACAATCAAACTTACAAAAGCAATAAAGAGCATGATTGACTTGAAATGCATACAGATGACTTTGCTTCATACGACTATATTCATCATTTTAATATAGCAAAAGGCTACTTTCTCATAACCCAACTTAGAATCCCACAGAATGAAGATAGATCGGTTGTGGTGGTTGTGCGGTAGCTGCCAATTGAATACCAAAAAAATGCTATCGTGATTCTAGTAGTCGTTACCATCCACCACCACCACGGCTATATACATACTTCGGCCAACATGTGCAATTTTGACAATCGACAGTATCTCATGTGTCTCTAGGAAGATATTCACTGAACATGCTTGAGGACTTCAGCCATACTCGATGCACTGAGGTGAATAATACATGAAAAAAGGTTGTGGACCTCGTCTCAAAAATACCTAACTCTTACAAACTTCATGAATCCATGTACTGTATACAGAATACAACGGTACTTAGCATTTTCATGTTCCCACGTCATGCAGAAGCACACATTCTACGATGCGTCGTAATATCGCACGAACAAAAGCCCGACGGCCCGATAAATACTAAATAGCTGGACAATGTGAATGTCGAGGGTCCGAACGTCAAACCTTTTGCCGTAAACTCCACATAAATTTTCTGGAATGTTAACAACACCGAAGTACTACGTAAGCAGCTATCAGATCTTCCCTCATGTTGACAGATTTCTCGTCCCGAGCTACTCCACGATATCAGAGCTTAGCTCTTCGAGTGCTTGAGTTTAATGGCTTCCCCGCAAAAGCCACACAACTTTGTTGACTCGCTAGTGGCATTTCGGACTTTCGGTATCATAGAACCTGCATTTGTTTTGTGGGGTTCATTATAATCCATGTGGAGAAGGTCTTTTGACTCTAAAGGTTTATACATACGTAGAACACCTACCTCACGATGGCTGTTAATTAACACTACTTATGTCATTGCAGGCCAGTAATTATCATTGGAAAGATATCATTCATTTTGTATATCACTATACAAGCTGCAATCAATACACATAAGGAAGAAGGATTATATGAGTGCCAACAGTCCGAGAAAACTATGTCGCGAAGTTGATGAGATACCAATGGAGCTTCATGGGGCATTATGCCACGCAAGAGCTCTCAGATAGCTTCGTTACTTGGGCACTCAAACATCATGGTAGCCATAAATATTGAATTTACTAACCCAAACCTGCATATTGCCAGAAGTATCAACATAGACTCGCACTTATAAAACACCGAATCTGGTCTTCGAATATTAATTCAGGATAGTTAGCTTTGATTGGCGCTCAATGCGAGGTCTGGTCTTGCGGGGACAGGCATCCTAAACCATGGTGTATGCAACCCTCCTTTTACTGGTCTGACGCCCGGCAATATCAAGTAGTAATAACTGCCAGAAACAGCCAGGACTGCTCGAGCAACGAATAAGACTGTCCCTTCAGATAATTCTCTACAAGGTCACACTTCTTGTTATCTCTTGCCTCAATCTGTTATTCCAAACAGTACCCTCTATATTATCGCCTACTTCCTCTATAGTCTTGAGTCTTAGTGTTGAAAACCCATTGAAAACCAAACCTCCTGGCTTTTTGGACTTTATTCTAACATCAGTCACACCTAGCGTTTGGTACACTTATTCAAGGGAATTGGTCAAGTCCCTTTCTGAGTATATACCGAGGAAGCACATAGAACTGTTCTCGACAAAATTACGAGTCTGGAAATATGACGGATCTCGAGAACAAGGCAGACGAAAAGGAAGGCTATGAAAGTCAGACAGAAAGATATGAAGGAGTTGAAAACATTGAACCAGTACGGACATTTGGTACCGAGGTCATCAGTCAGGATGCAACAGGACGAGAAGCGCTTCGACCACAACCGTCTGCGGATCCAAATGATCCATTAGTAAGTCTTCAAGAACCAGCCAAAACCGAACCTGATCACTAACAGCATTAGAATTGGAGCCGTCCTGAAAAATTACATACATTCCTAACGATATGCTTATTTTCCTTCCTTGCAACTGTTAATGCATCGAAGTTCACGGTAGCAGTCGTACCTCTTGCAAAAGAATTTCAGGTCTCTAGCACGAAGGCTGGCTACCTGGTCTGTTTCAATGTATTGTTTCTGGGGATAGGAAATTTGTTCTGGGTACCGTTGATGCGGTCTATCGGCAAGAGACCAATGTATCTCTTGGCGCTGCCTCTTTTCTTCGCCTCAAATTTATGGAGCTACTTCGCAAAAAGCTACAACAGTCTTTTAGCTGCCTCAATTATATCTGGCTTTGCAGCCTCCTCAGCCGATGCCACGGTGCCGGCAGTTGTAGCAGATTTATTCTTCGTGCACGAAAGAGGCACTATGATGATGATATTCCATCTCGCGTTGAGTTGTGGTTTCTTCCTAGGGCCATTCATCAACGCCTACGTCGAACAATACTCTGGCTGGAGGTGGATCTGTGGCTGGCTGGCCATCGTCATTGCTGCAGTGTGGCTTATTGCTGTATTTACCATTCATGAGACAACATATCTCAACCGAGATATCTCAGCTCCAGCCTCCAGCTTCCAAGAAAAACGGACATTTAGAGAGAAAATGAGCCTTAATCATGGCATAAACAAAAACACTGGATTCTTGAAGTCGTTTGCTGACACCATTATGGTGGTGACATACCCTGGAGTTTCTTGGGCGGGCATAACGGTTGGGACATTCGTTGGATGGTATGTCCAGCAGCCCAATCATACGATAGTTATTCTAACAGAATTAGGAACATCGTCGTCCAGCTCACTGCAGCTCGAACATTCGTTGCCCCTCCGTACTCATGGAAGATCCATTCTCTCGGCCTCCTATCCCTTTCCGGGTTCATTGGCGCGATCCTCGCCATCTTCTTCGGCGGTGCACTTATCGACCGAGTTGCCAATAGTCTCACCGCACGATACAAGGGCCTGCGCGAACCCGAATATCGCCTCCCGGCCATTGTGATTCCAGCACTCGTCGGCCCTATTGGAGTATTGATATTTGGCCTCACGCTGGCGGCGAAGACACACTGGATCGGCCCAGCTGTGGGCTATGCCATGCAAGGCTTCGGCCTTACTGCAGTCAGCAACGTTGTAGTTACTTATGCTGTAGACTCATACCTTCCCCTTGCTGGCGAAGCTTTGGTTGTCGTTTTTGTTGTAAGAGGTATCATCGGCACTGTTTTGGCGCTCTGGGCGGCGAATTGGTTGGCTCTAGAAGGCAAGCAGGACACCTTTGGAGAGATGGTCGCTATCCAGTATTTTGTTATCTTGTTTGCTTTTGTCTTTTGGTTCTGGGGGAAGAAGATTCGAGGTATTACTATGGGTTATGGACCTTTGAAGAGAATTGTGAGGACGATGTGATATAAGGGTTTCATATGAGTATATATCGCTATATCACAGGAAACTCACTACTGGACAATGTCAGCAATAGGTATGCACGAGACAGAATAGAGAAGTTTTAGAAATTGCTAGATTTATATACCAACACTAATTATCACAATGAGTTCCACAGTTGATGTGTCTCGATATCAGAAAACATTATCATACACGCCAGATCGCATCCGACATTTTAGCCACCTGCACCATCTCATTCACATCGTGTACACGGACGATATCAGCTCCGCCTTGAATAGCAGCCACAACAGTAGCTGCCGTACCCCAGATTCGTTCTCTCGGTTCAGTTACACCTGTGATACTTCCAATGAATCTCTTGCGACTGGATCCCAGAAGCCATGGAAGACCCTCAAGTCCCGGCCAATTGCGCAATGCATCCATATGACGCAAGATCTCCAAATTCTGGTCCATCGTCTTTGCAAACCCGATCCCCGGATCAAGGATGATACGCCATCGTCGGATACCTGCCTCTTCGGCCTCCTTTACGCGTTGCAGGAGTTCCGTGGCGATGGTTGGAATGAGCCCATGTGGTTCATAGTCCGTCAACTTGCTCATGGTCGCCGGCGTACCACGCATATGCATTAGACAAACCGTCTTACCGGACTTCGCTACTGTAGAAAGCATCTGTGAATCCAGAAGTCCGGCAGAGATGTCGTTGATGATATCTGCACCAGCTTCTAAGGCTGCCTGCGCAACTGACGCACGATATGTGTCGATGCTGATGGCAACTTTTTTAGCATTAGGTGAAGCGCGCACCGCTTTTATTGCAGGAATTATCCGAGAGATCTCTTCTTCAGCGGTAATATCTGGAGTCCCTGGCGCACTCGATTGACCTCCAATGTCAATTATGGTAGCGCCAGCCTGAACACATGATTCGATTGTAGAATCTAATGATTGCTGGGTATGTTTTCCACCGTCCGAAAAGGAGTCAGGTGTCACATTCAGAATAGCCATAACGTGTGTGGATCTATTGGTTTTCAAGGCATGAATAGGAGTCATGTTCGGGGTGAGTGGTGTTATAGTAGACAAAGGTGATTCAGATGGCGGCAGTGCATTCAGATAGTCCTGAGTGAATTTCCATGGAGATGCTGGATTTAATGCTTTTCCGGGTATGAGTCTTAATTTGAGTCAGTAATTTCAAGCCAAAGTCTTCAATAATTTACATACTCTGCAAGTGGCTTCAACACAAACTCTCGTTCGAACATGGCTAAGTGGGGAATGTTCAAGCGTTCATGCTTCACATTCTGATCTTCATAAAGGAGAATGTCGAGGTCGATGTTGCGTGGACCTTTATCAATCACCTTTTTCCTGCCCAAAGTATTTTCGATATCCTGTAGAACATCCAGAAGTTCAAGAGGCTCGAGGGTGGTTTCAACCTATTTGAACTATGTCAGAGACAGCACCAGACCTTGAAAGTCTAGAATCAAGACATCTGTCCATTTCATCCTCTGGAATCAGAGACAAAAAAATTATAAAAATGACCGAGCAAACTCCCAAGATATCCCCCTATATAAATCAAAGTTCTTATATGAAATAGGACGAGAGCGGTATGTACAGTCATGTGACTATGAAAACACAATTCAAAGAGAAATAAAACGATGATGCTTACCTCACAAGCGCCGTTTAGAAAAGGGTCCTGATCAACAACATACATTGGTTCTGTTTCCCACAAACTGCTGGTACGTTTGACCTCAATGCCACGAGCTGTCATCTCATTGCAAGCTTTTTCGATCCAAGAAATCCTGTCTCCCAGGTTGCTACCCAGAGCAATATAAGCGCGTTGCTTTGGTAGATTTGCATTTTCGGAAGACTTTTGAGTTCCACTCATCTTGGATGTTGCTGGACTGATCTTAGACCATGGTGTTGCCTTCACACTGCCAATCGCAGAACTGTAGGTTCTCTTCGGAACCATTGAGGTGCTCCGAATAGCGGCATCCGGATTATACCTCCAGGAAATTCTTGAAGGCCGATATCGAACGACCGATGTTTGATAGAGGCGACACAGCCTCATGGAGGTTTGTGAGATCGTCAAATTTGATGACCGAATTTATATGTCGCTGATTGGCATGGTAGAAAATATGCATTACTTTCGCATAATTTATCTTTTGTGCATTTTATGCGAGACGCAAGTTATGCACTACTGCACACGGACAACTACTATCTTAAGCAAAAGAAAATGCCGAGGCATTTCCCCAGATTCGGTCGAAGCCGTTGACCGAATCTCCACATTAGTGATCTCTCCTCGCTGTCTTTTTAACAACCACCTTCCACCTCTCTCTTCTGCATCTTCTTGTATTTTTTTGTAATACATAACACGCCTTTTACGATTTCTGTTGATTCATTTCTGCAACCAAACTATACCCACAGACCACCAGGCGTACCCACATCTCATCTAGACATCATGGCTTCTCCTCGTAAGATCCTCGGACCATTTTCACATGTTACAGAAGGATGTATATACTGATCATATACCACAATAGAACAACTTCGCACAACATGCACTGATCTTCTCAAGATCAAACACCCAGTCTTTCTGGCTGGTATGAATGTTGCCGCCGGCCCAAAGCTCGCAGCAGCTGTTACAAATGCCGGCGGTCTTGGAGTTATTGGTGGTGTTGGTTATACTCCAGACATGCTCCGGGAACAGATCGCTGAACTCAAGTCATACTTGACTGACAAGAGTGCACCATTTGGTGTTGATCTCCTTCTTCCACAGGTCGGAGGTAGTGCGCGAAAGACGAAGTAAGCATCACGTACATTTGCGCATGTGCATCAGCAGGATGATTAATACAAATGCTGACATCTTTTGCGCTTACAGCTACGACTACACGAAAGGAAAGCTCGATGAACTCGTCGACATCATCATTGACAGCGGTGCGAAACTCTTTGTCTCTGCTGTTGGTGTGCCACCAAAGCATGTCGTCGATCGGATTCACAAGGCTGGTATCCTTTACATGAACATGATCGGACACCCAAAGCATGTGAAGAAGTGCCTTGACCTCGGTGTTGATATTATCTGTGCCCAGGGTGGTGAGGGAGGTGGTCATACTGGAGATGTCCCAACAACCATTCTGATCCCAGCCGTTGTCAAGCTTTGTGAAGGAAAGAAGAGCCCAATGTCTGGCGCACCTGTGCAAGTTGTTGCCGCTGGTGGTATCTTCAACGGACAAAGTTTGGCTGCTGCATTGATGCTCGGTGCCAGTGCTGTTTGGGTTGGTACCAGATTTATTTTGACCGAGGAGGCTGGTGCACCAAAGGCTCACCAAGAGGCTGTTCGCACCTCTGGATTTGATGATAACATTCGCACCATCATTTTCACCGTAAGATAATACTCGTATAATTATTTCTGAGCAGCCATTAATACAATTCAGGGACGACCACTTCGTGTCCGCAACAACCCATACATTGCTAACTGGGAAGAGAACCGTGCTCAGGAGATCAAGGAGCTCACCAGCAAGGGAGTCATTCCAGTTGAGCACGACTTTGAGACTCTCGGCGACGATATTGATGACGAGACTATGGACAATGCCAGGCCCTTCTTGATGGGCAAGGCCGCTGCGGTAGTCAACGAGAAGACCACTGCTAAGGAGGTTGTTGATGAGATGGTTTCTGGAGCTGTTGAATGGCTCGCAAAGGGCCAGAAGATGGTAGCCAAGTTGTAGATTTATTAGCTTTAGCTGGAGTTCATTGAAGGAAGGTTTATTGAATGCACAACATTATTCTTGGAATTTCATTTTATCACCAACATTTACCCTTCACATAAATGTTGCAGGAAATCAAGGCTGCATAGCATGTGATACAAGCCACAATATGGGTTTCTCAGGACCGCGCACCTTGGCCTGGCGCTACCGTTCCTCATACAGTAAACGGGATTGCAATTCTGTGCCTTGAGGACACTTAATAATACTATGTCCTTGAGTGGTACTTAAGTATCCATCATCACATGTATCAAGTCGACGCCATTAAAGCCACTCGTGCCACTGCACCACTGGGCAATGGTGCAAATTAGTAAATCTCTCTTTACTACTTACTTAGGATAGCTGTACTTTTAGGAATATGAACCAGTAAGTTGATGGCATGGGCCTATTCCGTAAAGAGTCAAGGGCTTGCGGTAAAGATACAGACGGGCCTGGCCAATTACTTAATTAACCTTACCGAACCTTACTCGAATTCATAATATTGCAACATGCAAACACGACAATTAGCCCTAAAAACAAAAAGCAACAGAGCGCCAACTTCAGTGACAATATAACAAGATTCATGATAACAATCTGTTTCTTACAAGTTTCCAAGTAAAGGATGATGTAATACGAAATGTTACGAAAAGGGGAACTTTTCTTTGGCGTTTCAATGGGGCGCTCCCACCCCCAGCAAAATTCCACAGAGTGACGGTAGGTTTAGCGGTCGATCGAGCTCTTAATCGTTAGTGTGGCAGATCAACAGGGTTGCAGCAGGTGAACCACAATGCCCCAGAGAGTCGACATCATCGCGCCCATCACGTTGATATTTTCCTTCAATTTCTGGGCACATTTCAAAACTCTCTCCTTTCCTTCAGTTCGTCCTTTTGTAACATCATCACTACCAGAACACCCGACATCCATATCCATTGGTGTCTCAAAAGCTATAACAGTCTTCTATCATCGGAAGCTGTATTTTTCATGCAATAGCTTGTGTTGAGGTTACCTCTTCATAGTTGAGCCGTCCCTCACACGCCGACCATGTCAAACCAGCAATTTCACGGTGGTCAGGCTGATGCCTACTATCAAAATGGCCAGCAAGATGTCAATCAAGGACAATATTATCAACAACAACAACAACAACAACCGCAACAAGGATATCAAGATCCGCAGTATACCCAGCAACCTCCGCAGTACAACAACAAACAGCAGCAAATGGTGCAGGAGGGAGGTGGAAAACAAGACTTCACTCAATCATTCAAGCTCGATAAACCAAAGTACAATGATATCTGGGCGGCGCTTCTTTTCATTGCGACTTTCTGTGGCTTTGTTGCTGTATCGGGAATTTCTATTCAAGGGTACAGTGCGACCAAGCTCTTCCAAGGTGGTGGCATCTATGGAGCTCCTGCAACTGTTGGTCTTAGTACTAATACTATTATTCTATTGTATGTATCATTCCGATCTGTGATTGTCTGCAGTAAGACTAACAATTAATAGCTGTTTCGTTCTGGGAACCGCGTTCATTCTCAGCTTCGTTTATTTCTGGATGATACGCGCTTTCACCAAACAAATCATCTGGATTACCGGTATACTACAAATCGTCTTCGGTATCGGCACGGCTATCGTGTACTTCGCCCGTGGATACTACTCAGCTGCAATCGTGTTCCTCGTTTTCGCTATCTTCTATATCATCTGCTTCGTGAGCTGGATTCCTCGAATTCCATTCAGTGTTCTGATGTTGCAGACCACAATCGACGTTGCCAAGAATTATGGACATGTGTTCGTGGTTTCTTTACTTGGTGGAATCATTTCATTGGCCTTTGGTGCGTGGTTTTCGGTGACTCTTGTGGCAATTTATGCCAAATATCAACCTGGAGGTGCCGGTTGTGAAGTCGGCGCTGGAAGCTGTTCAAAAGGAAAGGTCATTGGTTTGATTGTGTTCGTTACCTTTGCAGGCTATTGGATTACCGAGGTTCTCAAGAACGTCATTCATGTCACAATTTCAGGTGTATATGGATCATGGTATTTCTGTTCCAAACAACCTGGAGGCTTCCCCAAGAATGCTACCCGTGGAGCCTTCAGACGTGCGATGACCTATTCGTTTGGAAGTATTAGCTTTGGCAGTCTTCTGGTAGCCATTGTGCAACTCATGAGACAAGCTTGCAACATTGCCAAGCAAAATGAAGCTGCACAAGGAAATATTGTGGGAACCATTCTCTTCTGTCTTCTCGGTTGTCTCATCGGCATTCTCGACTGGGCTATTCAATTCTTAAACGAATATGCTTTCTCGTACATTGCTTTATATGGTAAGGCATATGTTCCAGCTGCCAAGGTAAGTCAAATAGTCTTCCCCAACTCTTGATTCCAATGCTAATTACTTGTAGACCACTTGGCATATGATGAGAGATCGTGGTGTCGATGCTCTTGTCAATGAATGTCTGATCAACCCAGTCTTCAGCATGGGCGCAGTATTTGTGGGATATGTTTGCGCGTTCCTTGCTTATCTTTACCTCGAATTCACCAAGCCAGCATATAATGATGGTAACGCATTCACGGCGGTGGTCATGGCTTTCGCTTTCCTTATTGGACTCCAGATGTGCAATGTCTTCCTGATTCCGATCAAGAGTGGCGTTGCCACTTTCTTTGTTGCCATGGCATTTGATCCTGAGGTCTTGATCAGAGACTATCCTGATTTATATGCTAGACTTATCTCTGTGTACCCTCACATCCAGCAGGCTATTCATGCCTAGACGCCTTTTCTTTAGTTTAGCAGTTGTGGGTGGTCCTTGGACAGTATTATGAATCCGCACAAAGCTGTTGTTTAATTTTAAGATGCCCATGCTTCAAACGTTGGATTTCTTATAACAGTAATGAAATAAATGATTATTGTACTTGTAGTAGTAATTCAATAGTTAAATAATACATAGCATATACACTTCAGCGTGTAAACATAATGTATGGGTGCCTCAATATTGAGATTAGATCAATATAAATTCTCTTCTGTAGATATTCTAATTGTTACGAATCCTCAGAATATTAACTTACTGATATATACATAGTAGGGTGGTAGCAAACGATCATGATATTCATAGCCGAAATTATCGGCATTGGCGTCTGAGTCAGCTCCTAAGTCTGGCCACCATATCTTTGGCGCTCCCAAATACGTCACTCATCCAGACAAAACTCACATGTGTGGGGCTATTGAACAAGCTTAAACCAGTCATGTATTGGCAGCTTTATGTCAGTACCCCAGCAATTGCCATGGCTTTATACGTACAGTGCTGTATGTATATGTAGTTCGTCAATATGCTAGTCAGATTCGTCCCAAGACCAGCTCCTGCGATTCGCCTGTTTCTGAAAAGAAAAGCTGAAGTATTAATTTGAGGTCAAAAGCTGACTGTTCCACAGAGTTGCAAAGTATAAGTTACTGGTAGTTCCCTTCCTTGAATTATCAGAACTCATGCTTTCAACCAACAAATCATCAAAACATATCAGCCGAGCAGCCTTATTTATTGAATATCTTTTTTTCTTTGATCAGACGATATAAAATGGCATCGAATGGAATTAATAAGCTGAATGGCTTTACAGATTCCAAGCCATCAGATTCTGCCATCCAAGAACTGAGGAGCCAGGTAAAGGGAGAAGTTGTTATCAAAGGCGAGGTTTCGGAGGCAGATTACAAGATAGCGATTCATCGTTGGAACGAAGGATTTATCCAAGAAGCTGTGAGTCAAATGATAAACAATTTACAACCAAGAGTTATTCTTATGATTACATATAGGCTATAATTGTATTCTGCGAGTCCGAGGAAGATGTAGTTGCGACTCTGCTATTTGTCAAAAAACACAAGCTGGAAATGACTATTGTTTGTGGTGGACACAGCTACATGGGAGCTTCTTCCACCAAGGGACTTGTCGTGGGTAGGTTTCTATGTACTATTGAAAGGAAATAAACATTACTAACTTGTTATAGACTTGCGCAAGATGAGAAAAGTCACTGTTGACAAGGCAAACATGTCTTGCACGGCTCAAGGTGGCTGTCTTGCTAAAGATCTTGAGGAGCCTCTTGATGGTATAAACCCCACTGATCTCAATAGACATCTGATAACCAGCTTGTAGAACAAGATCTGTCTGTCGTTCTAGGCGCAATCAACGAAACTGGCATCGGAGGTCTAACTCTTGGTGGTGGAACTGGTCCCCTATCTGGACAATACGGTCAAGCAGTAGACAACCTGCTCTCAGCACGTCTCATCCTAGCCGATGGAACAATCAAAACGGTATCCTCAGAAGAGAATGCAGATTTATTCTGGGCGATCCGTGGTGGGGGTTCAAACTTCGGAGTAGTAACAGAATTCACATACAGAGTACACAACCAAGGTCCTGTTTTCTTTGGTATGATGGGTTTCGATCCCTCCAAGACTGAAGCCTTTCTCAACCTTGCACACCACTACTATCCACTCATCCAAGAAAAGAAAGGCAAACTAGCAATAATCATGGTGTTCGCACGCCTGCCCGGCATGCCAAAAGCACATGGGCTGTGTGTGACGATGTATGATGGACCAGAAGATAAAGCACGGGAGCTGCTGAAACCTCTATTTGATCTGGAACCGCTGATGAACACGACGAAGATGGGACGCTACAAGGAAGTAACAGTGCTCCCGCCGGGTATGGGGGGTCCGCCATCACACCAGAACTTTGCAACGAGCAATGCGCTCATGGTGCCGCCTTTGGATCTTGATGTCATCCGCACGATGCTCGACGACTTCGATGCGTTCCTTGATAAGTACGGCGACGCCGTGGCGCCAAGTAAGTTTGCTATTGAGATTAGGAACCATAGTGTTACGTCCAGCGTACCTGTCAGTGCTACAGCTTTAGCAGGTCGTGCTCCAGCCCAGCTTTGTGCAATGGACGTACAGTATGATGCTAGCAAGGTTGATCATAAGACTGCAAGGTCTGAGGCACAGGGCATGATTAATAAAGCAAGAGAGACGTTGGAAAAGAGGCAGCATAACGGACCGTTGGTTGGCAGTGGTTCGTATATTAATGCGAATATTGCTAGTGGAGTTGATAAGGCGGAGTTGTTGTTTGGAAGCAACTTGCCTAGGCTGAGAGAGTTGAAGGCAAAGTATGATCCGGATTTTGTCTTCAATAAATGGCATCCTATTGTGCCTGCTTAACGGTATATTTCTATTTCAAGAATTTGTAGTTAACTCGTCTAGTTATTCAAAGCTCTTCAATTATCAATAAAACTTATCTGGACATTATGATTCATTTGACACTTTAAATAATTTAGAGTCCTCGAGTCACTCAGAAACCTTGATTTATTCGAAGTCCTGCCGTTATCCAGGGCTATAGTATGTGTGCCTGATCTAAATGTAATATTATTCCTAATACGAAATTGTAGGAATAAAATCTCGGATTATAGTTCATGAGTGAAATCTGCAAGTGACTCATATATTCTGAAAGATCTACTGATGGTAAGTCCAACTATATCCCGACATATATGATGTACACATGCGCATCGAGAAGAGTTGCTAGCCACCTCAAATCCACCCCTTCACCCCTCAATCACTACAATACATGAAATCATTATTAGTGACCACTGTACTACTCATGATTATCATTCGGAACTCAAACCATCTTCTCATCACCTTCAACAACCTTCTGTCTCCTCGACGGCAACCAAGCGCCAGTAAACAACTTTCTAAATCCCAACCATGGGGTATTAATTGGCGAATCTGGGCCTGTGTAGATAAAGAAATCATATAAAAAGCCACCAAATGTGCAACCACAGAAGGGTGCCACCATGGGAATCCAAAAATAATAGCCGCCAGCCCGCCATACATTTGGTCCATAGCCGACAACATAACTCATGAGGCGTGGACCAAAATCTCGGGCAAGATTTATAGCGTAGCCAGTTTCCCATCTATAGATTTTCAGTGAGTACCGAGAAGCTAAGAGCTAGGTTTTGTGATCTTACCCAAAACATGCCCCAAGACCAAAGATCAAGAAAAAGAGGGCCAGAGGAAAGAATTTTCCTGCTCCGCTCTTGCCCATGGCACCTGTGTTCGATTCGTCTTTTAAAGCAAAAATAACAAAGATTAAGATAGTACTAGCGATGAATTCAGAGAAGAATTGACCGGCTTTGGTCATGAAAGCAGCCGGATAGGTACAGAAGATACCAGCAGTAGCATGAGTTGAGTAACCTGGAACAGTGCGGATACCATGGCCTTCGTATTGGTTGATGGCATTGAGGTAGTTAGCATACACAATACCGGAGCCCACGAAGGCACCGAGCACTTGTGAGACGAAGTAGATAGGGAATCGTTTCCAGGGAAGACCACGATATAGGTTGAAGGCAAAGGTAACGGCCGGGTTGAGATATGCTCCTGAATCGCCCGCTACATAAATTCCTAGCATTACGCCAAGACCCCATCTATTACAGAATCAGCACTGATCTTTCCAAATGATGTTGAGGAGATCATACGCCCAACTGATGGACTGATAAGCACCGGCTCCATTACCGCCTGCAATACCTTTGTTACCAGTGCTTAGTAACACTTGAGCTACACTGCCATCACCAAACAGAATCATGATAACTACACCCCAGAACTCGGCAAAGGGCTCTCGCATCACAGCTCGGATACCACTCCAGTACAAGTGGTGATGAACCTCATGGCCCTCGACGATAGGCATCGTCTCGTCAAGGCCGAGGCGTGAACGTATGGTTGACAGAGTGCTTTGTCTCTCAATTTCCTGCGGTGACCTGACTCTCTTCTTCACGACATCGATGTGTTGGCGATCAGTTGGCCCATTGGCAGCATGCCCAAATTCTTCTTTTACAGTCGGGATTTTTTCAAGATGTCTGGACCATGGATGTCCATCTTTACTATGGTCAGAATTCATACTTAGGTGTCTGTGATGCTCCATAGCAGTTTGGGACTGCCCAGCTGAGGAGTTGGTTGTGGAATTGTCGGGCCATGTCTCCATCGCTGCAAGAGAAGAGGCTCTTTGGTCTCTGGGGAGGCCATTCTGGACCACATCGCCATTATGGCCGTTGTGGTGGTCATCATCCACAACGGCCCAGTCACGCTCCTTAGAATCTTCGAATACAGGAGACATGGTAAGTAATATCAGGAAGTAATATAATGATAATATTGAAAATAAGCAAGAGCACGAAAAGGTAGTCAAGAGCGAATGACACCAGCGGGGAAGTGAAGAGAGGATATTAACAACCTATACATATATACGAATGGCACGCTGTCATAATGAGGGGGTGTTCAGCGTCATTGGCTTGGCTCCACACAATAGGGACTGTATGTAGCCTCATGTAACAATCACAACGACCAACAGCCACTTCCACGACTTATCGTTTGCATTCATGGGACTTGAGTGGATATTCGGGGTTGTGTGCCATGTTCTGGTTATATCCCGTGTGGTATCCCTAGAATGTTGTCGGTATCATCGGCGAACAGAGCCCTCTGCTATATTATCAAGTCAACCGCACAGAATGTGTAGTGACCAATACAAATGGGTGTCAACTGAGGGGAAAGCGGCAGTATCAGTAAGAGATACCTCACTTTTATCTAATAGTATACTGCCCTACATTATGAGTGGTATAATTTTAGTGAGTATAATAATCTCAGTAAGCACTTGAAACGCGTATACTACAGATTGTATCGAATTGAGAAACTAGAAAGACTCTCTTTCCTTCGTTAACTTTGTATTATTTAATGATGAGTAAACATAGAAACCTCAAGATTTTGATGTTAAATGATCAGTATTTAATGAATATTGCAACTCGGCGGTGCCGGTTGGAAATACATCGCTGGATTCGGCGTGGTGTTTAAGTGGATATGCGGGGTGCATATCCCCATGGGGAACTAATGCACGGCTTATTTTTGCAGAGGATCAATGATTGTTCTGGCCTCGATAAAGAAGGCGGAATCATTCCCGCCACCCTACCATCATGATATTCGACAATTCCATCATCTACCCATTACGACTGTGTCGCCCGTTTGACAGCAATTGTTAAACGTTTTCACGAATAATCTAGCTAAAATGGCTCGGAAGGGAAACATGAGGGGTAGACCCAGTTTGTTGTCATCAGTTCGGCTTGAGGGAGTAGAATCAGATTATGGAATGATTCGAGGCAAACATGCAATGAATGAATGGGTACCAAGGTTTAGTCTCAGACTATTTTTATAATTCAAAAGAACCCTTCGTTATTTTTCTCAAGGAAATAATATATAGATAGATCTAGATTCCATGAATTGACATGACTCGTATCATCGCTTCCTTGCCACTCCAAGAGGTCATTATTTCTCTTTCTACATTCATGAAATGCAGACATGCTATTACTGACGTTGCAAGCCATTGGTTGCCTCGGCTGGCCGGGCTTAACAAGGGCTTAGCAGGCTGTTGAACGCCCACGCCATCAACTTCACGTATTCCCTTGTCAAGCCACGCGGGATGTTTCTGATGCACGCAACTGGTCCTCCAACTGTAAAGTAAGTGTGGAGGATGTGAGTTCGAGCTCCGCACTGTTGGTCGAGCCAAAGTTCGGCCGAATGGCCGTTTTAACCATGTACTTCTGGCCGAAGGCTTTCAGTTCTATATAGATATTCGATATTCTCCAACCCTTGAAGTAGACATGCACATCTCGTATGACCTCGCCGGGAATACTGGTACCATCATTCTATTGCCCAAACCTAGCTGCATGTGCCCGAAAGACTTGGGATTAGAGTTCTTGAAGCCAGTCTGCTCACAGGACTTCCCCGCTCATTTCGATGCAGGCTTCTCTGCGACGCTATGAGCATAGAATCTTCAAAGCTTAGCTTCAATGACCAGTCTGGAGATAACATGGACACTATTAGACCCTTATCAAAATCGAAATCTAGATCTGTATTACATTGCTAATACTTTGAGATTGCCTTGATTCTGTGCGAATGGTCTGGGCTGATTCGAGGTAACAGCACATGCTCCGTATCATATCATACTCCAGATAATGTAGTAGCACATAGGCGAGAAGACGAACGATCCTTGGGTGAGCGATATTTGACATACCAACATGAAGAGAATTATACAATATGTATGAAAATAACAATATAAATACCAACACTACCAATAAACTGCAATATGGTGTGTTCATAAAAACTGTTCGAAAGTCCGCCTTTCTAAGAGTGAAAGAGACTGAAGTGTCTTGAGAGAAAGCCAAAGTCACATGTTCCGAAGTAGGGAAAGATTGCTGACTCAGCTCCAATCGGAAAGCATAAGGACAAATCAAAAGATAAAAAAGTATATTAAGGGGTTTCATATTACTTACGGCAAAAGTTTGAGGTAGATGAAACATCGGCAATTCGAATCACATTATAACCATTGAGACATTAATGCTTGTTCTGGGATATAAGCTTGTTGAAAACGAGAGTTTGATGTCATGTGACTGAAACCAAGAGCAAGTGATACCAAAGCGCAATAGAGATCGTAGAGCGCCAATAAGTTTAATATGGGATTCAAAGTTTGTCGAACTAAGATCTCCCAGAGGATTGAATGGTAAGTGTGCTGTGCTGTGCTGTGCTGGGCATGATATCTTGTCAATGGGCTTGGCGGTCATTTGTATGATTAAAGTTCCAGGACGACAGTCTCGCTGGAGTGGATAAATTGTAGGTATTCTGGAGAATGGGAGCAGGATATTCAACGCAATGGGTGGGGCGGCATATTTGTTGGTAGTTGAACAGTTGAGTTGCTGACTGCGATTGTGATATGGCAATGGACTGTCTGCAAGTTGTTGGCAACTTGCGAACTTAACATCGCACAGTGATCGCGAACAGCGGTTTCTTTTTATTGACGCTCGAAGTCGTACGTCATCCAACCCCCCTGTGTTTCGCTGAATGTTGGAAAATGCTGTAACTTTTCGTCGTTGAAAATTGAGTATTGGATCCTATAGTTAATTGAAAAAAAGTAATCCGGTAGCATTCGTATTCGTAACATGCTTTTGCACAAGCCAACCAATTCTCCAGGCTCACTTAAAAAGTCCTCACAAATTGAAATCTTCAACCAAAGTCACGTATCCATCGGTCGTAGGAAAACATCGAATGATTGTCAGACGAAGAGTTTCATTCATAAGCTACCGTAGCCGAATGCAAACTCCAAGAACCCATGCCCTAACCTGCCAAACATTTAAGCATCCTCAACGAGAGCGGTCTGGAGACCCTTGGCACTCTTGACGTTAACGGCCTGAACGTAGCTGTACAACTTCTCCTTGGCGCCCTCCTCGTCGTTACGCTTTCTTGAGATTCTGACGCGAAGTCTGAATGGGACACCCTTGATACCGGCTTCCCAGACCTTCTTGTTCAACTGTGGGTCGAGGCGGACATCGGTGGTACCCTGTAACAAATATCTATGTTAGCCATTGTGTTCTGTCGATTCTTTTTTTCTTCTCGCTTTCGAAGCTCATCGTGGGAGTTTGCTTTGATTTGCGTATCGAATCGGGGATTGGAGCCGTACCATAGACTTAGTAGCGAAAGCCTTGATCTCCTTGATGGCCTTTGGTGCTCTCTTCTTGAAGGAGCAGCCGTGGACCTATTGAAACCACCGTCAGCACCTCTGTTTCCTCATACAACATCACCGAGTCGCTCTGTTCCAGGCGCCCTTCTTCGTCTGGTTGTCTCTCTGGATTGCACATACTCTCTTGTGGAGGTGGATGGTGTACTCGCGCGCGACAACATCGGCGATGGCGGAACGGGTGGCCTTGCCAGTCTTCTTGGTCGTCGACATTTCTGCAGATAGAGTCAGAATCTGACTTTGTGTAAATTCGAATGTGTTCGTGGGTGGTGCGGTCTTACTGGAGGATGGAGTCGCGATTTGTCGTTATGAAGTCGTCGTAATCGTGCTGCTGTCGATAGAATAATGGCAGAAATCGCAAAGCTGAATTGTGGGCGCTAGTAACCGAACACAGCGACCCTAAAAGTTGAAAGAGGGAATTTGGGTCACGTGTGGGTGAGAGTCTTGCAGCCTTGATGCCTGGAGGGGTTCAGGCTCTAAAATCAGAGAATTCAGGCACAGGAATTAGGACCTTAGATGTAAGGCTTTAACTACGATCTACCATGCACTTCACACTTACTATCATACCCAGCCCACTTAAGCCACTTAGCGTCAAAGATTTCGGATGAGCACTGCTGTGTGAGTCCTGCGTCCTGCGTCCTTACAGCACCACAGCAAACTCGCTTGGCCACAGATGGAAAGAAATGTCTTATGATTAGAATTAAGGATGGCTGCACCACCACCTCCCCCCAATTAGAGTGAGAGAGCGCCCACGGCACCACCTCACGACAACCGTTTGTGAGGAAGACCTCATTTCACTCATACGGGCTGGTCTCTCTCTCTCGCAATCGATCGATTCAAAGGTCGACTATCCTAACACAATCAATTCAAACTTTTCTCTCGTTCATAACCTCACATTTCTCATTCTGTCGTACCCAGCCTGCATACTCCTGTGCTCTACGACAATTGTCACTTTCAAGTCCGACAAACGCCAGCGCATCATTGCAGCGACAAATTCGTGCGCCGGAGATCAACCTCCAAAGGACTCTTCCACCACCACTCGTCAATCCGACAACTCCTTCGATACCTACTTTATTCTTCTTTTCAACTTTCTTTCATACTGCTTCGACCTCGCAAGACAAAATGGATCGCGGCCATGGTCCAACCCCTTCCCCACAGCCCGACCTCACTCGCAATCGACTGCCCACTCTCTTCGAAGTCCTGAGTCGACGTACTCTGCCGCCCGTCGATCTATTCTCGTTTTACATTTACATGAGAGACCAGCAACGTTCTGTGGATTATCTTGATTTCTGGTATGTGCGCCAGAGATCTTGCAGTTGGGAAGTTGCATACTAACATGAGCAGGCTCGATGTCGCCCAACACATGTCGCTGTGTAGACACTACGTTCGTGAACTCAGAAGATCTGTACTTGTCGGCACTCCGGACCCAGAAAGAAATGGCTCAAAGCGTTCGTCGCAGATTCTCGAGAGCTTGGGGGATATGAACCACACAGCAGGTCCATCTGGGTTCTTCAGCGAGAAGGAAAAGTCTCAGGACGCGCAAATGTCTGCATACCTTCGGGAAGAGGCTATAGAGAATGGCGGGGCATCTCCACGACACAGTGTCCATGGATCCTACTCGTCGAGCGACCTCCATCATACTTCAACTCACGAACGTCAACCACGACCAAGCTTCATGAGCAGTCCGCATGACATCACCACAGACTCCAATTCTCCTGCACACACCGTAGCACGAGCAGACATCCGAGCTTCTGCTGAGAAGATCCTCTATACCTTCCTTCTCCCAGGTGCTGAGCGTGAAATCCATCTTCCACACTCCATTGTGTCCTACATCACAACTGCAATCGAGGAAGATGGTCGTGATGACCCAGAGACTTTCGACCGTGCCAAGGACTATGTCTTCCAAGCCATGGAGCGTGATGCTTTCCCAGGGTTCCTCCGCATGAAGGCATTGGGCAATCTTGTACCAACCTCAATGACCTTGCGTATGATCCTCGGACTCACCTCCTTATTTGGAGCTTTCTGGGCTGCTTTTGTCTTGATCTTCCTAGACAAGTCAAGAGGCACCCGTTGCTGGGTAAGAAGGGCTACCCCACTTCCATATATGTATACACAAAGCTAACAAACACAGGTTATCCTTCCCTTCACAATCGGCATCTATTCCCTGATGTCCCATCAGTATGCTCTGGACCCAATCCTCGCTCTCCTCGGCTTTAGCGAGTACACCTTCATGTCCTTCTCCCGCATTCGCGAACCTTACGTGCGCACTCTCCTTAACAAGCGTGCTCTCATGGAACTGGCAATCATTGTTCTCCTCGTTACCGCACTCTCATGTCTCTTCATATTTGTGCCCGGCCACAGACTATAAGCCGCCCTCGGAAAAATTTCCTTATAAGCTGTTTGATTAACTTTTCTTCCCTATCTGCTTCTTTGCTTAGCGCGGCGATTTTTGGTGGTTCGGGGTGTTATTTTTTTGTTGCTCTTTATGGAAATGGGATGGACACAGGGGCCGGCGTGTGGCTCTGGCGTTTAAGTGGCTTACGGCTTACTTTGCTTGACTGGTTGATCTGATATACCTTGCTGTTCTCTCTTGCTCTCTCTCTGTTTTAACTGTGGCGTATGGATCTGTAGCAACCTTAGTAATGCTTGCTTGATATTGGCCTCCTCTACAATCCAACTGCTACACTTAACTGCCCTCACATCATATTCTTGGTATCGTTTCGTGAATTGTGTCATTTCGTGATTTACTTGCTATGCTGCACCTAAGTTGCCACCATGCATCTATTTGAGTTCCAAAACGCCTTTGCAATGCCCACCTATACTCCGTTTTGACCATCACTCAAATCGACTCCAGAATGTACCAGCCACTTATGCTGAGCCTGCACCCGTAACTCTCTTCTTATTCTTTGCCTCTCTCTCTTCCTCTTCATCAACATCCATCTCCTCGCCAGCCCTCTGGTTTCTCTTCCCACCCCCAACCCTAATCCTCTCCCCCCTCTCCCCAGGTCCCCTTATCTCATGCCCCCGTCCCTTATCCTCATCATCGCGCATCAAGCCCTCAACCCTACCTTCCCACTCCCTCTCATCCTCCCACCGCGCCTGCGCCCTCTCCCTAACCTCACTAATCCGCGCCTCGAGATCCTTCAACACCCCATCACACCTCTCGCTCCACCGCTCCAGCGTGGCCAACATCCACGGCACGCTTCCTGGCGCCAGATCCCGCAGCGGAGAAACCGATGAGATGGCAACAATCTGATTGTAAGGGTCTAACGTGCCGGATATCAAGCCAGCATAAATGCAGCTGATCACCAAGCTTTCCAGCTCCCGCGTGCTGGCCAGCTCCAGCGCTGCAGTCAGCTTGGCATAGCTCAGGTTGTCCTGATCCTTGGCCAACGCGAGGAGCGTGAGCTGGCGGAGTTTGAGGACTTGTTGCTCGTTGAGTGTGGGCAGCTGGACACCATTGCTGGATGGCTTGTAGTAATCAGCGTACACACCGAACGAGAAGATCTCCAGGAGGGTGAGGTGCGAGCCGTAGGTTGTGTCATTGCGGAGGGACTGGATTTGCGGGGCCTGAAGCAGCTCGTGGAAGATGTAGGTGTTTTGGGCGGAGGTTGCGCGTGTGATTAGATCGGCGGCTGCGCGGGGAGAGGAGGCGGATTTAGTGAGGGCGAGGAAGGGCTGGGCTGGTTAGCTGGGAATATTAGGGTAATTATGGAGAACTTACCTCCAGAGCGTTTAGAGCCTTGGTTTGTTCCATGGTGGTGGTTTCTTTTGATACTTGAGATGGTGGTGAGGCTCAGATTCGGATGGTTGTGGTTGGTAGCTAATGGAGCTCTCTCTGTGGGCGGATAAGGCAGGGTAGCTTTGACCGATGCACAATGAAATCGCTGAGCGTTTGTTTGAACGCCGAGAATTGTGGAGGTGTCACTGCCGCCCGTAGAATGTGGAGTAGGTACGTAAGTACGGTAGAAAGAGAGTGAATGGCTTGAGCAGAAACGAAGCTCAAACGTGATCGTCGTGCGTTGAGCTTGATTCCGTGGGTAAAGTCGAGTTCGGTATCATAGACGCATCATTCTGTTTGATGTCAGGCGGCCGTGTTACAGTTGGATGTTGGTGCCTTGTTCAGCAGCTCCAAAGGGACTATTGTGGCCTCATATATTAGGTGATAATATGGTTCGGACGGACCACACGTGCATATCAGAGTTTCATGCCAAAGTGAGGCCGAGCGACGTGCAAAACTCTACAATCCCTTTCAATAGCTTATCTTTCTTCTTCCCATCATCAAACCCATGACTTCTTTAACAGCTCCAATAATCTCCATCAATATTGGAAGGCGTGTGGATGCCATTCATTTCCGCGATTCCTTTATCTGCTCACCTGAGTATCGATGCGCTCGGAAGTACACGTAAGTCTACGTGCATGTCTACATGCAAGTCTACAAGTCTACATGCACAAAGTGATAAAAAGTCAGCATTGTTCAAGGCACTTTGCGCTGAAGGTGTGCAGTATTGGTGGATGGACAAGGTATTTTGAATAGGCTTACTATGCTGACATCCCAGTCGCGTATCCTGATGCGGTCAATGTTAGGACGCCGTCAATACTGAGACGCTGTACGCATGGACTAAAGGTCAGGGCTTATTATTGATTTGAACTCATCTGGAACGAGCATGTCGTGAGACGCCCGTCACATCTCGCCAAAAAGCTGTTTCCATCATACTGCGGTACTATGGATACAGAGTGCTCCGGTGTACCCTTCAATTGTTCGTTGCATCTTTAAAGACTGGGCTGACCTGCTCGGGATTTGCTTATCCTGCCTTTCCGTGAGCAAGATTTCTCAGTTACTTTACTAGTACTGAAGTACAGTACAGTGTCATCCACTGACTACCCTTTCTCTTCTACTTCTCTCTCTTCTTGAATTGTCTTTGGAAGAACTCACCATTGATTAAATTCATTCGACAATTTCCTAAACAAATCACTTGCAATACAGACCGATTATCGGCCAAGGTGGTGCTCACCCACTACTTTCTACCTTGTTTATCATTTTTACTTTTAAAAAGACTTTGCGACGTCCGGACCTCCGATTGGAAGTCCCTCAGCCGTCTTCCGACAGTGGCATCATACAAAACATAGAACTAGCCGCACGGCAAAAAGGTCTCGCCTTTGAGCGCAACTTCAACTATTAGCCATAATTCAGAAGCTGGCTTCTGCATCGCAATCGGTAGGTCAGTTTGTGGATTTCTCAGCGTCTAGTGATCAGATCATATCACCACTGCCCACCACCACCCGTCCCTCAATAATTATGGCAACCCATGGCCTAGTCTTACTTTACTATTCTCAGCAAGGCTGACCAAGCCACAGCTCCCCCAGGTATTCCTACAATAGCACACTATCGACGAATCACCACAACATACGAGTCGCCCTGACTACTATCTACGTCTTACGACGGGCAAGTGCCTCGAGCGCATTGCGATGGCTCCTACTTATTCCCCAGTGTCTATGCAAGACGTCAATTCCAACATACCCCTAAACACTCCAGCACACATGGCGACGACAACTTTGAAAGTTGAGGGGATGACCTGCGGCGCATGCACGTCTTCGGTGGAAGCTGGATTTAAAGGAGTAGAGGGTGTTGGAAGCGTGTCAGTCAGTTTGGTTATGGAAAGAGCTGTTGTTCTTCACGATCCCTCGAAAATATCCGCCGAGCAAGTCCGAGAAATTGTGGAAGACCGAGGGTTCGACGCTGAGATTCTTGCCACGGATTTACCATCGCCGACGTTTGCGACAAAGGATGCGTTACTTGGTGACGATAGCGGTTCGTCGGGTCCACGGACGACGACAACTACACTTGCTGTGGAGGGCATGACCTGCGGCGCATGCACTTCAGCTGTTGAAGGAGGGTTCACCGATGTCGCTGGCATTAAAAACTTCAGTATATCTTTGCTGTCCGAAAGAGCAGTTGTAGAACACGATGCAGAGGTCATTAGCGCTGCTCAGATTGCAGAGATTATTGAGGATAGAGGTTTTGGTGCAACTGTGTTGGAAAGTCAAGTGGCAGAATCCGCGCTGTCGAAGTCGAGTAGCAAGAGCGAGACACAATTAGCAACGACGACGGTTGCTATTGAAGGGATGACATGTGGCGCTTGCACTTCTGCTGTTGAAGGCGGGTTCCAGAATGTTGATGGTGTTGTTCAGTTCAACATTAGCTTACTTGCTGAACGGGCGATTCTTGTTCACGATCCTGAGAAGCTTTCACCAGAGAAGATTGCCGAGATCATTGAAGATCGAGGCTTCGATGCTCGTGTACTCTCTACACAGCTTGGTGCAGCAGAACAATCGACCACTGCTACATCTTCTCAACTCAAAATTTTTGGTGTTAAGGATTCAGCAGCGGCAACTGCTCTTGAAGACAAGTTAAGATCTCTTCCGGGTGTTAATTCAGCGTCGCTTAGCCTCGTTACCTCACCTGCAAGAATAACAATCTCGCACAAGCCAACAATTACAGGTCTCCGCGCCCTTGTTGAGTTAATTGAGGCACAAGGTTACAATGCCTTAGTTGCTGACAATGATGATAACAACGCTCAGTTAGAGTCATTATCCAAGACAAAAGAGATCAACGAATGGCGCCGGGCTTTCCGTGTCTCCTTAAGCTTCGCTATTCCAGTTTTCCTTATCGGCATGATAATTCCCATGTTCCTACCATTTCTTGATTTTGGCGGCATTAAATTGATTCCCGGTCTCTACCTTGGCGATATTGTCTGTTTAGTCCTTACGATACCCGTTCAGTTTGGCATTGGCAAGCGTTTCTATGTTTCTGCATACAAGTCCATGAAGCATGGGTCTCCTACCATGGACGTACTTGTTGTTCTTGGTACATCCGCTGCATTCTTCTTCAGTGTTGCTGCAATGATTGTTTCTGTTATTTATCCACCTCACACAAAACCCAGCACTATCTTCGATACTAGCAGCATGCTTATCACCTTTATCAGTCTTGGTCGTTTCCTTGAGAACCGAGCAAAGGGACAAACCTCCAAGGCTCTTTCCCGACTTATGTCTCTTGCACCATCTATGGCTACAATCTATTCTGACCCTATCGCTGCTGAGAAGGCCGCAGAGGGGTGGGAGGTTGCTCTTGGTTCCGGCAATGACTCCAAGGCCGAGTCTACTCAAGAAGGTAATGCTGCTGAGGAGAAGGTTATCCCAACAGAACTCATCCAAGTCGGTGATATTGTCATCCT
This sequence comes from Allantophomopsis lycopodina, assembly GCA_024752465.1. Classification (NCBI taxonomy): domain Eukaryota; kingdom Fungi; phylum Ascomycota; class Leotiomycetes; order Phacidiales; family Phacidiaceae; genus Allantophomopsis; species Allantophomopsis lycopodina. Next base: position 1,406,276 of record CP103018.1, read on the forward strand.
TCGACCTGGTGACAAGATTCCTGCAGATGGAACTGTCACTCGTGGTGACAGTTATGTTGATGAGAGTATGGTTACTGGTGAACCAATGCCTATCCAAAAGCATAAGGGCAGTCTTTTGATTGGTGGTACTGTCAACGGCGCTGGCAGAGTTGATTTCCGTGTCACCAGAGCTGGAAGAGACACGCAGCTCAGTCAAATTGTCAAGCTTGTTCAAGATGCCCAGACTACCAGGGCACCCATTCAGCGATTGGCAGACACTATTGCCGGATACTTCGTTCCCTTCATTCTTTGCCTTGGTTTCTTAACATTTGTAACCTGGATGATTCTCAGCCACGTTCTTCGCAACCCACCAAAGATTTTTATTGACGAGGAGAGCGGTGGCAAGTTCATGGTTTGTGTCAAGTTGTGTATCTCAGTCATCGTATTCGCCTGTCCTTGTGCCCTTGGCCTTGCAACCCCTACAGCTGTCATGGTTGGTACTGGTATTGGTGCTGAGAATGGTATCCTCGTTAAAGGCGGTGCTGCTCTGGAGACAGCAACCAAGATCACTCAAGTTGTTCTCGATAAGACTGGTACAATCACTGAGGGTAAGATGAGTGTTGCTGAGACGAAGCTTGAACCTGCATGGCAAAACAATGATTGGCGCAAACGTCTCTGGTGGACTATTGTCGGCCTAGCAGAAATGGGCAGTGAACATCCTATCGGCAAGGCTATCTTGGGTGCTGCTAAGTCTGAGCTTCAACTTGGTTCTGAAGGCACCATGGATGGCAGCATTGGTGATTTTGAAGCCAGCGTTGGCCGGGGAATCAGTGCTCTTGTCGAGCCAGCAACCAGTGGGGAACGTGTCCGCTACCGCATCCTCGTCGGAAACGTCCGTTACCTGCGCGAGAACAACGTCACCGTTCCCCAATCTGCCATTGACTCCTCCGAAGCCACTAATACGCGCGCCGCCGACTCATCTTCCAAAGCAGTCAACTCGGGCACAACCAACATCTTCATCGCCATCGATGGCGCCTACTCAGGCCACCTCTGTCTTGAAGACACAATCAAGACTTCTGCACGCGCGACTATCTCCGCCCTCCACAAGATGGGCGTCAAGACGGCCATTGTCACCGGTGACCAGGCATCCACTGCTCTCGCCGTAGCCCGCATCGTAGGCATTGCCCCGGAGAATGTGCACGCCGGTGTCTCGCCAGATCAGAAGCAAGATATCGTCCGCCAACTTCAATCTCAGGGTGAGTGTGTAGCCATGGTCGGTGACGGTATCAACGACTCGCCAGCACTCGCTACTGCGGACGTTGGTATCGCCATGTCCTCTGGCACAGATGTCGCTATGGAGGCCGCCGATGTTGTACTTATGCGGCCCAACGACCTTATGGATATTCCAGCTAGTATCCATCTTGCTCGCACGATTTTCAAGAGGATCAAGTATAATCTGTCTTGGGCTTGCGGGTACAATATCATTGGGTTGCCGTTCGCTATGGGTGTATTCCTGCCGTTTGGATATCATCTGCATCCTATGGCTGCTGGTGCCGCAATGGCATTCTCGAGTGTAAGTGTTGTAGCAAGTTCATTGCTGCTCAAGTTCTGGAAGCGACCACAGTGGATGGAGGATGCGTTGCTTGAGGAGAAGGGTGGGATTGTAAAGAAGGGTGCTGGTTGGGGATTGGGTGGATTGACCGGTAGAGTGTCAGATCTTTGGGGCGCTGTTGGGGGTAGTAGAAAGAAGGAGGAAGGATATGTTGCATTGAATACATTGGAAGCAGTTTGATGAGTTTAAAGACTAGGAGTTCGGCGCGGCATAGCCTGCGATTGTTTTTTTTTTCTCTTTCCCCTTTTGGCTTCACACGTTGACATGATAATGGATGAGGGATTTAACATTAAATATTGAAGATTGATATATACAAATTTTATCTCTCCTACCTAATTTTTATGACTGTGAATTTGTGACGAGAAAATGTACGTTTTGGCACACAACGAAGACTTATTGGAAGATGGATATCGAAGTTTAGAATGTTTGTCCAATGCATAGTGTACATAATCAATCTTACACGCTGGCCAAACTCACTGTCCCCTCGCATGATAGCCTTCCAGGTCAGTATAGAGAGATAAGGCAAAAGAAAGTCCAACATCCAATCAATATGTATCCCTTTGTCTGTAATTACACCAGATCCTTGCACCTCTGTCACGTGTATATACTTTACTTCACGAGATCTAGAACTCTATTTCGCTATTGCGAAGATTGCATTCCGTTCCCAAGCCTTTCCCAAGATTCTATCTGCCCGTCTATGCATTGCTGTGTATCTCAACCCTGCTTGTGAAGCGGTGGAGCACCAGAGTATTTCCAAATAAAGACCGGTGGAGTCGTCGGGGGCTTTTTCTTATCGGGGAATTGCCGGCAGCGTCATTAAGCTCGCGATAGGCTTGCCCAAGGGAGTCAATTACTGTACAGTAGTAACGAGTGGTGTCTCCGAGTCTTCGACCACCAACACCAGCCAACCCCGGATCCAAGCCTCTCCGCCCAAGCGCCGCACGATACATAGGTAGTAGAGCAAACCACACCTCATACCGCTTGCTCACTTATTAAGTATCATACACTTAAGTACTGTCTCCTAAGTACCATCGACCATTCTCAGTATCCATAGGTAAGTGGCTAAGTAGAACCTTGCCTTGTCCAGTGAAAGCAGAAGCCAAGACCCAATCGTTGGGTTACGTAGGCCGCGCATCACTGAGGAGCTAGAGCCTTGGCCGCTAAGATTACCGTCCAAGGCGCTGGTGGGTTGGTGTATACTGCTGGTGCTGTCTCTACTTACTGCGGATGTATTTATGTGTCTATCCTATCATTAGAGTAATCCGACGGGAACATGGTGATCGGCTTGGCTGGAGCTGGAGTGGAAGTACTACAGCTCTGAGTAATATATATGAAGCTACGCTGCAACACTCAGTTCTTCCGATTTCTTGATTCTGTCTGCCGGCTACGAATCGAATCTCTGTTGCTTGGAATTTGGATGCCGTTATTGGACTCTTAAAACAGTGCATACAGCCAACGAACGTCAGGTATTGAAAGGTAAATACTCAACGGACGACACGATACCACCTTACAGTGCGAAAACAAATACATCCGTAGTGCTTACACCAAACTGTCATGCACTCCCTCAAACATCTTCTTCTCATTCAGCTCATTTCATCCTCTCTCACGGCCTCTTCATCAGCGCTCTTCACGGAGTGTTGATATATCCTATACGACTGTTCACCACGGTGATGTACCTTCCCATCCACCCATCCCGATCGTCGACAGGCATCCTCGGCACCCCAACCAAGCCCATGTTCGTCTCAACCATGCTCCTCCGGCCTATATCACTGGCACGGGCACGCTGGCAAATCCTCACCCTACTGCTGATATCTGCCATCCTACTCACAAATATTTACAAAAGCACACACTCGCTCGCAGACCAAATCGTTGCTGTGCACGACGCTCGGATCCAAAACCAAAACCAAATTCAAAATAAAAATCAGAACCAGAATCAAAATACTGGCCAGCATGCTGCAGTGGCGGGGAGTGGGGGTCTTGATACGACGGGCTCGCCCAAGGACATGAAATCATGTGTTTCACATATCCCGTCTCTCATTCATCAGAATTACTTCCTCGTCCCGGAGTCGGGCTCCGTCGATGCCCATGCCGTCGATGCATACCACGCCTCTTCTTACTCCTCTAGTTGGCAGAACACCCCGTTCGCGTACAACTTCTATTCTGAGTCTGCTGCGCGTGCTCTGCTGCCGCTCTTGGCCGAGAAACTCCCTGCAAATGCAAAATTTCAGGTGGACGACTATATGCGTGTTTGGGATGAGCTACCGCTAGGGATGTTAAGGGCGGATTTTTGGAGATATATCGTGCTCTTTCTTTATGGGGGCATTTACGTGGATTTGGATGTCGAGTTGAGGGCCGAATTGCCTTGGGGGGTTCTTTGTGAGGAGAAGAAGAGGCCTGTCAGTAGAGTTGAGGGGAGGAGGTTGAAGGATAAGGAAAATGCAGTGAGTGGGAAGGTGGACAAGGCGGTTGAGACGCAGTTAATTGTGGGGATTGAGGGTGATAATACGATGTCTGGACTGTCGAGAGGTTTACAGGTGGTTTCATGGTACGTTTTCCCTCCCGCAGCTCTCTTTTTCTGTATTTCATACATTTGGAGTTTCTTGGAGGCTTTCTAACATCATCTAGGACAATTGCATCAGCTCCCTCGCACCCCGCCGCTCTCTGCGCCATGGAACATGTCCTCGCTTCCTCTACCTCCTTCTTGGTCCGGCACGCAAAAGAAGGCGATATCGAGCGCTACATCATGGACTGGACGGGACCTGGTGTTTGGACGGATTGTGTACTTGCATGGTTGAACTCTCACCGTCAAGAGGGCGATGATGTCCCTGTTGAAGATACGTTGCATGCGCTTGAGGCCCCAAAGAAGGTGCATGATACGCTTGTGCTTCCTAGGACAGCGTTTGCGGTATTACAGGGCATGAAGGATGGGGTTGATGATGGGGTGCTTGTTAAGCATTATTTCGAGGGCATGTGGAAAGCTAAGTGGAGTGGGAAGTTGTGGAAGAACATATTTGGGTGATGGAACGGGGAGGGGTGTAATGATAATGAATGTAAATAATTGCTAGATCTTGATAAAGATCATGAAATGAACGATGTTTATGACAATATTTTCTTCCTTTCTTACATAAAGGTCTTCGAACACAATTCGGACGTTACCAATCACAAGGGTATGTACTGCCCCAACCTACGTTCACAGAAGTTTGTGTATAAAATGATACTCCTTACAGTCGAGTAGAATACAATACTTATCACATACTGCACTATACTTACGAACAGACCCACACTTGACTAACAGCGAGAGACGCCAAGAATACAACCCACATACCAAGAGAACGTGAAATACATATTCAAGACGATGGAGATGAGTGCGTAATTATTTTCTGCAATGTCATTTTAAAGTTCTTGGCGACTCTTGGCCCACAAGATTATTCCAGAATTTCCAAAGTGCCTCGGAGGTAGTGGATCTTGGAATTGAGGCTGTACATTCTGTATAAAAATGCACGGTCAACGGAGGTGAACCTATGTTAGTTGGTGTGGTTATGGTGGCCTCCATGCCATGGACTTTGATTCTTGCACATGCTGACTCGCTACAGCAGAAGGTTGGAAAGGCTCATGACGTGCGCTTGCAGGGTCGGTAGATGTCTTAGAGTAAACACCTTCAAGCAACATTTACATACGAAATTCATAACCCCACAACACCACCTGACGCGCAATCCAATCCCCTCACCTCTCCTAACACAGCTGGAATTATTTCATCGTCACTCCCGTGTCAGTGTCTGTGTTCGGCAACATGGCAACGCCTGCAGCTGTGGGCAAAAGAGGTCCGTCAGTCCTGGTACGTATTCCACACCTCAATCCAAAATGTGCTTGAATTACACCGTGCAATCAATGAACCTACCATTCCACTACGCGGCTGTCTAGCATCAATATCTAACTGTCCTCAGGTCACCGATTCACGCGAACGCCCTGCACCACAACGCAATGCCGCACAGCGACCTAATCCTGCTACCCCAGGCGGCACGAACCGGAACCGCATGCCTACACGCCTGATCTCTGTCGATAATGTGCTTCAATATGCTTCCGAGATTCCGTCCGGTCAAGCTCGCGGTCCACCTGGAAGACGTCCTATGCCTGCGGGCTTGAGGAGGCAGAGTGCGGGGAGTGCACAGCAGGCACTGGGGACAAGGATCGCGCAGCAGAATGTTCCGGGCAGAAGTACAAAGGTCAGTGAGAAATTGGTATTGATTCCCGAGACAAGCGAAAAGGAAGAGGGCGAGGAAGAAGAGGAGGAGGAGGGAAGAAGTGGTGGTGAGGAGGGACCGCTGAGGGATGAGGAGATGGATGTTTTGAGGAGGAGGGGTGGCATTCGAGGAAAGAGTTACGCGGAGCGTTTGCCAAAAGCACGTAGAGCAGAGAAGTTGTCGAGAGTCACGGCTTATTGCACTGCGCAGGCTTTCAGGATGCAGGCTACGGCAGCGTTTGTGAGAGAGAAGCACGGTGCAAAGACGAAGCTTTATGATGATTGCTTGTACACAGTCTACCATCTACCGCTTTTGCCTGGTAGCGAGGGTTACAGGATACGCAGTTCGCCTGTGCTGAAGAGTCCGGGTGGGAAGGCTGTGCTAGACGAGGAGATTGAGAGGAGTGAGAACCGGGACTACCATGAGGGTTACTTCGAGGACACAGACACATACGGTGTACGCGGAGGCGAAGAGTCGCCGCAGCACGAAAGCGAAGAAGACAGAACCAGACGCGAAGATGAAGCGCGCAGATCGCGAGAGGAAGTGCGTCTCCTAGAGCAAGGTACCCGCCCAGACTCGCCCAACCGCATCGCGCCCGACGCTTCCACCTTTGCTGAGATGTATGTCTTCTCGTATGGCGTCGTGGTCTTCTGGAACTTTACGGAGCGCCAAGAGAAGGACATTCTTGCCGACCTCACCTTCTCGGAAATCAACACCGGCACGGCGCTCGTGTCGCGTCCGCAAGATGAGAGCGACTTTGAGACCGAAGAGTTCCACTTCGAATATGACTCGTCTGTTGATCGACCCAGAGTCTTTAATGATATGATTACTCTGAGATCCGGAGATCATATGATCAAACTCGCTATGAGCCATGCTATTGCTCAAAGTACTAAGTTGAGCTTCTTTGAGGAGCGCATGAATGAGACTATGGGTGACGCAAAGGAGGTTCCAAAACGCTTGGCACTTACGGGTCAATTGGGAATGGGACGTAAGGAGGTCGTTAAGATCCTCGGTAGATTATTTAAGAGCCGTGTTGATGTCAATCTCTGTAAGTTCCTCATCAAGTTATCTCGCTTTGACACTGCTAACTCCCCCCAGCATCCAACATCCTTGATGTACCAAACTTCTTCTGGGACTCAGAACCCACACTCCACCCTCTGTACTTCGCTATCCGCGAATACCTCGAGATCACCCCCCGCATCAAGGTTCTTAACGAGCGCTGCCGCGTCTTCCTCGATCTTGCGGAAATGCTTTCCGATTCTATCGCCGATACAAAAATGAGTAACATCACGTGGATTGTCATTGTCTTGATTGTCATTAGTATCGCTGTGACCGTCAGTGAGGTTGGCTTGCGATTTGGAATGTTAAGTAGAGAAGCGCATAAGGGTCAGGCTGTAGGATTGGTGAAGGAAGTCGGGAAAGCAGTCTGGAACGAGAGTTTGGCGAGGGCTGGCGGCAAGGAGGAGCTAGTGGAGATGTGTAGGGGGATTGGGATGGGATTCTTGGGCAAGGAATTGTGAGCTATCTGGATTACCAGTTCTGAAAAGGGAAAGACCGAATCTTCGGCATTGTTTCTGTCTTGTCTGTCTTGTTTGATTAAGCGCGCATGGCATGGCGTTCTTGTGGGTGGTTTGGCGTGGCGTTGAATGTAAGAGTGGGTTGCGCTCTTTTGCGTATAGTTGTGGATAGGAGACTAGGTACATAATTTCATTACAGCCCTTTTTCACCTACTTTAGAATTTAATGTCCTGTCCATGCATCTCCTGAAAACTAGATTGATAAGAGCTGGGAGCTAGGGCTTATATTTATACAGGATAGTGCAATTATATACACTGCTAAATCTGTAAAGAAGTGGTTTATATAGGCATTCCTTTAACTACTTAACTGCCACATCTCAAGACTTAAATCCTATAGAGCTTATATGGCATCATATTGAGCAAAAGGTACTAAAGGACAACCGTGAACTACTTCAAGATTTCAGTCGGTTAAGAGTGTCATTCAAGCCTTGGAAGAAGCACTCTAGAAGGCATGAAGTGAGTTACTTAATTCGTTATTTAAATCTCTAATTGAGAGGATGCTGGAGAGGGTGGCTGCAGTTATTGCGGCAAAATGCTGACATAAAACATCGGTGTATTGATATTCTCGTAAAGGAATTATAAATATCTGGTTTTCACTACGTATATTCATAGAGTCATCAGAGTTATTTAAATTCTTCTACGTTTCTGATTTCCAAAGTTGTTGAAGTTGGTGACTTTCTGACTAGTACTTTATGATTTTGCGCCTCGGGCACTAAGGATAATACTAGTGCGGCTCTCGCACTAAACAAACCTCACCATCCAAAATTTATTTAAAAAGAACAAAACAACAAAACTATGAACAAAAAACATACAACAGTAGGGATTCGCTGGTGGTCACCCACCCAACTACTAGTCTACCGATCTGAGGCTTGTGTATGGCAGAGCGGACGGGATGCCCAATTCTCCTCAGTCTGTGGTCGTATGTGCTGGGTAGTATGCTATTTCATACTAAGATAAAAGTTTGCCTCTCAATCTACTGTGCTGTAACAAAAGTATTTACAGATATATAATGGGAAGGCATTTTATGCTTTAGTATCTATCCTTAAGTTCTTATTGCTAAATTAAACCCCCATTTTCTTCATCTTGCGTTCTCGATGTTATTCTCTCGATTCTAACAATACGATCTACCTTTCTAATCTGTGGATATTACTCTCTTGTTCCTCAATCTTGGTATTATGATTAGTGAGGTTCTTCCAACAAGTGCAGTTTAACAAATCTAAGATATACTATCTCAATAAACCTCGAGGTTAAAACAATCCGAGTCACTACTAAGAAGGAAGTATATTGTATTAAGCGTTGACCAGATTGAATATAGCTCGTTAAAGATCAAGATTCTATCATAGTTATTATAAAAATGTAGGATACATATGTAAAGATCTCTAGATAGCAGGCAGCGTTCCAAGAGGCAAAATATTTTAATGCCACTGTAATAGGCATTGGAAGGTTAACAACACTAGATGAGTAGGATGTATATATACGGGCGTGAAGTGAATTAATATTATAGACACTTAACTAGAACATAAGCAGTCGGGGTAATCGAGCCATGTGCATTATCATCTATCTTTATTGACCCACTTAGATGCATACACCTGCATACAACCGAAATAATTTCACCCTGTAAAACGTTGTCCAAGATGAACTCCCAAATTATCAGAGTGGGATGTATCATAAACGATAGTGACATTGTTTGGGACGCCTACCCCTCTACTCTTTCGCAAATACATACAACGTGACGTTTGACCGCTGAGGTTGATTCTCGTTTTGTTATTTACCAGACTGCTGAGTTCTATGTAACAGTTCAACTGAAAGCATGGCGAGCACACCGGCATACAATGCTCCGGTTAATATAACAGGATATATCGTCTCGGCAATTGTAATCTGGATCTCTACTCTTGTCATCTACCGTCGTTGGTTTCATCCTCTGGCAAAAATTCCGGGGCCGTTTTTTGCATCAATTACACATTTCTACATCACGAAGTATAATCTGTTTAGCGATAGAAGTCAATTTTATCTCCATGTTGAGAAGCTTCATCAGGAATATGGTATATATAACTTTCCTGGAGAACTTAAACGCAGAGCGACTAATGCGTAGATAGGTCCGGTTGTCCGTATATCTCCAACTGAGATTCACCTTGCCGATCCGAATAACTATGAGAAGGTCTACTATATCGGATCCAAAGCGCCTTCCAAGTCACCATATTTTTATGATGCGTTTGGATTGAAAACATCATCATTCGGTACTACCAACAACGAACTTCATCGCGTCCGTCGCGCTGTTATCAACCCTGTATTTTCGCGAAAGGCAGTCCTACAGCTAGAAGACATCGTCCAAGAAAAAGTCGCAAAGCTCATCGGTCGTATCAAGGACTTAGTCACCGAAGGAAAGCCCGTCGGCTTACATTATGGATATCGAGCATTGTCTGTTGATGTTATTACTGATTATTCCTTCAATAATGATTACAAGCAGTTAGACTCCCCAAATTTTGCTTCTGACTTCTATGAGATGACGGGCGAACTTATCATTCGAGGATGGGTGCTGCAGGCTTTCCCGTTTTTATTACCTTTATCAGATATGATTACATTAGGAATGGCAAAGACGCTAAGTAAAGCTCTTTACGAGTTCTTAATTTTCAGAACAGTGAGTCTGAAGCTTCTTAGGCGCCGGATGATACTGATAAACCGCGCTTGTAGAGATGCGTTGATCATATTGCCGAAGTCAAGAAGCAAATTGATGAAGGTCATGATAAATCTAAGCACAGCACTGTATTTCATCAGCTCCTAAATCCAAATGCTGCAGAAGGACACACCGTTCCAAACGTTCAAGATCTTACTGACGAGATGTTTGCTATTCTTACTGCGGCTGCCGAAACCACCGGCCACGCAATGACAATGATTACCTACTACGTCCTCTCAGATCTAAAAATTTACCAGGCACTTGTCTTTGAACTCAAGACTGCATTTCTCAATAAGATGGCCAACCTAGATTACCTCACGCTTGAGAAATTGCCATATCTCACTGCTGTGATTAAGGAAGGTCTGAGACTTTCTTATGGTATACCAGGGCGCTTGCCACGAGTGATTGAAACATCGGATGCTGTCTTCAATGGCTACCATGTCCCAAAGGGAGCAACAGTTGGTATGAGCGTCTGGATGATTCATCGAGATCCCAAAATCTACCCAGAGCCGGAAAAGTTTATACCAGATCGCTGGACAGATCCAGAAAATTCAAAGCGACTAGATAGCAAATACCTGGTACCCTTCAGTAAGGGTTCAAGACAATGTGTAGGGATGCAGTAGGTGCCTTTTTCTTCTCCCTAACACCATATTCTCCTTAAATTTGAAAGAATGCCATAACAAAATGCTGACTTGCACTTAGTCTTGCATACCTAGAGCTTTATGTCACAATCGGAACCATTTTCCGAAATTTTGAAAATTTCCGCGTTTACAACTTTGGTCCTAAGGATTTGGAATTTGATGACTATTTCGGACCTTTCTTTCCTTCAACTCAGAATAAGTTTCATGTTACTGTAGATGATTGAGCCGTCAGATATTGTGTAACACTAGAATGACTAAGTTATCATTTTCGAATGTCTCTAAGATATTTATAGTTACTTCTCTTAAGCAAGCAATCATATACCAAGCTCTTTCAGTGTAACAAAGGTTTAAAGGCCTCCTTAGCCCGAGAACTTCATAGTGACTAACTAAGCAAGTCGTTATCTTCTTTAAAGTTTCCAGTACGTAGTAGAAGGTCAGATATAATCCACTCTAGTTAAAGAGTTTGAAAGGGATGATATCACAATTTAGATCTCAACCATGGCTATAATTTGCACTAGCGAAAATGATACCTCTCCTTCCAGCAAGGCAACTCGCACTAAGAATCTAGAGGTCATAGAGTACTTTACCACAAAGAAGACTAAAACCAATATTATTAGTGTTATTGGCGTTGTACCTTAAGAGAATTGCTCTCTCAAGAGATCCAGGTCCTATAACACTTGCCAGAGATGAAGTTCTCTAGAGTAATAATGCTCCCTGTCATGAACCTAACTAACCTTCGAGAAGCTGTGTATTCGATTAAGAATATTCGGTATATTTCTCACTGTGTTTACAGAGATCAATAGTTGCAACAATGGAATACAACAACGTTATTGGCTGTTACATATACTGCGATTATCCACCAACTCATCTCCGCCAAAAGTTTCCTTTGAATTCTGAGGCTTCCTGTAGTGAGAAGATATGTTGAATAAGCTTCTCCATAACCCTCCCCCATCATCAAGCTTCAAACCGAAGCAACTACCGTACGTTGAAAACTCCAACTCTTGACTTAAAAAAAGTATTGCTTGACTTGGAACCGTACTCCTTCGCCATCATAGCATATCATTCCAGTTTATCCTCGCGATGAGTCTGTAGACACAAGTTTTATCAGCAATGGTTACAAAGGAGTAGCAAAAAAAAAGGCCAGATGCGTACGTGTTGAGCATAGACCAGTGCCTGCCACAGCTTCATTTGAACAACCTCCTATGTTGCAAGGCTTCATCTTTGTTTCTAGCTGGACTGCGTAGGTACAAGTGCTAAGAGGTGTGTAGACAGGTCGAAAACAAAACTTATTGGAACCACGATGAACGCTAAGGTCAAGAAATTTTCAGGAGGCTTGGTTGATAGCAACAGAGAAGAAGAAAGGTGGACAATTTATAATTTACAAAGGCACTCTGGCAAGGCTGAAGCCATAGATGAAAGAAGAACTTAGGTCTTGCTTGGCAACCCAATTTGTAAAAAAGTGCATGTATAGTTCTATTTTCCCGCTTTACCCCGCACTTAACTTCGTGTTTGTGAGAGTATGATATGATGTTATTGGCAGTAATCTGGATTCTTTGGCACAATAGACTATCGAATCTTCACATGATTCGACTGTGTGGTCGAATAGATAAGCTTCAAATTCTATCCACATAGAATAAAATATCATGTAGGTCGTTGGCAGACCAATTTTAGAGCATGAAACAAGAGCCAGTCAAACTCGTCAGCTGTTATATTTAAGTAGGTTTTATCAGAAATTAGGTAATTCACGTTGTGGAGAGAGGGGTGGGTGGGCGGCAAAGAGAGGATCAGCAGGGCGGTCTTTCAGGTTTAATGTGTGCTGCAAAGTTCTCCTGGTATATTTCTACAAATAGAATCTATCTAGTAGGGAAAGAGACCTTTGGGAGTTCTCAAGAAGCTTCCCAATATCTAATCTGTGTTGGCAGATCTCTGCGAATAGAATCTGTATGCAAAATAGGGCTTTCACGAATCACCTGATCAGTAAGATTACATGATGATAAGAGAGATACAGATGAAAATATCAAACCAAAATCTGAACCCAAATTCAAATTTCCAACTATATTCTTTAACACACTTTATTCTAGAAGTAGCAAATAGCACATAGCTAACTTGTGTAACGTAGTAAAGAGCCAGCGTCGATCATACCCAACACCACAAACTGTGTGAAAAGGAAAAGAAAAGATAAATTCAAATCGATGAACCTGTGCTATTTGGCATATCATGCAGTTGTTATGAAACAGTTCTGTACAATGTGCTGATCATTCCGTGGAACTAGATTGTATTTAACATGTAGATTTCATATTCATAGAAGATGATAATTAGCATTCTCCAGCGTCAAATAATAGCATAATATCAAGATAGGGGTATAATATTAGATGTGGAAGGATGACATCCGCCTTAGGATACATAAAAACTACTCTTCTGTAATAGTAACTATAATTGCTAATTCTGTTGTCACCACAGCAGGTAATGATTTAACGGTCTAATCCTATTATAGCCTCCGAGACGTTATCGATATAAAGACTGCATTAAAAGCATTTTTCGTTCATCTTCATACCATTTAAGGCTACTTTCTCCTATTGCTTTAGGCTAATCTCAGTAGACTCTTTCTCATATATACTGGTGTATATAAGTATATTTGGACAACATCGTCAGTACATTGAAACCTTCTATTTGTATTTAGTAACAAAATCTATAACAAAAGAAGACTGTAGATGGAAGTAGATAGATTATGTATATTCTAGCTCTACCTTTTGCCATTCGTCAAATAAACGCTTGATATAAATCGTTTGTTTATTCAATGCTCACATAAGCTGAATGTTAAAGATTCAAGCTTATCATTTACATGATCGCTGAATGCCGTCCTCTCCTCCATCAAGTCCTCCCTCATTGTCTTTGCTTCCTCCATGCTCAATGGAAATCCATTCACATTTTCAACGACCATATTGAATATCTCCTTCGGCAACTTGGCCAATGCTCCATCACGGTCCTTAGCCACAGCCTCAGCCCACCAATCCGCCCTCTGACAGGGCACATTCTTTGTTGAATGGATTCGAAAATTGGGATCAATTAAGAACAGCGCGAGAATCTTCCGATGCCCCGGTTTCGATTCATCAGCGAGGGAGAAGGGCTCCACCCGGTGTTGCAGGATATTGGGGAAAGCGAGAAGGCGACCTTGACAAGTATCAACAGATCCGAGCTCCTGCATTCCGTCTTCTTCGTTATGGACACCGAATACTTGGGGGAGAAATTCGTGGCGCGATTGTTCATAGTGGATATTATCAAAATGGCGTGTGTTGCTAGATTGGCGGAATGATAGGGCGGAGGGTGTGATGTTGGTTGATGAGTAGTAGTAGAGAGATGTGGCAACAATTCTTTCATTGAGTGCACCTTCTACATGCCAGCTTCCTCCGTCATAAGAGGGCTTCTCCGGCGTCAATTCAATGTTGGCTAGCTTGACAATGACTTGCAATCCTCGATGTGCATTTTCAGACACAAGATCAATGGTCCACTCTGGCTTGAGATCGTCGGTTCCTGGAAGGTAATATACATCCCTTATGTGCGAACGTATTTTTTTGAACCTGTCCGAGAACAAAGTTGGTTCAGGCTGCTTAGCTTCGGTATTGGTCGTTCGCCATTGCCTCATCCTCCTCCAATAAACTTGTCTCGATTCACCTGGTAATCTATCGGGTTCTTCTTCTTCGTCATATTCTCTTACATATTCTATTTCTTCGTAGGGGATTCGTGGAAGCCAAGTTGAATGCCTTGCAACCAACGGTGTCAATGCTTGGTTCCAAAGAGGGATTGAGCAACGAATATATTCCTCTATCACATGGTATAGATCTTCATGCTTCTCAGGATGCAGGTTGTTGATGTAACTTGTAATCCTTCAGGGCATTAATTAGAACTCTAGACCAATTTGAGGCCACTTACTTGATTTGTTCACCTGAAACATCAACTTCACAAGGAAGCCACTGAAAGTTCACGCTAGACCTAGAGTCTGTATATTCAGGCTTACAGACATCCTGTCCTTCGCCACATCTTTTGATACAGTCGTATAGCCCTACAGTCTCTCCTTCAGGTAGAATTCGTGTCTTGGAGTAAACAAAGGGGAAAAGAGATGGGTGTACAAGATCTAGTACTCTCCCATCGGATCCAGGGTGCCAGTCTTTAAGTTTCTAGTGTCATGTTAGTGTTACTTAGAGGCGATTGATATAGTTAGCTCTGATGACCACCAACCTCAGGAACATCCTCCAGTGGATGAGTAGCGTCAATCAAAGCCTGACGAAGCTTCTCTGAGACGAAGTTATCGGCCTTCACCACGTTTGCATCAAAGGCAATCACCATACCAGTCTTTTCAAAGATCTTGGCTTTATGTTGCAACTCATCAATGCAAAAAGCAAACATATTCTCCGTGAAATCCTGGAATGGAGCTATCACGGTTTCATTTTTCCACTTTTCAATAATGTCCTTGCGAAATACCTACCAATTTTAGCCTCATCCTGAGAAGTGAAAGAATAGAATACTTTTTCTGTCCAGCCTGGCTTGTCTGTCACAGCGTTCATGAATATCATCATTCGACGCTCTCGGAGGGTGAATAGGGTCGAACTACAAGTTTCAGTGAAATACGAGTCATGGTCGCGATAGTGCTGACCTGATGTAACCGCTCCAGATATCATCATCGCTCAGTGCGGTCCTGAGTAGTTCAGTGTAATTTCTGCGTCTCCAGGACATCCTGTAATGATTGCTGCCGAATGTCAAATGTGTAGACTCACATGTGGACGGACCATTCATCTCCTTTTATAAATATCAAATCATGAAGCGTAGTGCTCAGGAACCAGGCACCAGCCGTGAAAAACTACCTAAGGTTAAATTGAACCATCTCGTAGAGCCTTGGCAACTAGTCAACCATCAGACTTGAGATGGATATCTTGAGGGAATCCAAATCTGCCACTACTCAATAAAGTGATGTATGGGTTTATTATGACTACAACACGCACCATAAGCATTCTATAGCAGGCAGCAATGCGATTGGTATGAATAGCACTGTGAATGTAATATGCATAATTCTTAATCTGAGTTGGGCATAATATCAGCTTCCCTTAATGTACGTAAATGGTCACTATACTACTCTCACGTTCGGATTGTGTGATGATCTGTGCTTAACAAGAGTGGACCGTGGGCCCTGTGCTGCCTATTGCCTCATCGAATGACAGCCACGACACTAGAGTTGATGAAATTCTGGCCTGTGCGTACCAAGACTACTCAATTACCATCACCATCCTCTGTATTGTAGAATAGAATAGAGTACGTGGAGTCAATCGATTCGTTCACGAATGAAAGACATGGGTTTGGCTAATTCTATTGATCTACTCTACAGATACATAGGCTGTTACTCAGCCGTCGTTATAAGACTCTCTTAAGCGCATAGCCGCCGAGTTTAATTTCAGGTGAAAAGCTCCCTTGCAAGCTGAACTTCATTCCCATGCTCGCTTGCTGCTATCCATGTTCTGTATCAGAATGATCCAACATTAATTGGTTAAGATAGGCACCATAATCCAGCATTAATTGGATAATATAGGGGCACAAACCCATGCTCAAACCAGCCGCAGCGCGTACATATTTTCTCAATGGCGTTCAAAATCGCATTTCTTTCTTAGCAATCTATTACCTACTACTGCACTTCTTCCTTTCTTGTACAATTCTTTTAAGAAGAGATATCCACCTCCCAGGCATTTCAGATCTTATAATGACGGAGACTCGATCAGCAGAAACTAATAATGGCACTGTTACTCAGTGGTTGCCTGTGACAACAGCCTATTCGGCTCCCCCAGAATGCTCGTCACTCTTTCTCGCGCATGGCGATATAATGACCGGTTACCCACTAGTCGCTTTCGACCCTAACATCGGGTTGTATGCCAACACTTCCTTACATTGTTTGCCACCACAAGCAACAGCTTGGTGGACGCAGGCAGTACTGGGACTTACAGGGACAACGACATTACTAGGTCCCTTCACTTGTCCCCAAGATTATACCACTGCAACGACGTCAATCGTGAGCACCATTGGCACGTTAATAGGGTGCTGTCCATCGTAAGTTTAATACACAAAACTGCTGCACAGAATCTGACGGCATCTCTGGAAGACGTGATGTGTTGACATTTATCACATAGTGGCTATGGATTTGCAGGTTGGGAGTCGGCTGGCAATGCAGATGAATGCACTTCGACTCTTTCGACAAGTCAGATTTATTCACTTTACAATCAGACGGCTTATCAAGATAAGTATGCGTTGGAGACGTTCTCCTTGTCAACTGCCATGAAGGTGACGGCCGTGCAAGTCAATGGTTATATTTTCAATAGCGCAAGCTCTACTGGTACCACTTCAAGCTCTACGTCTGGAGCCACCTCGACTTCCAGCTCAGAACTAAAGCAGAAAGATGGTAGCGGTACGGTATCCTCGGGCGTTGTGGCAGGAATCGCTATTGGAGCTGTGATATTTGGAATTGCAGTCAGTTGTGTTATTAGCTGGTTCATACTGCGACGATATCGAAGGCAGGCCTTCCTGAACTCCAATAACTTTGGAGCGCCTTCTGGTGAGGGTCAACAATTATTCATGAAAGGCCCTGATCAGATGAGGAGTGAGTTGGCGACAGTGGAAGTCGCTCATGAACTTTATGGGGCCCATGCTGCTCATGAGTTACATGGATCCCAACATAGTAGATTTTAGGAGTGTTGGAAATTTCAATCGACTTGGGCAGCAAGACAGGTGCGAGAACCGAATCAAGGTGGTAATTATTAAATTTTATGATAAATGAATGTCTTGAAAGACCTAAGACTTAGAACTTCCTATAAAGGGCCCCAAGTCAATATCAAGATACCAATAGGAGTCAGCAATATACATAATTAATATCAATAAACCGAGATCAGCATTTACCGCGTCAGTACTCAACAACCCATAATCAAAATCTCTATTAAAGCTCTTTCTTTACAACTTCACTCTGAAAATACCAATAATATCATTGACAATAGCATGGATAATGGGAGCTCCCTAATTTTCAGACTCTCCCAACAGTCTCTGCCTGTACAGTCTCTTGATAGCTTTCCACTTGCGGGATATACATACACACAATTACTTATGTCCCTGAAAGAATACGATCACCGCAGGTGCCGATTGTTCTTTAGCTCAGATGTGGATTCAGCATAATCAACGCAGTTAATTAGACTTTTAGTTAGCTAGGGATTTCTCTAACCATTTACTGTTTCTTTGTTCTTTGTTCCTTTATCTGAAGCAGCGTGGTATCATAATCGTCCCCCCTAACAAGTCTCCTAATCCGCTTCTATAACTATGTAGTCTATTCAAGCACGTGAGTCAGATTTCTAAGTGATCCCCAAATGTGAGAAAATGTCCGTACAAATAATCAGTTCAGTCTGATCTTTCGAAGCTTCAATAATGGATCTAGAGTTCGTGAATAATCCTGCATGTCATCATGCCCCGTTCTATAGTCATATTTCTCCCGAAACCAGCAATTGATTCACCATGAAGAATACCTGGGTGAGAAACTGCCAACATATGGTCACGTCACCCGTAAAGTACCTTGCTCAGCTGTCCCCTACAACAGTCTTACATATATGTATGTAGCAATTACCCCACCAGTGGGTGTCAAAACTTGTGCCCCACCCAGAATAGCCGAAGCTGAACTAGTATTAATACCAAATGCACAGAGTAATCTACAAGTTGCGTTGCCGCTTGCCTTGTCGACCTTAGACGCACTTATTTAAATCACGTGCAAGTCACTTCTATGTGATATTAAATTCAATTCTACTATTGTCGCTTACTTACGCTTAAGATCATGTATCTTGTTTATTTATTTATTTTGTTTCTTCAATTAATTAATGTTTTTGATAGGTTTGGATGGTGTTTGAAGTGAAAGCCTACTACTATACGCGCGCTTAACGAGTCCAAAATGGTTTAGTTTATGCGCTACTGGTATAGGTATCTCACTCTTAACTCTCAACCAAGGCACCTGATAATCATCGCATCATACATAATCTCACATTCAAGAACATGATAAAAATCAAGGCGAATAAAATTCCGAAAAAAGGGACGTGAAGTGTGTTTATTGAAAGTTCCCTCTACTTTGTGATGGTCTTGGAACAGCTGCAATTATAGACCCACGATGGTATCCACATTACCAGACGCGCCAGAAACAAGCTCCTTCTCTGAACCTCACATCTTACCTGTATTGGATCCGGACCTGGTGACTGAGAATCACAACAACATTGCAGCTATAGTCCCTGCGGTTGAGGACTTTAATGATCTGGCAACGACAGAGCTGGTGCCCCCAACCAAGGTATCTGATAGCATAAGAACACCGATCTCTGAAACTTCAGTTGAAGACGGTCTGATCTATGGCTTCCCTGATGATACACTTCCTGACGATGGGAATGGAGTTCAAGAAATGCTGAAAATAATCTCTATTCTGGAAGCTGCTGGGATTACTTGTTGTATGATGGGTACCTCGGCACTGATTTACTTTGGCGCACGTAGAATGCGTGGTGTAAGTGTTATTCGCAGGTAATTCATAGGTTATCGTGCTAAAATTGCTCTAGGATTGGCAGATATGCGTACCAACAGACCATCTCAACACCTCAGAACTTCTTTTTAACTCTGGTCCTCATGATGCTACTTATGTGGTATCTAAGTCAGCTCCCATAAAACATCCCGGATCACTTCGACACACGTATCCTCGGTTCAAATGCAAGGGTTTACTACTTTGGTTTCTGCTTGCTCCGTCGGAAGATTACCACATTGAGTGCTTACCATCAAATCTGGAGTGGAGCTTGATGGGGCTGCCGTTTCCAAAGCTCGAGGTTTATGCCCAAAGTTTAGTGGACATTGGCAATGCAGTAGATCTTTGTGATTTGATAGATGGAATGAATCTCTCGGAGGAATGGGGTAATGAGCATCTTGATCTCGAGGGCATGATTGATGTTGAATGGGCTCAGAGAAGGAACGCCCGCATCAGAGCTTCATTACAGGATGGCGAAAATTCTTGCTTCATGGAAATCGATGAGGCAGCAATCGAAAAGAGAGTGTTTTGGGAGTCAAGGGTGAAGAAAAAGGAGCATCGTCTTGGCTGGAAATATCCTAAGGAGCAATATGCCACTCGGTTCAGGACACATAAATCTCGTGATCCAAGATTAACAGGAAGGTCATAATGCAAATTGCCATGTACATTTCAATTATAATAAAGCTTAGATTCAAAATACCATATAATAAGACCAAAGCTTGCATTCTTGTTGTCTTGGAATTTCGCAATAAGGTGGCAAATTCTACGCGGTAATAGTTTATATAAGCCTATAAGCGACAGAACAATTTATCATCGCTTTTAGTTTTAGTGCTCAAGCGCGACACTTAAAATATCAATGGCGGCTGATGATTTTGATCCTTAACCCTTTCGGGGGCGATCTTCGACGAAGGATTGCGCTGTGCGGGGGATGTGAGAACTGAAATTGGAAGCGCAGCAAGTAATAGGCTCTTCGAGTCGCTATCAAAAGCCCGAAGCATGATGTCAGCTTATCGACTTGCATGGGTGATGAGTTTCATCTGAAAGTGCAGTGCCACATAGATCATGAATAGAACAATCCTTACTTGTAATCCTCACTATCTGATCCTAAGAAAGACAAAAGAAGAACAATGTAAAGATAATATGTTGTCTTGGCCAAAATGTATCACTGAGCTATATAAACTGCAAAGCATCGTTCATATTAGACTACAAGGGTCTCAAACCATCTGTTCACAGTTCATCAATCCACTGACCTTCAATTTTATCGTTCATCCGATAGTCAACAAAAATATAAAATTATGGCTAAACTTTACGAAAATCTCGATGCTCTGGAGGAACGTGCTCAGGAACCGGAAGATGCCAATCTCGGTGCCGCCGCCATCTTTCTTCGCAACATGTTCCAGTCTAATAGTATCACTTTCGCGATCATGGGAGGATATTCTTTGGTACTTCGAGGCAATGATCGTAAGACTAACGACATCGATGTTGCTGCTGATTCTACCATGCGAGAGCTTTACAGTTTGACTAGCCAACAACCTCGGTTAGTATTATACGATATTGTATCATCTATAATCTAATACAACATAGTTTGATGATTCCAAAGAGCAGAATTTCTGCTGCGAATGTCCTGAGGGTTTTCTTGATGACGGGTCCAAAGTGGGACAGAGCAACTAAAAATGATCATCTGGTTAAAATAGATATTCAAGTTCCTGGAGGTAAGTCTGGATCGTTCGCACTTGAAGATCATAAGATTAACATATAAATCCTTCTAGAGGGAAGAGGCGTTCCAAACAAAGTCCAAACCTCCTTAGAACTCGTCCGCTCCCAAAATCAATCATCAGGTACCTCGACTACTCAATTTCCCGTCCTTTCGATCCCGTTTATACTTCGAGCCAAGCTGGGTGCATACAGAGGTAGGGAATCCGACAACGATTATCAGGACATACTGTTTATACTTCAAAACTTTGAATCAATTGTGAAGAAGCCTAGTACCCACGAAATATTGGATATAGAAGACACTCTGTTCTTCCTTGATGCCTGTCCGTCGAGATTTAAGGCACATTTCACAAAAACACTTGGTATGTCATAGGTTTGACACTCTTTTCAACAAAAAAATCCAGAATTGGCTGGAGGATGTACAAAACTATTGTAAAAATAGCTACGCAGGTCGTGTTTTCTTTCAGCGATGTAGGATAGATACAAAAGCATGGGGTTGGTTCGGTTTAAGTTTATTTGTACTCCAATTACTATATTGTGAAAGACAGAAAGAGAATATCAATACACAAAGTTTGATACTCATCATCGAGTGAGTACCCAGCACTTAAGAACTTAGAATTGGTTCTTTGCCGATATAAAACGATGGATTATCAACAGTCTTGGTCAGATCGTGCAGATTGGACGATGTCCTTCGAGAAGTAGCTTCCAAGGACCTCTCGCTTGCTTATTGGATCTGCTTTGATTGAGGGTTCATTCTGTAATTATCATGGTTATTATCATAACCATCGTTAACATATTGTTATCACAAAATAAGCATGAGCTAGGGTCTAGAAATCTATACATCTGCCACACAAAGTGATATAGTTATTCGGGGCCGTACAGCTATTGAAAATGTGCGAAAGATCTCCGACCACTAATAAATACTGAGAAATATTTACAAGAAGATTGCTTTATGCTATGAGCTCATTGCAGATGTTCTTCAAGGGTAGAAGGGGAAGTGTATCGCTCATACTATACTCATGCATAACGAACACTTGACTTTCGGCCCATAAATTTTAAATCAATATCCGCAACAAATAAAGTAATGACATGGCGTTAAATAAAGTTATATGCATCCGGTTCCAAGATGCTGGTAATTTGACCATAGAATAGATAACTATCAAATTTGAAACTCACATGAAACCCATGCCACGGCAACAGCCACGACCACGAGCATCCGAGAAGCCAGCTCCCTTAAAGCAAACCATGACTCAGCCGCCACATTTTGATCCTTAACGAACTATAATAAATATGATATGATAAAATAAATAAAATAAATGTCATAAAATCTCCGTCAAACGATTCCAATACTCGCCACGTCACCAGAAAGGAAAATCCTCCGCCTATCTTCTGCCTCCCTCAGAATCTCATAGCTGAGACCAAGACTGGGCGCCAAATCCCGGGAGAACTTCATTTCGGCAAGAACCTCGTCGATGATTGCGTCAACACCCTCAGGGAGCAGTGGCTGCAGTGTGGGGCACATGCTGGCGCCCATCACAAGTAAGGTTTGGGAGACGATACTCAGGGCCCCTTGAAAAGCGTATGGCAGAGATCCGGAATGATGTGCGTTGATTGGATCGAGCTGCCGAATGCAGGCGTCCATACATTTCGTGCAGTTAGCCATGACAGCAGGGTCGCGTGCCACAGCCGGATCGTCGAGCACGGCGAGAATATAGGGGCGATAGATGATGGTGCGGCATGCAAAGTAGCGGAGACGGAGAACAGTCTGCACATGTGACTGTGAGGTGTCTTCCTCTGCAATCGAGAAGCGGACCAGCGGCGGCAGGCTCTCGTACCATTGTGTCAATTGGAAGTCCAGCTCGTTGACAATAGGTTCCAGGCTCGCTGTCGCCACCATCGAGTCCTGTGAGTAGATGAGCGTGCTGACGCGATTTAAGAGCCGGCGTAGTGCTATTTCGGCGAGGAAATACCACAGATTGTCACGGCCCAATGTGTCTTCACGCGGCGAGCCTTCGAAGCCACCTGGCAGCCCGACAATCTCTTCGAAGTGCACAATACCGCTATGCGGTAGGTCTAGTTCGGCGAGGAGATCTGATTCGAAGAGGAGTGCATTCCAATAGATGCGCATGCAGAGTTCTTTTTGGTCGGGGGGTATTCGGTTCGGCGCGGAGAGGAGAAGCTGGAGCTTTGTACTGATACTGCTTAGTAGCGTCCAGGCTTCGAGCGGGCGCAACAAATAGAAGAGATATGCTGATGCAAGTACCATGCATTGAATGGATTCGACGGTGTTTCGCGTCATCAGACTGGGAACTATCTGCCAGGCTGCTGAGAAATAGGTAAAGCCTGGCGGATCTTGGTTCTTCGGGACGCGTGAGATGGTTCCTCCGCAGCTGGCTTCTCCCAGTGCCAGGACGAGCAGAACCATGCAGGTGTCACTGCCATCGCGGAAACCATTCATCACAGCGTTTCGATGTCTTGCTGCCCAGGTGAAAGGGTTGACGCATGCGTACCATATATTCACACTCTCGAAAAATGCCTGCGCGTATGTGGTGGTCCTCGATTGCGAGAACTCCATACGTTTTGAGGCAGTGATATCCAGCGGTTCCCTCGAAAGCTCAAGTTGCAAGAGGATGTGCGGTTCATACGGTTTGGACACTAGATTGCGGATCATCGGCCATCTCAATAGATGCAGTGCGGCATTCGTATGGACCTCTGGCATTGTTGAGATGTTCGTGGAGGTGGACCAAGTCCCGAGGCCGGTGACGGGCATCATGGAAGCAAAGTTCCTCTCCATGGGGCGGATCGTGCTCTGGTTGGAACCAACCTCGCTGCCAAATAATGGCGAGCTTGTGGAAGGTCCTGAAGGAAGTGCGCGAGGGATAGTAGCTTGAAGAAGTCCTTCTATACGTGATAGTCGCTCAAGAATTAACTTGTCGCCAGCATCTAGCTTGACTCCTGGCTCTCGATATATGCAGTCAGCGTTCAACTCGGTGCATAACTTACACCTGGGCTTTTGGCCATCACATCGAGACTTTCTGGAGCGACATATCTCACACTACTGCTTGTTAGAGGAGACGCCTTAAGTGGTTATTACTTACAGCCATGATAGCCCTTCGACGTGGATAATCAACTCCAGTCTCATTGACTTGACGACCAGAAGAGTAAATAGGATCATCACTGGCAGGATGATAACCAGTCTCCTGAGTAAAATTATACCCCTGGAACTGCATTTTTCTTGAGTCTTTGCTTGCTAGATGGTACCCATTTGTGTTGAGTTGGTCATCTGCAGAAATATTACTTGGAGGTTGGGAGAAAGCGGATGGCGAGACGACTGGAGGAGTCGCCATGTTGTTGTAGCAGGTCAAGTACCGTCAATATGTCAGAAGCATAAGGCATAAGCATAAAATCACCTCTTAATATAACAACAAAATCGAATGTATAGCAGCATATATTAGCTGCGGTCTATTTTCATCGATCGCCTTCATAGATCAGCGTGTGTGTTCATATGTGACAAGGGAAGGTCCGGTCCTTCAAGGCCCCCGCTCATCTGAAGATGGCCCGTTGAAGTGCGATCAAATCTCGTGGCGCAGGAACACACATGCATGAACTGCTACAGGGTGGCAATGTGCGACGAAAGGTACGGAAGATTCAAGAGCGTGCAGTAGACAAAAGTTGTCCAAAAGGTTGAGATGCCCTGGATCGGTCACGTAGCATTGACTTTATTGTTGAGGGCAAGATTATGATTCGATGGTAGAATACCTTTTTACCGCTGGGAATATATTACAACGGAAGGGCACCAAACCTTTCCGGCTCAGGACCATCCGCACGTTCGCCATTAAGTATGTTAAGCGAGCAAGAGAGGATTAAGGAAAAGGTGAAGGGTGAAGGATGAAAGGTGAAGGGGCAAAGATGACAAGATGACAGGCACGCAGGAGAACGGGATGTGACGAAGGACGAAAGGAAGTTGGTGAGACTCTTCCCACAAAAACCACCAGCCACACTACGATAAGAATATTGGTAGCCACCAAACCAGCAAAAGGATGCAAGATGATTACCTTATTCGACTGGCAAAATAAAGATTCTCATAGAAGGCGATCATATAGCATGCATGGAGAGAGGGGGGGTGAAGTGAGACAAGAGGAATAACAGGTCAAGGATAGAAAGTAAAAAAGAGACTCAATTGTCATGACACCTGTGTGATTCGATCACGGACAGGCATATACAGAGTAGATAGAGCATTGAGGAATTAGAGCTGGATAAACTTAATCTTTATGCATGCTGCATATACGTAGTAGATGCATACATATATGCATAGTCCAAAAAGCAAAATGCAAAATGAAAAATTAATCAAAAGAAATCGACACCTGTGTGATTCGAACACACGCTCCCGAAGGAAATGCCTACCGGCTTCTAACGAAGATCGTATAGATAGCAGGGCATCGCGTTAACCACTCCGCCAAAGTGCCTGGTTAATTGACAGTTCAGCACTTATTTCGTAATAGATCCACTACTATTTTATGACAAGAATAGACCCACTTGTATGTTTACAGGGAGTCAGTATGGGAATTATCATCACTCTCGTATTATATTATCTGCAGAAGAAGCAGCCTCACTTCCCAATACTTACCCCAAAACTACTCCATTCTTTTAGGTCTCGATTATAGGTTCATCATGAGCATAATTTTCTATTATTTCATGGTTTGAGCCGTTTCTCAATTTATGAAGTTCCATGTTCATTTTTGGGGTTGTGGTTATTTTCTCAAATGTTTTATTTGGAGTTTCTCGAAAATATTCAAAATTCAGAATTCAAAATTACAAATTACAACCCAATGGCATCAATGTATCCTTTGAACCCTTCACACGAGATGCTTTCAATAATATATAATGACAGTAACAATCACAGTGAGTTTTATACAAACAGACCAGCAAGCAACGTATCTGCTAATATACCCGTCAGGCAGCCAAAGCAAACACAGGAACCTGCATTACCACAATCTCAACCATAAGCCATCAACCACACGTCAAAGCAGCAAGCAACCAGATAACAAAGAAATGGTAATATATAGTAGAATAGGTATCATATGTTCACGGTAAAGTAGCTAGAAGCAATCAAAACCACAGATAGTAGAACCCGGTAGCATCAAATAGCTCCCCCGATATAAACCCAAGTAGCTCCACGTCCACGAAGTACAACACATACAGAGTTCTGTTCATACAGCCTGGCATCATGAGTCTATTCCACGGTGATAGGTACTGCCTCAACCGCTATGACCGACGAGGCCGTATGGGAAACGGGTTGTATTTTGACGAATTGGAGATAAGGCCTCAAGTACCAGGGTATCTGAGTCCATCGATAGATGCGCGAACAATGAATCAGATTCTACGATCGCCATTTCGCAATGAAGACGTGCCCCAGCAACAGGTGGTTCGATGTCCAACCATGGAGCGGCAACGAAGCAACAACAATATGTCATTCGGCACAGCGATGAAGAAACTGTACAGGCAGATTACGGCGGCAGAGGTATTTTACAGCGAGTTTCAGACAAAGTATGATACGGATATTCAGGAGTGCAAGAAGTATGCTACGCAGGGCATCCTAACGATGCTATGGAGGTTGAAAGTCACAGGTGGAAGAAATCGGTCGAGAGATAGCCAACATGGGTCTCCCGAGAGAGGCCCAGAGAAGTTTGAGGGGGTGCAAAGAAAAATGACACAGGCTTTGGAGACTGCTATCGACTCACAAGTTGTTGAATGGGTTAACTCTTCAAAGGGGAACTCAAAGGTCGACTCTGCCAAGAGACTTCAAAAGAAGGTCAAGACAGCAAGTGACCAGATTGTGGAGCTTTTGCACATGGCTACGCATGCTCGAGAATATTGTGAAGGGTTGCTCAGCGAGCTCGACCTGTTGAAGACCTTGATCAACCCAGACGACGAGAAGAACAGAGGCTTGTATCGTGGCAGTGGTGACGAAGAGGTGAGCGATATCAATGACGAAAGTGATAATTTGTTTTCGAACGCGAATGCAAATGCGAACGAGCAGTCTGGTGGGTTCGAGCAGCAGCCTGGAGGCTTCTTCTAAGTCGCAGAACGTTGATATGCAAGATGGTCGAGTGTGGTTGTATTGTGTTGGAAGTGAGTCATCGTACCATAGATTCAGAATAAAACATCATTAGTAGTATCCTTCCTGAAAATAATCATGGTGATACTAACCTAGGAAAAAAAGGTGAAGCGCCGTCCCCAACAGAGTGATCGGAATTGAATTGTACTCAAGGCTCTCATCACAAGTAACAAGAACCATGAGCACGCTGCGTATTGCACTTAAGTGTCAGGTCGCAACCTACACAATCTTCGCAACGGCCCTCCCAAAGGAACGAAAGGAACAGCACGACCTTCCCTTCACCGTGCAAGCACGGTTCCAGTAGACATCGCATGCCCTTCCGCCCTGCTTTTCTGATGCCAATTGCAAGCGTGGAAGCACGCCAGGCTCTTACGAGCAGACCTATGACCAACGAGGTAGAAGGCAGTGAGGTAAGATTGAAGAGTACTCCGAATTTCTCATATGCATAAGGGCGCATAGCAATCATCTCACCCGACACTTGCCGGACTCAAATCATGTTTTGCTTGACACTGTGGGTTGGGGAACCCGCGAGTATCTGTTTGTGGCATAGAAACGCAGCGTTGAAGGGGACGGCGCTTGGAGAGGAAAAGAGAAGAAGAGATTCGGGGAAAAAAGTCGCGAGATTTATTTTGTATGAGTCGCATCAGGCACACGCGAAAGTTCATGCCCCGCATCGTCTGCCTAACCGGACGAGCTTAATGCCTTACTCTAATCAACCTTACCTACCTTACCGTACCTACATTTCGAAGTACCTGGGTATTTAACACCCCCGGCTCAAGCGCCGTCCAGCTCCTCCAGCCAAGGCCCCGTTGACGATGTCACATTGAGCGCCACTGCCTACATAGCCACAGCTGGTGAATGACTCTTTAAGAATACGGAGTAAACACTCATTTCCTGTTTCCTTCTCCACCACTACACATAATAGACATTATTGTACCTTCATCGACATGTGTTTCATATTGACTTGCGGAGAGCACGGTCAGTCCACTCCAACTTAATGCCGCCATAGTGAGTGTAGGCTGACATCAACCAGAATTCTCCTCCCAGCTCAAAGGCTACGAGAGCGTTGTTTGCCAGTGTCATAACTGCGTACGTCTGAAGAAAAGGTGCTATCAACTCTTGCTCTGACTGACAATCTCCAGGGCAATTATTCCGCTCATGTCATCAAGCGCTGGCCATGGTTCACTGTGTGCTTCATCGTAAGATACCCCGTATTTACTCACGCGATCATCAACTAACATGTCCCAGCCGATCTTGCCATTAGCTTTCCACGCCTACGAAGATATTGTCTGCACCATCTGTAACTTCGCGCAACCACTGCAGTATGTATAATCCCAGCAAGAAACGTCGGCTTCGTAACATACTGATTGTGCACTCAGGAACCGACCGGATGTTTTGCAACAACACAATGGAGCAGGAGATATACCGATGAATAGTCAACCACCTGGTAATGGCCCTCCGCCTGGTTGGAATGGAGGCCAGCCACCTGGGCAACCGCCTAAGAACGAGGGCATGAGATATGGTTGATTGTTGAAGTTACGGAAAATGACGGGTTCAGTGGTATCTGTTACTGCTTGCATACATGTCGAGAAGAGGAGTTATGGGCGTTGATTTGGGAAACAGGAGCCTATGAATTTGAGCTACGATAAATGTTGTGACCGTAAGAATATTAATATTCTATAATGAATGAGTGTTCCGCTTGAAGAGAGTTGACTTAGGAAGTCGTCGTATCATCCGAGGATGAGGTGATGTCAGTATCCCAATCTTTATATCTAGACCTACGAAAGCACAACATCAATACCAAGCAGAATACTTAAGTAGTACAAGATTCAATTCAATTCCATCGAAAGACCTCCATGAAGAGAGATGGCGGGAGTTTACTTGCTCGCTTTACGTTTGGTCGGCCTCGAGGTACGATCTCAAAGACGATCTGGAGTACGACATCATAAATATAGCATTGAGAAATTGAATACCCCAGGGAAAGTCAGATAGCCGCACTTCATCATGACGAAATTATGAATGAGATGTATGCACAAAATACGTAGTACTAAAATAAATAAATATCTCTCTGTAACCGCAGGCTTTCAGCTCAAATGTCAGTAGACACCCTTTAATCGGTACTCCGAAGCCCCATGCAGCCCACAGGCATGAGAGCATATCTCCCCCGGTAAACCCCCCAAGAACATCCGCAAGATATATCACGGTCGCAACAGCATTACGATATAGATCACAAAAACCTCAAAACCTACCAACAATCTACCTCAAACTTCACACCTAAAGGCTTCACAATGGCTAAGCTCCTCAAACGCACCCAAACATTCCACCACGAGTCCCTAACAGTACACTCGGGGGCTCGCACAACAACCTGGCACGTCCCACCCGGCAGTCTCAGCGTACTGGAGATCCAAACCGTCCACGATTCCAGACGCTTTGCCGGGCTGGCACTGGACGCAAACCCATTGCGCCCGCCATATCACTGGCATTGGTATCAAGACGAGTATTTCCGCATCACCAAAGGGCGCTTCATCTTCACGCTGGAGGGAGTTGACCGTGTGGTGACGCCTGACGACCCAATGCCCGTTAATATCCCACCGCGCGCCCGCCATACATTCCGACCCGATGAGACCTATGATGGCGAGTCTGTCATTGAGATCAGTGCTTCACCTGAGGATCAGAGTGGGCTCAGTGAACGCTTTTTCAGGAATTTGTATAGTTATCTCGATGATTGTGAAAGGCAGGGTGTTGCGCCGAGTTTGCCTCAGTTGCTTTTGTTTCTTGATAGTTCGGAGACCAGTTTGGCATTGCCCGGACCGGCGTTTTTTTCGCAGTGGCTTAGTTGGGGATTGGGAGTCGTGATCGGGAGATGGTTTGGGCAATATGTTTTGGGTTATAAGGCGAGTTACCCAGAGTATTATGATGCCAAGTTGGCAAAGAAAGCTTGAGCTTGAAATTGAAGCCTAGGAGATGTTAATGCAATTTTTACTGGCTTATTCCATCGGGCATCTTGAGGGTAGATATGACATGAAGTGTTGTCAATGTTCAAAATTCATAAAGAAAGGCCAATCCATATCTGTAGCCTTTCAGGTATAGCGTACAGAGTAGTTGAAAAGTGGTAGTTGTACTTTTACCATATTTTATACTCTAAGATGCTTCATCGGGTAGAATAGGAGCCTCTGCCATACAGTGCATACTCAATGAAATGAAGTGACTCTAATTATTCATTTTCTTATCGTCAACCGAACGTCAACGGCCACATGTAAGGGTGAAGGCCTACGGCTATCTCTATCGTTGGTAAGATAGCCGTAGGCCATCTGTATGTAAGTAAATGTTCCGAGGAACTGTTGGACTTTATTATTCGTCCCCTAGTCTTTAGATATGCTGATCTCATATTCCTCACAGGCCAATGCACGCTGGAAGAGGCTGACCTAGGCACCTTGTGGCACGCTTACACACTCTATCTTCATTACCGGGCAGCCTTATCCATTCCTGACGCCGCTATGTATGTACATGTGGTGTTGTAGTACATATATCTTGCTCTATTACGAGTGTGTATTCAGATGTCTTACTATTATGCTACTAGGGACTTACTTGCTGGACAAATGTATCTGTACTCAAATGTTTGAGCTCAACAGCAAAACAGTAACAATCACTTACTACTGTACAGACTCATACACATTGTCATACGTTGTTATCATATCAAAGAAAATTGGTTGAGGAACGATATGACATCTAGACTGCAAATTTTCAAGAATGCATCGCTAACCCGCCTTGACACGGTACGACCCCCCGAAAAGCATGTACAAGGATAGCTTCGTCCTATGAGAAGGACTAACGTAGGCGAATAGTGGGGAGTCTTAGCCTTTAAGTCCCACCTTATCTCTGCATACAGTTATCAACAGCTATCTTTTTACTCGATCATATCAGTATCGAGTGATAATGGCCGCTGTGCAATCAACGAGGTAAGGGTATTGGACGCATGGCCAGAATCGCATTCTGTATCTATCACCATGCATGGTTAAGTACTTGACGACGTCTCTTTGCCTGTGCTTTGCTTTTTTCTTTTCCCTCTTTGTTTGTGACTTTTCTTCTTCTTTCGTGCTGTGTATAAAACTGTGATTCTTGATTGGAATTATCACTCAGGAAATTTCACTCAGTACGGTTTCCGCTCTTGGGCGTCACAATATTTCACTACAGACATCATGGCGATTGCCCCGCCATTGAACCAAGGCTGGGGATATGGAATTGTCCTTGGTCTTGGAGCGCTTTTTGCGTTCGGAATGGTCAGTGATTGAATATAACGCCTAACGAAAGATTGCAGCCATAACTAACATTTTCAAAGATTCTCGTGACCTTCATTCTCAAGCGCTACAACCATGAACTCCAAACGTCCGAAATGTTTAGTACAGCTGGTCGCACAGTGAAGTCTGGACTCGTAGCATCGGCCGTCGTTTCTTCCTGGACTTGGGCTGCTACGCTTTTGCAAAGTACGGGCGTTGCATATCGATATGGTGTCTCAGGACCTTTCTGGTATGCTAGTGGTGCTACCGTGCAAATTATCTTGTTTGCTACACTGGCTATTGAGTTGAAGAGAAGAGCTCCAAATGCTCATGTACGTATATCAGAATTATAATCCCTCTGGTGATTTTAATTGGAGTCTTCGCTAACTAGGGGATTATAGACATTCTTGGAAGTCATCCGAGCAAGATACGGCACCATGACCCATATGGTCTTCACAGTCTTCGGCCTCATGACCAATATTCTCGTCACTGCTATGCTTTTGACTGGTGGATCTGCTGTTGTCACTTCTTTGACAGGAATGCATACTGTGGCCGCCTGTTTCCTGCTCCCAATCGGTGTCATCATATACACCATGTTTGGCGGTATCAAGGCAACATTTTTGACTGACTATGTTCACACTGTCATGCTACTGATCATCATTTTTGTTTTTGCCTTTACCGCATACTCTACCAACGAGAATCTCGGCTCACCAGGTGTAGTCTGGGAGCTTCTCAAGAAGGCATCGGCGGACCACCCCGTCTCGGGCAATGCAGAAGGCAGCTACTTGACCATGCGATCCCAAGAGGGTGCCATCTTCTTCGTCATCAACCTTGTAGGCAACTTCGGAACCGTCTTCTGCGACAACGGATACTACAACAAAGCCATTGCAGCCTCTCCAATTCACGCCCTTCCAGGATACGTCTTTGGTGGTCTGGCCTGGTTTGCAGTTCCCTGGCTCTGCGCCACGACAATGGGTCTTTCGGCTCTTGCCCTGGAGGGCAACCCCGTCTTCCCAACCTACCCAGACCGTATGTCCAGCGCAGACGTAACAGCAGGTCTCGTTCTTCCTTACGCAGCCGTTGCCCTTCTTGGTAAAGGCGGTGCCGTAGCAACGCTCCTCATTGTTTTTATGGCCGTGACATCCGCCACGTCCTCTGAGCTCATTGCCGTCTCCTCCATCTTCACCTACGACATCTACCAAACTTACTTTAAGCCAGACGCCTCAGGAAAACGCCTCATCTACATGGCGCACGCGATGGTTATTTTCTTCGGTATGTTCATGGCCGCTTTCTCGACAGGCCTCTACTACGCCGGCATCTCAATGGGCTACTTATACCTCATGATGGGAGTAATCATCTCCTCCGCCGTTGTCCCCGCCACCCTGGCACTGATGTGGGCTGGGCAAAACAAATGGGCCGCAACGCTCTCCCCACCCCTCGGCCTCTGCTGCTCTCTGATCGCCTGGCTCGTGACCGCCAAGAAGGAGGGTGGTAACCTCTCCGTCGCCTCCACCGGTGCAAACAACCCCATGTTGGCAGGCAACGTCGTCGCTCTCCTCAGCCCCCTCATAATCATCCCCATCTTTACCGCTATCTTCGGCCTCGCCCACTACGACTGGCAATCCATGGCTGCCATCCGCAAGGGTGATGACCACGATCTCGCGGCCTCAGCTGGCGTCGATCTCGAACTCGTGCCCGGCATGACCAACCACAGTGACGCAGAGCAACGAGAGGAACAGCATAAGCTCCTCCGCGCGTCTAAGATTGCGAAGTCATTGACAGTCTTCCTCGCTCTCTCACTGCTTATCCTCTGGCCGATGCCCATGTATGGCTCTGGATATATCTTTAGCAAGAAATTCTTCACTGGGTGGGTTGTCGTCGGCATTCTGTGGCTGTTCTTTAGTTTCTTCGTTGTCGGCTTGTTCCCGCTCTGGGAAGGCCGCGGAAGTATGGCGCGTACCTGTAAGGCCATGTGGTTGGATATCACCGGGAAGCAACATCCTAAGACTGCAAGGAGAAAAGACCGTGAAGAGAGGGAGGCTGAGGCTGAGGCGGTTGTTGTTGAGGGGAGAGAGAAGGAAGGGGCAAGAGAGAGTGCAGAGGGGAGTGATGGAAAGGAGGTGGACGAGAAGACCGCTGTTGCTACTGAGTAAAAGTTTTAGTGTGTGAGTTAGGCTGGGATGGATGAATAAATGGGCGGTTGTTTTCTTTATGATACCATTGGTTGGACAGGTTAGTTTAAAATAATATGTTGTTTTTGAAGTTATGATCCGTCTGCCTGATGCGAATTTGATGCTGGGATTGTTAATTTGACAGCTAAAGAGTAATTTGGTGTAGGCAAGACGTTGTCACAAGATGCCATATGTGTTTTCGAGTGTTGTAGTTTATTGGTTTAGTCACAAATGGCTCTGTGAAAGACAAAGAACTACCTAAGTCGCTGAACTCGAGAAAGCAAGTGTAAGAGCTCATAGTGCCAGCGCACCCAATTTTTTACTCAGACTCTCCTCAAACCCGCTGACTCCACTCCCTAATGCTTTCAAATTCCCATTCCTAAGAACAAATACCTCTCGTCTCCTCCCCTCTTCCTCCTCATCATCTCCATCCACATCCTCCTCCTCCTCAAGCTCCCCCTCAACGACCGCTCGAATCAGATACCTATCGTGACTAACCAGCAGAATCCCCCCATTCCACCCCCTCAGCGCCTCCATAAGCGCCTTAACAGTATGAAAGTCCAAATGCGTCGTAATTTCATCCAAAATCAACAACTGCGGTTCCTTCCAAACAATAATCGCCAACGCAAGCCTCACCAACTGACCACCCGACAATTTATCCACAGGAACATCACTTGCCGTCCGGCCAGGCAATCCCAGACCGCCCAAAAGGCCCCTACATTCAGCCTCACTGAGAGCATCACCAACATCCTTCATCAACAAACTCAGCGCCGTAAGCCCCGGATCCGCCGCACCGACCTTCCGCAGCTCCTCAACAGCATGCTGGCTATAATACCCAAGCCGTAGTCTCGGATGGCGCGTGACAACGCCCTTGGACGGCTTATACGTATCGACAAGCACCTTAATAAGCGTCGACTTGCCACTACCATTCAAGCCCACGATGCCGACACGATCGCCCTCATGAATAACAAAACTCACATCTTCCAGCGTCGGCTTCGATGCGCTCTTGTACTTGAGCGACACGTTCTCCAGCGAGATCAGCGGGCCGGGGAAGCGCAGCTCGGGCGCTGGCGGCAGGTAGATGGTCACGCCCCTCTCGTCGGGCGGGATGTCGATGTCGCCGCGCGAGTGCAGGTGGAAGCCCTCGCGGTCGCGGTTCAGCTTGAAGCGCCCGCCATTGGCATTGACCGTCATGCCCATGCGGTCATCCAGCTTCTTCTGGCGTGACTTTGCTTGGCGCTGTTTGTTCTCGTCGCCGGCTGCGCGGCCCGCTTTCATGTTCTGGGCGATTGTCTTCTCCATGTGCGCGCGCTGCTTGTCTTGCGCGTCCTTCATGCGGCTGAGATGCAGTTTCTTGGAGCGGAGATCGGCTTCGTAGGCGCTGATGTTGCCGCGGAAATAGGTCAGCGTGTGGTCTTTTAGGATGATGATTTCTTGGCACACTGCGTCGACGAAGTCACGATCGTGGGAGACGAGAAGGATGGTGGCGTTTTTGGATGAGCGCATGTCAATGAGGTATTTTTGCAGCCAGAGAATACCATAGAGGTCGAGGAAGTTTGTGGGCTCGTCGAGGATGAGAATGTCAGATTCTGAAAGGAGAACACTTGATAGTGCTGTGCGCATTCGCCAGCCTCCTGATAGACTGGTGACGGGCTTGGCTATGGTCTCAGGAGAGAAGCCTAGACCAGCCAAGATTTGAAGAGCTTGTTTCTCGAGTTGGGCCATCTTTGCGGGTTCAAATTGTGACTGTAGTTCCCCGAGCATTTCGATTGCTTCTTGAGTTTCTTCTTTTACGGCAACCTCATTGATATCTTCTTCTTCGAGGCGTTTTGCAGATTCTCTTACCGTCTCTTCGAATGCTGTAAGAGCCTTTCGAGCTTGCATGCCTCTGGTACCACTTCGGAGTCTTGCGTCCTTATCCAACTCGAAGAGTTGCTTCTCTAGTTTCTGATGTTGAATCTTCCGTAAGGCTCTTACCGGTGCAAATTGATCGGACGTCTCCTCAAGTGATTTCGACAGTAAGTCAATCGTAGGTTGAACATCGTTAACAGCAGTTGCCGTATCAAGGACATATTTCAACACTGATGGTGGATTCCGGGGATTTGACCCAGAAATTCCAACCAAAGCATTGTCCCCTGTTTGCTGGAGGAGTGATATCCTAGTTTTCAGTGGAATTCCTGGGATGAGCTTCTCTGCTATTGCACGGAGTATGGCTAGTTGAAATATAATTTAGTTGAGTCTTTGAGTATGAGCATCCAAACCTACTCGATTTTCCAGTTCCATTGCGTCCGACCAGAGCATAGTGAATACTTGGTTTCAGCTTCAAAGTTGCGTTTGTAAGGATTTCTAAGCCTTCCCCTCTAGCTTTGCCCTTTGTTTTGGTAGAGGCCCCAGACTCGGTGGATTTGATCGTGATACCCAAGCCAGCGATATCAAGCTTCACATTATGTCAGAAGATATCAAGCATTGCATAATTTTGGCATACCTCTTGATAAACTGGCGATTCGATGTGAAATCGGGTCTGTTTACACGTGACCAGGATTGTGGCAGCACTTTGGGTGGGGGAGGTCATTGTGAATGAAAAGAGAAGACTGAATGGGTGGAATTGAGCGCGCAAGTTACAGAAAAGCAGAGATAGATACGGGGTTCAAATGGGTATCGCAACTGCAGAACGAGGGGAAAGTGATAATTCTTCCGTTAAACATATCAATTGTACTTATGATGATCAACTCCTATTCCTCAGCCCGTTGTACACGGGAATTAGTCTGCGGTGGTTGGACGTCGTTCAACATTTTTGTGTACGCGGACGTCAGTCTGACTAGCTAGAAAATGAGTCACATAGTCCATCACCCGTCTTAGTGACTTGATTTGGAGAGCGCCAAGTTACTGGATGGAGTCAAGGGGCCTTGAGGTTGGATGCAATGGCTGAAGAGGCCATGTTTGATTTGAAAGTCAATCAGTGAGGAGTGGGAATGGGGAATGAGTAAATAGTAATTGAGCAGATAAGCCAAGAATTAAGATAATTGAAGGAAGTAAAAGAAGCAGTTTAATTAGTTTAATAAATAATTGAAAGAAGAAAACAATAAATGTATGAGTCACAGGTGAGTTACACCAGTTGTATTTGATTGCACATTGCACATTGCACCATTACCATCACCGACCGAAGAGCGTTCAGTGGTGGAGTGCACGGTGTGTAATCAATACGGACTCTGCACATACCCACCACACATACCGTCCATGTACTGTGTACCTGCTTAGCCATGTATGTGCCACTATACGACATGTATATGCTACATGTATATGTACATATGTACATACTTACTCTTACATTACTAGTGATTACCCCTCGTATCAAACGGCCCTTCCTCCCCCACCACCTATCAAGACCACCAAGCCGGCAATCTATCGACCCGCAATCAGCCTCGTCCAGCAAGGGCAGGTAGAAAGGCGTAAGAAAGACAAGTGAAGACGAGTAAAGGTGAGTAAAGGCCAGTCAAGGCCAGTGAAAGCGAGTGAAAGCGCCAGCCTCCAAAACCAAATCTCTCCCCCAAGACCCAATCAGCATCCCATATCCACCCCCAAGCTCCATCGCGTCATCCACCCAGATCTTATCGCGTGCGACAAAGCACCAAAGTGCCTTGCCTAGCACTGATTTCGGAGTAATCAAATGCTGATACAATAATGCAGATCCGTCCCGACATCACCATGGAATCCAGCCCTTCAACTCATCGCGGCAACGCCTTTTCGCTTTCCCGCTTCTTCTCTTTCCCGTGAAAACTTTGTGTGTATGGCGCGTGTGACTCTAGACGCTTTGAAGCGGACGTTAGCTAAGACCAAAGCTAAAGCGAGTATCAAGAAACAAAAGATGCAGGTCAAAGAGAACCCGCTTAACCCCACCGACGGTGAGCTCAAGGACGTGAATCGCAAAGCTGATGCTGCTGAGCCCGCTCAGGGAATCATCTCTGCTTTGCCAGCCTCAAATCATGCCATCCAAGCAGAAAACCAAATCACCATAACGCAGTCGGCAGAAGATGGCTCTTTTGATGTGTGGCATGTCGATATCTCCCCGCACGCCAAAGAATCCCAATCAGCCGAAGACATAGAAAAGGCCTCGAAAAGTAAAAAGATATCCTCCTGGTTCACTCTTCGGAGGACACGCTTTGCTCGTGCAACACCACCAGAACGACTAGATCAAAACTTGTTGAAGGCACTACCTCCTCACCTTTCCATTCCGCGATCCGAAAATGGCGAACCGAATATACACGTTATAGTCTCAACGAAAAGCGGGACAGGCGATGCGCCTCAATATTTCAAGGATATCTTGAAACCACTATTGGAAGGAGTTGGTCTCGAGTCGAGTGCCTACAACCGCCTAGATACCTCATGTGCAGAAAGTGTGAAGGACTTCGCAAGAGATGTGCTACTGGAGAGGGCAGACAGAGGGGAGGATCAGACGGTGATACTACTGAGTGGTGATGGAGGCATAGTTGATCTTCTAAATGGTCTTCTCGAAGAGAAGATCCGATCCAAGTTTGTTCCCTTCCTATCCCATCCCATCACCAATCACCCTCTAACATTGCCAGAACCTACCGCAGACCAAATGTCTGTCTCCTCCCTCTAGGAACCGGCAACGCGCTCTTCCACTCCACATATCGACATACAACCCCCAGCCAAGCCATCGGCCTCCACTCGCTCCTCCACGGAACTGCGAAGCCCCTCCCTACATTCAAAGCAGTCTTCTCACCCGGCGCCCGCATCCTCCGCAACGAAGGCCAGGATGCTGTGCCACTTGGCTCGAAGAATGCGCTCTACGGTGCCGTGGTGGCTAGTTACGGATTTCACGCCACATTAGTCGCTGACAGCGACACGGTCGAATACCGCAAGCATGGCGCAGCAAGGTTCCAGATGATTGCAAAGGATCTACTGTATCCTGAGAAGATCGGTGATGAAGAGCAGGGCCCGCATGCTTATAAGGCGAAGGTTACACTTTACAAGGATGCGGAACAGAATGATGATGGGGTGCTGGAAAGGGAAGTTGTGCTTGAGCGTAGGGAACATGGCTACATCCTCGCCTCGCTGGTCTCGAGTCTGGAGGAGACGTTCACTATCAGTCCGCTCAACGAGCCGCTCGAGGGCCGTCTTCGCCTCTGCCAGTTTGGTGCATTGAGTGCTGAGAAGACGATGGAAATTATGACGAAGGCTTATGATTCCGGCAAACACGTTGATATGGAAGAGGTCGGGTATGAGGATGTACGGGGTATTAGAATTGATTTTGAGGAGGAGGATGAGCGCTGGAGAAGGGTCTGCATTGATGGGATTATCGTGAGGCTTGAAAAAGGAGGTTGGATGGAGGTTAGGAACCTAAAAGAGGGTGGAGAGGCCCTTGAAGTTATTACGACTGTGTAAGTGTGGTTTAGAAGGGGGAGGCCGGCTGCGTATTTCAATACCCTCGGAGTTGTGGTAGACTGGGTGGGCTATTTGAGCGCGGCAAAGTATATACGTTTTTACTTTGGAGGCATGACCTGGGAATTCATATTATTTGGTAGGCTTAGACTTTTATAGTAATCAATATGATTTCTTTCGACCTTGTTGAATAAGTTCTTTTCCGATAATTGGGTGCTTCGATGTGACGAATAAAAAAGAAGGGGATATGTATTTTATTCAAAATCAAATTATCAAAATAATTCCCAATGAGAAAAATATTATTAATTTACAAAGTTGTATTCTTATTCTCTTTCATCTGCCAATTTTTAATTTAATTACCCCTCCTCCAACCCTAATTGCCACAATCCAATTATTATAACCCCGCATTCCCTAACATCATGATGCATCTCCAGGCCTTACCCCAGAAAGGTCATCAGTCGCTATACACTCTCCAGGTAGCGAAACTTGGGCCACGGACGACCGAGAACCGAGGCGGAAGAGAAAAAAAATTAAAAATTCGCTGGCAAACGCCCGACGAAAGAAAATTTTAGGGATGTAACGGCGTACTTAATAAAGGTCTACTGCACCACTGCATGCTAAGTACTAACTAACCTACCAGCACATTGACTTTTTGAAATTTTTATTTTTCATTGCAACTCTTCTTCTTCATCTATTTCGGGTGCTGTCATGCTCATTGTTGATGCTGGATGAGGTTCTTGCATCTTATTTTATTTGGAGGTTGTTTTGCTTATGCTTATACATTTGTGCTTCTCATTACCTTCTATTCTTTTCGGGAGACTTGAGTACTTTTGGGTGCTTGAGTACAGTGGTGCAACGCCCAGGACCACTGTATCATAGGAGACCTTCGAATAATTTGTTGTGGTTTGTGATTATAGTCTCCGATAACGCTCCTCTCTCCAACAAATCCGGCACTTTGGCGGAGTGGTTAACGCGATGCCCTGCTATCTATTCGTTCTGCGATAGAAGCCGGTAGGCATTTCCTTCGGGAGCGTGTGTTCGAATCACACAGGTGTCGATTTCTTTTTTTGCTTTTATTGTATTGCAATGTTTCTTTTGCTCTGTTCTTGTGAGGGAGATGGGTGATGAGATTCATGGATGGGTTGGAGTGGTTTGTGGTGCTCTTTTTGGCTGAGTGAGGGAATGGTAAGCGAGGTTGAGGAGGGAGTTGAGAGTCTCTTGACTTGAAGATGTGAATGAGTAATGGTGGATTTCCGCTTCATTTGCATACAATGAATATGCAAAAGAGAGGAGTTTGAGAGATCATCGTTTGCTATAAACCGTGAAGGTACATGTACAGTGTGCAGTTCGCATATTCCTGCAAATTGGGTCTGGAGCATATCGTGCTCAACTTCAGCGTCCAAGCCACCACTTTATTCGATAAGTCACAGACTGCCCTCTACTATTATCAGGTAGACACACACTTCTTGATGAGTTTGACCTACCATTAAATGGTAGTTCAAAATGATAAAAGGTAGATAGTGAGAGCTGTGTGAGCACTCTTTCGACTAGGAGTTGAATTACCTTATAAGATGTGGATATTGCCAAAGAGATCGCATGATCTTCACTTTAATGACAATTAAAAATGTAATAAGCAATCAAAATTCGGCAATCTCATAGTTTTTAAGAAATGCTATAAATGGGTCACATCACTATATGTGTTCTATATGACATACTGGAGTAAGTTGAAAGTGGTGTTGTACTCTTAGACGTTGCGAAAAACGTTACTGGATCTTATAAGTGAGATATGAATTATGGTATTATTTCTCAAAACTAATAAGTCAAGTTTCAGAACTGCCACTGGCTTTTACTGCGTATAATCAAAAAAGTGATATTATGTACATGTAGAATAAGGTATATCTGCACTACGTACCTTATGTTGATGCTCAAGAAGGCTGCGGGAGCTAGCCTCGTTGGTTAGAGCTCACCCAACCTCGCCAAGCATTCACAGGTGCTGTCGCGAACTTCATCGACGCGCAGAACAGTTTGCGACAACATCAACAGTGTCGACTCCTGCACTATCAACCTACCATTATTTATCCTCAATCGAAACCCACCGAAAAGCATTAACATAATCGATTAAGTCTTGAACTATCGTCATGGCGTCTCAAATGTTGACGAGCGCGGACAAGCCTCACGATCAGACCTACGGAGGAGGCATGTAATTAGATGACTCAATCGTGACTTCGACTAACATTTGGAATCAGATGAGGTATCAGCTCTTGTTCTCGATCCAGGATATTCCGCCACACGCGCTGGTTTCGCTGGAGAGGATGTTCCAAAATCAGTCCTTCCTTCATACTATGGTAGAACCAGTAACAAGGAAACATTACTTTTTGGTGACAACTCGATACACACCCCAATAGACGACCTCGAAATTCACAACCCTATGGGCAAAGACGGTACAGTGGAGGATTGGGATGTTGCTCCAAAGCTTTGGGAGTACGCGATTACCTCGCGTCTTACCAGCTTCAAACCATCAGACCCAGCCACGAATGGCTTGAACGACCCTTCAGACGATTTGGATGTTAAGATGGAGTCCGTGGAGAACAATGAGAAGCCTCTGGAGGAGCATCCACTATTAGTCACCGAGACCGCCTGGAACCAACCTAAGTCACGAGAGAAGGCCATCGAAATCGCAATGGAGTCATGGGGATGCCCGGCTTTCTGGTTGGCACGAAATGGAGTTTTGGCAGCTTTCGCAGCAGGAAAGGCTACGGCTCTCGTTGTGGATGTAGGAGCTTCCACTGTATCGATTACACCCTGCCACGATGGTCTTATCCTCAAGAAGGGTATCCAAAAATCACCATTAGCTGGAAACTGGCTCTCATCTCAAATCAGAGCTCTTTTCGCCGCACAAGAACCAAAGATCAACCTTACTCCACATTTCATGATTGCTTCAAAGACGCCAGTTGATGCAGGAGCACCAGCCGATGCTAAATACCGTACTTTCAAAACCCCACCAACTGCTTCATTTAGAGCATTCGAGGAAGAGCGTATCTTCACCGAGTTCAAGGAATCCGTTGTTCAAACTTGGCCTGGCCCAGGTAAACTCAGCTCTGGAACTGCAACAGGAACTACAAATGAAGAGTTTGTCAAGACTCAGCCTGGACGAGTATTTGAGATGCCAGATGGAGCAAATCAAATGTGGAGCGCCGACAGATTTAGAGTGGCAGAGGGTATGTGGGACGAGAAGGCCGCTTTCCCTGCCTCATCGGAATTTACTCCAACTAAGGCCCAGACGATTCCTGAGATGATCAAGGCTTCACTGCTCGCTGTGGATGTTGATATTCGTCCAACGTTACTTCAACATATCGTCGTCACCGGAGGAACATCTTTGACTAGTGGATTTGTGGATCGCCTCAACAGCGAGTTGACAGCCATGTATCCTGGAATGAGAGTTAAGATTCAGGCTGCTGGTTTCACTAGCGAGAGAAGATTTGGTAGCTGGATTGGAGGAAGCATTCTTGGTAGTTTGGGAACATTCCACCAGATGTGGATTTCTAAGAAGGAGTACGAGGAATTCGGCGCAAGTGTGGTAGAGAAGAGATGCAAGTAATGAGATGGCATGAAAAGTCCTTATGATCGAGATACACCGGACAAGGGGCGTTAGGAGTTTTAATAGCTTAAGAGAAGTAGGTATCTTGATAGAACATTACGCAAATTGCAAGTAGATCTACCAGCCTTTCCACCTTGGCCATACATCCACGATCTCATCCTCTTTACCTTCCACACTTGAGTCCACAATGAGATACCATCCGTATCCCGCTCCTGCAACGCAAGCATGGTTCGGCCAGATTCTGAGCTTTTGTCCAATTTCAAGCTCGTCTTCAGCTCCTATATCTCCATTCCAGGTCAAGACCCCATGTTCCTGACTAATTTTACCTACCTGCCAACCAGTATGATTCTCAGGATAACCCTCCGGCTTTGCAGCTGAGGGTATATTCCAATCACTAA
Source organism: Allantophomopsis lycopodina (assembly GCA_024752465.1). Taxonomy (NCBI): domain Eukaryota; kingdom Fungi; phylum Ascomycota; class Leotiomycetes; order Phacidiales; family Phacidiaceae; genus Allantophomopsis; species Allantophomopsis lycopodina. The sequence goes on from CP103018.1 coordinate 1,449,246, forward strand.
CCATACCCCATCCAGGGTAAGCCTTGCAAGGCTCTCTCCCCAACGCCATACTTCCAGCTGCAATCAAAGCCTCCGGTCGACCACCCTGACCTCGTCCAGGGTAAATACTAATAACCTCTACGACCACCGAAATTGCAATGTCGCCCCAATTGCGTATAGAGTCGGGAAGAGCATGGGTAGCAAGCTGCTGTATATCCAAGATAGGATAGACTCCAGCATGCAACTCCACACCGCAATCATCGTCGCGGATTCTCTGCACAGTAGCCCGGAGAGCATGGATTGCATTGCTCGCCTCCACGGTCTCCTCATCCTCAGGAACAAGCATGTTCCTCACAGACGTTGTGCTCGGCGTTGCGCCCACAGACAGCGTGAGCTTTTTGCCCGGCGCAATGGTCCGCACGGCTTCGGCGGTCACTAGCAATGCCTCGAACTCCTGGCGGAGGTAATCCAATGCTGTTGCGCGTGTCGAGCCGGAGTAGCTATGCCCTGCGTGCGCAAACAGACCCGTGAGCACGGCGTGCCCTTGCGTTTCGGCTTCGAGAACAGATGCTATCACCCCCAGGGCTTCCTCGCTGTCGGGCAATACTCCAGCTCGGTGGTAGCCCATGTCGATCTTGATGTAGATGTTGGGCTTGTGGCCTGAGAGCTCGTGGATACGAACTACACCGGGGAGCTGTGCGGAGTTGTCTATGAATACTGAGAGACTGTTGGGGCCGAGGACCTTCAGTATGGAGGCCAGGCGGGGTGGTGCCGAGGGAGGGAGGGGGAGACCATAGAGGAGCTGTTTTGTCATTTAGTTTGGGACTTGATATGCATCATCATGGAATGATGGCTTACGTTCACTTCTCGTCCTGAAGCTTGATACTTTCGGAGGAGGGGGAGGAGATTCTCTGCCTCGAGGATTGTAGAGACGATGACATTGGCTGGTGCTGACCCAGGGCCAACTTGGAGCTCTGTGAGCTCTGTGGTCTAGAAATAGAATTAGTTATTGTGATTATATTAAACACTGTGATGGGTTTTAGCAAGCTTTGAGATAAAGTTATGATGTATCATAAGTATTATATTCTACATATTGTTCCTCAAACTTATTGGAACTGCTTTGATGAACTAAACATCACTGCATTTTCCGCATAATCAAAATTAAACTTCTCGAAAAAAACAAAAACCATGAAATATCGAAGCCTTACTTTGTGGGTCTTGATATGAGCTCTCCAGCCAAAGTCCAAGTCTTGAACTGCTTGAAGCATGTCATTGCAGTTACGCTTCACTTTGCTGAGATCCAGCACAACTGCTGGAGTTGGAACATCTTTGATTGATTTTCCGACGAACACACTTTGTAGATCTGATTTAGTCAAAGATGGATAGAGGAGATTCGTAGCCATAATGAGTAATTAACTGTGATGATTAGATAGCTATAATGGGAATATTTGTTTGAAATTGGAATGCGAATATGCGGGCTTGTGAATAATCAATCATCCCCACGTTGCAAGGCTATGGGAGGGGTTTGAGGGATCTTAGGTAAGGTATGAGGTACCTTGAGATATTTGCAATGCTATCCACCTTTACTTTTCCTTGTAATAAATACATCCGTCTGGCAAGAATTCAAGATATCTTCAAAGTATCCGCTAAAGTTTGCATTATATATTATATCCTCTCCTGCATCTCAAAAAGATGTCTCGAATCTCATTGCTACATCATCTTCACGTGACCCAGCCTTGCAGTTTACGCGTTCGTGATTCGTCAACGCGAGCTTCTACGCTGTTCAGCATCAACCATTGCCGCATTATTACATGCGATTCATTATCAATCTAGCATTGCTCAACCGTTGTCGCAAACTCTCTAAAACAACTCTCAACGCTCAAAAACGCCTATACGACCTCCATTACACACCAAGTGCACCATAGCTTTCGTTACGTGCGATTTCGAGTAAGAGTAACCCATGGTAACAATCTCTTACGACCAATACGCGTGGTGAGCTGTGGAGGAGCCCAGCTATAGCGACCACACGTCAAGATGGCGAACGACGAACTTGAAGATATATCGAAGTTTGGTGAGGAGGACTGGGCGCGACAGGAAGCTGAAGATGAAAATAACCTACAGAAGCTGTTAGCAGCTGCTGAAAATGGTGAAGATACGGCGATCTTCGATAACAGTCGACCATTCGACCAATCTGGAAAGGCAGACGATGCGGAGGATTTCGAAGATATTAGCGATGACGATCTTCCAGATGAAGAAGAAGGCCCAAGTACTCGCGAGAATGATGCGCCGGATCTGATGGACGATGGACTCTTTCACGAAGATGATGATCTCTTTGGAGAAGGACCATCTTCGCCTATGGAACATCACGAGCAGGACGAAACTCAACCACAGGACTCTGTAAAGACCGAGGTATTGAGCCCAGAGGCTATTGGAGAAGGACTGAGTCTTCCGGGCATGAGCGCAACCCCCGACTTTCGCGATGTCAACTTCGATCCCGAGCCAGTACTACATCAATATGGAAACCAAGACTTGTCTATTCCAGCACCGGCCGAGTCTGCGGAGGATCTCTTTCACCAAACGTGGCCGACATACAAAAAGGGTGTTATTATCAATTGGAGTGAACTCTTACCTCCTAAGAATGCTCATTATATCCCAAAGGCACCGCTCAAAGTCCCAAAGCCTCTCAACCCTACAAAGGTCAGCCTTGACCTAGCCACCGACCAAGAACGATCCTTTAGAGTTGCAGGACCAGCTACGATTCCTCTACACCAGCGCACTGCACATGCGGAGGCACAAGGGCTTGTGGCAATTGTTGAAGAGTTATCCGAGGAGAAGAGTGAGGAGGAAGACCTCGATTGGGATGTTCCTTCCAGCTCGGAAAAGATTGGGGGATACACATTTGCGGATATTGAAATGCTCTGTGATGACTGGGATTCGAAGATTGACCCACCATCACCAGAGCCTATTGTGGAGGAGCTTCCAGACGCACCTGCGGATGCCGAGGAGGATGATTGGGAAAGGATGTTCCAGCCCACGGCAAAGAAACAAAAAGTCGCAAATGTGGAAACGGACTTTTTGAATGCTCCTCAATTTGCTGTACCGTCGTTCGATGATTTTGAACGAGCTACCGCTCGGGTGGCCAAGCGTGTTTATCTTGACCTGAACGATCCTCATCTTCTTGTAGATATGCATGCTCAGCAACCTGCTGCTAAGAGAGCACGATTGGGTGGAAATTTCAGACGCGGTGGTAATGGTATTGTCACAAAGTCGCTGAATCAACGATTCAATATCTCGAATGATGAAGCATACGATGCACTTAAGGAGAACCACCAGAGCAAGGTCCGTGCTACTATTGGCAACCCTTCAGTCGACCACAGTATGCCTGCACTTAAACTACAGTGGCCATACTACAGAGTCAAGCTGCATACCAAGGAAGCTCGTGCTTTCCATCGACCTTCTCTCAAGTTCAACAAGTTTATGAACCAACCAATTACTTTCTCAAAAGCCGGACATCGGAAGCGCAAGCATATCAAGGGGCTCAAAACACAAGAGATTTTCAAAGAATCCAAAGACTTGTCACTTGCCGATAACTCGACTGCTACTCTGTTCGAATATTCGGAGGAATACCCAACAGTATTATCAAACTTTGGTATGGGTAACAGAGTCATTAACTACTATCGCCGCAAAGACGACAATGATGCTACGCGCCCCAAGTTAGAGATTGGAGAGACAAATGTACTTTTGCCAGAAGACAAGTCTCCTTTTTCAATCTTTGGTACCGTTGATCCCGGCGAGACCGTTCCCACCCTTCACAACTCCATGTTTAGAGCGCCTATCTTTAAGCAAGCTCCAAAGAACACGGATTTCCTCTGCATTCGTAGTAGTACAGGTGTTCTTGGTACAACTTGGCATATACGCAATATTGATAATATTTATGTTGTTGGACAACAATTTCCTTCGGTTGAGGTACCGGGTCCTCATTCTAGAAAATACACCACTGCTGCGAAGAATCGTATGAAGATGATTGGATTCCGTCAGATCAAACACAGCACCAACAACGCTTTGAGAATCGGCAATATCACAGCCCACATTGCCGAGAGTACGGATATGCAAAACAGGCAAAAACTCAAGGAATTCCTTGTTTATCACAAGGATGAGAAGCTTTGGAAGATGAGACCTGGTGAGCCGGTCCCTGACGAGGAGCAAATACGTTCAATGGTTAAGCCTGAGGATGTCTGTCTCATTGATGCTATGCAAGTTGGTACACGTCATTTGGAAGATGCTGGTTATGGGAAGACAGAGGCTGGAGATGAGGATGCCGATGAGGGCAACGAAGGTGAAAGTCTTGAGCAACAATTGGCACCTTGGAAGACTAGCAAGAACTTCCTGGAAGCATCCGCTGACAAGGCAATGTTGCAACTTTATGGTGAAGGTGATCCTTCCGGACGCGGCCTTGCTTTTAGTTTCATCAAGACATCTATGAAGGGTGGATTCCTCGAACACAGACAAGGACCACAAATGACCTCGGAAGATGCTATTGCCCGTGAGCGGAAAGCAAATGGTGGACACAAATACAACGTCGATAAGCAGAACGCAGCCTATAGGGAGGCCATTTCCGACATTTGGGAGAAGCAAAAGCAGACGCTATCTAACCAGGCAGAAGACACTGACATTGAACCCGACGATGACCGTCGTGATGAGATGGAGGATAGCATTGCACCTACTCCTTCTGCGGCGACGCCAGCTTTCTTTGATGACTCGGCAAGTATGATAAGTAAATTCAGCGCTGCAGGTGGAGGTAAAGTCATGAGAATCACTCGACAGGTCAAGAACAAATTCGGACAAGTTGAAGAAGTCTCAGAGATCATTCGTGATCACCGGGTCTGGAGAGAATACCAGAAGCGCCGTCATGCATTGGACGCAGAGAACACTGAGTATGTGCACATTCTTAGCTGTGTCATCGAGCTTTTACTGACTTTCGTAGTGTCTACAAGGTTCAACTCACTGGAGATGTTGAGCATGACAAAGCTGAGCGAGCACGGTAAGCAAGAATATGAATCGCTTCTAAGTTTGTATACTAATAATCTCAAAGTGTTCTCAAAGAACTTAAGCGTCTCGAGCGAAACAAGGAACGTCGCCACGCTCGCGAGAAGCAAAAGGGTATTTACGTCCCAAGTGCCGCTGATGCAGCAGGATCTCCCAGCGAAACACCTGCACCGGCTGAGAAGGTTGTTATTGGCACTACACGCAAGTGTGCCAACTGTGGCAAGGCTGGTCACATCAAGACAAACAAAAAGTACTGCACCGACTGCGAATGATTCCCTCCCCACCTTTACCCCTTTCATTACCCCTCCCCCCTATTTGCACTTTATTGCCCTTGGCTAACACAATCACCTCAAGACTTTGTCCAATGCTTAACGGCACGATGAAGCCAGAAGATAGCGCTCCGGATCACGGTTTCGGTGCTGTTACTGCCCCTGCTTTCCCCTCTTAGATACATACTTTCGAGCCCTTCGCGATCGCCGAGTTCCCCGTACCCCGACCGTTTACGTTTTTTCCTTCATAACCTTAGATCCTTGCACGAGCGACGTGCGAACGAGAGGAAAACTGTTTTAGTTCTGTTATGGTTTGCATGATGGTAGTTTTGGAGTTGTTGGGCCTAGTTTTGGCATGTGGCATGCATCATGGTAATGGCGTTTATGGCATAAGATCCCCGCGGGTTGATCAAAGAAAATTGTCCCATAGGTCTCAAAAGGAGATATGCTTAACGAGCAAGGAAATGCACGAATTAGTAATGCGCGATCAATTTGGTGAAAACATTCTTGACCCCTCATTTCTTGGCCAGAAAGTGTCTGAACTCTGTTGATTTAGTAATCGCGGAATGAAAGCGATGCTGAGTAAAAGGAAGTTCCGCAACTAGTAGTATCTTATTTGTGATTGCAATCACATCAAGAGATTCTAGATTTCCCTTAGATTATTGTGTTCGTTTGTTCTTCGCACATTGAATATCCTCATGGCGATCCCACTTATCGATAAGCGCTTTATGTCAATCCCACTTCTGCGGGGTAAGTAAGGTATCTCGAGCATCAACATCTCCACATGACATCACCCGATTATCTGGCGGAAGTATTGAAAGTTCATAAAAAGCCAATCGTGTCCCCAGCAACAGTTAACAATTGAACCTTGATACCAGCCTTCCAAAAGCACAACCTAAAAGGCCAGTGACCCCAAAAAAACAATATGGTAGCCTCAGAAGATCTCCCCGTATGCACAGCATGCGGCACGCAATTCGACGACACCACCACAAAGAGCTGCTACATCTGCGACGACCCACGCCAATTCATCCCCAAAGCAGGCCAATCATTCACCACGCTCTCAACCCTCCGCGCCAGCAAATCCCACTCTAACAAATTCCTCCCCTTCCACGACGACCCCCGCTTCATCTCCATCGTCACCGAGCCAAAATTCGCCATCGGTCAGCGCTGCATCCTTCTCCGCACCCCCGCCGGCAACGTCCTCTGGGACTGTGTCGCCTACCTGGACGATGAGACTATCCGTACTATCTCAGATCTGGGAGGCATCGCTGCTATTGTTATCTCTCATCCTCATTACTACACTACCCATCTTGAGTGGGCTAAGGCCTTTGGCGCCAAGGTGTATATGGCTGGCGAGGATCAGCAGTGGCTAAGCCGTGTGGATGAGGTCTCTGCGCGGGCATTTGTGGATCAGGATGTGTTGGAGATTGAGGTTAGGGGCCGTAGCACGGGCGTCAAGGCTATTAAGCTCGGTGGGCATTTCCCTGGCAGCTTGGTGTGTTTGTGGGAGGGCCGGTTGTTGATTGCGGACACGCTGGTGACGATTCCTAGCGCTTATTATCATGTTGATCGGCTGCCTGGTACGTCGAGTTATTCGTTCATGTGGTCTATCCCGAATATGATCCCGTTGGGCCCGGATGCTATGTTGGGGATGTGGAGGGTGTTGAAGCATCATAGCTTTACGAGCACGCATGGGGCTTTTGTGGAGGTGGATGTTTATGATGAGAAGATTAAGAAGAGGGTTTTGGATAGTATGCAGATTCAGTGTAGATCTGAGGAGTATAAGGATCATCCTTTGTTGAAGGAGACATGTGAATTATGATTGCAGTCATGAGATTTGATAATGAAGTAATGAAGTGGAGTTGCTAGGTTATTATTATAATTCATTGATACTAGGTGTTGGTACTAGAGAGAGTTGAGCAAGAGTTAGACATCAAAATCAATGACAGGATTTGAGTGTTGTTTTATTACCCAATCTTATAGATCAGCTGATCTAAGACTGTTGGTATGTATTTTTTAATCTGTCCTAAATCATCGACACAATGAATATCAAGAGTAGTTAGTGAATTATATGGAGATGAAGAGCGCGCAATCCTTGAAAGTATAAAGTTATCTAGAGGTATATAGTTTCAAAATGTATATGCTTATCATGGGCTGTATCGTTATCAAGAGCACCGTATCCAGCACTACATAATATACAAGTATAAATCAAACCATAAGAACTTGCGAACAACCCTTCGATTACTACTTACTGCCCTCAGCGTCTACTCAATATCATTTGAAACACAACTCAAATTTCCCTGCCACCCGGCTTTCCTGAGTGCTCATGTTAAATTAAATCCTCGTCACTTCATGCTATGAAGAATGAGGCACTCGAATCCATAGCAGCTATTCACAAGAGATCAAATCAAGACAACCGAGATATTATAGCATCCAAGTATACAATATTCCCAAGTAAACGAGTAGTACCATGACCAGTACCATGTTACGGATAGCGCTCTTATTTGATAGGCAAAGAGCAAGTCAATCCAACTAGCTTCCCAAGAAAACAAGTAGTGTAGCACCGAAAACAAACATTCTGATATCCCAATGGTATGGGAGATAAGGCACGTGGACCTCCAAAACACAAACAAGAGCAAAAGTCAGGATTAGAGTCTCAGCATATCTTATCTTGTAATCGAGTATGCAAAAGAGTTATGCTGCAAATAGCCATCAATCATGATCTTCAATATACTAGTGTTCCACCTCTGAGCTATAATGCACGTGATACATTTCTCAAGACGATACCTAGGTACTTACCTAGGTACTTACTGTGTACAGCGTAGAGCTATGAGGAACAAGCATATATTAAAGTAATCGCCAGACTCCTGAGGTAGCACCATAGTAAGTCAACCCACCCATCCCCACGGTCCAAGCAAGCTGGTGTTAGTATAAACCCGACTGGCGCAATCGGCACCAGCCGTAGCGCACCCCGTCTACTTTCACCTACCTAGTACTAAGTACCCATCACAAAAGCCCTCCAACTTTACCCAGCACGTCCAAATACCGCTACAGCTATCCTTGGCATGCCCCACCCTGTACTCAAATAAGTACATGAGTACTTACCATCATCGAAACAAATATGGTTCCTGGAAATACAAAAACAAGAACCCTTTTTTTCCTTGGATGAGGCGCTTTGTATATGCATGCATGCGATGAATGCGTACCTGTCATTTTCGGGATGTATTGGATCCAGTAAGCGCTCTTCTTGCGCTTCCAATATCGGTAAGTAAATAAGTAAGTAGGTGCACCGGGGTAGATGGTAGGTAAGTGCATTCGAATGAGTTTGGATTGTGATGGATAAGCCGGATGCGGGATTCCATTGGCCTCGGACTTCTACACTTCTACGCGCCATCTATTATATTTTCGTGTAGGCGCTCTATGGGAAGGAGGATTTTGCTTGGAGGGTTTGAATATGAAAAGTGTGTGAAGTGAAGAAAGCCATATCGTCTATGATGCTCCACTGGATTTCATCTCCCTCGTGTGCTTTGATACTTGTTTATGGGCACAGACAATCTATTCATATCTTTACGAACAAGCTGAATGAGTGGTTTTTGTTCCGTAGTGAAGGGATGCCTGTCCTGTCCTGTCCTGTTCCTGTTGGAACATGAGAAGTTTGAGGTGGTTTGGTAATTGATACCTGCAGTGGCTAGCTGGATCTGTTTGTGCTTGTGTTTGTGATGGTTCTGTCTCTCTTCGTATTTCAAAGTCCCGGACTGGGGTGCAAAGCTTGTTTGTCGGGGGAGGGTGTTCAACCCGCGTGTCAAGGGCTTGGCAATGCTTGTCGTGAGGATCGTGCATGAGGAATGGGGACTATGATGGGATTGGGAAAGGGTTGGATGGGGGATTTGGTGGTGAGATTTGGGAAGAGGGTGGGAAGGGTTTCGTGTGGAGGGCTGTGGAGTTTGTGGAGGTTTGTGGAGGCGTAGTTGCTGTGGATGGGCTGGTGCTGTGTTCAGATGAGTGGGTAAGTGGATTGATTGATACAGGTTTCTCTTCATCTAGACCTACGGAGATGGGCGATGGGTTGAATTGAGGATGAATAGCCGGTACTTTGGTGGAGAGGACTGAGTGACTTGCAATTAATTGTATGAGCAGCGGACCATCAGACTATTGTGGTGAAATGACAGAGATATTGGAATGCTGAGAAGAGATGACACGAAGTTCATGGGCGGACTAAGGGAAAGGAGATTCTTAGGGAAAAGAAAAGGAAATAGATTGGATCGCTTTGCATATGTAGTTCATCGGCACTTGTGTAATTAAAAATCGGGGATATGAATATCAATGTCCGTAGTCTGTCGATAGAGTGTAATGTGTTGATAGAGTAGTGGTAGTAGAAGAAAAGAAGAAGAAGAATTAGTAAATCTATCTAGAATGCAAACGAAAAAGAATTGAATCTTCACCTAGTCAACTCAAGTCCATCTGTATACACATTCACGGCCAGTAAACAGCGCAAAACATCACAGAACAGGGTATATAACATCAGCTTCTTCACTTCTCATTTCTTACTTCATACTTCCTACTTCTCAGTTCTCAGTTCTCGGCCTTCTACCCTCATCGCCATGCTCATCATCCCGTCTATTCCCATCATCCTCCGCCCTCTAACCCCAATGTGACGCTCATCTCACCACCTCATCTCCCAGTCCAGTTCGCGCCGGACATACCATAGCATGCACACCGAAGAAACAAGCCTTTAAGCCCCTCGCGTAAAAGCTTGTCCTGCGATATCCCGGGCCCCATCCACAGTTGAAGGAAGTGTCGGCTGGCAGGGTTACCATTCACCATACACCACTCCACTCACCTCTCTCACTGGTACTACCACTCATCCCATTCACCAATCCCTCAAATCCCGTCGTACCCAGATGCCGTGCAGAAAAAAGAGAAACAGCGCCAACAACCCTGGTACCTTTCTTCTTCTTTTCTACTCGCTGTGTTAACTTACTAGGTACTAACTGACTGACTGTGCACCGAAAACGGGAGGTGGTCATGCTTTTGAACCAGCATCCAGCTTCCAGTCCAGCGTCCAGTCAAGCATCCAGCATCCAACAAACAGCCGACCAGGGAGAGGGGGCGGCTTATTTGCCTTCACTTTTTGCTTTGAAAGGGCTTACGCGGCCTTGCACCACAGCACAGGGCAGGTAAGTCTGCGGAAACCAATAACATGCCGATCTTTTGCAGATGCAGGTGCAGAACCAATTGAATTTGAATTTTTGATGTAGGATCTTTTTTTTGTATGTAGGTAGGTGGCTTATGCCTTGTTGTCCTTTTTCCTGGCTGCTTGGAACGATGTGGCAGAATTGTTCTTTTGTTGTTACTGGATAATAGTAGATCATTTGTTTTGTATTTTCTCGATGGGGGAATCAAGCTCGTGCTTTTTGAATTGTGACTGGGATTGGGATTGATTGCCGGTTGATGGGTTGTGGGCTGTGGGCTGCGGTTTGTGGTTTGTGTTTTTTATTGTTTAAGCGGGTTTGTGGTAGGAGCTTGGACGACGTGCTTACGTTGTCGTGAGACTGGCCGCGCAATTTACCTGGATTGTTTAGACTGGAAGGCTGTCGTCTGCTCTGTTGCTATATGTGGACACTATTTTTATTCTGTATTTGTAGTATAGGAGAAGCTGCTTCCGGATTATTGATGCATTATCGACTCCTGGAGATAGCTGGGTGACGACTCTGGTATGTAGACGTAGACACTTTGTACAGCTTGAGCCATTGTCCTACTGTATACACTTCGCCGGTGTAAATATGTACGCATGTACATACGTACGACGTATCCCATATGCATATAGGGACTGTCGTGCCTTGCCTCTGTCAAGAAACTGGGCGTGTAATGTGTAATGTGTAATGCTGGGTGCTCGGGCTTGAGGCTTGTGGGCTTGCACTAGGGAATGCTTGATTTTCTGATGATGCAGGCTGATGAGGTGACTTGACCTGCACTTCCTGTCTGCACTTCCTATCTACACAAATGATGTCCTCTACCACAGAATCCGAATGATCATCTTCAAATCCGGTCACTTAACAGCTATGCAATATCCACAATTACAGTCACAATCACCCAGTATCCATTCTACTCTTCAGCTCCGTCCATGTGGCGTCTCTTCTCTATTCCCAAAAACAAAAGGCTGTCAAGCAAAGCCTTCTCATCTGTTCCAGACTTTCTCCCTCACTCCACTCTGCCTTAAACCCCACCGCATCCCCCAGTCTAGATAGAAGTTTTCTCACTGCGGATGCAAGCTTTAACATACTCCCTCTACCCTCGTCACCCTCTTCACCCTCCTCACTCTCCTCATTCTCACCTTACCTTCCCTACCGCCCCAGCAATATCACCCTCTTCTATGCGCCATTGAATAAAAAGTCCGGCCGTCCCACGTTTCATGTTTACGTCTTCCTGGCCTTGCACAATATATTGATCAACGGTCCCCCCTCCCTGAGCACGCACGTATCTGGAAGATCTCCCGTGCAGGCGAAAGACTTCTCATCCTTCTAAGTGTCGTATGTCGGGTGTCGCGTGCGCATACCTCAACTCAATCTTTCTCTCTACTGTCTCTCTAGAGCTCTCGACTCTCTCTCTCTCCCTTTCTCAAAAGAAAGTCCCCTCCCAATATATACCGACTTCAGCCGGCATTTACGAAAGAGAGAAAAAAAAGTTCCTGCATCTCTCTATACTTTTCTGTCCATATACCCGTTATCAGAAGCCAAGAAAGCTTCCAGGATCATCCTCGTCCTCTTCAACTTCTTCTTCCTCCCTCTTCTCCGAACCCTTTCGTTCAATTCCTTCTGCATTTCGAAGATAGTCAACGGCAACTCGCTCTACAATCTTCATCATCCCCCTCCCAACCATATCTACGAAATTCCACCCCCAAAGCCAGCAAAAACCCTTCGATTCCTCCGCATTATCCACCATCATACCATCAAAAAAACCCCCCACCTCCACGCGCACGCAGTATCAATCATCGTCACCAAACTCACATAATCCTTTTCTTTTTATTGCCTCCCTTCTCACCCGCACAAACCCCTCCGCTTTTCTTTTCTTTTCTTCTTCTTTTTTTTTTCTTTGTCTTGTAATTTTTTTTGGGGGCCAGCTTCTTCAATATGCACGTTTCGTTGCCTTCCTTGGCCCTCCTGGCTCTCAGCGCCATCACTACTGCATCGCCTGTCGTTCGCCGCGACGCCGATTTTCAGGATGTTCGCACAAAACTTCATAAGGATATGTCGGGAAAGAGTAGTGATCCTCCGGGGAAATATTTTCGTGAGTGAATGATTTTTTTCTTTCATGATTCCTCTTTCTTTTTATTTTACGCCTGCTTGGGAAGGGAAGATTCTTGGAACGGGCATTTCTGGCTTCTTGGGAGGGGTTGTAGGTGTGGAATTTGAGGAATGTAAGATATGGAATTGGGAAATTGAGGGATTGCGATTCTGAATTATGAGATTCGATTTCTTTACAGATACTCTCTTTTTTGGTCTTATAGTGGCGTGGTGATTTCATGGTGGATTTTTGCTATGGTTTTACAAAATGACTTGAGATGATAACATACTGACTCTTGGCAGATGAATCAGTGTAAGAAGACCTCCAACTCAACCACAAAAAGAACCACCCATACTAACCCCTCCCTCAAGATTCCATCCTCACTATGACGGCCGGTACATCCCCCACGCCCCTCTCCCACCCGCCATAACTAACTCGCACAGCTTCGCCGACCACCCACTCAACTACATTGAGCGCAAACGCGACCTCTCAAACCTCATGCAGACCTATCTTTCCACATTTTCCGACATCGGCGCCGAGACATGGATAATGCACGGCACACTACTAGGCTGGTGGTGGAACCGGCGCATCCTGCCGTGGGACAGCGACATCGACGTGCAGGTCTCGCTGCCGACCATGTCCTTCCTAGCCTCCTACTACAACATGACTGTTTTCCACTACCAGACACCGCGTATCCCCGAGGGCCGCGATTACCTGCTCGAGATCAATCCGCATTATCATGAGGGCAAGGGCGATGGGTTGAATGCTATTGACGCCAGGTGGATTGATACTGATAGTGGCCTTTATATCGATATTACCGCTGTTAAGGACTTGGAGACTAAGGAGGATGGTAGTGTTGTTGTTGGCTGTAAGGATGGCCATAAATATGCGAAGAGCGATATTTGGCCCTTGCGTGAGAGTACTTTTGAGGAGACTAGTGTGTTGATCCCGAATAAGTACGCTGAGGTGCTGGTTGAGGAGTACGGGAAGAAGAGTCTTGTGCAGACGACGTGGGAGAAGTAAGTTCTCATTCTATTTCAATTTCCATCCCAATCCCCTTCCCTATTCCCTAGAATCCTCCCTCTCAACCCTTTCATTTTACATCTACATAATTTCAAGTGCTTGAACCATTCTAACACAATCCAGCCACGAATTCGATGTCGAGCGCGAAGAATGGGTTCCCATCATGAGAAAACTGCCAGACCCATATGATGTACCAGCGACGCATGCGAAGTTCAAACAGCACGTCGCAAATGAAAGAGCCGCTTTGAACATGGATCAGAAGGAGGTTACGATTGCGGGCAGGATAACGCCCGGCGATTCGACGGGAGCTGCGGCAGCAGCAGCACCTGTGAAAGCCGCCGAGAGCGTCACGGATGAGACTCCAAAGTTAACGCAAGAACAGTAGTCTGTGAATGGAGGATTTGCAAAGAACTTTTTGATGCGGGGATTGGAGCTGCAAGGATGAGGGTGAGGGAAATTCCTTGACTTGGGCTGCGATGAGAAGAATGTTGGGATGGCTCGGCCCGTTATGAAGAAGGCCGGCGGATGGCTCGGAAAATGCGAGTCTAGTATGAGCACAGGGAGGATGACTGTGGAGGGACTGAATCGAGGTTGGGATAGATGGTACGGCGTTGGAATGATTCGGATTGGGGTTGAGTTTGGGAAATAGCATGGGTGGCGTTTAGGTGTTATGTAGAACCTACGACGTGATGTCGGGTTGTATGTCATATTAGCGATTAAGCTGTTTAATCTATACTTTATTTCATATCCATGAATTTGGTGTCTTTTTCTTTTTCCTATACTACGTATGTAATTGTGAGACCCTAGATGCAGGGTCCGGTACAATGCCATTATTCGAGCCTTAAAATAGGCACGAACTAAACAATGACCTTTGTTGTTCTTAACTCTTATTGTCTTACATGGACTCAGAATAAAGCTTATACTCCGTTCTTTTGTTTCTTAGCAATTGGTGCATCTTCCCTGTATTAAGTGTATAAAATCCCGATTATTCCTCTATTCATCCTTCTACTTGACTATTACCATCCCTTCATAATGCTCGATCAAATCCTCGTCTGTGCTTTCACCATGCTATTCGGAGCAATGCTTAACGCCCACTTCGACGTTCCAGATTCATACTGGACACTCATGAGAGCCATCCTAGGCGTGAGTATCATATATGAGGTCGTGATATGGACGTTGTGGATACACCTAGCCTGTCGGTAGGTGTGGGGAAAAGTGTACGGATAGGGTAGGTAAGTAAAGCGACAATCACATCCCGAAACCAACCATGCGGACGAAGGGCATTCTTTCTGCAAGTGATTTGGAATAATTTGAAATGTGACTTAGATGTAGGCAATGTGCATGTTACTCCATGCTCTTTATATACTTCTATACATGCTGTTGATGACGGTTCCATGAATCCCGAGCCGAACACAAGGGTATATAGCAAAATACCCTGCACCACATACAATTCAATCTGTCTGAGGGTATATCGTTATACACCAGCGAAATTTTCGTCTCAAAAGTACCGGCCTAAACACTTACCCGACCGCCCAGACAGACAAGCTGCCGTAGAATGAATCTAGACTTGTCAACCATCAGACCCAGCCGCCGGGTTGCGTAGATTCATGACTATTCCTGATGACAAGTACAGCGCAAGCCATTGGTGCATAGTCATAGAAACTCGGTCTTGGTGGCCGAGCGAGCACGATTTAAAGGGCCCGGTGGGTGGTGCATGTGGAGCACCTTGATCAGCACGTCCGATAAGAGCGATAGGCAAAGGCCCTTTAACATCCGCGCATCGGAGTGGATGGCATTACCTAATGCAGTAAGTTTGACGGCAATACCACCACTCTCGCGGTATTAGATTTGGGGTATATAAACATGGATTTCGGGGTTGGAAGGGGAGGAGAGATATAAAGGACGAAGAAAGGATAGAATTCTGCTTTTTTAGAGAGTTATTGTGTTGTTTTTGAACGGTTTATAAAGATTGAGAAGTCGCCAAAGTCATATTAACCCTTTTTTGACGTTTTATCATCTGCAATCATGTCTACAGTCGGATTCGTAAGTTTTTGGATCTTTCAGGAGGGGGAATGATGAATTGACAGTGTTATAGTACGGTGTTGGCTCTATGGGCTTGGGAATGGCCATGAACCTTCAGAACTACTTGAAGACCAACAACCTCCCAAACCTTCACTACTCTAACCGCACACTCTCTAAGGGAGATGCCCTCAAGGCACAAGGCGCTATCCCAGAGGCTGATTACGCAGCTCTGGTATCAGCATGCGACATTATCTTCACCATGGTATGTAAATCCCGTGATCACAAAATCCCAATTCCCAAATTCCGATTTTCAAATCCCCAACTCCCAATCCCCAGTCTACAACCCACAGCCCCTGACCCCCTAACCCCACCAACCAACCCCCAAACTAACAACCCCAGATCTCCAACGACACCGTTCTCAATGAGCTCGTCGAGGTCGCCCTCTCCGTCTCTGACATCAGCGGCAAGATCTTCGTCGACACCTCCACCGTGCACCCAGAGACCGTCGCCAAGGCCTCAGCCGCCCTCGTCGCCCGCGGCGCCTCCTTCATCGCCTCTCCAGTCTTCGGCGCCAGCGCAATGGCTGCCGCCGGTAAGCTGATCTTCGCCATGGCCGGACCAGCCGCCGCCCTTGCGACCGTCAAGCCATTGGTTCTCAACGTGCAGGGCCGCAGCATCATTGATCTTGGCGAGGATGTCAAGAAGTCGAGCATGCTCAAGATTGCAGGGTGAGTTTTTTTTTGCGCTTTTCTGATCAGTTATCCGCTGAAAGGGGGTGGTGAAGTGAAATATATGCTAATGCGGTCTAGAAATGTTATTGTTCTCGGTCTTATGGAGGTCATCTCTGAGGTGCAGGTCTTCGCTGAGAAGGTCGGTCTTGGTACCGATACCATGGAGAAGATGATCGGAGAGATGTTCGGCCCTGTTGCTGAGAGTTACTCCAAGAGATTGACTACTGGTGTCTATGCGCCACCGCATGATGTCTACCCTGGCTTTGCCGTCTCCCACGCCATTAAGGATGCTAAGCATGCTATCTCCATTGCTAACGATCATGATATGCGCATCAATGTCTCCGAGATTGCTCTTGGTCACATGCTTAATGCTAGAGCGTATGCGGGTGAGAACTTGGATAGCAGTTCTATGTATGGTACTGTTAGACATGAGTCTGGTCTTCCGTTCTGGAACGAGAAGAGTAGACAGGATATTTAAGGGTTGATGGGGTAATGATAATGAATAAAATAGAATATAGATTATACCAGTTACGTTTTGAGGAACCGTTTGATTGAGATATTCTTTCTTCGAGTGATAATACTAATGATCTTGTTTGACAGGGAAAGTACAAATAATTAGAGATAACCTGAAGACGTTCTGTACATCAAGTATCTTTCGCCTGACCGATGCCCTACTAGTTGAAGATGTAGTTCATGCCTGTAGGCTACTTTCCAGCTTGATGACCCTTCACAATAACCAATACTGTCATCTTCAACCATTGCCTCGTCACCATTTCATTGCCATTTTCAACATCTTGAATACATCTTAACACCAGTTGATTCATTAAATATATCATTAAATCTGCTTAGAAATCCTCAGAGCGAAGTGCTCACTTTGTATACAAATAAAAGATGCGCAACTGAATACAATGTACCCCTTTATACTGCCAAGGCGGTATTTACCAAGCCAGAAACCGCATGTTATATGCATTTAAATTTAGTAATATAGCCAAGGTCAGCTCTAGGTAATCATTGATCTAGACGCAAGTAGAAGATCCCTTAAAAAGTAATGTATCTATAACTATACAACCTCCCACGCCCTTCTGATTATAAGAGAGATGCAGAATTGATTAACAGCTAAGAGTTGAGAGATTACTCAAAAAAGAATAAAATTTGGGTCTTCAGAGTGTCAAATTCTATTTAGGGGAGAAAATCTGGGCTGAAATTAAGAAAGTAAACCCGACCTGAGTCACAGCCGACTGCCATCCGATTTCTCTTAACTTTAAAGTCAGTTGAACGATATTCTGGGGGGAGCCATAGAACTTTTTTATTATTCCAAATGATCCATTTCCCCTTGCCTATATTATAGCTTACCAAAGTAGAATCCTGCTTAGACTTCAAGGGAAAGTGGTTTAGATTAAACACTTTAGAGCCTGTAATAATATTCTGGCCGTCGGGACTAAAAGCCACTGACCTGACTGTATCGGTGTGGCCCTCAAGCGTCTGTAGAGCAGCGCCCGTCGTAGCATCCCAGAGCCGGATCGTCTCATCCCTTGAGGCCGATGCCAACTGCCAGCCGTCGGGACTGAAGGCCACTGACATGACTGTATCGGTGTGGCCCTCAAGCGTCTGTAGAGCAGCGCCCGTCGTAGCATCCCAAAGCCGGACCGTCTTATCAACCGAGGCCGATGCCAGCTGCTGGCCGTCGGGACTGAAGGCCACTGACATGACTGTATCGGTGTGGCCCTCAAGCGTCTGTAGAGCAGCGCCCGTCGTAGCATCCCAGAGCCGGATCGTCTTGTCTAATGATGCCGATGCCAGCTGCTGGCCGTCGGGACTGAAGGCCACTGACATGACTCTATCGGTGTGGCCCTCAAGCGTCTGTAGAGCAGCGCCCGTCGTAGCATCCCAGAGCCAGACCGTATTATCTTCCGAGGCCGATGCCAGCTGCTGGCCGTCGGGACTGAAGGCCACTGACATGACTGTATCGGTGTGGCCCTCAAGCGTCTGTAGAGCAGCGCCCGTCGTAGCATCCCAGAGCCGGATCGTCTTGTCTAATGATGCCGATGCCAGCTGCTGGCCGTCGGGACTGAAGGCCACTGACATGACTGTATTGGTGTGGCCCTCAAGTGTCTGTAGGCATGAACTCCAGTCATTCCGGATTTCGGGTACTATCTGAACCCATTTAGATATATTTTTGCTAAAGTGTCTCCTAATAACACTGTTTGAGGGAGCAAACAGTAAGCCTGCGCTGTAAATCTGAAGCGGTGCTTCTTCAACTGCTAGACGACATTGAAGAAAGACTCGAAGAGCATCATACACGAAGCTGTCAAGGCTAGGAATCGTTTCGGGTTGTGGCATGGTCAGTCTTGCTTTAACCATTTCCTCTAAGCTTTGTAGTGCCGGAATTACTCTATCGGATTCTTCAACCAGACTCAGAGCCTCAAACCAATGCAGGAGATGCTTGAGGAGAAAGCTATGTACTAGACCCTTATTTGACAAGCATCCGCTGTCAATGGAATTGTCTTTAAAGCAGTTGGCGAGATGATCCACCCAGTAGCTGCAGGAGTATTTAATCGGAATCAGAGGGTCTGGGTTAGGCGGACGAGCCTCTTTAACAGTAATGCCCGGCATCCGTAGATTGTAGATATCTTTCCTTAGAACCTGTGACATAGTAGAGATTGATCTAGATAGTATGTCGTAGTGCAGACGTGCAGAACCGCCTGGGAAGATAAATGCTGCTTCTTTTTGGCTTAAGAAATCCTTTGCCGATTGATGTATAAAATAGACGATTTCGTCTCGAATAGTGAGAAACTGACCGCATTTCTGGACGATTTTCTCGATCTGCTTGAAGTCGACCAAAATATTCTCAGGGAGGCCTGAGATCCCTCCCAGCTCTAGGACATGTAGTGGGCGAAATGATAATGTGATGGCTGCAAGAGCTTGTCGACAGTACTCGGGTTCTTTTCGCTTCAAGGCTTTGATTTGATTCATCATGCGTTGATAGAGTGGCACCAAGCCAGAAGGAATTTCCTCAAGTACTTCAATCACATCATAACTCTCTACATCCTCAAGTTCCTTACAGACTAGAGAGACCCAAAGGAAAGTTGATTGAGACCTATTGGAGAGCTCTTGTTTGGCCTTTGAGGCAAGAGAATCCGAATAACCCTTTGACTTTGTGAGATAATTGATCTTGTGTGAAATGAAGATATCGACTGCTTTGGAGACATGGGCAAAGTTTAACTCTAAGTCAAGAATCTTTCGCTCATCTTGTGGCTTCAGACGATTGCGAATGCTAACCTCAGGACGACTAGAAACAAGCCATTTTGCTCTCGAATCGGGGTCCGAAGAGTTCTCTCGAATGAACTGCAACAACTCGTCTTGCTGGGTGTCACACTCATCTAAGGCATCGATCATCACATACACCTGTGGAATGCTTTTATCTTTCAGAAGATCTCTAAGAATAGAGAACAGCGTGTGCAAGACGTTATGGCCCTCAAACATCGCCTTTCCGGAGACATCATACCTTTTCAATACTTGGTTAGCCAGGCCTTGATGACGCTGAATTAACATCCAGATGAGTCCCCGAAGAACAGAGACAGCATTCTTAAGACTAGAATCGGTATTCTGGCAGAAGAAGTAGGTCGATAACGTGCTATCTGTAAGCTCCTTTGTTAAGGCAATCATTAGCATTGTTTTACCTGTTATGGATTAGCAGAACTCTCGACGTCAAAAGATGTTAACATACCCTTTCCAGCGTCGCCTTTGATCCATAGTAGCCGGCATTGATTATCTTGTTTCCAGCTCTCAGGTTGCTCGTTTTTAAGAATCCAAGAGTAGCAATCATTAAGTAGCCTATCTTTAGTGTTTTCAATCCTATATCTAACATCTTCAGGGTTGGTAACATAAAGATCCTGAAGACACGCTTTCAGTTCAGGCGAAATATCAGAGACAGAAGCGCGAGATTGTTTGGTAAAGCGCCGTTGAACCACTTCAGCTGCTTCTTGCTCCAGGGCTAGCAGGTATTTCTTAACCTTGGGATAAGTATCATGCCGATCAGAAAATTTGACAATACTAGAATGATCAGCATTAATGGGGTGCGATTGTTCGCCACTTAGACCCAGGGTGGCATTTTGGGAGGGAAGGGCAGTGAAGAGAGGCCCCTCTCGGGAAAATTGACCATTAGAACTCTAGAAATATTAGTAATTGCCTCGTATAGAAAGCTATCATCATACTTGTATTAAGCTTTGTGTTTGTAAAGTCTCATAAAAGCTTGCAATAATGCAGTTGCTAACTCTTTCGTCCCCCATGATTGTGATGAAGCTATCGAGTTGATCATTCCAATGTGATGAATTAGTAATTTGATCTAGGAGCTGTTGCCGTTCACATGAAATGCCCGGAACTGCCTTCACGTCGTCCAAGTTCATATTGCGATGCGGCACAGCAAAGAACAGAATACCATATGTTGCCAAAAAAATTGTCGGAGGACTAGTCAACCTGATTTTGGCCAGAGCCTGCCATTACGATGAGCAAGACTACACGCTATACGAGAGACTAGTTGGAATACTTGCATTTGCTAGAAGAATGCCGCCAAAGCTGTGTGCAATAAAGAAAATAGGGCGTTGCTTAGCCTGTAACATGTGAGCAATAAGGGAGCGTCATTGGAGATTGAACTAACATTTCGACGCACTATCTCCATATCATCAAGAAAACTGCGCGTGTAATCGAGCTTTGTTGCAGAGCTTGCCTCGAAAAGTCTGGTATCATAGCCATAAGTCATGGTTCGACAATGGGGAAGATCATCACAGAGATAATGTCGCGGCCACATCTGCCATGGATAATCCTTAGACACCCATGAGCCATAGGCATGGCCAGCTAGACCTGTAATCAAGACAATGCTGAAAGTGTCAGGACATTCTGAAGACGGGATGGCATAGTTAACTTACTCTGCAACTGGATCTGTTACAGGATAGAGCTGGGTAAAACCCCAAAAGTGGAGATCAAATGTGAGATAGTAGTTAACTCCATCGACCTCTACCTGCTCCTGCTGCTGCTGAAGTGGAGTTGGGAACTGTGAGAGAAAGCGAGGAAGAGGCTGGAAGTCAACCAAGGCAACAGAAGTATCGTCATCGGCACATGATGATACAATGTCAATAACAGGCCTTTTGTCTTCTTGCTCGTCCTTCATCCGTTCATAAATTACAGACTCAACGATCTCTCTGGCACGTTTTGGCTCTGTGGTAGGTATCCCTCTAACACGAACGATGATAGGTTTACTGCTGGGAGGAGGAACGTAGCCATTCATCTGGTTATTCTCAGCTTTGGATCGTTTGAGTCCACGACCACCCAGATGTTCCAAGTTTGTGGGATTCTTCCTTTTCTTGTCATGTTGGCGTTCCATATTTGCAATTACACTTCGTAGCGGATTTGTGAGTCCTGTAAGAGAGCTAGAGGCTGTGGCTGCACAAGTAGTGGACTACCGCCATAAATGACGATATAGTGAAGTTTTGCATACAGCCTGTAGTGGGTTTTTCGAGTCGGTGACAGCTGTAATGATTTGTGAGATGAAGAGGAGAGGAGTGGGAAAAGACTATGGCATGAGGGCGACAGCCTTGTCTGTTATTTTAGGGCGGCTGTGTTACATTATCCCTGCTAATCGCTCTATTAACTGTAGATCACGCTCTTTCTACTGTCAATCAAAAGGTGGATTTCCTTACTTTGGACTATATTCACGATGTAGTTTCTAAATAGTCTATTCTAGAATATCAACGTAGTACGATAGAGCAATTTGTCCTATTCGAGGCCTAATTAATATTCGTGCTCTGCAGCAGATGGTTCTCCCGTAAATTGCTTCGTACAGAAACGATTCATTCCTAAGGCTGGAACTGATGTACCTACCTGTAGTAAAGTGTATTGGCGCTGTGTCTATAGGGTACTTCAAGGGAAAATGGACATGGGTTATTAGCAGCAGCGATGTTCGGTAAGTGAAAATGACACGGCCTTGTTCATAATTTCTAGCATAGACAGCGGGCTCTATAACTTGCACCCATTTATGGCTATGACCTGGCAAAGGACTATCCTTCAGTCTCCAGCAAGATTGATCGGGTGTTGATAGCAATGTATAAGTGAAGTCTGAGAAAACGGCCCCACATACTACCTTAGCGTTGTGGGAAACGAGACTCGTGGAAGTGGAGGAACAGGGCTGAGATCCGCAAGGTTGAAACGATGCCAGATGGGGGCTGGCTCAGCCGCAGTAGCAGCGCCGTTTTAAGCATGAACTGCTACAGACAAAAAATAAGCCCCGTCAATTCATTCGACCGTCACCACTAATTGTCGAAGATGGCGGTACGAGGCAATCTTTATTATTAGTTTTTTTCCTACGCTTATTAATATGGTTAAGTTCAGCGGGTATTCCCACATGGTCCGAAGTCAGCCTGCAAGAGCTAGATTATTGAGGCCGGCACTTGACATGTTGAAAATATTTATCCAGTCTGGTGGTTTGATACATAGCAAGCTTGCTCTGACGTAATGTTTATCATTCTTAGCCCTGTATACTTTTTCTAAAGGTGTCGCTTTTTCAAAGGGTCACCCTTTTGGATGCAATGATGAAGTGTTGCACATGAGTAAATAATTTCGAAGGCAAAGTGAGGAATCCATTTACTTCATAAGTGCTTTGATCATATGCGAAAACGATGTGAGTCGAACATATAGATGAGAGGAAATTTACATAAGGACTGGCTGGAACCTTTACAATATGCCACTGCCTGATAAATAACACAGACCAACCACTGCAAGTCCTGGGTTAAACAGAAGCCTTGTTAGCTCACAATAAAATTGAAATGAATCCGACGCTAATCTGGCTGCGCGATACGAT
The DNA here is from genome assembly GCA_024752465.1 of Allantophomopsis lycopodina. Taxonomy (NCBI): domain Eukaryota; kingdom Fungi; phylum Ascomycota; class Leotiomycetes; order Phacidiales; family Phacidiaceae; genus Allantophomopsis; species Allantophomopsis lycopodina. Next base: position 1,472,453 of record CP103018.1, read on the forward strand.
TTGCATACAGGCTCTTATATAATCTGCGAAATGCGCGAGCCTATCAAAATCTGACCAACGAAGTGCCCATTAATTATATGCGGAAATGGGAAGGAGAGTCTGGCGGTTATTTTGAAGGACATATATATATCAACTCTCTAAAGGACTTGATATGAAACTTAGATGAATTGGTATCTAAATGTAGATTGCAACTTCAGAGCAAATAAAGTCAAGTCAAGTCAGATTTCATAAGAGTTTATAAAGCACCCAAAGAAAATATCAATCAAATCCCAAGAGCCTCTGCCAGCAAGCGAGTTCTAACATGAGAAATTGTAAAAAAAAACAAAAGCAAAAAGCAAAAAGGTTCGGGTGACACTGGGGATTGAACCTCCAGTACCCTACTTCCTTATTAGATCATTATATATTGGTATATATCATAGACTGTTATAAATGTTTGTTGGACTACTGCACCACCCAGGCGTCCCTGGATGGTGTATGTGGTTCTGCTTGTTAAGAGTTATAAGTGTGGTGGGTGAGAGATGATTTCCCAATTTGGAGCACTAGATAATACACTTTACCTTGTAAGGAGTATAAATGAAGGTCTTAGCCATGGAAGTAAATGCAATCGCTAATTACACATCAGAGAACTGCTTACGATGCTGGAAAATGCGTGGCTCCTTCTGATTGCTTGGGCGTACTTGTGAAGTTAGTGTATTCATGAAGGTAGTCGGTTACGGTATTTAGGCAGTAGTGTATTCATGAAGGTGATAGTTAAGTACTCAAACAATAGTAGCCCGCGGCAAATAGCATCAAAATACTCCTGTAGACCATTTGTAAACTTCAGATTTGCCACTGATTACTTTGATCAAATACTTATTAATGCAAATATGAAACCTTTTACCATCAACTCCAACAAGAAACTCCAACAAGAAAACATCGACTGTTTACCACGCATTTCAGGGAAAGGCGCTAGATCCTCACTACATATGGCCTCTAATGAACGGCTACACAGGTTTCTAGTTGATTACTAAATGGTGAATGTGGGGATATTCTAAGAAGGGAACGAAGCAGACGACTGAGGAGAAGAGATAGGAACAATGCTAAACTTCAACCTCTAAAGCCGAGAGAAGTAAGAAGGTTCTCGCAAAACTATAACTCTATCAATGAGTCGTGACTGACGCGAACCCAACTACTAAAGGGAAATCGAAACCATGTGTATAAATTCCGGGTTGTCATTATAACTTCAACACGACGCCTGAATCCTCAACACAAGGCCCGCTCGATAAATACAGAGTATTATATTTAAGCCCAACAGAAACCCACAATTCACCATAAAATCCTGACAGATTGACAGCTCAATTCCAGTGAAAAAGAGGGTATATCGCATTCGCTCAAACCTAAAATACATACAAGCCAATAAACGATTGACTATAGACCCGATAAACCAATCATACTAGACAAAATCATGAATAGAAACTAACACATATTACTGAGCTCCAAGTGTTTGCAAAGCAGCCTTCAACTCTCGCACAGCAGTAGCCGCATCCTCAAAATTAAGTGCTGAGATAGCCCACCTAGCGTGTTTCTGCGCCTTCGCAATTGATGCATCATCAGTGTTTAGTTGTCCAGTAGGGACAGGCTGTGCCACTGGTTGCGGCTGAGGTGCACGAACTGGCTGCTGAACAGGAATTTGAGGTGGAGGAGTTTGTTGTGGAGGTGGTGCCTGAGTATAGAAGTCCTGGGGCGCGGAAGGAAGAGAAAGATCATCGTCGGAGCTGATGTTTGGAGGTGGGAATGAACTAAAGTCATTCTTGGGGTGTTCAGGTGTCGAGGTATCCGCCATTTCCACAGGTGATGTGGTATCCATAGGGTCGTCGCCAATGCTAGTTGGCACTTCGGGAAAATAGCCTCCACCCACGGATCCGTTCCTGTCGGTTGCTGATGTATCAATTGGTTCGTCTTTGGCGACATTATATGGGAAGCCATCCCGAGGATATGGTTCGAATTCATTTGTTGGAGTTCCTCCTCCTGGAGAAACTCTGGCGGAAGGTTGGGCTGATGGATGAAGAGACCGGTCGAGTGTTGACTGGCGTGCAAGTTGATGTTCTACAGAATCCTGCTCGTCGGGCACCTCCTCCACGGAAGGTTGTTGGGCCTTTCCATCTCCCTCGCCCTCTAATTCTTGTACTTCAGGATCATTTGGATCCAGTGCTGGTAGATTTTCTTCGGGTGCAGGCTCCGGTTTCGGGTTCGATTCATTGGGGTCTTTTCCTTCTTTGATAGCTTTAACTATTCGCAAGGCATGGTATTTCGCATATTTAATCTTCGCATGGATTTCGGGATCTGGTTCACCCCAGATGCTAAGAAGATCAAGGAAAGTTGCTGCCGCAAGAAAGGTATCGGCCGTTTGTCTAAAATCTCAGCATCTTGCCGCAAAGCTATGTGGAAGGGAAATCCTACTTCGTTACTTTATCTGCTTGTACGGCATTGTCTGCGCGCTGAAAGGTTGAAAGGCCAAAGTTCTCTACAAATGCTTGACCAGCTGTGTCATCCATAATCGCATCGTTTGTGGCATTTTCTGTTTTGGTCTGCGATTGAGGTCAGCAAAGCGCAATGATAATAAAGGAACTCTGCTTGCCTGTTCGAGCTTATCCATCAACGTAGTAGTGTATTGTAGGCATTCTGCATCGGCATTGTGAAGTCCTTTAGCTATGATCTGTTGAACAATCCAGTATTCACCTATAATTTAAGTTAGCGTGCAACTTTGGATAGCTTTGAGCTTCAATTACTCACACCAATATGCTATCTCAGGCTTGGCGGTCTGCAGCTGTGTTGCGCGTAATGCGAAGCGCGATATATCCGCAGGCTTAAGCTTTGCAGGAACCTGACTCGTCATATTGAAGAATTGTGTATTCGAAGAAATCGAATGAAAGATTTTACCAGTCTCATCAAAGATTGTTGAGAGTTTAGGACCTAGGCAACCAGATGAAGAGTGGAGGTCGACAGACCTGCTTAAAGTAGTAGCACGGCTATGACAGCCCCGCCGCTAGGCTACGTATGATCCCCTACTAGCGCCGTTACCCCAGATTTCGTATCCCAAAATGCGACGGTGGCCTTTACATGCAATGCAGCTTCCAGCATCATCAGAACACATCTACCACTCTTTGCTACACCCAAACTGATCTCATTTCTAGTCTCTACAGCTTCACGAAAGTTGAACAACCCAAAATGGTGCACACAAAAGCCCTCACAGCTGCTGCAGCTGCTTTGCTGCTTGCTTTGCCTGTGAGCGCCGAAGGAATTTACTCGAAGAGCTCCCCGGTTGTACAGGTTGATGCTAAGAACTATGATCGTCTCATTGCGCGTTCGAATCATACATCAGTAAGAATCCGTAGCATATACGAAGAACTTAAGCTGATATTCTCCATAGATTGTAGAATTCTATGCGCCATGGTGTGGCCACTGCCAAAATCTTAAGCCAGCATACGAAAAAGCCGCCACATCGCTCCAGGGTCTAGCTAAGGTAGCCGCCGTAAACTGCGATGATGATTCGAACAAGCAATTCTGTGGCAGTATGGGAGTGCAAGGCTTTCCAACCTTGAAAATCGTCAAACCTGGAAAGAAGCCTGGAAAACCCATCGTAGAGGATTACCAGGGACCAAGAACAGCAAAAGGAATTGCTGATGCAGTGGCCGATAAGATCCCAAACCATGTAACAAAAGTTGATGACAAGGCACTTGAGAGCTTCCTCGCCAACGCGAATGACTCGGCTAAAGCAATTTTGTTCACTGAAAAGGGTACAACCAGTGCGCTCCTAAAGGCATTGGCTATCGATTTCTTGGGAAGTGTGAAAATAGCCCAGATTCGCAATACTCAAAAAGCGTCTGTTGAGTTATTCGGAATCACCGAGTTCCCTACTCTTCTCCTTCTCCCAGGTGGCCCAGAAGCCGAAGGGATTGTGTACGATGGAGAGATGAAGAAGGACTCCATGGTAGCCTTCCTTTCACAAGTCGCTGAGCCAAATCCTGACCCTGCTCCAGCAAAGGTAACAATGCCCAAGAAGAAGGACAGCAAGAAGGAGAAGAAGGCCAAGGAAGCATTTGAGTCTGCTTCTGCATCTCATGCCTCTGAAGAGGGAACTGCAGCAGCTGGAAGTGCAACTGCCGAGACTCTCGAGGACGCATCTAACCCCACCGAATCTCCAGATCCAAAGGTTGAGAAGGCAGATCCAGTTGTTGTTGTCGATCTTCCAGATCCGATCCCAGCTTTGTTGGCTGGCGAAGCGCTCACCCAAGCCTGTCTATCTTCCAAATCCTCCACTTGCGTTCTCGCTTTCGTCCCTAAGATCGAAGAGCAGGCCCATACCGCTGAGGTCGCACTTACATCGCTTGCTGAGATCGTCCACAAGCATAAGGCTTCTCACAAGATGTTCCCATTCTTTGCGGTTCCAGAGGACACTGGAGCACAAGAGAAGTTGAGATCTAGCTTGGGGTTGAAGGACAACGTTGAGGTGTTTGCTGTTAATGCAAGAAGGGGCTGGTGGAAGAGATATGAGAACGGTGATATGCATGTGGAGAGTTTAGAGAGATGGATCGACGATATCAGGTTGGGTGAGGGTACCAAGAACAAGTTGCCTGAGGGAGTTGTCGTCGTAGAGAAGGTCGAGGAGCATGATGAATTGTGATTACAGGCATTTCCATTGTTTGGCAGCGAATCTCCTTTCTAGTTTAATATCATCTATTTGTTGAGTTCATTTACTTGATATGCAGAGCGGTTACCCATTTAAAAGAAGTTTTATCAAAATTTAGTCATGTGAATGGGCATTTTAAAACAAATTTGGTAAGGTCTCACTTGAATTATCGCACCGGCTCAATTTTATTGACGCTTATCGTTGATGAATCGTGATTTGAGCTCTTGCTATTGTATTGTCAAGCCCTGCAACTCGTCTCCATTCACTCTTGGTTTTACATGTCGCTAATAACTTAAGGTGAAGAAAGTAGAGTAGTAATTTTGTCAATATCTACTATTAATGTATCAACTAAACCGCAAATGTCTGGCTGGCAGTCATGTTAAATTTCGAATTAACTTGTATTTGTAGTTAGGCAATAGCGCTAGAATCATCCCAGACATCTATTTATATTGTTACTAAGGCAAAAACACTGTTCTGTCACCCCTTTCCCCCCAAACTTTCTCAATATCGTGCAATTGTGCAATCTTTAATCGTTGAGCTGGAATAGTGTTGAGTGCGTCTAAGAGATTTGGGATCTCCATTGCCATGCGTTCATGGCTGAATGCACCGGGACCTGAGCCACGTATAGTAATGTTATTTGAACGCAAGACTGATCCAGGAAGATTGATATCAATGCCAGCAAGAGCGCCAATGTGAATATACTGTATAGGCTTGATCGATTTTAGTGTCGTAAGAAGATGCTCTGCGGGTGGACCGTAAACATAATCCAGGATTATATCGGCATCGGCCACACTTGAGAAGTCGGTTTCGGTGACTGGGTTTTTTAAGACAACAGTGCCATCAAGATCAAGTGTTGATAAAGTTTCAGCATCGCGAGCACACCCAATGACTTTCCCTGCACCTAATGCGCGAGCGAGAGACGCCGCGATAGTACCAGATGCCGAGGTCGCACCCATGATAAAGACACAGAAATTAGGTGGAAGCTGATCTGTACGTGTCTTCAAAGCCATCCAAGAGGACAATCCCGGATTCACAAAAGCTGCCGCTTGCAATGCATCAAGACCAGGAGGTAGAGGACAAACGGCCTCCTTAGGTACATTTACAACATCACTGAATGAGCCTCCAGTACCGAATGTTGAAAAGTAAACTGCTTCCCCATCGGGAGTGAAGCCAACTCCATCCGTTCCAGGGACGTGAGGAAGAGTTTTGGCAGAGTAATGCTTGCCAGAAGCCCGCGCGCGTACAAGTCCATGTAGACCGACAGCCTTGACTCTGACCTGAAGGCTATCTGGACCTGGCGGAGGAGGACTGTCTACTTCGACATATTGAGGTGGCAAATTCCAATTCAGGACCCGAGCTGTATGCATATTTTTCGTAAGGGTGCGAGGAAGGGAACGCTTCCACATTCGAGGTCTTGTGGGAGTATTGAAAAGAATATTGCTGGATTTATGCTTTAACAAAGCTTCTAGACATGAAATAGTTCAGAAATACCACTTTGTTTTCTTGGGCGCATAATGAGATATATAGTATGATAAATTTATGGGGGGCTATTCACTTGAGGTAATCCTCGCGCATGATTTCGGGCCCGAAATTTCGCTTCCGAATATTGAACTCCGAATTTGATCAACAAGCTTCAGCTATTCCCTGACATATACTGCATTGGCTCTACGATCTCCACAATCCCGTACATTGCCACAGTGTTTACTGAATATTATTCATACATTATCAAATTTCCTATGGAGTTAAGGAGGATGTGCGGACTTATTCTCGGTATGAAGTTCATGTAATTCACCGATGCCCAGCATCTGCCCTGGTTTGCTATTGTCTTTTAGTTGCCAAAAATATACGGAAAAAATGTTGGGTCAGCCTTTGAATATATTTATTGTAATCAATTCCTCACTTCTAATATCTAATATCCTTCATCGACCTTGGGTGGGCAGCTTTCAGCCATTTCTTCAACCTACATCGGCACCATATATCAAAGCCTGCTGAAAACAGATTTCCCCAATCTATTTACCCATTTACTTCAAGTCACATTACATCGAGTATCATCTTCTAATCAGCTCCACCCGATCATGAAAGAACTCTTTAGTGATACGCTTGCTGGCCAAGTCATTCGATTTGCTTCAAGAGGGCGCCTTCTCGCATTTCAGGACGACAACGCACTGATACTTGCGAAGAAAGGTGTCGCTGAATCAACAAGCGATCAACAACCCAAAAACAACAGATATATAACTGAGAAGATTGAGAGTGGCACTGATCTCGAGCTTATAACATGGAATGGACCTGATGATCCAGCTGTAAGGACTCCGTTATGACATTCCCTTCTTTGCTAACACTATAAGAATCCGCAAAATTGGTCACTTGGCAAGAAGTCCTTCGTTACCTTCTTGATTTGCCTCTTGACTACGAGTATATATATCGGTTCTGCCATCTACACGGGAGGAGAAGCGGACATTATGAAAAAGTTTAATGTCACCCAAACGGTTGCGACATTAGGACTCACCTTGTTCATTCTTGGATATGCGATAGGTAATCAAAGTCCGCTCTTATAATATATAAGTATTCAGTATCTAACTCCAGAATCCACCTAGGTCCTATGTTTCTTGCACCATTTGCAGAAGTTCCAGCGTTTGGCCGAAAGCCAGTATACTTAGTCACTCTATTTATATTCTTTGTTTTCAATTTTGCCGTCCTTTATGCGTTAGTCTCATATTATCTTAAATCAAAATATTCTTCTAATGTTATCTTAGCAAGAACTTCGCTACATTATTAGTTTTCCGGTTCCTAACCGTAAGTTCATGTCAACTACGTTATTATTCTCAAGCTAATTCTGACAACATAGGGCTTCATTGGTTCACCTGTTCTTGCAACTGGAGGAGCGTCGCTTGCAGATCTCTGGTCGAGGAAGAAGGTAGCATATGCTATCGGTATATGGGGTGTTGCTGCAGTTTGTGGGCCTGTACTAGGACCACTCGTTGGTGGCTTTGCTGCCGAGAATAAAGGTTGGACATGGACCATTTGGGAAATGATTTGGTTCTCGGGAGCTTGCTTTCTCATTTTATGCTTCACCCTTCCCGAAACAGGCGCCAATGCGATCCTCTACAAGCGTGCTGAAAGGCTCCGAAAGCTTACAGGAAATCCAAACCTCAAGAGCGAGGCTCACCTAGCCATGGAACATATGACCTTGAAGGATGTTGCGACCGCCAGCTTCTATCGACCATTCCAGCTCTGCTTCTCGCAGCCTATACTTCTTGTCACAAATGCTTACCTCGGTCTCATTTATGCCTTGCTCTTCACATGGTTCGAGGCTTTCCCGATTGTCTTCACTGATATCTATGGCTTTGACCTTGGGCAGAATGGCCTTGCATACCTAGGTATACTTGTTGGAGCGATTATTATCATGATACCATATTGCATTTGGCTATTCTATGTTCAAGAGCCTCAATTTGACGATGAGGGCAATATTTCACCAGAAGATCGACTTCCTCCAGCCATTGTTGGATCACTCTTCATACCTGTGTGCCTTTTCATGTTTGGATGGTCAAGCAGAGCCTCGGTTCACTGGATTGTACCCATAATTGGTGCTTCTATGTTTCCCATGGGCGCGGTTTTGCTTTTTAATGCTGTACTCAACTATCAGGCCGATGCTTATCCAATATACGTTGGATCAGTACTCGCAGGAAATGACCTCATTCGTTGTTCAGCTGGAGCTGCGTTTCCTTTGTTTGCAGGCCAGATGTTTCGCGTGATGGGCATCGATTGGGCATGCACAATGCTTGGCTTCATCTCTATCGCTTTCATCCCTATGCCGGTTCTTCTTTACAAGTACGGCAAAATAATTCGCTTATCAAGTCGTTATGCAAGACACGACATTTAAATTGTTTGTCAAAGCATATAGAGATGGTGGGCTATGTCTTGGGGCTGAATGCTGGAGTTTTGGACATGAATTACCCCAATGCGAACGAAATTCAAAGGGGCTATCACATGTTGCATACGACCTTTTAGAAGGTACTTCTAAGGAAGGAACAAATTGTTATAGACGAGGTGCGAAGATAGCAGTTAATTCAAAGTGGATGTAGTCTAAATTGCTTTGTTAACAGAGAGTGAGTAAAGGTCGAGCCTAGGGAGACACATAAAAAAACAAAAACAAAAGAAACACGGTCAATCCACAGTTTTTTCAAACCAAACTCCTCTGTGACCTTCTCATGAAACTATTTAGCTTCGTAGTAAGTAGCCGCTGATACATGAAGGTAGTTTCTTTAGATGGTTGTGCATAAGTGAAATTGAGCCTCGCTTTGGCTTATCGGTATTATCACACAGTCGCTTAAAAATGTGATTAGCTAAGCAGGGTTCGATGCTGTGATGCGCCTCGACATCACCTCGTGCATCATCACCAATATACCATCATTTCCTCGACCATTATTAACGTTCTACGTTACTTATCTCTTTGAACGTTCAATTCAGATCACATAGGTTGCAACAGAACTGCCCCCTCAGTGCTTTATACGCGGTGGTTAGGTTCTTGAGCTTCTCGTCTCGCAGAACAACTCCCTTATAGTCTGTGTGGTGGCTGGTTCCTAGCGATCGCATGTCGCATCCGATAACGTCCACTGTAATAGACGGGGTTCCACGCTCGATTACAACAGAACTGCTCCCTCAGTGCTTTGTATGTGGTGGTTAGGTTCTCGAGCTTCTCGTCTCAAAGAACAACTCCCATACAGTCTGTGTGGTGGCTGGTTCCTAGCAGTCGTGCGTCCGGAAATACCTCACGATTTTCAGAGTCAAGGCTGCTCTATAGCCTGGGAGGGCGGGATAGCACACGTATAGTGTGGGGCATTATTTCCCTCCAGAATTCTTCTCATTAAAGTTACTGCTAACTATCAAAACTAGGTTATCATGTCGGTTCCAATTCAACAACTTGGAATTCGAAACTTTATCCAAGAACGAATAGTTGTGGAATGGCTGGACGACAGAGGCGCTGTTTCTACATTGGGCTCATGTTTACGTACGAACCGACAGAAAACAGAATTCTTTATTAGAGTAGGCTCTGATGCGAGTGGGCATATCCATATTCACTTTTCACTCACAGTGACGGTGAAGGCCGCTGGCAAAAATCATGCGAGAGAGATATTGCTGGTTCTTCCGACCAATGCGCTTCACAAGGACTTTGACTTTGATGGTGCCTCCGAGCCTCTTGAAACATCGGACCTTCATAATTCCTCCTTCCTCGACCCCGCTACCCTCCACGAAGCTGGTATTAGCGATTCCGAAAAATTCATCCGTGTACACTTCAACCTTGTAGCCTGTGGGTTCATCGTCATGAAGAAATCGACCTCGGAAATTATTAGACCTACTACAGTGACGTCTAGCGAATTAATGCTCGGTCTTAAATCTTTGTCTCGTGTTCTAAAATTTCAAGTATATATGCGACCTGGTTATGCAAGTGCTGGCCTTAAAACCCTCCTGAAACTTTTAAGTGTGGACAGTACTAGTTTGCATCATACCAGTATGGTTGATATGTACGTTGGACAGGGCGCCATGTTACTGGACTGGGACAAGTTTGAGCCTAAAATGGGACGAGAGATAAGACCGCCACCATATAATAAGGAGCCTTTAAGACCAGCAGGGACAATACAAGCTCCCCAGTCACCGCCAGTTGCATTCAGGAAGGAAATATCACCAGGTTCATTTGTTGAGATCGCAGAAACCCCGACAAGAATACTTGTTAGGGAGAACGCGATCTCCCCGAGTCCGATCTCAGAAATACATGGCATTTTCTCCGACGTAGATAATGATCTGGCGAGCACTGAATTAGACGTGCAGGATATCCAAAGGGACCTAGAAGAGAACTACAAAGGGGATTCTTGGGATCATGTGGACTCAGACGAAGAACAATATGCTATTCTTAATGCTCGAGAACTCAGCCGAGAACTAAGTCAGGGTCTCGTCCAACCTGTATCAGGTCTTTTGGTCTCTAAGGCTCTTCTGTCCGAATTTCTGGAGTGGATGAAAGGAGCGATGATGATCAACCGCGATATTCATAAACAAAGGCGTTTAGGTACAGAGCTTTTGGCACTCGGTAGACATGCACGTACGTCTAATGTTATAGCATTCAATGCAACCAAAGTACGGTGCTCGACGATATTATTTTATGACCCCGAGGATTCCGATAGCACTTCTGAGCTATGGAATGAGGAAAATCGTGGGCTCGTCGCAGATCTGGAAGAAGTCATTCGCTGGGCCAATGAGCTTCATAGTTGCGCTGAGATGTGTTCGCCAGATATCAGTCACGAGTTTGTAAAGCTAGGCATCGCTGCTCGTGCTGTTGCACTCCAATGGAGACACAAGAAGGACATGGCGAAGTATGAGCATCAACGGACTGTGTGCGTTACCATTCTTCTTTTCAGATTCAGTGGGACAACACAAGCATGAGGAATGTAGACAGGAGGTCTTGACCGAATGAAGCTCGTATTTATGTAGCCACATTTCATATAGTTTATACTAATTAGAAAGGCTGATATCTTGGGAGTACCTTAAGTAAAAATAAGAATAAAGTTAACAACCGAATCTGATGCAATTCTATGGGACTTTGAAGTTGAGACAACCGAAAATCGGGTAATAATTACAGCCAAGTACGTACTGTCACCACGGAACCCACAATATCTGCTACCAACATGGTCACCATTTAACATTGTATGAACTATTCATATAGAGCTGTATGTGATGTGTAATGTCATAAATGTCGAATATCATATCCAGATTTATGTCCATCAGAGACAAGAATTGTGTACCTATTCTCTGGGTGAGCTTGCCGTTGTTCCGTCCGAGGGTCGTACCGAGAGCCTCATAATTCGATTTCCAGCTGTGTACACAACTTACACTTTCTACTATGGACCAGAACTGTGCAACCACGAAGTCGAGCGGCTCCTGTAGTCTATGCCGTCGGCGAAAGCTGAAGTGCGACAGGGTCGTGAAGGGGTGCAGTAACTGTACAAAGGCCGATATCCCGTGCCTCTATCCTACCATCCACGAAACGACAAAGCGGAAGAGAGGCCCCTATGCTAAGGAGAAGACACAGCGTGAGAGAGAGTTGGAGCATGCCTTGAAGGCCATGGAAACCAAATACGAGAATCTCACTCAACAGCTCCAGAGACAGGAACAAGGTCATGTTGCACCAATAACCGAAGCAAGCGCTTCTGCCCGTAACTCTAGCCCTCCTTCGAGGAGAACACCCCCAATCACAGCAGAGCATGATCAGAACCGGTTGACAACAGGCCAATATCCAACTGTGAGACAAAGTTCACCCAGGGCAGAGTCTGCTTCTGACAGACGACCCCCAGCTGAGGGCAACGAGAATTGGCCGATTAGAGATTCTCTAACAACGCCAAGAGAAACTCGTCATGGAGATAGATTCTGGTTAAATTTTTCGAAGGATGTAAGTATTTTACTCTAAATATATGGGAGAAGTATTCTCTGACTTGATCCCAGCAGGTCAATGGCCTAATTGACGACAATTCCGGCTTGGCTGCTCCAGGGAAGTCATCACGTCTTCCTACAGAATTTCCAACACCAACAAATCATCATGGTATCATTTTTGGTCCCGAGATGGCTCCAGCTGATTTTAAGTCCCTTCATCCACCTAGAAGTCATGTCTTAGATTATTGGAACATCTATACAGCTCAAGTTGATCCGATGCTCCGTATCTTACACGTTCCATCGTTTACAAAAAGTCTTCTTGTGGCTAGGGATGATATCCAGCATCTCGACAAGGGTATGCAGGCTTTGATGTTCAGTATATATTTTGCGACTGTCGGCAGCTCATCAACCACAGAGGTTGAAATGCTGTTTGGAAGGAGTAAGCAGGAGCTTTTGCAACACTATAAATATGCAACGGAGATTGCCCTAATCCATGCTGGGTTTTTAACATCAAGAAATATTATGACGCTACAGGCTTTAACTATATATTTGGTACGGTTTGACTTGCCCATTCCTTTATCGGCTTTAAGTCCTAACAAACATTAATAGCTCTTCATTCGTAACTATGCCGATGGTGATATGCTATGGACCTTGACGGGCATAGCTGTTCGAGTAGCACAGTTATTGGATTTGCCACGGGATGGCACTAGGCTCAACTTGCAACCCCTAGAGATTGAGCTTCGCCGCCGGCTTTGGTGGACCATTCGTAGACTAGAATCAAGATGTGCAGAGGAAAATGGGTTCCAACCGGCTAGTCCAAATTACTACTCAGACACTAAATTCCCACTCAATATCAATGATCAAGATATTGATCCCGAATCCAAGGAGCTTCCCCTCCCTCGAAATGGCTTTACTGGCATGACATTTTGTCTGATTGGGTTTGAATTAGTCGATCTCATGTCGAAGATCAATCAAATCCATATAAGTTTGGAAGACGATTCTGAGTGTTATCAAGCAGGAGTTTTGGAGCGGAAGCTCATGCTGGTGGAGGAATGCGAAGCCAGACTACAGTCTGCATATATCCAACATTGCTGTAGCTCTCGTCCACTTGACTGGATGATGATAAAGTTCACAAGTTTGATGATGGTAAGTCTTAGATATTCTCCCCAAAATGTAGTGGAATGTATTAACATTGTCAGACCAAAGCTCGATTGATTATCTATCATCCCTTTGGCCGTCTCATGAGTAGACCTCTAGACCCGCAGATCAAAGACAAGACATTCACCATATGTATCAGAATAATGGAGCTTTCCCATGAACTGAAGAGCGAAACCAAACTAGACAAGTGGGCTTGGTTCTTCCGCAACTATGTGCAATGGCATGCTTTGGCCTTTGTTTTGAGCGAGCTATGTCATCGTACTGGGACTCCAGAAGTTGATAGAGCATGCGCCGTCTTAAACCAAGTCCTTCAAGACTGGGGAACTACACACGTTGATCAAAAGCATAGTGCGCTATGGCATTCGATGAATAAGCTTATTGTCCTAGCACGGAAGGTACGTGGGGCTGACTTGGAGGCCCGGAATACACAGGTGAATCAAGTACCTCTCCTTCCATCTTACGATAAGACTCCATATAACGATCATCCCACGAGTGGTTCTCCGATGTCCGGTGAAAATCACAACAGCCAGTCAAATTTCGCTGCGAATTCAGTACCAAACCTGCCATCTACCAGAAGAATGGACACTTTCGATATGACATTTGATGCGGGGAATCCCACAAACAGCACTCCATCACAAATAGATATTGGCGGTGGCACCTTTGCGACGGCAAACCCGGCACCTAACAGTCTCGGAGATCCAAGTGGGATGAGGACGGTTTCTGAGCTGCAAGATTTACACAACTCCGACCTTGCGAATTTTTCGTTTGATGATTTGAGCACACAAGAGTGGATTGATATTGCACAGGACTCCAGTTGGGATTTCGATGGCCTCCTGATGTGATATCTAACTGGAATTTTGAGTGTTGGGTGTTTGGTATCATATTTAGAGCTTTTATTTGGCGCCTTTTATACCCAGAAGTTTGTTGTATATTTATTATGTAAAATGTCTTTATAATTATTTTATGATGTACAGGTATACTTGTAAATAAATCCAAGTTACAGTATCATTATCTTGCGTTATACTAAAGTGAATTTTGAAGTTGAAAGATCTACATTGTTAAGCTGCTCCTTGGGAAGCTTCTAGGTGCGTTCCTGAAAAGGTTACATAGTATCGGGATCGAGTTTGTGTTATTACACAATATTATGTATCGGTAATCGAGCTACTTCAGAACAATGAATTGGAACATTCACTGGGAAGCTTAACATCCCTACGTCTTCCTCGTGCGCTGCGGGCGCTATGTCTCGCTTTCGGTACCACCCACACCTCCGTCGCGAAGTGTGACCACCAAGTCCGCAATAAACACAGAGCGTGCAATGACGCTGGATCGCTCATACTCTGAATTTCTTCCACGATGTTCCCGAAGCCATTAAAGGCCAGATTAGATTTATGCTGGTGAATGGTAGCGGCAGGATTGAAATCAGACGTCCTCGCTATTAGTGTTTGACCCCTGTCAGAAGCCTCCGGAGTTGAAGGTTCTTATACCCAAGCACGGCGCTGAGACGTCCTCCGGCACGATTTCTTACAAAAGCCTCGGTATACAGTGATCCGTCGTCTTACAATATGGGAAGCCTTGATATAGACTCAAATCCTCTCTTTGATAGCAAGGTTTTCATAGAGCACTTTAATAAACATCCTGTTTTATTGACGGCCCGATCGACTAGTCTTGTTAGTGGCCAATAATGTAAGTGTGTACATAGATACATCTGTACTCCGCACTACTAATGTCATATTGACGGAGTTTCTGGTCACCTTCGCTGTCTATTATGAAAAGATGGACGTCACCAATCATATCAAACAAGAGAATATGGGCAATATATTTGGCAGCTTGAGGTCTTCAAATTAACCTTGGTATGATTTCCGGCAGGAAGTCTACTTTAGACATTAGAGACCAAAGCCTGGTTTGATAGATTGCATTCAGCAATTGTCTAGACTGAATGAGTAGTGCTACTTGTCCTAGGTTGTGATTTGGTAGAGCCAGCAAAAAAAGAGCTCTTGATATTATCGAAGCGAAAGTCAAACACTTGGCTTGCACAAGAGACATTTGAAGTATCGAACGACTTTAATATGGAATCATCATACATATTTTGTTCATTCGATTTCTTTGATGTATAACCCAGTGTAGGGCTATGTTGCATGGGCTATCTTCATGAATACTATAGCTGCATAAGTTCCATTGCGGCATTGGAAAGTAAACTTCAGAAAACATTGAGTGCGGCTGATCTTTAACTGGCCACGAACCTCCCTTATCTTCCGTTATACCAACTTTGCATGACTCGAAGGCATAACTTTCTTAAAGCTTGTATTCCCCATATACTACAATTTATACTCATACCAGAACTTTATCTAGGAATGGGGCGATGCGTTCGCAAGTTCGGTTTCTCATACGACGCCTTTACCGGAGTTTCGGGGTTCAGGATAAACATACCCCACAACTCTTCTCCATTGATATGCGGAGCAGAAACATTTCGAGAATTCCTATCATAAATATTCGTCCACTTCTTCTATCTCCAAGAAAACAAAATACGCGAATCTCTTAGCTGCTCGGCGAATACTCTACCAATCTTGCACATTTGACTGAATTGTCCGAAAAATTTCAGAAATAAACCTATCAGCGAATCAAGCACAAAGAACCTCAAGTTATCATCTTTATTTATATACATAATGAGCCGAGAACAGCCTTCAATCGCATACCTAGGACCTAAAGCTTCATACGCTTGGCAGGCAGCATGTAAATTATTTCCTGACAGCGAGTTTTATCATACGCCAATTCCAAATATCGAGGACATTTTCCAGGCAGTGCAATCTGGCAAAATCGATCGCGGCGTGGTACCTTATCAAAATTCTTCCAATGGCATGGTACTCGAAGTCCTTGATATATTTGCCAACAGATCATCATTATACCCCAACGTTTACATCTCTGGAGAAGCGTTCCTAAGAATTGACCACTGTCTTCTCGGTTTTCCTGCAGCCCCAAAAGAGTTAACCCCTCCGCATACACCTCTTGGACGAGGAAATGAGCTCGCTCCCCAACCAATCACATCAACTTCAGCGCCCAATTTCCAACATATTAAGCACGTCTACTCTCACTCAGCTGGCCTCGGCCAGTGTTCAAAATTCCTATCGAAATATCTTTCACACGCTACTCGGCACGAAGTAGCGTCTACTGCTGCTGCGGCTCAGATTGCAGCAAATGACCCCAACAGTGAATCTGCGTCCATCGGCAGTATCTCTGTGTTGCAAGAGAATCAACTATCAATTAAAGTTCTTGCCGAGAGAATTCAAGACGCTCCTGACAACACCACCCGCTTCTTTGTCTTAAAGCGCGTTGCTCCTATCTGGCATTATGAGCCTGGTTCGATGGAAGATGTGCTAGGTCGCAAGACGGGAGAGAAGCGCATCCTCTCGGTAACTTTTATTCTTGATCAGTCAAAACCAGAGGCTCTTGCGGATGCCTTGACTATCTTCAAGAGCAACAAGCTCAATGTGAGATATATAACTTCACGCCCAACCCATGAAGCTGCATGGGACCTTCGGTATTACGTGGAGCTTTCATTTGTATGGGATGAATCAATTGGAAATTCACTTGTGGATAAGTCATTAAAGGAGCTGGCTTTGGTTTCGCGAGAAAGGAGTTGTCTTGGGGCTTGGGGAACCACCCCTCATTGGTAAATATATGTACGTACGTGAAAGGTATTTTGGTTCAGATCGGTATACGTAGATGTATTAGAAATAATAAGGTTATGATCCATAATAGACCGCTGAGTACATCTCGCAATATAGAATAGAAGGTTATACAGGTCAATTCAAACACTTAAGCACTACAGAGTTCTGTCTCAAGATTCCCTTGATTATATCTATACGCCATCTATTAGCATTTATAAGGCAATAATCATGGCAATTCTTCTAAGGTTCATCGTGTGTTAAAGCACTGTTTATCTGAGATTCGGCAAGTTATTGTATTATAACTAATGTTCTAATGCCCATAAAGAGTTCGGCCAAGATATTCTGGCATTATACATAAATCAAGAGGCCGTTGTCTTTTTCAATATACATTTTTTACGTCGCAGACGATACTCGTTTCACTCTCCTCTAATCTGTCCCACTAAAATCAATAGCAGTAGCAGTCTTCCCGGCAGCCGCCTTATCAAGCGCAACATTAGTCGCAAGCTTTGTCTGCTGCGTGCTCAACTGGCTCGCAAGAGTAGTATCGCCCTGTGCCTGCTCAATCTGCAGCCTTAGCACATCCGTCTGCAGCTTGAGCACCTTATTCTTTATCTTTCCGTTTTGCAATGCGGCACCAGCTGTCGTACCAGTACCCCCAGCCGCGGCGACTGCGTCATTGAAACCGCCTGTCTCCGTCTCGGCGGACTCGGATATTTGCGCGGCGGAGGCAATTATGGCAAGGTCTGAGGCAGCAACACCTGCAAGGTCACTTTGGTCGATCTGCGAGGTGTTAATAGTTGAAGAAAGAGAGGTAGAATATGGAAGCTTACCGGAAACTTTGCATTTACTTCAGCTAAGGCGTTGCCAGCTACGCCGCTAGATACTGAGAACTCATTGTATGTTGTTGCTGTGAGAACACCTGTCGAGGCAGTGGTGGTTTTGGTGGATTTGGGAGTCGGGGCGGCAAGGGAAGAAAGAGTTAAGGAGAGGAGGATGGTAATAGTGGAGAATTGCATCTTGGGAGGTAAGATATGAATATGTTCTTGGAAAGCAAATGGAGTAAAATTAAAAGACAGCGCAGCTGTGGAGATGAGGTCTGAGATAGCAACAAGTGATGAGGTTTTTCCTTTTTATCTTTTTTTTTGTGGAAGAAGTTTTGGACTCTCTTATATGGGATGATGCTTGATGGTGACATGTCAAGAGGCTTGGTGAAATCTCTTGATGAGACTGACAGGACTGATGAGACGAAGTGAAATGAACCATTACGATGACAGGGAATATTCCTCCAATGACGATGCGAGAGTGTGCACTTAACGTTTTATATCCCCGTGCAAATCCGAGCGGGAAAAGGGTTGAACAGAACTTGAGATGATTGCATTGAACCTCTATCCTTCCAGAGACGCGGAGTGTTGCGGATCGTGGTAATGGTGTTTGAGCCAGGGTATCAAGGGACAATTTGGAGGCGAGCAAGTCGCACGTGACACACACATATTTTCCCCACCAAAGATACGTTCGACTCTTTACTCACGAGTAAGCATGTACAGCTAGCAAATCAGCGGATAGAACCCTCTTTGCGTAAACCATTCAAGAAATAAGGTAGAGCACGGTAGAAGAACACGTTCTCGAGCCGACGTCAGTAGAGACGCATAGATCCGACAAACGAGAATCTAATCTAATCTTATCGCCCAAATTCTCAACTTTACCTTGCCTTATCCTTCACGAAAAGCATAGTTCCAATCCAGCCACAACAACCCCAGAAATTGATCAGAAATGCCTCTCGACACATCTTCTTACGCACTCGCGCTATTGCGCCTTGATGGACGACGGTGGAACGAGCTTCGACGCCTTACAGCGCAAATTTCCACCCAGGCGTCTGCCGATGGCTCGTCATACCTCGAGATGGGCAACACGAAAGTGATTTGCACAGTATCGGGACCATCAGAGGGAAAGCGGGTCGGTGGTGGAGGAGGCAGCGATGGTGATGCACAGGTCAGAGTTGAGATTAGTGTTGCAGGATTCAGCGGCGTGGATAGAAAGCGAAGGGCAAGAAGTGATAAGTAAGTAATATATAGCTCATATGCATTCCACGGCTTTGAGGCCATGGGTTGTAATAGTATTTGTTGCTAACCGCTTGGTAGGAGAACCTCCGAAATGCAGTCCACTATCGCGAACACTTTCCAGTCAACTCTCTTCACTCATCTGTACCCTCACTCCACCATCACTATTTCGCTTCATATCCTCTCGCAGGATGGGTCCCTCCTCGCCGCCTGCCTTAATGCCTCAACCCTCGCCCTCATTGACGCGGGAATTCCGATGGCCGACTACATTGTGTCCTGTACAGCGGGCTCAACGTCTTCTTATTCCTCCAATGACGAAACTGCCGACCCATTACTCGATCTGAACGGCATGGAGGAGCAGGAGTTGCCATACCTGACGGTTGCCACACTCGGAGCGACGGACAAGGTAGCTGTTTGTGTGATGGAGAGCAGATGTCAGGTGGGTAGATTAGAAGGAATGTTAGCTGTGGGTGTCGATGGTTGTAAACAAGTCAGACGCATCTTGGATGGTGTTGTGAGAAGACAGGGAAAGAAGATTCTTGAGGAGGTTTGAGCTTGATACCCAGGTGGCGCGAAGGCGTTTGGAGGGAAGCCAAAAAGTATTTATTAAGAATAAAAGGAGTGATGGGATTTGGTCTAGAGGGATCAGAGATGATAATGTATGGCTTAGGTGCCTCCAGCCCATAAAACTGCGTGGGCAATTACGGGGCTGAAGTTAGCCTTTTGTTTACTATACGATGCCCTGGAATTTTTCAGGATAGACTTGGTGTATAAATGGAGTAGCCGAGAATATAAGAGATTAGAGCAAGGAGCACAGTGGGGAGAAGTCCCTTTGGGTGCGACTGCGGCTTGTATATACCAATGTACTTATTCGAAAGCAAGAACTTCACCCGAACAATATTATTCTAAAGTGCTAATTAAGGATTGGTTCTATGACTTTGTACTAACTACGAGTGAGCCATGCAACCGGACTAGGTGATATCAATGGTACTTTGTTAGCAGGATATGTGTAGAGAAGACCGATAGTTATTCATCGTCTGCTTAACGTGTATATGCATACAAGACGTGAGCTCTCTTATTCAACACAGAACAGCACTCGTACCCAAATCAATACTTTTTAGCAGCCCTTCCGTTCCTTAAATTCTCCTTCCATAAACAACATACACTACGCGCCTCGCACCAAGCCTTCACCTCCTTTCCCGCAATCTCCTCCTCCCACCCAAGAGCCTCCAATACTCCACCATTGAGCCACTCCGTAAACTCCTCAATCACTATAGGGTCATACAATAATATTTTCTCATGCCAGCTCGGATTCACGTCATTGCTACTCCTAGGCGCGGTTGTAACGGCTTGCATAATAACACACTGCAACTCAAGCGATAGTGGTGGGTCACGCGCCTTATCCCGAACAACCTTCTTCGCGCGCGGCGAAGCACTGCGGCTGCGGCTACGGTGAGCAGTGGGTGCGGTTTTAGGAGCGCGAGCCTTGCCCTTCCGTGGTACTCGAGATAGAGGTGTCTCACTCTCGCTATCCGATTCTGCAGCTTTCTTTCGAGAACGTTTGGGCGATGCAGGCGGTTGCGCAGATGGCGGAGGCAGGCTGGCATCTGGATTGAGTAGCCGTTGCTGGCCAATCCAACAGCGTTCAAGAAGTAGGATCATCTGATCACGCGACTTAACGGGTTTGAAGCCGTAGGAGGCTATTTCGCGACCGAGTTTGACTGTTGTGTAGGCTGAAAAGTCTGGTAATTTAGGGACTGCGGATTCCTTGGCTGCAATTTTGGACTTAGGTTTTGGTTTTAATGATGCTGGAACCGGTGAGTTGACGGTTTGTTTGCGAGGCTTGGGAGGACTGCTTAGTAGTCGGTCACGTATGGCTGCTTCGACTGGTCCAATGGGCTTTGAAGTTTGTTTTGAAGGTTGGGAAGGGGTAAGGCCCACTTCATCTATATCCATCCATTCTGACCGTTCAACTGGCACAGGCAACACTGGATCCTCTGTATGCGACTCGCCTTTACTCAAAGGTGCCTTATTGGTGACCGGTGACTGGCACATGTCATCTATGTCATGCCATACATCATCTTGCTTCAACTCTGGTAGCTTTGGCGATGAAGTAGCAGGCAACTCATCTGGCTCAGTAGTGGTCTTGAGTGTTAGTGGTGACTCAGACAAATCGATGACTTCTACTTCCATTAAGTCACCGTTAAGCCCGCGTGAAGAAGCTTGCCAGAGACCTCGTTTTCCTTCGTATGAAGACGTTCGCCGCCCAAGTCCATGTGGCCTAGCATGAGAAGGCTCATCCCTCCAGTCAGCAAAAGGGTCATCATCCACTCGATTTGATTCAAGCATCGCTTGATGTAAATCTCGTAAAAGAGTTGGTGAGTCTTCTCGCGCCAATTGACTTGATGTGCCAAATACAAAGTCCTGTTTATCAAGCTGCTTTAGGGCGGATTTCGGTGACAACAATGTGGGTACAATAATTGCATTCTTGCCTTTGGTAGCTTTGGTGCCCTTTTTGACTGGACTTCGAGATTTCGATTTTGATCTCTCAAGCTGACCTCCACTTTCCAAAGAGAAATATTGTAATAATGGAGCTTCTTTCTCGGAAATTGCTTGCTCATTATCAACAGCATAGGCCGATGTTGCCAAGTCAGTAATAGTCCTCGCCTTCTTTCTGACAGCTTTAACTTTTGGAACTGGGTGTAATTCGTTACTACTTTCGCCCGTTTTTACAAGTTCAATGAGTTTTCTCTTTCGAATTCCTATCGCATTTGCAACGGGGTTTGGTGTGATGGTTTCTTTATCAGCATAACTAAATGTCCCAAGTAAATCTGTGAATCCGTTTAATTTGCCAGATGCAGAGTCATCAGCGATGGCACCTGTTTCGGCATTGACTGGTGTTGCAATTGTGTTTGTGGGGGTCTCTTTGACTGGTGTCCAATCTCTTCGTCGTCTCGAAGCCTCTCCCAATTGCAATGGGGCAGATACGTCAATGACCTCGGCGACAGGAGCCTTCTCCGAGGTTGAGGTCTTTCTAGTTTTCCTCGGTTTCTTCTCCGTAGTTGAGGACACGGTGGTTTTGGTGACCTTTCCTTTAGGAATCTTCGATTGTTTTTCAGCATCTGTTTTCTTTGCTCGGGGCTTGCGCGCAGGTTTTTCTTTCACTGTCAAGTCGTCTCCTGTCTCTACATCGGCTTTCTTTGCTCGGGGCTTGCGCGCAGGTTTTTCTTTCACTGTCAAGTCGTCTTCTGTCTCTATCTCGACTTTCTTTGCCCGAGACTTTCTAGGTTTCTTTTCGGTAGGTTCTGGAATTTCAGCGGTCCTCTTCGCCCTTGATCTTCGGGTGACTTTTGGCTGCGCAGTGTCGGCTGATTCCGTCTCATTGACAGTGTCATTGACTCCAGGCGATGTGGGATTTTGAACTGCATGAACGTTTTCTTCCATTGTGGTTTGTGTATCCGCCGAGGCTTTTTGTAGCAATTGCGCAGCTGTCATAAAGCTTGAGGTGGCGATCTTCGGTATTGGTGCTGTTCGGCTTCCTGTTCTCAAACGCGACAACCTTCCACCAAGGTTGCTAGGCGATGGCAGCGGCGATGAAGACATGGGAGTATCAAATATATCAACATGAGATGCTCTAGCAGGCGATGAGACCAGGGAGATGACATTCACAGTCGCCATTCTGGAAGAGATGATCGACGAGAGTCTGCGGCTAGCGCATTGTGATTTAGAAAGTAGGAACGACACTGTCAATGAAAGCGATTATGCTCATATAATCGCCAAAACATCAATAACATCAAATAGTTGTGTTCTTCAAAAAGGATTAAAGTGAATGAATACAATGTCATCAACACTCCGTCGCGAGGCCGCCATCAGGCATGAATGCTAACAATGGGCCTCGACCATACTACGCACCACACGCTTCCCCAGATCTTTTCGCGCGCAAAATCACGAAGTCACGTTTCTGCCCCCTCGGACTCGGCGGTTTGTGGTTTGTGGTGGGCGAGCAGTTTTGGCCTCAGCCACAAGGCCTTCAACCATCGAAGCTCGTCAAAAAACCTTAGCGCCTCGCACAATCAATTTCGCCAAATCAATCGCGACGACAACACTCAACTTCTCTCGACAACCACGAATCTCACCAATTTCCCCCGACTACTCATACACAAGTCGCCAAAATGGAGAACGACAAGGGAGAACTCGTTGACCTGTACGCCATCACCCAAATGATCCAGAATCGATCGCACAACGAACCTCTGCTAACATGAATTGCTCTTCAGTTACGTCCCACGCAAGTGCAGCGCCACCAACCGCATCATCAAGGCCAAGGACCACGCTTCCGTCCAGATCTCCGTCGCAAAGGTCGACGAGAACGGCAGATACACTGGTGAGAACCAGGTCTACGCCCTCTCCGGTTTCGTTCGCGCCATGGGTGAGAGCGACGACTCCCTCAACAGACTCGCTCAGCGTGATGGTCTCCTCAAGAACGTCTGGTCTGGATCCAAGCAAAGATAAATGCATATGGTTTTAGGTACGATTTCGATGTCAACATGGGTTTCACGGGATTGGCACTGACGAAGTGCAGTTTTTCGTTCTGGGATATGGAAGGACACCGGGTTGTGAAGGTTTTGCGGGCTTGCTTGGCTTTCTGAGATAGTCACAACGCATATGTGATCAAATACCAACGACGATTCCCTCCAACTCGATTCGACTCTCTCTATGTGATTTGTTTGTTGGTACTGGACGACTGTGAGGATCACGAATACACGGCTCTTCAGATTTCCTCGTACGAACCTTCGGGTGAACCTTTGGTTCGAGGAGTCAGACGGCTATTCGTAGCTTGTCAGCCGAAGATTGACATCAAGCTGGCCTTCTGAAGAGCTGTGACGTTAGAGCATCTCGTTGGAGCACAGATACGGGCTGGACAATTCTGCACGAGTCTATGAAATTGTGATTTTATCTACAAAAACGAAAGGTAAGATTTATGGCTCATTGGCATCTAAATGGTTGAGCGATGAGCCTGCATACAAAATGATGTAAGGATTTTGCTAGTGATTTACATTTTCATATTGAACATAAAGCCGAGCACTTCCATTTCTCACGATAGGAAATTCTTATCGTTCTTTTATATTCTTTTTTATGTTTGAGGGATGTTCAGCTTTACAAGATCATACTGTTATCGTCCAAGGCAACCTAACAGTAGTGGAGCAGGATTGCAGAATCTACACCGGAGATGTGTTCAGGGAATTTTCATATCAAGAAGCCCTCCGGCAAGTAGTTGCTAGAATCATTGCCTTATCTGTCTGTCTATTGATATCCATCATATTGTCTAGCAGAACAATAGAAAACTCTTCATGGACGAGGCACATTAATGTTTCGACTTGCGGGACGCAGTGAAATGATATGGAGCAATGGAGAAGGTAAGGGGCGACGAGAACTATTTCTTTGGAAAGAGACAGGGTATGCTTAGCTGTGTGTAAGTGTTTATAATAGACATTGCTAGGTCTTTTGCTGGAGAACTTTGACTCAAGCATAGAAGATTATTGTACTTTATTTAGTTTATGCTATCTGTTGCTTAGCAGGGCAACATCTCATGACAGATTGGTTTGTAACCAAAAATCAGTGATGGTGAGAACATAGAATTATTTGAGATAAATGAGACAAATGATCATCGTCTAAAACCTCATCACCCACTAGTCTAAGAAGCATACATATAGAGTATTCACTCTTTTCATCCTTAAAGAAATAATCAGTAACAAGGAAATATAGTTAGGAACCTTAAAATTACGCTATATTCAAACTGATTTATGCTGTAAATACTCACCACTTGATATGGGTGATGGTTTTATTTTCTGTACTTGGAAGAAAATTCTGCTACTTTTAACATATTTAGTTTCCCAATTTTCATCGTCTTTTTTTTAGAAATTTGTCAAAACATTAAGATGATTTAAAAATTTATCTTCTCAAAGTCATCCCAAAATAGTTTCCATATCATTTTAGATTTATATTTTACAATTTAAAACGATAACTGCAAATCCAAGCACATCACACCGGGGTATCTACGTAGCTCAACTATGTACAATTACTCATTATCATTATAAGTCTAGCATTATATACTTGTGTTTAGATGCAATTAGCTTCAGCAATAGTTTCTATAAACTTCTTGAACTTTATCAAAAGTTCGATCTTGTAATAAACATCCTCTCCGTGCTGGTATTTGTTTGACTTGGATGGTTAATCCTTTCCAATTAACCCACTTCTTATTCACTTCCTAAATAGAACACAGAATTCTAGCACACTGTTTCTGCGAACTCACTAGTTGATGTCGGAATAAGTCCTAAGGTTGTTTCAGATAATAAATGCCATATTCCTTAAGGATTTAGGATTGTCACTAAGCAAAGTTTACCCTAACTTACAACGAGTATAAGTAATAGTACGAATTCGCAGATTTTCACATTGTAGAAAACACTTCTGCAATTATAATCTTCGCTCTATATCTTAGTTTTCTTTATCCCTGTGTCGAGTTCTACACTTTAAGCTTCCTCTACCTCTTCCCTCCGCCCGCAAGCATATTCAGCTATGAAGTTCACCACAATAATTATACTTTCACTCTTTTCCTCGCGGATTTTGGGATATTCCTCTCCAAAACAGCAAATAGTTCTTCAAGAAACTAGTCAAGAACGCTGCGCGATGCTACCGTCTTGTCCAGACCCGTTAAATACGATTGATGAGCTCACACTTTTTAAAACCTGCTTTATAGCTAGTCTAACGACAACTGTCTGGAGTAGCTGCAGTTATTTTAGCAAAGATGAGAATACATGGAAATGTAAACATTACGCTTTAGTTGTGGGAAGCGTTTCAGTTAGCATCTGGGGTGCTGCAAGTTGGTATGAGAGCATCTTTGGGAAGTTGACATTTATCGAGGAGGGAACAGAGCAATGACTTAGAGAAGCTATAAAAGGTGTTTAAAAGCTGCTAGAAACCCTAAAATACATATGTAGGAAATGTCCTATAAATTACGTTTATAAGCGTTAAAATTATCGATCAATTTGCAAGCCTCTGCTTTAATTCTACAAATTCACGTGAGTCCGTGGAGTGTTTAAAAATAGGTGAGTAGGTAATACCTTAGGTTGAAGATGTTCGGCGACAACTACTCCGAATTTAAACATTCTTCGCCCGCTCTTATCAAGTTGTTATTTTAGTAACACAACCACTGCCTCGACCATGGTCAAAAAAGTACCATGAAATTCTTTAAAATATAGCCGATATTCCACTCCGTCCTGAAACCTAGATATTAAAGAGGTCCCGATATGGCTTTGGTGGTCTTGGCTTTGCGATCTACCTCCATATGGAACGTCCAAGCGGCGGGGACGCTTATCTACGGATCAGCTGGGTGCACGAATGGGGTAGATTTAGCCTCGGGAAGTACATTACATGCTTGTGTTGCATGATAATCATAACAATAAGAACCATCTACTTGCCATCCTCGGATTGACTTCCTCTTATCTAAAATCTACCAGTTTGCTTGTTTCCCAGTGGCCAAGATGGTTTATCCTTTAGATTACTTCCAGCATCGTCGAGATTGGTATGTGAATGCGCTGCTTCGTCTTATCAATATATCATCACTAACTTGTTTCTAGCCGCTTCAAACAACAAGAGCGCATACAACGAATCGATGATTTACCCCTAAAGTACCGTTCACCCTTCACAACCTGGGAAAGAGGTATTCTGTCTAAATCTATTGAGCAATTAGTACAGGATGTACAGTTTTGTAATGTTCAACCCTTCGATGTTCTCCACGTATATGGTAAAGCTGCTATCAAAGCACACGAGAAAACGAACTGTGTGACGGAGGTCATGATCTCCGAGGCGGAAAAATGGACGACTGATGGCACAATAAATTTCCAGGGGCCTCTTGCAGGAATTCCTGTCTCTCTGAAGGACTCTATTGTTGTTGGAGGATTTGACACTACAGTTGGTTATAGTTGTAATGTCGGGAACAAAGTTCCGACGGATGGTACAATGGTGCGCATTTTGAAAGATGCTGGCGCCATTCCATACGTCAAGACAAACCTTCCTGTTACACTCTTATCTTTTGAGTCAACAAATGATGTTTGGGGTCGCTGCACAAACCCTCATAATTCGAAATATTCTCCTGGAGGGTCGACGGGCGGAGAGGGTGCTCTACTGGCCGCTGGAGGAGGCAGAATCGGAATTGGTAGTGATGTTGCTGGTAGTGTGCGAGCTCCAGCTCATTTCTCTGGAATATATAGTCTGCGATGTTCAACCGGGCGATGGCCAAAAATGGGTATGGTAACTAGTATGCCTGGCCAAGAAGGAATTCCTTCCGTGTTCAGTCCGATGACAAGAACACTTGAAGACTTGCAGTACTTTACCAAATCTATGATCGGTATGAAGCCCTGGAAATATGACCATTCAGTCCATCCAATTCCTTGGAGAGCGAACACATTTAAGGAATATCAGGAGAAGCCCAAGTACACTGTCGGTGTTCTTCAGACCGATGGAGTTGTTGATCCTTCTCCAGCCTGTGTAAGAGCAATGGATCAAGTCGTTGATGCTCTCAAGAATGAAGGTCACGAGATTGTTTACATTGGTTCGTTCTCCGATGCTTCATCGTCGAAATCCGCAGCTCCTCTTACTGTTCGTCGCCCGCTTGACTCCAAATCTACTTCAGCACCAAATGAAACTGGCCCTCCTTCCCCTTATGATGCTCTATATATTGCCTCTCAACTCCTCAATACCGATGGCTGCAAGACTTTCAAGTCTTTCTTCCGCACTGGTGAATGGGAAGATACTGGAGCCAAGCAAATGAGTTGGTACATGAAACTCCCATCTCCCCTCAAGTGGATCTACTATGCTTGGGTGAAATATGTGAGAAGAGACGATGTATGGGCAGGTTTATTGAAAGACTGGAAGGAAAAGAGTGCTTATGAGCAATGGCAATTGGTCGTAAAGAGGGAGGCTTACAAGGCCCGCTGGCATGACTGGTGGGAGAAGGAAGCAAAGATTGACTTCATGCTCACACCTGTCAATGCAACACCCGCTGTTCCACATGACGGCATGAATGATGCCGTCGCTAGTTGTGGTTATACGTTTTTGTTCAACCTGGTAAGTCTGCAACGTTGGATTGACGAATACCACTATCGAGGGCTTTGCTAATTTCTATAGTTGGATTATACCTGTGGTATCATGCCTATAACCCACGTAGACAAAGCTCTTGACCAGCTCCCGCCTGATTTCAACCTCAAGAAACTTAACGGTGTCGCTCAAGGAGCCTACAAGCTTTATGATGCCACTGACATGCACGGGCTACCGGTTGCGGTGCAAGTTGTAGGACAAAGGTTGGAAGAGGAAAAGATACTGGCTATCATGGGAAGGATTGAAAGTGCTTTGGGAGATGATAAATATGACTTGATGGAGATCGATTGATTACTAGTCCACTGCAGTTGGAAATAACGATATCGGAGGCTATAAGATTACCATTCCATGATTTATGACTTTTTCTGCATGTATGACTCTTTTCGTATTTCAAAATACGTTGAAACTTGAGGAGCAGGCGTTGAAGAAGGCCTATGTTTCGCAGGAGTCGATGATAATGGGGCGTCGGGGCTCCGAGATCGGAAGCGAACGTATGCACCCCCAATATCTACCTATGAGCATACTTGCTTATATATACCCTCAACCAGTCAGCTTAACTTCATTATAAAAACACCATCTTGACTCCTCTGTTCCCATTATCTATTTTAAAAAACGTACTTATTTACGTTGCTTTAATTGGAGTGTTCTTTTCGACTTTGAAGTAATCACTATGACAACTCCACTCCCTAAAGCAGAGAAGGATAAGGACTTCTGGGATCCAAAGGTATGTAATTACACAATATGTCTGATTCAAAATCTAATATATATAATAGCAATATCAAAATGCTGCTGCTTTTGTTGTGAATATGGCGGGGAAGGTTGTTAGTTGGCTTGATCCCCAGCCGAATGATAAGATTTTAGATATTGGATGCGGTGGTATGTATACTTCCCACTTCTCTTGAACTTTCTCTTCCTAGCTATTAAGTACGATCTATGTACGATGAAATCCCATCATGGGCAACGTCCTAGTAATTAATCTTCTATAAGCATTTGTGATGCAACTAAACCCTACATTTTCTTTTACGTATATTTTCAGGATTTATATCATCAAGCTAATATCATCTAGACGGAGTCTTGACTCGTAACCTCGCCAAAGTCGTCACAGGAGGCTCAATTCACGGTGTCGACAACTCCGCCTCTATGATTGCAGGCGCCCAAGCCATAGTCTCTTCGGAGAATATCTCAAATGCCACTTTTGAAGTTGTTGACGCCGCTTTCCCAGCTCCAACCAGCTCCATCCTACAACCCACATCCTCCGCATCCTACGATAAGGTCTTCTCCAATGCAGCCATGCACTGGTTCCTCAAGCAAAACTCAGCCTCCTTCTTCCGCACCGTGCACACGGTGCTCAAGCCCGGCGGCACCTTCGTCTTCGAGATGGGCGGCATGGGCAACGTAGCGGAGATGCGGACTGCTCTTCTCTTCGCAACTGCCAAGCGCTGTAAGCCTACTTTGCATGAGGACGGTACGGAGACGAAGACGGGGCTCGAGGAGGCGCAGTATTGGGACCCGTGGTTCTTCCCTGATGTCAAATGGATGAATGATTCGTTGAGTGAGGTTGGGTTTGAGGTTGAGAAGTCTGAGTTGGAGTACAGGCCTACGCCTATGGAAACGAATGATGGAGGTGGATTGGAGGGGTGGGTGAGGATGATGGGAAACAATCATTTTAAACCACTTACTGAGGAGCAGAGAGACGAGGCTGTTAAGGAGATTGTGGATACGTTAGGTACGGTTTGTAAAACACCGGATGGAAGAGAACTTATCGGATATGTAAGATTGAGAGTTGTTGCCAGAAGGCCGTTATAAGTTGGGACAGTAAGGCTTAAAAATTCTGGGGCTGATATTGAAGATGAATGCTGTTGAAATGGGCATTTTTTGGCCGTCAGGGGGTATAAATACCTCTATAGGGTGGTCTATGTCGAAGAATATAAAAGTATTGAGAAATAAATTTTGTGCATTGTATTCAACATTTTGTTTTTGATCGGCACATCTTTCCTAGTGACACTGGCATTAAAAGATTTTTTTTAAAGCATGCTAATAATAGTTAATAAACCGGATTTCCAATGAACATTTGCCTTTCCGGAGATACTGCTGACCCTAAAGCCACTATAAACATGCCAGCTACATAACTGCCGTTCGACTTTCTGCCATTAAAGAAGGAGGGGGGTTTGGATGCATGAGTGGCTGCTTGCGGGGTAGGAATTAAAATCAGAGACCTCTTTAATCTGGAGAGGGGAGGTGGTCGTTTTTCTTTGCAAGTGTTCCGGTCAAGGTTCTTAGTGAGGTGCTAAGTCCTCCGGATACATTGGCGATCTTGTAGAGAGCATTGTTGGTAACGAAACGTGGTACATATCTATGTATATATTCTGTATCTACATGCCTTAGGAATTTAGATGATAAGTTAATTAAGCGCAATACATCAAAGTAGCTCATAAGTAGAGAAGTTTGTTTCGAAGCTCTTGAGCCCTTAACTTGGACTGTAACTGCATATATCCCTTAACACATCCTACATTGAAGGCCCTCGGTTCATCTAAAAGCCCAGCTTAGACATAAAACTTAGCCAATGATTTGGATAGCTCCAGTCATTCCTTCACGTATTGAACAGCTGGCTAACAAGAAAGATGGCTAGCATGCATGGAAGCAATTCAACACAAAATGTGAAATCTGCAATTGCTCTTAGCATCAGTCACATAACGTAGCTTTACCGCCCACCTTTGGTGTATAGATTAAATCACAGAGCATTTGATGACACACAGAATTCAAAGTCTCATTATATCAATGGCTAAAATTTCAAGACGTACATTTCATTCCAATTTCTTTGGCACTCCAATCAGGAATCTGCCTTATCACATGCGAACGCTACTACATAACAATCACACTCCGGAACCTCACATTGCCACTGAGCATTCTATCATATGCCTCATTAGCCTGATCAAGACTAAAAGTCTCAACCAAGCAGTCGACGCCATTTCTCTTCGCAAACTCAATGGCCTCCTCACAATCCAGCGCATGACCAGTCGGGTAACCCGTCACACTAAGCGCCTTAATGACCAGAGGCATAGTATCAATCTCAATCTTCCCAGCGAGAGCAAGGATGAGCAATTTGCCACCGGGCTGGAGCCCATTGACAAGCGGCGGGATAATTTTCGGGTTCGGCGCCGTGGCAACGACAGCCACCGCACCACCCAAGTCCTGCAGCGCCTGGGCCACATCCTGCTCGCTCGTGTTGATATACTCATGGGCGCCCAGCTGCTTCGCGAAGTCGCGTTTCGAATCGCTCGTTGAGATGACCACCGTTCTGTACCCCATCTTTGCGACGTATTGTACGGCAAGATGGCCTAGCCCTCCAAGTCCCTGGATGGCTACCGTCTCGCCGGCTATGAGGTTCAGCTTGCGGATGGAGTTGAAGACGGTCACGCCGGCGCATAGGATTGGGGCGTAGGTGGCTGGGTCGACGTCTTTTGGCACCGAGACGACAGCCTCGGTACGCAAGTGCACATACTCTGCATAGCCGCCGTCCATCGTGACGCCGTTGATTTTCTGCGCGACGCACATTTGGAAGAGGCCGCGCTGGCAGTTCTTGCATGTGTTGTCATGACCTGTTTCATGTCAGTTTCTAGGCACATTGTCTTGCACACGAAGTCGTGTAGAGAATTTATGTACATACCACCGTGCCATGCTCCCCCTACTCGATCATTGACCTTCCATTTCTTCTCGCCTTCGGGGACAGCTGCTACGTCGCCAACGATTTCGTGCCCTGGGATGCGTGGGAATTGATCGGGAAATCCACCTTCTTGAACCACCAAATCGGAATGGCAGACTCCTACTGCAAGTACCTTCACCAGGACATAGCCTGGGGCAGGTTTCTTGAGCTCAATGTTCCGAATGGCTAGCTTCTCGCCCTTTCCCTCAAAGACGGCAGCTTTGTAAGTTTTAGGTAGTTCTGCCATGATGTCTGATAATGCTTATAAGAATTTGGATCTTGCTCTCAAAGGGTTCAGAACTCTGGGAGAAACAGAATATAGAGATTCAGATTTTTTTTTCAAAAGGGAGTTCTTGAGTTTTATAGCTTCGGTCAAGGAAATTACTTGCTAAGAAGCTGCCGGTCGATGATATCAGCATCAAAGAAGCTTTCTGTAAATTTCATGTGCGCAACTCGGAATGATCGGACAGGCCTCATTAACTCGAACGCCCCGCGGAATATTTTTGTTTACCTATCCATTGACGTCTTGCTTTAATTGCTTCGATCGCAGTGAATCTACAGTGCCTGCAAATCGCGAGTTACCTGCCTCATCATAAGGCGGGGTGATGACCACATACGATACCACCATAACATATGCATGTCGATTATACACCAAGTTGGTGAAACTCGAACGTCATCAACACCTCGTCTAGATTTCCGGTTGCTGAGATATCAGACCATCTAAGTGGTGAAGAGCAGACGGCTAGCTCTATGAAGTACCTCGATGTTATCACTATCTAAATGGTGATGAATTAAAAGTCATAATTGGATAGTTGCCAATGAGATAATCGGGCATATTGCCTGTTCACGGGTGTGCCCCGCACTCATGGATTGATTGATGGATCCGAAGCATGGTTCAATTCCTGCCTCGAAGCGCCGATAGCCATTTTCTCGGGGAAGGCTGTTACCGAAATTGTCTGTTCTCGATGTTGTGTTGACGTATGGATGGTGCTTGTTGGAAGATAAAAGATCGGTATTTGGAGATGTACATGTGCTCATAAACTTATCACCAGATTTGCATTGACATGTTCTATGGTGTTTTTTTCATGGCTTTTCATGACGTTCCTTTTTGGGTGGCAAAAAGATTATGTGGAGAGATATATTATAGATATATACGTAGTAGTAGGTAGTGGTAGGTAGTAGTAAGGAGTAGACTGTCTATTAAAGCCTTCACCAGCCTGGCACACGTACATTATTACTTAGTAGTCATGTCAAGGATTTCCATGTTGAGTAAGTGTTGAGTAATGGGCTAAGCAGTATTAGCAGTACCACAATAAGTAACCTTATAACCCCGCACTGTCCGAGCTCAGCTGTACATGCATACCACCACCAACCGTCGTACATTGTGACATTCTACTTGTTACATACCCGGCTTCTCGGATTGAAGCAAGTAGTAGGGTGGCAGTGAACAATAATCCCGTTGAGAGAATATATTAATTACCAACCATCTTGATAAAAACCTTCAGAGAATAAAGATAGGCGCAATGAGATATGAATCTATTGATATTATGAATGCTGTGATGCTGTGATGCTGTGATGCTGTGATGCTGCTTTTCTTGGTGCTTGATTACGAAGAATACGAGACAATGAGATTTCAAAGCATGCTCATACATAAGGCTGCCTAAATTCCATCTGAATGAGCCCGATGCCGATTCTCACTGCTATCAGATATGGACGCCTCCGACATGAAACCCGATTTGCTATGGGAAATAAACCAACATCCACAGGGCACGGGAGGACACAATATACCGTGTTGATAAAGTGGCCGAACAAAAGCCTCAAACGCCCGTGGGGTGGTGCAACGAGCTGTGTTATGGCACAGCAAAAGTAAGCATACCACACAAGTTGCCAAACCCAATTGAGCATTTCCACAGGAATATAAGTATCGTAGCTATGTGTTGATTTATTTATTGTTAATCTCAACAGAATCTTCTGTTTTATATCTCCTAGCCTCTCTCTTCAAAGACTTCAAGAAAGCGTGCAGAAATAACTTCAATCGTCCTCTCGCGTCTCACAACAATGTCC
This sequence comes from Allantophomopsis lycopodina, assembly GCA_024752465.1. Classification (NCBI taxonomy): domain Eukaryota; kingdom Fungi; phylum Ascomycota; class Leotiomycetes; order Phacidiales; family Phacidiaceae; genus Allantophomopsis; species Allantophomopsis lycopodina. The sequence goes on from CP103018.1 coordinate 1,506,341, forward strand.
AAGCTCATTGTCGTCGTCGGCCTTACAGGTCAACAGGTATGTACCTCACCCCACCTCCGTCTTTATCAGCCTTATCTACCTTATCTACCCCGCCATCAGCGTACAGCATCAGCTTAACATTACACAACAGGGTGGATCCGTCGCCTCAATCCTACACTCCGAACCCGGCTGGAAAGTACGAGGCATAACACGCAATGCTGCCAAAGCATCATCGTGGACATCCAAAGGCGTCGAAGTCGTCGAAGGCAATCTCGAAGATGAAGCCTCACTCGTGCAGGCCTTCAAAGGCGCATACGCCATCTTCGGCACCACCGATTTCTGGGGCGTGGTGTTCAATCCCGCGACAAAGGAGAAGCTGAAGCCGGGGCAGACTATCACCGAGTACGCTTTAGAATATGAGAAGCAGCTGGGCTTCAATATTGTGCGGGCTGCTGCGAAGACGGAGGGCTTGCAGATGTTTGTTTTGAGTAGCTTGTGTAATGCGAAGCATTGGACCAAGGGCAGATTGAGCCATGTCTATCACTTCGATAGCAAGGCCTATGCCGTTGAATATGCAAAGGAGAAATTTCCCGAGCTTGCAAGTAAGATGACAGTGGTGCAGATGGGATTTTATATGTCGAACTGGGGTGGCGGATTGATTCCTAAGAAAGTACGTCCTCCAATATCTCTCTACTCCAACCTCCCCTTATTCCTTCGTCTTCATTTCCCCAAATCTTTATATCTTCCTCAAATTCCATCCCTCGACTGCATCAATACTAACCCTGCCCTCCCAGCAACCCGACGGAACCTGGCGCCTAGCAAACGTCGGAACAGGAAAAAAGCCCGTCCCCTTATTCAACACCGCCGACGACGCGGGCTCCGTGGTGCGCGCTGTGCTGCAACTCCCACCAGGCAAGAACGTGCTCGCCGTCGGCGACACCCTCAACTGGGAGGAGGCGCTGCGCATCTGGTGCAAAACGCAGAACGTGCCATACGGCGGCTACGATGAGGTTCCGCTCGAGGTGTATGCCGAGAACTTCCCCATGGGGAAGGACTTGGGTACTGAGTTCGGTGAGATGTGGGCTCTTATGGATGACCCTGGGTATGATGGCGGTGACCCAAGTGTTGTGCGCTCGCATGACTTGGGCGTTCCTTGCCCTACTACTAGCTTTGAGGAGTGGTGTAAGAAGACGGACTTTTCGAAGCTTCTTGCGCAGTAGTTGTGCGCATGGGATGGGAGCTGGGAGACGCTATGTTTTGGTTTAGGTTTGGATTTTGTGTGGAATTGTAGGGGCTTCGAGAGAGGGGAGCTTAGGGGTTCAAGGCAACATATGGACGGTTATATTCGGTCCTCTATAGTTGAATACATAATCTGTTTGGGACAAATCTTCATATCAGACTCAAGTGGAGTTTTCGTATGAAGAAGCCATGCCGTACAATGTACATTTGTTGTCTAATTAGTCAAATGCATTGGTCAAGAGCAGAGCCGTAACCTCAACACCTTATCCAATCATACGGGCGAGAGCTAAACTCAGTTGACGCCCTGCAGAATCTGATACAATCATCTGCATAGTCACAAAGATAATTCCCAGGTACATACATACATTATGCACACTCGTCAGGCGCGGCACCGCTGACATGCATATAAAACGACTGCTCGTGGAGGAAGTATATATAGTCCACATGACACGATCCAACCAATCTTCTTGGTTCATGCCCAACGGTATAAATTCTAATCTCAACTACAAAGTTATAACGGCCGGGCATCAATAATCACGAAGAATTATACTCGTAATTTTCCTGACACTCAAGTACTTGTGATGGGAGAATGAGCTGATAAATGCTGCCTCACTTGATCAAACATTCCCCTCAGCAGAAAATCTTAAAATTGGAACTTGATATGTATGATCTGGTCATGAGAGTGATTACAGTAATGTTCATGAGCCCGATTTGTACGCAGCTTGCATGATAGTCTCTAGTCAAGTGATCGCGCACTACACTCTCAGCACACATATAGTTTCGTTACTCAGCGAAATCCTATGTATGTTCCGAGTCCATACAATGGACTAAAGGTTGATCAGTATCCTTTGTGATATGCAGTTTGGCTTCACTTTCGAGTTATCACATGAAAGGCGGGACGTGCCGCTCCCTGAAGGTTGTTGTCTGTTGATGTGATTTGATATGTTCTTGCTTGTGGTTACACTCTTCTAGTCTTGATGGTCTGTAGGATTCCTGTGGCTTTTGTGAGACTGCCGTAGGTGGAATCCGACTGGTGATTTGGGTGGGATCGACTACTGGGGGGAATGTGGATGCAGTGAGGTGAGGTTGGTGAAGATGAGGATGGTTATACAATACTTAGAGTAAGGGAGAGTGTGAAGTCTCATTCAGATAATGGGAATCTGATATGCAGAATGCAGATTCAATGGATGGATGCCTTATCTCTCACGCTAAATTGTACGGAGGATAGTCTCTCTTCTGCTGTAAATACGTGGTAACTCTGAAACTACTTATAAATAGTGTTGTGGTGCAGTCCTTGGAATATCAACACCATCATCAGCCACCTCAAGGAATGCCTCCATAAATCTGTCTAAGGCAGCAGAATATCAAACATCAAAATTGCAGTACAGATATCATACAACTGATGTAGTCCTAACACACCAAAACACACCAACAAGATCCATAATCTCACCTCTCAGCCCTCCTCCCACCCTCCTTCACCTTATCCTCGCAAAAATGACATCACCATCGCACAGTCCAAGAACCAGCCATCGGACGTAGCGCTTGCCGAAGCTAAGAGTCCAAGTAAGTACATCCATCCCTTCCCCCTCTCCTCGGCCCTGTTCACCCTATGCGCCAGGCGTAAACAATACCCGCCCACTACCGGACTCCCGCACACTCACCCGACGATGAGATACATAGATGCAAACAATAAACTGGAGCGCGCACCAGAATAGAAAGCCAAGTCACGCAAATGGTCCTGGCGGTGATGCTCTGACACGCCTAAACAAGATTTGATATTCCTAGATTAACATTATATTTCTTTTAATTAATTCGTTTTCCTTTTTTTTCATTTTTTTTTTTTTTCATTCTTGTTTCCTTTCCTTGTTTTTATGGATGATTTTCTGGGTCTGTCTGTGATTGTGTATGTACATATAATACACACTAGAACTACGCGATGAGGATTTTTTGGACCCCTATGATGACATACATGCAAGGGGACAAGGGAAAAAAAAGGGCTTTGGCTTTTTTTTTTTTGTGGGCTTGGAAAAGTCAAGCATCTCTGTTTTTTTACCTGTTAACTGGGTTTGGGGAAATCTTGATGTTGGGAGTGGGTGAAGTGTCTATCGGAATGTGGATGACGTTGAGCGGCATGGATATGTGCAGCGGTGGGAAAAGGGTGAGGAGAGGAGAGGAGTGCTACTTTGCAAGAATCAATAATACGTAGGTAGTACTACGTACCTACATGGGATTATGATAGACACTGAGACTCGGAGGATTTAATTGATGAGTTGTGCACTTCACTGGAAGTTTCAATTTTTTCCTTTTCCTTTTCCTTTTCTTTTAGATTGTGGCTTATGATGATAATGAGACGATAATGATGGTGATGGAATGAAAAGTTGGGCGTTGAAGGATCGTGCGTTGTTAATTGAATCCTCCCATGGAAAATTGTTGATACATCGGTGTGGAATCTCCACTACTAGGCGTCACTTATCGATTGCTCGTATTGCTCCCATTTATTTTCCTAATGATGCTCCCACCACTCGCACCGCTCGTATAACTTTTTCTTCTTTTCTTTCCATGTTGAAACCACCAAATCACATACCTTGATTACATGAGAATTGATGATGTTAATGCGTCCGTGTGCATTCTATTTCATTCCATGGCCCCGTGTCACTGTGTGCATACTTTCCTTATTCGAAGACCAAAAAATCTAAAGATCAGCAATAATTGCCACAGCACGGGCGAATCCACATTTGTTCATATGGATGAAATACATGGTTATGGTTGGCTGCAGAAGGATATGGATACACGATAAACATGCGGAGACCCTGATGATCATCAAGTGTCAAATGTCCGGGATCCCTCATCGAGTGAATTGAGATCGCCGTCGGTGGGATTGCAAAGTGTTCACACAACGCACGACTGCTTTCGTATTTTTGCGATGAGAAGAAGCGGAGACCTGTGTGCGAGCAATCATTCCATAAGGCCATTCTTGATCTCTCCGTTTGTCACCTACAGATGACTGGTCTCTGGTCTCTGGTCACGGATATTGAATATCGAATATCACAGTTGGGTATCGTCAGTTCAAGGCGAGTCCGATCTCATTGCTTTTGAATTCGAATCAATGCGGGGTCTTGGAAGCATTGCGACTATGACTATCGATAGAGTTTCTTCTTTAATGAGCGGATTGACCCTCACTCGGCTCATGGGTTTTTGAATTGCGATCAGTATTGAATTGTAGCAAGATGTTTATGCGGTCGGTTGTCTTCTCTGTGGGCGCGTGAGGGAATTTGATGGTGGTGGGGAGGATCAGCCACCGACATCTGCTTGCAGGGACTAGAATATGAGCCATCGCGTCCGGCGTGCGAATCCCAAACACTTCACCACCACCACCACAGCAAAACAAGCCATCACCACGACCAATCCGATTTTACTCCCCTTTTGCACTTTCTGCACTCTCCACCTTTGACTAAGATACTTCGTATGAGGGCGCACACAAAGGCACACTTTGACGAGTATGCCACGTTGTGTGGACAACAAGATCTCAATCCCATCGTGAGCTACCGAAGGAGCACACTGGCGTCGATGAAACAGATATCTTGGGCGCAAGGATATTTTTACATTGTGCTGCTCTTTTTCTCTTCTCTTCGTCCAACTTACCCATCTTTCCGTCACCGATTCGACATTGTGGAAATCCTCAAATACACACGACCAGCGGAAATCCCCCGTAGACTGACTGACTACCTGGTTGCACAGACATGCCGACAAACGTTCTAGACCAGGGCCCTACCTTACCTTTACACAACCCATACAGGCCAGAGGCGCCTTTCTCTGCCCGCACGTTTGGTCGCATCCGGAGCTTTTCAAAGCAGATCATCTTTTGTATGTATGTACATACATACAAATGAATCGCTAACCTTTACCATTGGATACGAATATGCAGGGCACATTCTCCCCACATCGCTTATGGAACACCAGCACTTTATTCATGACTCTAGATACAGCCCTGCAGCGCATACGGAGATGCTGGAGATACACACATATACACAGTACATACATATGGATCAGCAAAAGGGTATTTTGACGGCAGAAGAAAGGTTTGATAAGTGATAGTCCGAGGGAGAGCCTGAGAGTTGAGTGTTCGTGAAGGGACACGGGGACTATACATCGGAGCACTCGGCAGTCAAAGCTGCATGTGTAAGTCTGAGTTCAGCCCTCCCTATTAATACCAGGATGGAAAGTAAAAAAGCATGCGGTGATGCAACATGATATGGCGTGAAAGTCTTAGAAAGGCCACATAGATCGACATCTCAATCAACCACACACCATCTCTCTCACTATCATTGACTACAGACTACTTACGATACCTACTACCTATGAATATACCGTTCTTGATCCTAACCTTTGAAAGGTCAAGTCCAGGTCCCGTTTAGCATCCGTTGCCCGCCCCCCCCTCATCCGAAGAAAAGAGACTTCCGGTATGATCGTCCGTGTTGGCTTGGAAAAAACAGTCCTTTCTCAAGCCACCAAATGCATGTCATGTAAGTATGTATGTATGTACATACTTATGTACATACATGAGTATGCATGGATAAGACGGCCCTTCAGCGCGGCATAGGACTCCTTTTATAAACGGAACATTGCTGTAAATCGCTTGCAACGTCTTTCTCGGTAGACATCCCTTCATTTGCTGAGACCTCGACGTACTCCACATTCTTTTCCTCTTTGTCCTGTGTATGGACAGCGTTGATCTCATATGTACCCTTCGTAAGGAGCGCCCAGGCCACCTTGGCGCTAATAGTAGCAATGGATACTGAGTAGTTTCTTTAGATGCTTCGAGGTCATCGGTAATTGTGGCACTATCAACCTCGTAGTAGTACCCTTGCAGTCTACGCTCAACTCTAAATTCCACACCAACAGACAATCTCACGCTCATTATACCTCCACCCCCGACTCTCCGTGGCCACACCGCAAGCGTGGTGCTGTGTGTTTCTTCTTCCACCAAAAAGACAAACTTTCCAAACACAATACTCACGGAGAATCCTCAAGCCCGGCACACCTGGTTACAGTTTTCCTTATACGCTTGGCTGTGTGAACCTTGCACTATCCATTGCCTACAATTTTTGTTGCTGTTGCTGTTACTGTCTATCGTCCTTGTAACCCATAGTTGAGCGTTGATAACCCTCAATCATCCAATGTGGTTGCAAACCCGCGACTTTCCCCGTTTGTAGCCAGGAATTGGATTGGGTGTGTGTGACGAAGTCCACCCCCCCCGCAATCGAAGCAGCGAGGTTAAGGTCGACGCGATAATATAGAAACATGGCAATCCTGGACCAAGTTTCAAATGGCACGAAGCCTCGTCGAGATTCCCTCAGCATCGATAGTAGTGTTCAACATGTTCGACAAAACGACCGATATGCGCCGTCCTCCCCTTTGCATATGCCACCCGGGCAAATCGATGGACTGGCTTCTCTACGAAAGGATATGGATAACACAGGACCTCCATCACCCGGGTCTGAGACTGGCAGCCTCTTGTGCTTGAGGTTGCCCGGCGTCACTTCAACTTCGGACCTGGCTTTAGCTGCTATGCAATATCTACCTACACCGCTTTTGGTCCTCTCCAGTCTCAAGACCATTGTTCTTGCGAATGAGGCGTTGGGCAAGTTTTTGGGTATGGATAATTTAACGAGTGGTACGAATGACGATGATCAATCATTTTCCGAAATTCTACGTGGGAAGAGTCTCAGTCAAGTTGGCATAGATATGATTGTGGATGGCCATCCTGTTTGGATTGCCTGGGAAACATTTCTGGATTCTCTCATCGAAGACCTTCACAATGAAAGTCATAATCCTCCCAGTGTTGACGAGGGCGGTGATGCCACTCCTACTGTTGAGAAGCAGGAGCCGCTGGGTCGGAGGCTAAGTGTTGGGAAGAATAGTGCATTAGTCCACGATACGGTAGTTGAGGTAGTGGTGACTCCAGACGAATCTTTGAAGTCTTACAGACAAGGAAACCCCACGAAACATACCTTTGCTAAAATGATAATCACGATTTGGGAAATGGAAGGAGCTCCGTATTTCTCTTTAACATTTACTTCCACGGACACTCATCAGACATCTTTGCCGAATTCACGGGGACAGAGCAGAACTGTCACCCGCGCATCTGCCCACCACACCCTACAAACAATGGGATCGGGCACTCAATCAAGTCCTTCTTCAATCAGCTCCGGGCGAAGCTCACACCGCGGTTCTTCTAGCTCTTCAAATTTTACATCACCGACTGTACCATCGTTATCAAGTTCTGTCTTCCCGCCTCTTGGACCCCCCTCATACAACATGTCATCTGTTCCAAGTGCTCTACAAAAGATCACTTTGATGAAAGATGCTCTACTTGACAGCACTGATTTAGTAATTCTTGCGATGTGGAAGGATGAAAGCATGGTCATCCCAAACAAAGGTAGGGAATTACTCACATTTTAAAGACAGGCATACTAAATAGAATTTTAGCTGCAAGACGATTATTCGCAGAGCCATCGGAGAATGATCTCCGCCAAGGCAGTGACATGATAAATAGGTGGCACGTCTGGGATATCAATTTTGAAAGAAGACTCGATCCTTCGGAATATCCCATTGCCCACCTTGTCAGAACCCAGACACCATTCACAAGTCGGGAAATAGGCGTTTATGATCCGGATACTGGCGAAAAATTATGTAAGTATCAGCACTCCTCTCATTTGATACTCTTATATGCTTCTATATTAAGCATGGAAATGTCCTTTACCAAAGTCTAACCTGCTACAGATTTCGATTGTAGCGGAGAAGCCATTTTGGACCCCAACACAAAAGAATTTTTAGCGGGTGTAGTAACATGCCACGACGTTACATCAATGAAACATCAGCTTGCAGAACAAGTCGAGAAGGATGAGCAGCGATTCGAGATAATTTGCGATAGTATGCCTCAAATGATTTGGACTACTAGACCTAATGGAATGCATGATTGGTTTTCTCAGCGCTGGTACGATTACACCGGACTATCTAAAGAAGATTCTCTCGGTTTGGGATGGAAATTACCCTTCCACCCAGATGATATGCCGGCTACAAAGAAGCGCTGGCTTCACTCGCTGGCAACGGGAGACCCGTATAATACCGAATACAGATGTCGATCTAAGGACGGAGAGTGGAGGTGGATGCTGGGACGTGCCTTGCCGTTAAGAAATAAGACGACTGGAGAAATCGAGAAATGGTTTGGAACATGCACCGATATCCACGAGGCTGTAGAATCGAGGTTCAATGCAAAACGCACACGACAGCAGCTTTTGAGTGTCATCGGCCACGCACATGTTACACTCTTCTCGGTCGATAGGAATCGAAAGCTTACACTCCTCGAAGGAGCTTGGATTTGGAATATGGATAATGAATCTGTATCTGGTGACGAGAGTAGTGGCAAAGAGGATGATTATTTGGGCAAGAATATCTATGACGTTTTCTATAATGGAACGAACCGAGGCAACCATATTCCCCCTTCGCTAAAACCTATCGAGGACATCCTTACTGGCAAGTCGTTAGAAGAAGTCTACGAGTCTCAACTCGAAAACAGGTGGTATCGCACTCGATTTGTTCCTGTTCTTGGCAAGAAGGTTAACGGAGGATCTGTAAACGAGGCCTACATCGATGGTGTCATTGGCGTTAGTATGGATGTTACTGAACTTAAGGACCGAGAAGCAGACTTGCAAACACAAGAGAAAGAGAACACTAGATTGTTGGCTAATGAGGCCGCAGCTAAAGAAGCTAGTCGCCTTAAGAGCCAGTTCCTTGCTAATATGTCGCACGAGATCCGCACGCCTATTGCTGGAGTTATCGGTATGGCAGAGCTTTTGACGGATATGGAACTTGATGAAGAGCAACGGGAATGCGCTGAGAATATTCAGCGCTCTGCCAATGGTTTACTCACTGTCATTAATGATATTTTGGATTTCTCTAAAGTCGAATCGGGCCGTCTGGATATCGAGGAAGTCCAATTCTCACTGTCTGTGGTCGTACGTGATGTCAGCAAGATGTTGGGATTTGCAGCTGAACGGAAGAACCTTATTTTCGATGCTGACATCGATGTTGGGCTTGACAGAGATCTGATTGTCATGGGTGATCCAGGACGTGTCCGACAAATCATGACCAATTTGCTCACAAACAGTATCAAATTCACCAGCGAGGGCAGAGTCAAGTTCTCGGTGCTCAAGGAACGCGAAACGGCTGACATCTTTGAAGTCAAATTCGTGGTTGAGGATACGGGTATTGGAATCGAGGAGGAGGTTCGAAAACGGCTTTTCAAACCCTTTAGCCAAGCGGATTCCTCCACCGCCAGACGATTTGGTGGTACTGGACTTGGATTGACTATCTGTAAAAATTTGGTTGATCTTATGCATGGTCGTATTACGTTGGAATCTTCTCTTGGAAATGGAACTGTGGCTACTTTCTGGATTCCATTCAATAAACCCCAATATCATGATGGTGCTTCCACACTCATTGATATTGGTAGCTTGCCAGATCGATTGCAGTCAGAAATGAGTGTCTCCTGTAGTAGCAGTGACTACGAACATGCTGTTGGTACACCACCTTCTGAGACTCGAGGACGTAAAGAAAAGGCTTTGCCAGCGAATGTTGCGCCACTTCAACTGAAGGACACGGATTTGCCTATGTCTGAACGGTCCAAGGTTCAGGTACTTGTGGTTGAGGATAAGTATGTATACGCTTTCTGTCGATAAAAGCCATACTAACATGTTATTAGTGCAATTAATCAACAGATCGCCCTCAAGACTATCCGCAAACTTGGATTCTCCGTCTCGGCTGTATGGAACGGCAAAGAAGCACTTGATTATTTGGTAGACGCCCAAGAACCCAACTCAAAGTATACAAAACCAGACATCATCCTCATGGATGTCCAAATGCCAGTGATAGATGGATACCGCGCAACGCATCTCATCCGCCACCACCAACCATATGCCCAGACAGCAGGGAATATTCCCATCGTCGCCATGACTGCCTCTGCCATCCAAGGCGATAGAGAAAAGTGCAAGAAGGCGGGCATGGACGACTACCTGGCTAAACCAGTTAAAGGAAAGACACTGGAGAAAATGCTGGTGCGATGGGTGACGCAGAAGCGCATGCCTATGACTCCCGGCACCGAGGCGGACAGCGACTGCAGCGAGCCAGGCGCGCACGACTACGTGGAACGACAGAACAGACCCCTTCTTCAGCGTCAAGCATCTCATCACATGACGCTCCCAATCACCGAGAACGAAGGCGATCGAGTTGTGAGACGCTCCCTGGCCGAAGAGAAAGCTACGAGCTTAAGGGATGATAAATTGATCGATGCGGCTGGGGGAATGGATGACGGACTCGTACCTCATGCTACATCTACGCCCGGACATAAATTGACGGTCGAGAATATGGGGAAGTTGGAGCGCGAGGCCGGGAGGGCTAGCAGGAGTGGCACGATTAGAGGAAACAGCGGGAGTCCTAGATCCGATCAGGCTACGGGAGTGGATAGTACGGTGCCGACCAGGAAGAATTCTGTTATCAGGGATACGGAGAGCCCGAGTAGACCGAAATATGAGCGGTGGAGGGAGAGTGAGAAGACTATTACTGGACCAACTCGATGAGAGAAGTTATTGTCACCATTTACTACAGGACTATGGGACTCATAATATGCATCAGGCACGGCGTTATTGGGAATTTTTTCTCTACTTATTTTCTTTCTTTTTTGTGGTTATTTTGGTCCTTGATGGCATGACTTGGGGTTTATACATGGGATTGGATTGAATAGCCGGATTGGAGTACCATACAGGACGGAATGGGGATTTACTTGTTAATATACTGTGAGGAAATCTTCACGATGGTGTCGGTGTTGGTGGCTTCTGTCTTGGTTTTGGGGAAAAAAGAAAATATGGGTGAAGGCTTTTTGTTTGTATGCACATATGTAGATACATATCATTATTTATTAGGCGGAGGAAGAGGGGTTGAGTTGAATACGAAGGTTAAATTCGCAGAAGCTTGAGTTGATTGATTGTGATACATGATTCGTCATATCTGAAACATTGCGCCAGACCGTTGATGCCGTGCAAGGAATGTGGATACGAGATATTCAAGTCAATTATGTGTCCGTAGCCTCGTTGTCATGGAACCCCCTCTTTCTGTATCGGGTAACGCAAACGAAATGGTCCCCATATGCGGCCTCGTCAGCCTCGTGCTATTATGATACATTACACCATCAACACAATACACATTGATCAGTGACCTAACGACCCTCTCATTCCCATCTTCCATTTCTGTTTTATTTATTTCCTATTCAAACACTAATCCTATTTATCAACCCAATGGCTTCGTGAACATACATACTCCTGTATCTCTGGAATTACTTCACATCGCTCGCTCATAATTCAATGCCCCATCCCGTGGCGAACTAATGGCAACAGTTCTCATCCACAATGTCAATCTACAATAATCTCGACGCAAACGCATATCCAAGCTCCTCATACCGCGATCACTTCGTCGAACCACCCTCACTCACAACCCGTCTCATGAACTCCCTACGTTCTTTCACCGCAGGAAACACCTACACTGCCCCCGCGCCATCAACCAGGCGCACGCCGAAATGGAGTTGGAGATGGGCTCTCGCGCTACCGAACATCATCGTCGCCATCTGGATATTTGTGCTGCTGTGGGGCGAGAAATGGGTATTCACCAGCGCCATCGAGGCCTGCAAGTGGGAGAGCTGGGAGCGCTGGCCTGATGGCGCGACGCCTCATCACCTCATCTTCCTTGCTGACCCGCAGCTCATCGACCCGCACACCTACCCGGATCGCGAGCAGTTGCTGAACCTGGCGACGATGTGGCATTCGGATAATTATCTCCTGCGGACCTACACCAGATTGCAGGAGTTCCTGCATCCTGACACTATCTTTTTCTTGGGCGATTTGTTTGATGGTGGTAGGGAATGGGGTACTGATCATGGTAATAATGAGGATCCGGCTTGGGCTAAGGGTCTTAGACCTAATAAGGAAAGACCCTATGTGCAGGAGTGGAAGAGTTTTGGTGATAACTTCTGGTTAAAGGAGTATAATCGCTTTGGGAAGATCTTCTTTAAGTACTGGAATATTGGCGGTGAAGCCCCTGGACCTGGACAGCGGGGACGCAAGGTCATTGCGAGCTTGCCGGGAAATCATGACTTGGGATTCGGTGCTAATATCAAGATTCCTGTACGCAACCGCTTTCAGGCTTACTTTGGGGAACCAAATAGAGTGGATGTCGTTGCGAACCACACGTTTGTGTCGATTGATGCAGTGAGTTTGAGCGCACATGGCGATTTGAATGGGGACTATGACAACTCGCAAAAAGTGGTGAGACCGGTGGAGGAGTTCCTCTCCGGCGTCACGGCATCGAAAAGAAGGGCCGTGGAACGTGAATTACGCTGGCAAACAGGCCAACTCGAAAACCCAAAGCTTTACTATCACGAAGTCGATGATATAGATACTACAGACTACGTCAAAGACCCCAACAAAAAAGCCGTGGAAGGAGGCCCTGAGCTCCCTACTATCCTCTTAACCCACGTACCGCTCTACCGCCCCCCAGGAACTCCCTGTGGTCCCCTTCGAGAAAGGCATCCACCCACGAAACCAGAGTCTGGCCAACCACCCCTTACATCCGACGATGCAAACGCCCTTTCTATATCTGCTGGCTATCAATACCAGAATGTCCTCTCCGAAACGGACTCTTTCTCACTCATCAAGAAGATCGGCAACGTGCATGCCGTCTTTTCTGGCGATGACCACGATTACTGCGAGCTCGTGCACCCACCTGAGAAGAACAATGCGCGCGAAATCACTGTCAAGAGCATGAGCTGGACCATGGGCGTCCGCAAGCCGGGCTTCCTGCTCATGAGCATGTGGAATCCCATAGACGAGCAAGGGAAATCGCTCCGCGAAACCGCTCAGGGTGACACGATGCAGCGCCACCTCTGTCTCCTCCCAGACCAGATCGGCATTTTGATCAACTACGGCATTCTCGTTGGGTTCTGCGTCCTCGCCCTCTTCATCCGCGCCATCCTCGTGCTGACCCGCGGCCTTGAGCGCTTCGCGCCGAAATACCCTGCTAATTCCGCCGCCGACAGCCCCTTACTGCCTGTCGTGGCCAGACAGGAGAAATTCGAGAACATGCGCTCTGGCTACGACCACTCGACAAATTCGTCGACTAGCTCAACGAACTCTGGTCAGGGCGGTGGGCTTGCTGTTCGCTCGTCCGCTGCGAGGACCAGGAGCGTTAGCCCCGTTGGTGGATATGGATTACCTGCTACACAGACTCAGGGTGGGAATGGTGTTGAGAATGGAAATGGGCCGCTGATTGATCGGGCGGGTTATTTTGGGCCGCCGAGGGAGGGCGGTGCTGTGGAGGAGAAGAGGGTTGCAGAGCGGAGTCGGGAGATGAAAACGAAGAGGGAGAAAGGAGGCAGTTGGGGAGGTTGGGGGAAGGGGAAAGGGAAGGTGGAGGTTTCGCTGAGTGAGAGGAGCGAGAGTATGCTGGGTGTTGTGGCGCGCGAAACGCTTTGGGGGATTTGGAGGGTTGCGTGGGTGGCGGTTGTATTTTATCTTTACTTGGCGAAGTATGGTTGATGTGCTGATGAGGATTGCTTGAAGAGTATTGAGGAGGGTTTGGAGGGACGATGCATGACATGTATGGCATTGTTTTTTTATGGGCTTGATACCCATTGAGCTTTAGCGTTTGGTGTAGGATTGGTACATCAATCCTGAAGCATGAATACCATTGTACTTTATGATTGCGGCGCGCACTATTTGCTTGAAGACTTGTGAGAAATGAACAAACTCGAAAAGATTTATAGACATAATCCTCTCGTTGAGTAATGTGGTTATGCTTTTGTGGCATCGACAAGACAAGTATAATGACTAGAACAGGCTTCTTAATCGAAGCATTTCACAAGCTCACACTTCAATTACAGAAATAGTCAAAACAATTCTATTCACAAAAAAGTACACCATATTTCACCCAACTCCATCCGTGACGCAATGCACTTTTGAAACCCGACCCAGCTTAAACCCCTTACAAGCCCTTCTTCCCCTTCTTAGACTTCTTCTTATCGCCCATCTCCTGCTCATAGATCTCCGCGGCAGTCTCACCCTCACCTGCCTTTCTCTTGCCGGTCTTCACGCTGACAGTCACGCCCTTCTTGCCGCTCTTCGCCGCATTCTTAACCTGCTTCTCAGCATCGGCCCACCCTGGAGCACCCTCGGAGATTTCGTACCTGCAGGGAAGAAGTCAGTATTTTGCTCTACAGCCCCAGCTATTCAGGGATAGTAGGGATTGGGAATGGGGAATGGGGAAACTTACTGGTCAAGAGGCAACGCATCGATCAATTCGCGTTGCTTCTCTCTCAGCGCACGCAAAGCCTCATCACCACCCTCCTCGAGTTCCTCTTCGAGATCCTGTGCCAATGGCGCGAACTTCTCATCGATTTCCTCGTCGTCCATGGCGGCATCGGCGTTTTCGCGGCTGACGCCGACGGAGTTCTTTGGCATTTCGGCCTCGATGGCACCGCTGACAAGGGCGGTGAAGTGAGAACTCATCTTGCGCATGATCTTGATGAACATGGCGAGGAGCTGGGAGGATGGGAGGTTGAGCTCGCGCTCAAGGACGGAGAGGTCCTTGCGCTGCAGACCAACAGCGAGGAGAATGGAGGATTGTACACCAGTCAGCTTGATGGAGGATTTGAGACGGCCAGTGAAGTAGAGGTTTGCGAGGATTGGGATCAAATCGAGCACGACGTGGTAGTCGAGCATGTTGTTGGCGTAGGATTCAAGACGCTTGAGATCGAATGGTGAGACGAGAGTGTCGAGCTCGATCTTTGTCAGCGGCTGTGGAGTGGTGGTTGGATCGAGCTTCGCTCCCATGCTGGCGGATTCATCGATGCTTAGGGCTAAGATGGAGGGGAATTCGCGGAATTGGTAGGAAAGGAGAGAGAGGAAACGACGGTGGAAGTCGCGTGCGTAGGCTCCGAGCCAAGCACGGTCTTCGCTGTTCTCAAGAGGTCTAAGCATAACGCAGGAATGCTCGCCAGTAAGCTCGTTAGGTGTTTGGCGCAGGTAGACTGGTGCGAATTGGGCGCGCTTCCAGAATTTGTGGAGTGGTTGGGTAAGTCCGTAGCTGACACCGATGTAGTCGAGGTTATCTGGACGACGCTCAGAAAGCTTGGAGAAAAGAGGTGGCATTTTGCGAATATCACGAATCTTGATATCATCATCAAGGAGGGAAGCGTTGGCCAATTCGTAATCGCTTACACGGGCCATCTTCTCTTCCTCTACAACAGCGGAAGCATCATCAGAAAGACTGACAAACTTGCCTTCATAGAAATCAGTCAAGAGTTCCATAGCACGTCCTCCGTATCCCATATTGATGTAATCAGGGTTGGTGGCAATGCGAACAACACGAGCTCCAGACATTCCAGCGAACTCCTCATCCTGGAACTGTTGGCTAACAAGCCATGGAATAAGATCACCAGCTGCTCTTTGTCCTCTGCTCAAGCTGTTCATGACACTTGCTCTGCTGATACGACCTTCGAGAGCGACTTGAATTACACAAAGAGGTTCTGGGAGACGTTGGCTGTCCTCAGAGACTGGTGGTACCAACACAAAGAGTTGATGGGCTGGTGCATCACTCATGAGTTGAAGATCATCAGGGGAGTTCTTGTAATGACTGGCTACATAAAGAGCAATCATCTGTTGCAAGAACTTTTCGGAAACTGGGTGGAAAGAAAACAGGGTATCTCGGTTGACATTAAGAAGTTGACATTGGGAAGGGTGAGGGCATCCGCCGGTGTTGAGTTTCGAGCGAGGTAAAGTTGCGTCTAAGCACAAAAGTGTGTTCATCCATTTTTCGACGTTATCGCCTTGTTGGTATCTGATAGGCTCTGAGAGAGTAATCTCACGCAGAGATCGGCCTGCTGAGAAGTTCGACTCTACGCCCTTTGCTGCCTTTCCAGTTGAACGATCGGTGATCTCCGCATCTTCGGTTCCAGCTGGCTTCGATGTTCCTCTTGACTGCTCTCTCAATTGCTTAATCAGCTTGAGGGAAAGGGAACGACCGGTACCCTCGTATCCGTTGATTGTCGATGCCATGAAAACAAGGTATGGTCCCATAAGCTTGCGCACAAGGGGCAAAGGAATAGCAGCTGCCTCATCAATAACCAACAACTCTGCTTGGCCAAGGACGTGGGCGTCCTGAGGTCTAATATATTGAATGGTTTGACGATGTTGGCGGTGGATGTTGACACGGACAATCGCCTTGTTGAAGTCTGGGTTTGTAGATTGAATAATAGAGTAATCGACGTGGTCGAGATAGTTCAAAGCATCGAATCCCTTGAAAACGAACTCGAATAAGGTCTTCAAGTTCTCAGGACTTGGAGATGTGATGAAAATGTTGCTGTAACCATGGGCCACAGCAGCTGCAACAGCAACACCAAGAGCAGCTGATTTACCTCTTCCTCTACCAGCAGTAAGTGTAACGGTGCTTCGTAGAGTCTTCTCCGCAATTGCATCAACGAAGGTCAAAAGAGCCTTCGCCTGATCAACTGTCTTGGCCAAAGTCACCAATGATCCTACTGGCTGGGTATCCTGCAATGTCTCCTTCATCTCATCCAACTCCTTCTGTGCTGGAGTCTTTGGCTCGTCCAAATCTGGGGGTGGAAGGGCCTTGACATTCTTGCCTCCAGAAATTGGGAGAACGTTCAACTCATCGTCAATGACCAAACAGGACTCGCAGCTGCCCAATGAAAGAATGAATCGCTCGTTGAATCGTGCGGTGACATCATCGTGAGCTTCCGTTCGGTATCGCGAGTGAATATCCATAGACAAAGTGTATAACTGTTTCAAACTGTTCATTCCCTTCAACAGCAATACCACCAAACCACCTCCCTCGACGGTCTCGATCGTTCTCGCAAGAAGGTTGGGTGTGATGGCCTCGAAATCCTGCAAAATACACATGCCGTAAGTGTTTCCAAGAATCTTCTCAGTTTCCTTGTAGTAGACATAACGGATGTTGTGAAGGGAGACGAAGAGTTCGAAAGGGTCTTCTGTGTTGGCTTCTCTGATACCGCGCTTGATTTCCTTCTTGATCTTGGTTTCACGCTTCTTTCGGTGACTGAAAAAGTCAGTACGGAGCCCATAAATTCCAAGTTTTCCTCAATAAGATGTACCTTGTAAATCCAAGCAATTTGTTCTTGTATGCCCACAGCACCGACTTGTTCTGCTTCACATCCATTTGGGACATAATATAATGTAAATGAACGATGACATCCTTGGATCTGTCACCGACGACGACGAAGAAGCTTCTCTTCTTTTCTTGCACTCCATTGCGAATCAACGCTGGAATGCGCTGGTCTCTGTAAGTTGAGTATTAGTACGCATGAAGAATATATTGATTTACTAGGCTTGCTTACACTGCCTTGCGGACCATCTTGTCTCACGGCGAGATAATCGTATAAGGTGTCGACGGTGTTCTGCGCAGGATGAAGCTACGATGTCTGAATATCAGCAATCGCGAAATCTAAAAATCATTATCGCGAAACTAATTTTCCAAGCACTTTGTCGGTGGTCGGCGTTTCTTTGGCCAGGGACTAAATTTAAGGTAAGGTGGGAAATTCCGCGGGTAGAATTTATGTCAAGGAGCCACCACCAGAGCACCACCACACGAGAACTGCTGATCATCCATCAACTGTCACTGTCATTTTCCCGTGATAGTGGGGACAGCTTCCGCCTGCTATGCGCCTAGCAACCAACGCTCGTATCAACAGTGGCCCACTGCGAACAGCCAACTGCGTCAACACTCGACACACAGCTTCAATGCTTCAATGCTTCGGTTCTTTGTTAAAATCGAGCAATGCCGACAATAGATATGCCTTGTCGATGATGGCCATATAATATACATCGTAACTGTCTTAATACCTCCTTAATACTCTTGAGGGAATGGCCCGTAACAAGCCCAGCTGCGGGTCGACGTTGTGGTACGTATCTAGCATTGGCCCGCACATGCAGCAACATGCACATGGAATTCACAACTACAATGCTAACAAGCTGTCCAACAGTCTTTTGGTTATTTTGACTTTGATCCTTACAATTCGTCACGAGAAATCCTTCACATACGGTGTGTTACATGAAAGGTTTTATTTCCAGAGCTCTTGCTAATGTTCACATCACAGAGCGACCAGTTCATTCTGCCATTTTAACACTCCTCTTGACATCCCCGATTGTTTTCATATCAAGCCAGTTCCTCTCAAGTACCTACTTCATACAATCACCCTCGAATGGAAGACGGCATTCATACTCAGCAATACCATTGGAGGAGCGAGGCGGGAGAAGAAGTCGAGATGCGTCATCCAGGGATTCATCCCCAGCGTCTCTCCAATTTGAGAGGTCTTCACCACAAAGACTAAGTCGAAGGTCAAAACTATCATGGATTGTGGTTATAATAGTTAGTGTCGTTATCCGTGTGGTGTTGTTGCGATATATACTTGATGATGTCGCCTGTTCAACTAGGGGTGTCGAGGTAGGCTCTGTCAGTTTGACTCAAAGCAAAGATGGATTTCTGACATGATTTTATAGTCTGTAATTCCAGTTGCCGTTGCGGTTCTGGATGCCATACTGTTCCAAAAAGCTCAGCCAAAGAGTGAGGATTATGACCCTATGTCAGCAACTTTACTAGACGACATACATGACTACTTTACACTTTCACGATTTCGATATGTGTTTCCGGCAATACTTGTTGCTTGGGCCTGGAATGCGAGTTCCATGCTGACCACTAGATCAACATTCATTTGTCCTATAATTACTAATGACGGAACCATAACCCCAAGCATACAGGCCGTGGGGCTGTTGCTTGATGTTGTAATCATCTTGGGTTTAACTAAACTCTTCAAAGATGCAACTGATCACAAGAGCAGAGGAAACTTACTTGCCGGAATTTCGCTGGTCTCGGCAATTTTTCTGAGCATGGCTAGCATAATATTCCTGTATGTTAACCCAGAACATCGACTTTGGGCATCTACACTTACTCCAGCCTACTTCAGTAGTGCTGTGACTGATACCACTCTGATCGTGTCAGTGATGGTGATAATCTGTTATGTGGTTCCTGAGATTCAGTCCTTGAACTTATTGATGCTTGTTACCTTCAGCAGTCTATGTCTCCAACGTATCCGCACGGCTTGGGCGAATCTAACTGCATTTCCCCCACAGAACGACTGGAACAGCTTCTGGATCGACGTATTGCTTTTGTCAGGCATGGCATTCTACCTACACGTAAAAAACGTCTCGGAGAACAGACATCGTTCTGAACGGACTTTTACGATTCCTCTCTGGTTTCATATTCTCACGATATCGATTCTCATCACTTCTCAATCATTAAATCTTTACAGGAGTAATGTTGTTGGATTTCATCCAATCGATATGCTCATGTTCACAGCAAACTCGAATGCAAGACAGTGGAGCAACCAGGCATCTAGCAGTACAAGCATAGGAACTGCAATTCAAGCATATAAAGAACGTCATGGCCGGGATCCACCTCCCAACTTTGATAAGTGGTATCACTATGCCAACGACAGGGGTTCTAAGACTATCGATGATTTTGATCAGATAAGAGATGATTTAGAGCCATTTTGGGCTCTGGATCCCTGGGAAATCAGGATGCTGACGAACCGTATCCTTGCCAGTACTTGGAATGAAGTTTCTGGCATTTCAATAAGGGGGGGCATGGTCAGTATATCACCACATGCTCCTCCTACACACAATTGGATGCTAGACGGTGTAGCTCGGATGATAGTGCCGTTTGCTCAATGGCTACCTGATATGGATCTTGCATTCAACGTTAATGATGAACCTCGAGTAGCTGTTCCGTATGACAATATGCAAGAGCTCCGGAGACGTGCAAAACAAGCTACCACAAAGCTGGTTCTGGGAGAGGATCACAAATTCAGCCCTCTTCCAGTCGATGCACAGTCTCCTACATGGATGAACGATAATGAAAATTTGGACACAACGGGGCCGACGGAGGACTTTTCAGACCGCTCATACCGTCAGAATTTCTACGATTACAGCGCTGCAACATGTCCCCCTAATACTCCAGCACGCCGACGGTTTTACTGGAACAAGCGCGATCTCTGTGCATGGTGTGCATACCCGCACTCCTTAGGGCAATTTGTCCAAAACTGGACACTGTCAGCAAGTCTTTGCCATCAACCAGATATTGCCAACCTCCATGGTTTCCACCTCTCAGCGGCAGCTTTTAAGCCCGCTAACCACCTCCTCCCTATTTTCAGCCAGTCCAAAATTACTGGTTACAGCGACATCCTCTACCCAAGTGCCTGGAACTACGTCGACAAAATAGCCTACGATGAGACACAGGATAAGCCCTTCATAGAGAAGAAAGACCCGCTCTTCTGGCGTGGTACCACCTCCGAAGGTGTCTCCTTCGCCGGAACCTGGAAAGGCATGCAGCGCCAGCGCTTCGTGCACCTAGCCAACAATGCAACGGCCACCAAAGTGCCCGTCCTCCTCCTAGTCCCCACCCCAGTCCCCGAATACCAAGACACAGCTGACAAAGCCGACCCCATCACCACGCCGCCAACTTACCGGTACAAGTATGCCTCCACATCCGATTTATCGTCCCTCATACCCATCGACGCAGGCTTTGTGGACGAAATCCGGCGCTGCGGCATGTCCGACTGCTCCAAACAAGCCAACGAGTTCGGCCTCAAAGAAAGCGTGGATTTCAACGAGAACCTAAACTACAAATACCTGATGGACCTCGACGGCGCCGGCTTCTCCGGTCGCTTCCTACCGTTCCTGCAGAGTCAGAGCTTGCCGTTCAAGGCGGGGATCTTCAGGGAGTGGTATGACGAGCGTCTTACGGCGTGGGTGCACTTCGTGCCCATCGATAGCCGGCTGCATAGTCTGCACAGCACGCTGCTGTATTTCATGGGCGTCAATGGAGCGATTGGTGGGAAGGAGGTGCAGATTGGTGCGCATGCCAAGGAGGCCGAGTATATTGCTGAGCAGGGGAGGAAAGCGGCTTCGGAGATGCTGCGGAAGGAGGATATGGAGATTTACTTCTTCAGGTTGTTGCTGGAGTGGGGGCGCTTGGTGGATGATCGGAGGGAGAATATTGGATTCTCGCTTTGAAAGACTTCTACGATTAGAATTGTACATTCAGGCCATCTGTATTAATTTGCATTGTATCATCAAAGCTTAATTTATAAAAATACATAGTTTCCAGAGTTCTTATGTGGAATTATAATAGCTGAAGGTTCTTTGGCTACGTTTTCAAGTTATGCCACGTGACTACTGTGACTTGTATAACAATTGAGGAGTTACGATCTTAAGATCCCCCAACTCCTGTAGATGGGACGAGTTCACCACAGTTGTTGTGCAGCTAACTAAGGTAACCAATACATGTGTACTACAGCATCATTGTGGAATTAAGATATGATATGGCTTATTGGTTCAGATATGGCGTGATGGTTCTATTGGATATATGGCGATAGGGAAATACTTATAAAGGGCATCCCACATTAAAAAACAATGACGATACCTCTGAATTCTAAAATTAGGCATCAAAACAAGATAGAGTAAATAAAATAAATGATTTGAAATTTGTATTAAATAAGTCGTAATTTTAGTTTACTAGCATATAACCTTTGCTCTTTTGTGACCCAGCTCATGCATATACATCATAACGAAGCTTGAAACCATGCCCATCAACAGCTCTACTGCAGAGACTCGATGACGATAGCAGAAGCACCACCACCACCGTTGCAGATACCAGCAACACCGATCTTGCCCTTCTGCTCGCGGAGGACACCAATGAGGGTGGTGACGATACGGGCACCGGAGCAACCCAATGGGTGACCGATGGCGACGGATCCACCGTGTATGTTGACCTTGTCGGCGGAGAGGCCGAGGATCTTCATGTTGGCGAGGGCAACGACGGAGAAAGCCTCGTTGATCTCGTAAGCATCGACGCTGGACTCGGAGATCTTGGCGTGCTTGATGGCCTTTGGAATGGCGAGGGATGGGGCAGTGGTGAACTTGCTTGGCTGCTGCTCAGCATCTCCCCAGCCGAGAATCTTAGCAAGTGGCTTGAGGCCGAGCTCCTTGAGCTTAGCCTCGGAGACAAGGACGAGAGCGGAGGCTCCATCGTTGATTGGGGCGGCGTTTGGAGCAGTGACGGTACCGCCGTTTGGCATGAAGGCTGGGCGCATGGCCTTGAGCTTTGCCTCGTTGAGGTTCTTGACCTCGTCATCGCGCTCAATCTTGATGTTTGGCTTGCCACGGCCGCCGCTGACCTCGACTGGGACAATCTCCTCCTTGAAGAGGCCAGCCTCGGTGGCAGCCTGGGCCTTCTTGTAGGAGTTGATGGCGTACTCATCCTGCTGCTCACGGGTGATGGAGTGGTCAGATGCGCACTCCTCTCCGGCCATACCCATGTGCTCCTTCTTTCCGTAGGCGTCGGTCAAACCATCCTGGAGGACACCGTCCACGAGGGTCTGGTTGCCGTACTTGGCACCGTTGCGGAGGACTGGAAGGTAGTGAGGAGTGTTCGACATGGACTCGGTTCCTCCAGCGACAACAATCTCGGCGTTGCCAGTCATGATGGTTTGTGCTCCGAGGATAATGGCCTTCATACCGGAGGCACAGACCTTGTTGACAGTTGTGCAGTTAACGGCCTCTGAGAGCCCACCCTTGATGGCGCATTGTCTTGCTGGGTTCTGTCCGAGGCTGTAATGAGGCTATTAGTATTCTGTATAGATTGAATGCCACAATTGTTGTTCTTAACTTACTTGGCGGACAAGACGTTTCCAAAGAAGATCTCCTCAACATGCTCTGGCTTAATTTCCGGAACACGCTCAACAGCAGCTATGTTTCTGTCAGCTACATCACATCGATTGAGCACAAATTGTAACCATACCCTTGATAGCAATACCTCCAAGCTCAGTTGCGCTCAAGCTGGAAAGAGATCTGTCTAATGTTAGCTCCAGCTCTTCC
Organism: Allantophomopsis lycopodina; assembly: GCA_024752465.1. NCBI lineage: Eukaryota > Fungi > Ascomycota > Leotiomycetes > Phacidiales > Phacidiaceae > Allantophomopsis > Allantophomopsis lycopodina. Next base: position 1,529,635 of record CP103018.1, read on the forward strand.
AACGGCTTTTTTTCTGCCGTCTTTGGATTCAGGGGACATACCCCAGGAAAGAACCAACTGGGGTTCTGACAGCAGAAACAATGTAAACTGGTGGGAAAGAAGACATGATTGCGGTGATTTTAGGTGCAAAAAAAGGGACAAATGGACAAATGAAGGTCAAATGAAGTAGTGAATATGTATTTTGATGGGAAGGTTTTAGTGGCAGTTGGAAGATGAGAGACACTGGAAAGTAAATAGATGGAGCAATGTGATGGAGGGGCTTGACTGGTAAGCGGTGAGAGTGGGCAGCTGGGGACCGATAGGCCACCAGGCCAAAGCACTCACGGAAGGGCCAACAAAAACACGCGACTTGGGCTTGATCCCTGGCACCCGTTCCTGCACAAGACCCGGGCTTGGGGCCAATGAGGCTCCGTGTTGCTTCGAGGCTGAAAGCCTGAAATCTGGGGCTGTATATTTTATATTTGCCTCAGGCATGAATGATTATTAGGATCTTTACCTATATGGGTAAGCAGCTAGGTACGTTGGTGTGTAGGTTGGAAGTACGCAGTGGTGCAGTACCTAGGTAGGTAATGGTGGAAGGTAAAGCAAGATAAAAACACGTGACTATATTCCTGGCCTTGCACTAGCGCGGAACTTTTGAAGGCTGTCGACCGTCGCGAAAGTCAACTTGACAGCCTTCTGAGCTTAAGAAGTCGCATTTCGTGATCTTTTTTTGTGACGTATCTTTCGCAATCACAACGCCAACATGGACGATCTCTATGATGAGTACGTTGCTCTCCATATTTAGTTCTCGATTTTTCAACTAACAATTCTCTGCAGATTCGGAAACTTCATCGGTGAAGCTGAAGATTCAGAAGAGGAATCGCATAATGGCGTCGACGCGGGAGCATACGTCTATGATGACGAGCCAGAAGAGGAAGCCCCAGAGGTCACTGGGCAGGAGTTAATGGAGATAGATGGTTGGTCAACCGAACAATACTAGAAAATTATATGTGAAGAAGACTAATGTATCTACAGATGAGGGCCCATCGAACGCTGTTATTCTTCACGAGGACAAACAATATTACCCAACGGCACAACAGGTTTACGGAGAAGATGTTGAAACTATGGTACAAGAGGAGGATGCCCAACCATTGTCCCAGCCAATTATTGCCCCAGTCGAGCAGAAGAAGTTCACCATTCAAGAGGCCGATTTACCACCAGTATTCTTCGATCGCGAATTTATGACCGACTTGATGAACTACCCAGAGCAAATACGAAATGTTGCATTCGCAGGTCATTTGCACCACGGAAAGACTGCTTTAATGGATATGTTGGTCTTGGAAACACATGATATCAGTGGCAGACAGGAGAAGAAGACGGGCAAGAAGCGCGACGAGCAATTGCGATACACCGACATACATCTCCTCGAAAGAGAACGGGGACTTTCTATTAAGTCGGCGCCAATGAGTCTGGTGCTTCAGAGCAGCAAGGGGAAGTCACATTTACTTAATATTCTCGATACTCCAGGACATGTCAACTTTGTGGACGAGGTTGCGTCTTCATTACGACTTGTGGATGGTATTGTGTTGGTCGTGGATGTCGTCGAGGGAGTTCAGGTCAACACCGAACAGATCATCAAATATGCCGTACTGGAGGATATCCCATTGACTCTGGTGGTCAACAAGATGGATCGTCTGATGTTGGAACTCAAACTTCCACCAACCGACGCATATTTCAAGCTAAAGCACGTTATCGAGGAGGTCAACACAGTTATCGAAAACACCTTGCCAGGTCAGGGAGAGAAACGACGACTGAGCCCAGAGAAGGGAAATGTTCTCTTCGCATGCAGCAGTATGGGATGGTGCTTTACTTTACAATCTTTCGCCAAGATGTACGCCGACAGCTATCCTGGAGTCAACACAGACGAGTTTGCAAAGAGGCTCTGGGGAGATATTTTCTTCAACCCAAAGAAGCGCTCATTCACAAGAAAGGCTGTGGAAGAGCGCGCAAAGAGATCTTTTGTCAACTTTGTGCTGGAGCCAATCTATAAACTTTACTCACACACAATCAGTGAAAGTCCCGAGGACCTTAGAGATACTCTTAAGACTCTGGGTATCAAGCTTAAGCCATCTCAGTATAAGACCGATGCGAAGGTGCTATTGAAGCTTGTCTGTGAGCAATTCTTTGGCCCAGCAAACGGTTTCGTAGACATGGTTGTTGAACATATCCCATCACCTGTGGAAGCAGCGGAAAAGAAGCTTGAGAGATACTACACTGGTCCTCTTGATACAAAGGTTGCAGCATCAATGAAGGCTTGCGATCAAGATGGACCCCTCGTTGTTCAGATTTCCAAGCTTTTCCACACAAGCGATGCAACTGGCTTCTCTTCATTCGGTCGCGTTTTGAGTGGTACAGCACGTCCAGGTCAACAAGTACGCGTACTCGGTGAAGGCTACTCCATTGACGACGAAGAAGATATGAGCGTGGCAACTATCTCCGACGTGTGGATTGCTGAGACTCGTTATAATATTCCTACTGATGGTATTCCAGCGGGTAACTGGGTATTACTTGGAGGAGTAGATAACTCCATTGTCAAGACGGCGACTATTGTGCCTTTGAAGCTTGAGGATGATGAAGACGCATACATATTCAAGCCTATCAGACACTTCACAGAATCTGTCTTCAAGGTTGCTGTGGAACCTATCAACCCATCAGAATTGCCAAAAATGCTTGACGGTCTAAGAAAAATCAACAAGAGCTATCCTTTGATCACAACTAAAGTTGAAGAGTCAGGAGAGCACGTTGTCCTTGGAACGGGCGAACTTTACATGGACTGTGTTCTTCATGATCTGCGCCGCTTATATTCTGAGATGGAGTTGAAGGTTTCCGATCCTGTTACAAGATTTTGCGAAACAGTTGTAGAAACATCTGCAATCCAGTGCTATGCCATAACACCAAACAAGAAAAACAAGATTACGATGGTAGCAGAACCCCTCGACCAGGGCATAGCAGAGGATATCGAAAGTGGCAAGGTGAACATCAACGACCCTGCACGAAAGACTGGTAAATTCTTCGAGGACAACTATGGATGGGATCTTCTAGCTTCCAGGAGTATTTGGGCGTTCGGTCCGGACGATATGGGACCAAATATTCTTCAGAATGATACATTACCGTCAGAGGCAAGTCAATCATAGGTCTTTGTGTTATGAAGCCACCATACAATCGGTCCTTTAAGCTAACAACCCGCACAGGTCGACAAGAAATTACTTAATACCGTGCGAGACAGTATCCGTCAAGGATTCAGCTGGGGAACACGAGAAGGCCCGCTATGTGAAGAACGTGAGTTTACCCCATACCCCAGTCTCGCTTGTCTCCACAATCCCACCCCATACATCTTCAAACCAGTTCACTAGAAGAAAGGACCCTCTGATTTCGTTTGGAACCGCTTCTGAAACACTTATCACCACCCTTGCATTAAAAGAACAGAAAGGAATCAAAATATACTAACGCCTGACTAGCAATCCGTAACACTAAATTCAAGATTATGGACGTAACCCTCGCCCCAGAAGCCATCTTCCGTGGAGGCGGACAAATAATTCCCACCGCCCGCCGCGCCTGCTACTCCTCCTTCCTAATGGCATCTCCACGACTAATGGAGCCAGTATACTCGTGCAGCATGACTGGACCTGCTGATTCAGTGACATCGCTATACACTGTGCTGGCGCGCCGCAGAGGGCACGTATTATCGGACGGCCCGATCGCAGGCACACCACTGTACCGTGTCAACGGTCTATTACCCGTCATCGACTCCTTCGGCTTTGAGACGGATCTTCGCATCCACACTCAGGGTCAGGCCACCGTGAGTCTTGTATTTGATCGCTGGAGCATCGTTCCCGGCGATCCGCTGGATAAGGATGTCATTCTTAGACCGCTTGAACCCGCTAGTGCGCAGGCTACGGCGAGGGATTTTGTGCTTAAGACTAGAAGGAGAAAGGGTCTCAGTGAGGATGTTAGTGTTGCGAAGTTCCTTGAGCCTGAATTGTTTGCGGACTTGAAGGAGAGTGGATTGTTGGATGGCTAGTGGTACACAGATAGGCATGCAAGTTGTGGCGTTTGGCGTCAGCTAGGAGGGAAATAAGTGTATTGTAGAAAAAAAGCGCAAAAGCGTGTACTTGTCATGTCACTTCTAATTTTTGTGGATGCTGATATTGATAATGCATTGGATATCTATTTCCACATCTTGCGTGCAATGTTTCAACAGCTAGGCCATATGCTGCACTTGAAAACTATCCCATCGTGTTATGCTTGTCTATATATAAAGTTCCAAACATGTACATGTTCTTAATCCCAACGTCGCCGCCCATGAGTCCCTCCCCTTCCCCTCCCCCCTCAAAGCTATCCTGATATCCCCTTAAATCTCCGTCGAAGATGTACATATTCCTCATAAACCAATATCCCGAGTCCTCTCACACCTCCACCGCCCATCCACAAAATCCTATACTTGCTCTCCCAGTCACACCCTCAACTTCTATAGCGTCGTCTCGTGGAACACACCACTCATCGACAAGACCTATGATACAGCAGAGATCATCAGACAGCTCGCACGAGCAACAGGGCCCTCATTGCATCAAGCGGCACAGACGACCCAGGGAAGTAGATGCAGGAACGAGTACAGGAAGGAAGGGTAGGAATCGGGGCACGCGATACGGCACGATAGAAGTGAGGGCAGATCGTGACGATCGCTGGGAAGAAAAAGGCCGACACGGTGTTACATTGGGACGAGACGATGGCTTTGAAATGAGGTTTTAGGGTTGCATTCGTACTACCTGTTGCTAAACTATCGTGCTATATTGTCTGGGTGAATATACGCTGAATCAGGTACATGTTTATACCTGCGGCTAATTTGGGCGGATATATTGCATTACATTTTATGTATGATTGCGTATGGCTTTTCTGGTTTCTTGGCTTTGGATTCTATCACCCTCTCCCTTTCCCACGTGCGCTTTCATGCCCACCTGCGTCCCGATCATCTCATCACCACGTTGCGGCACAAGCGCAGGGTATAACTTTTATGCGTGTTGCACTGGGATTTTTTTGCTGCCAGCGGCGCGGCTCGCTCTTTGGTATTCAGTAGCGTTTCGCAGTGTTTCGGGAGCTCGCTAAAGGATGTTACTGTTGACATAAAATAGCTCAGCCGACACTACACGCGAACTCCTGCCGCTGTATTGCTGCGTGGTTGGATGACGTAGGTTGTGTAACCGTTGATGTGGAATATGTCCCCATACAGATAGTGTGAGACCGCTACCGATATGACATACCGGGATCCTATCATGACTCCCCCCGTCAGGTCGCTGAAGATATCCCGATATCGGATATACAATTAATCCGCCAGGAGGGGTATGATGATGTCTTGGACTATGGGCAGCTTAAGCGCAGGTCTCCAGCATCTTCCTGAGAACGCCCATAAGTGTTGCATTCTCAAGTGCAGCGGCTACACGCTCCTTATCGGCAAGCTGCTTGTTAACTTGCTCGTCCTGGCTGTGCGTACCCTCCTTGATGCGTACGTCGACGCGGAAGTGAGGTGGGAGGGCTTGCTCGAGGCGCACACGCACACCGAGGCCGATGACGGTCGCGAGAGAGCAATGGGTGATGGTTGGTGTGATGAGAACAGTCACACGTGAGAGCTGACTGTGAATAGGCACGACTTCGCAGTCAGGCAAGTTCACTACCGCCAGGGAACCAAGGGAGAGAGGGTGCTCAGGATCGGAAATCGTGGAGATGAGATCTGCAGGCTGTTAATAATGTTTTCTAGGCTGGAGGCAGTATTGGAAAGTATAGACGAAAGGAATCAATGATTAGAATATATGTTGTAGATCAAGTGCTTATTAGAGAGAGTGCCTTGCAAGCTTGCAAAGGTAAGTCCTGCGAGTGGCAACGAAACGTAACATGAGAATTTGCAACCTACCATAAATTTCCTGAGCATCGACAGGATCATTGGCTGCGTCTTCCTCGTCGATTTCCGAGTCCGAAGACTCAGCAAGGCTGAATGGATCGGCGGTATATGAAGGGAATTCATGGAGTGCCGCAATGAGTCCCGAATCACTGCTCTTCGAGGCAGTTGTGTTTCTTCCACGCCGGGTTGGAAGGTCAGTGGCGCTGAGCACGACAGGGTTTGCGTTGTCCATTTGCGACATTGTAGTTGAGATGTGGGGAAGATGGCACAGGAACAGAAGTCAAGGAGAACACAGTAGTAGATAACTTTGGTGCTCGGATGTGAGGTCTATCAAGATGAGGTTGAAGTTCGATGTCGTGATAATTTTGGTCTCTAATCGATAATGCAGCGCACGTGATTCGTTGACGTTTGCAATGGCGCTTTTGCAGTGAAGAGTGGTGGTGCAAGCGAGACGGCGCGGCTGATTTAGGTGGACTGGTGGACTGGTGGACTGGTGGAGTGCCATCAACAGGCGGGTTCCAGCTCACGGCATCTAATACTTATCATACATACTCACCATACTCATACTCACTGTGAGTACTTACTATATTACTGTAGGTATGTGAAAGGCTTCAAGTCACGTTTTCCAGTTTCAAGCGAATGCTACCTTACCTTCTCTCTCGATCTTTGCCAAAATTGACCAGTCACGACTTGGCTCGCATTTACCCGCTGACGTTCTATTTCATGCATATTCATGTATGAAAATAACACTCTGAACCCGTAAATTTCCACGACGATCGCAGCTGCAAACTTCGGTCGCCGTAGATCATCAGCCAATTCGCCACGTGATTTGCACGCCCGATGTGACGCTGTGCAATCATATACGCAGTATGTATTGCAAATACCTTGGCACCTTGGGGATCTCAATCGGAGCACCGTTGCTTCCGCCTACTTCTGCCGTTCACTACCCGGGTTATCAGAACGGAAAGCCGAAGAAGAAGGCTTTACTCCCATCATTCCAAGGGGCACAGTGATGTGAGCGATGTGCGGCAGCAATCTCAATTGACAGCTAGATACAAGTGCATTTCCGTTTTTGGAGGATTCTGGTTTTCAGGGTCTACATCCTACGAAGTACGTACAATCACCAAGGCACTCTCCGTGAACATAGACCAGCAATCTCAGTCGACGAGCTCAGTGCTGGGGAGGTCAAGGGTAGCTGAGTAATCATGGCCTGACTATGCAGTCTGGCCCTTTTATTTGCCTCGCAAGAGAAAGGATGAACTTGGGTAAGCACTCATAAGCAGAGTCACGAAGGACAAGCAGAATGCTAGAGCATTTCGATAGAGCAATCGTGCACGTATCCACTTGTTTTCAGCAAACTGGAATTGCTGTGGAGCCCCTAAACTTGGCGGCGATCCATATTGCCCGCTCTAGATATGTAAATATGGCGGAGGACTCCTTGGCCAGCAGAAATGAACACATGGATATCATGAGTGTTTAAAGATGAGTCTTAAAGGCTTGCTGAGACACCAGAGAAATACATATGTAGGTATGTGGGGAGTAAACTGTGGGATACATGATACATACATACACATGGATTGGTGCATATGCCGAAATACGAAAATGAAAGACTTGAAGGATATGATATTCATTGTGTGAGGCTTGGTGCAAAGAACCGACTGTGTACAGAGTAGGTGCTGTTGTGTGGTGGTGATGTTGTCTGTTCGCAGCAATGAAGCAAGCCATAATTAGTGCTTTACTGTTCTTGGAACTCGGTACTTCTTTACACGAAGTTACATCATATGTCTTTATATTCTACTCATGTACTCCGTATGTGTGTATACATAATGTACGTGTCACCCTTACATATACTCCATATATCTGCGTACAGACCTGTACTAAAGCACCGACTTGGCGTATCAAATGACAATCTCAATGTCACTCTAGCACATGTTCGAAAGGCGTTATGTTGCACACGAGCAATTACTTTGTTCTTCGATCTCCCGGCCATGAGCCTCAATGAAGTAACTGCCACGAGGAAGTTGAGGCTCGAGATGAGCCATCTGTAACAAATCTCCAATGCGAGGTCGAGGGACCATGAAGATGCATTGCACCTGTAAGGGTACAATCCTGAATCCCACGACTGTCCGACATATGAGTATGCACACACAGATGTAGGAAGGTCCTTCCTACCCCACTACCGTCCACGATCTTGATAACAGCGAGCGAGTGCGTGGACAAAACGTGCATATGAAGCTATCGTGCTCCGAGATCATCAACACTTTGGAAAATCGCCTTCGATTGCCTGCAGAAAATGCCCTTGGTGCTCTTTCACTTGTCTCCTATGGTCTACCTGGATGCGGCACTCTGCTTTCGCATTGTCGGATTTTGGTTTATGTCTCGAACCGACATTACCGCTGCAAACAGCCATGATGAGAGGATGCTTACAGTTTTCATCACACATTCTCACTTACTCATTTAGGTGCCGCAAAACATTCATGCCAACATTGAACATAATCTACTTACTATGCTGACCAGCATTGACATGGACTGCGGTACGGATGAGCGGCAGAGCCTTGCCGTGCCGCCGCTGGCTCTCAGGGCGTCGCCTTTACTCATTTCTCCGAGCCTCTGGCTTCACGGGTACGAAAGTCAAAGTCAAAAAAAAAAAAGATTCCGATACGCATACTTCATAGGGCATACATACATACATACATAGAAAGTTCAATGATAATCAAAACTACGGGATACTCCGTATTACCGCACTTACAGCGAATTCCGCATTTCTGCAGCAAAAACTCGGTGCGATCAGGTGGCCCAGAAACAGCACAGCAAAGAAAGCATTTTGACATTCCGTTTGTCGTCGTCCTGCGGAATGCATGCCGAGGAATACTGGAGCCCATGGGAAAATTGTGGAATGTCGTCAATTTGAGTTTCGCAACGGCTGCCTTGGCCATGCTTGTGCGAGGGGGAGAAAAAGTTAGAAGGCAAGATTCGATGGCTTGTGTGATGAGATGCTCGAGTGGCACCCAGCACCTTAAAGTAAGACATGAGAGGACGAATGGGCCATGCAAGACGCCGGACCAAATTGCTCTGACACAACGCCCTTCCCTGGGTCAACACTCAGCACGCAGCGGAATTTGTCGTTGAGGCGAAGTGAGATTTGCGAAGGATCTAGGGTCGAGGTGAGATGAGTTGAGCCGCCATAAGCTCGACAGCTTACCAGTTCCCTGCGTGATGACTCTTGCCTGGATCATAGAGGCGAGTTACACCGAGGGACATTCTGAGGCCGAGTGGTTTTTATCATGGAATTGAAAGTGAGGGTCAAGAGAGATGTGTGAACAGACCATGAGTCGCGATAAGCTACCTTCTTTGTCGACGTTGGTTCCTTGCTTTTAGTAGCTTAACACGCGCGTGGAGTCGGATAATTCATCCGATGCCCAATAACCACGCACTTTACCATTTCAAGCTTTGAGCTTTGTTACGGGGCTGTTGGAGATGGAGAAGACAGCTCCTCTTCATTAACGCCGATATTTGTACTAACCATTGATCATTGACCATTGACTGATGGTTCTGTAGTGCTAAGACACGCAGACGATGGGCTTCAGACATGGAGCAATCTACCGACTCATCAAGCAGATGGAATTATTACCCACAGCGGCTGAGGTAGAGGGAGAGAGACAGCTCGTAGGACATGGTACTGGTAGCGAAGGCAGAGTAAGTCGAAATCTGGAACCAACCTCATGATCAAAGATCAAGGCTGTGTGCGGAATTTCCCATATCTTCCACTCACCCTCCTCCTCTCCTCTCCTCTCCTCTTCCCCTTCACCAAGCACTTATTCCCGCCTCAATAATACCCGCATCCCATACCCACTCATATCCATTTCAATATCAATATCTTATAGGGACATGCTCCATCCATCCTTATTTCGCAGCCCTCATACGTACACAATAATCTCCACCGCTATGTCCTCCATACTTGAACATATGCCGTAACACACACCAATAAACCCCCCTTCCCGTAGTATTCAGGGTGCCAGGACGGCATTCTCCTCGAAAGGCTGAAGAGCCCAGCCATCTACCTTGTGGTCTGCTATTTCCGGCAGGTCCATAAGGAATCCACCCCTCCAGCACGATCAATGTCATGATGCCTGTCCGTCAGCCCGTGAACCCTCCAGTCAGTAGCCAGCCACAGTTCGCGCGTTCTGGTGTCCCCAGCGTAGACCGGGACCTTTTGAATTCTTTCATCAACATCTCCACCTTTCCAATGGTCCCGACACTCTGGTTCAACCTTCTTATCAGACGCTGTCTAGGCTCTAACTGGAGTTATGTCCGTTTGCATAACCACCCCCTCCCCCCGTGGACTACAGGAAAATAACACACTGAGCCGCCGCTTTCATGGCAGTGAGGACGGGTATGATGTGCTTCAGCCTTGGCCTTCAGGGCCTGAGCCTCTGTCGTACTGAACCTGGAGCCATCACCGTAATAGAGCGCCAGTGTGGTGATCGCCCGGATTGGAGGTGGGCCTGGGGCATGGGTGATGGATGATGGGTGATGGGTAATGGATCAAGGCCTGGCGCTGGTCGCTCAGTGGCCCCTTCCCCAGCGTAGGCGGCCGTGTCACGTACAGGTTTGGGCGCTGGCAAGGCACAGATACCCTTCATCGATGCTGTATTACACCTGCGACACCCACAATAGAACATACATACTCTGACGAGTCAGTGCTGGTGTACGTTGCTGAAGAACTGGGACTCGGGCGAGCTGGAGGCGTAATCAGTGAGTTTGCGTGTGACGGGAGACTCAGACGTCAAGCCTCTTCTAATCGGTGAAAAGGGCATCCATATTGACATTCGCATTGCCACCGTGCGCCTTGAGGACTATGTACCATGCATAGACTTCGAATTGCAGTGCCGTTGACATGCAGTTGCTTTTTCATGATCCTCCGTGCACAGTGTAGTAGTTCAAGAGACTCCATCCCGTACATCTATCATACAAACAAAGTTGATACAACGCCCCAAAAATATACCGGCATAATATCTACAAAACAAGCCTTACGACGTACATATCCAACACAAACTTATGTATGCAAAAATATCCGTGGCTTCACCTATCTATCACGAACCGCATTGATTTTCTGCCCTTGAAATTCACTGTGGATATACACAGTTAAAGTCGAGTCAAGGGCAAGTCGTTGTGAAACATGCCCAACATCTTCAGACTCTCACACCAACATTGTGATGCAACATCTCAATTCAAATCCATCGACACATCCACAACATGAAAGGGACCCCTTACCGATGGGCTTGATACTGATAGTCTGCGATTCTATGATTGATTACTCATTGACTGCGTCTCCACCCTTTCCAAGTACACTATGGAGACATGTTATGCGTAGACATTCTTGTATCAATGGAGTCTCTATAGCCGTTCAAAATTGCCTCGGTCAAAGGTTTGACTTCGACATTCCCCACATAAAAACTACTCAGCCAAGTGCCGATAAACGGAATTTCATTCAATAACCAATAAAAAACAATATATTATATTATACAAGATTTGACTAGATGACGGGAAATTCTCATTCGGTACATATTTGTCCATTGTCTTGGTGGGAGGCTGCCGCGAGAAGGTAAGACGAGGGGGTTACAGAGACCTCCACAACATGTACACACCCGGGATAATACTCCAAGTACCTCTCCGTATGTCATGTACTGCAATCATTCAGATTCTTGACGGCAGTTTACCACAATTCCGCACTATTTTCCTGCCTCCAACTTTGTCTCCACTTACATGACGGCTAAGTACCGTACACAACCGATATGTACCGTATCTCAATTGAAGCACAGCCAATCCCTCCCATCACGGAGGAATTCAACCACCGCCAGCCTTGTCTCATCCCGAGATCGTAAATATCAAAAGATGGAGATGTATTTCAATATGCCATGCCATCGCTTACAGTATCGATATGCAGTATAGCTCCTCGTGCTCATCGTACCCATCGTATCCATCGTGCCTATCTCCCTTACCTGTTTATATCCCTCCCAGATCCATCGATATGCGTCTTGGCGCAGACCAGAGCCAAACGGCTTTCATATGGCAATGTAATTATGTCTCCGAGCATTGATTATTTTCCTCGGTGATACGAGTATAAGATCAATATTATTTTGCAAGCGAAGGGTCTTTTACGACTCTAACATACATGTACATACATACATACATAGTCCAGGGCAAAAAAAAGAAAAGAAATAGCCTAGTTATCTGTGTGCCTGCTACACGAAGTGGCAAGTAATGTGGTCTGAGAACCTCGTCGAACGCGCGGATCGGGCTGCATCGTTGGACATCCAAGCTTGTACGACCCTCTTCCCAGCCAGATGCCTTGTGAACGTCAATATAAAAAAATGTCCGGGAGATTGTACAGCAAATTATGAAGGGATTATGATTCGTCTTGGTCGGCAATTCGGACTATTCGATGGGGATCATGCTCACATACCGAGGACGTAGAGTATAAGATTTAGAATGTTAAATTTAATTCTGAAGTATTACTCAGTCTCCATTTAGATGCTGTCTGGAGGCGCATGGTCATTGCGCTGTCACAAGCTACAAACTACGTAGTACTTACTACAGTGAATTAAAGGGTATCGTGGACGGGACTGCCGAGGTCATAACTATCATGTAGGTATGTATTAGATTGATGTACGTACCTTACGATCTGGAACCGAGCTTTGCTTTACCTTGTCTTTGGCCCTGACAGTTCTTCCATCCAACGTCAATATGATTTCCTCTGCTTTCTGCTTTACGGATACAACATTTGGAAGGGCTGGTAGGCAGATGGTCTGGTCTGGTCTGGCCTCATCTGATCACGAGAGGAATGGAAGTCTGCATAGAAATTCGGCTGCTTGACATGCTGACTCGATGTTCAAGCTGTGCGTCAGCCACATAATCCAACAGCAAGCATCATGGCAACACCACGTTATTTATCTTGAACAAGTGATTGTTGCGAATGCATCCATGACTGCCTGTGTGTTGGTGTTGTGGGGCGAGTAAACAGCTGTCTTTTTGCTGTACAGAAAATCATATTGTAGGTGATATATGCATAATAATAGTGCATTGTGCATTTGGGTGGGTTCTCATGGTGTAATAATGTCGGCGTTAAGATGTTGAGAAACGAAAAATGTCCCGACGGTTTTTTTGCGGTAATGCTGAGTCGGCATAATTTAAAACGCTGACGAAGGTATGAGATTATTCATGCTGTACACTTATTTCATGTTATTCTATTCCATCATTTGTGTCAAGGAATTATACGCCGTGTGTTTGTATGGAGGAGAATTTTGATTGTTGCAGCTTTGTGTAGAGTGTTGAGTAGAGAAGGGGAGTATCATTGCATCATAACACAGCCGTGTATGTTGGTTGACTGAGTAGGAGAGTCGAGGTATTCCCTCCCATAACCGATGTGGCCATGGCGTTGAGAGGTACCCGAGCTGTCATTACCGATCCGGGGCAACTCTCGGGGGACGTTTTGAGATCCAATATGGCGGGGATGGTGTGCAGAAGGGAAAAGATAAAGATAAAGAGATGATCCAACTGATTCTAAGGATGAATTGTAACATTATAAATCCCCTTGTTAATGAAAAGGGGTATCTTCTGGCTAAATGAATGAGCGAGCAAGTGAGCGAATAGTCAGTCATATGTATTGATACAACAACCCGCACGGCTTCTCCGGAAATCCAACCTTCGAATATAGTAACTACGCACAATATGATGATTCAAGAGAAAAGCCTCCTTTTCAAAGCTACCCCCAAAAGAAAGGTGAACAAGCATAGGCAGACTACGACAGGGTGCGAGTTAAGGGCGTCATGAACGTAAGGTCCCCCATATTCCCACTTTATGCCAACTCTTCCGAAAACAGACGCCATGCTACATAACCTTCAAGCTTCGTCTTCAAAAGACAACGATATCTTTCATGGATGTGATCCCCCCCTCCTCCAACTTGAAAGAAGCGGTGAACTACCTTGGCTGCAAGCCACGTTTTGCATCGGCCTCTGTCTTGCTTGCTGGTAGCTGTGCTGGACGTCCAGATTCGAGGGAATGTGAATGGGTATGGGGAGCAAAAGAAGCATGCTGCAAGCGTGTTTTACTCGTGGAGGCCATGGTTGTGCAAGCACCAAGTGGCCCAACCGATGCCCTGCCTGTCACTCAGGGACTTGTCTGGTAGAATAGCCTCGAGCCCAGCTCAGACAGCGGCATCCATCCATCCCATCGATCAATGAACTTGCGCCCACCACTTGCATTGCTGTGACGTCTCGTCCAAGGGCATGTCAAGCATGTCAAATGCAGGCAAACACCAGAGAAGAAAATCGCTATTATTATGGATGTTTTATTCTGTATGTTGTCAAACAGGACGGGCACCCTTGGTATTCTCTCGCTTCACCCGATGGGTCTCCCTTTCATACTCGTAATTACCACTTTCGGTAGCTTCGTGCCTTAGAAAAATTCCCAGCGGAGGGGAGGATGAAGGAGGTTTAGGTTCAAGATTTGTGTGAAAGAAAGTTACGGCGAGTGAAGGAGTTTCTGACTTTCTACACACATGCGATGAGATGTGTCCCTTCGTGGCGCTTAGATTAACGCATGGTGTGTAGTGCATCTTGGTGTGCTGCTGTCACGCTACTTGGCTGTCACGAAATACCTTTGCTAGACAGGTAAGGGCGCCGGCGACTCACTAGACTGACATATAGTGCCTTGCCTTATTCACGTCCTTCACGGCATTTGAAAAAGAGTCGAAGGTTTGACGGTAAGCAATAGTCGTAGCAAATAGATGGAGGGGTGTAGGTTAAGGTACAGGTAGGGCAAAAAGATGTTGTGGACAGACTGGAGTTATGGGAGTCAGCCTTGCATACTGTTTGACTTATTACATATGGTGCATGTACTTTCTACTCCACCTACACCTCAGATACTACTCTATCGCCATCATCATCAACCGTTCTGCCTGCCACTCAAACATCATGGGACACTTGGATGATATACTGGTCTATCAACATGAGGTACATAAGGCACTGTGTGCAAGGTACTGTTCCTAGGTGAGGTAACATTTGATGCCCACCATACCTTTTTCCTTATTGTACGCAGTATGTCTCTACTCTCCCACCGCGAAGCGAAGTCAGGGTATACACGGCATTTACCGTCTCGCAACAAATGTGCCCGAGTTGGATTGCCCTATGAGAAGTCAATACTCTCTATTGTCACTTGGGCTCCGAGCTCGCCTGCTTGGTAGTCAATGTCTTCACTGTGATGTTGGTTATTGGGATCTTGGGAATGTGGATACATTTTCAGCTATTTCATATTAATACAGTCCGTCCAGTATGGAGATGCGAAGTCAATCGGCACTTGGATATGTATGTATGTATGTATGTATGTATGTACATACATACGGCAGGACACTTGAACTTGGACTTGAATGTTCTCCCGACCCCGATCCTCTCGCTCGGACCACAGACATAAAGTAAATCCTGTGTCAGCCACCCTCCATCACCATTTTTAAGGAGTTTGGATGGATGAGATAGAGTATCCGTAGTTTCCATTTTCGTTTCATGATGTCTTCAAAGTCTAAACAATTATCATTATTTTCCGTATCCCAATGCCTTTCTCTCCACTCTCTCTCTCTCTCCCCTGAATTCCCAGCGGCGTAAACATTTCTCTAGACTAACTTTGAGTTACGTATTTTCACTCTGTACGTATTATTGCTCAGCTCAGTTCAGCTGATGTCGGTTCTTAAGCAGTACTGAGACAACAAATCGTACCGAAATGTGAAATGATTAAAGGCAGAAAAAGCATAAACTACCAAAATCCACATTAACCCCACTCCAATGAAGATTGGGCAAGATCACTAGCTGTTAACGGTAATGTCTAGACTGCCGACTTTCACTAGAACTCTACTAGAATACTACCGCTATTAAAGCTACTCGACACTAAACTGGCCGTCAAACTGGCAACTGGCAGTAGACTTGTGTGGTAAGTGGAGTGACCATTGGTGACCGACCAGGTGGTGGCAGTTTGTCTTGGTATTTACAGAGTGAGGGTGAGGGCGAGTGCGAGTGCATTATCAATCAATTAATCATACTCAAGAAGGTCACTCACTCACTTCCAAAGGACATTCTCCAAGTCATTCCCAGGGGGTCAATTTCCCAAGGTCGCGTACCTCCGTATCACCACCATATGATGTGTGTTATGGGTTGGTGGGTGGTACGCGCAAATACAACAGGCAGTGGAGTGGTGCCTCATGTCCCTCCCTTATTTTACCCCGCCAGCCAACGACTTGTACCCTTCACGTGTATGTACTTGTCCCAATAATCTATGTACGACAAGGTCAAGTCCTTCTATCAATATCTCTTGCCCGCTGTCATATATCAAGTTTAAGGCTGTGATGCTTCATATCGTATCATATAATATGTGTATATTATATGTATGTATACGCAGGTATACGCAGGTATACGTAGGTATGATTCGAAATGTATTTTACACAAACAAAAGTCCGCCATAACCTACATCTAATGCATAGTTACATAATGCCTCCTTCTCCCTCAATCTCATCTACCTTACGAGGTTACCTTCACCTTAATTCTCCTCTCGGCATATCTTATGTACTCCTCCCCCATTCGGAAGCCAGCATAACTCCATCGTCCATAATC
Source organism: Allantophomopsis lycopodina (assembly GCA_024752465.1). Classification (NCBI taxonomy): domain Eukaryota; kingdom Fungi; phylum Ascomycota; class Leotiomycetes; order Phacidiales; family Phacidiaceae; genus Allantophomopsis; species Allantophomopsis lycopodina. The sequence continues at coordinate 1,546,228 of CP103018.1, forward strand.
GCCACAGGGCACACGTATGTTCAAATCTCAATCGGTCGTGTGCTAAATTGAACCTTTATGCCAATTGAATTACATCTGCATCGTTATCATAACCTGGTAGCAGCACCCTTCGAGTCAGAATCCTTGACTGAGCGAGTGCACATTCAGTAGGCCAAAGCTATTTGGTCCAGCGCAAGATGCAAGAGACAAGAGAAGCCTCCAGCCTGATTAATACTTGGAGTTGATGTCGTGTATAAAGAATTGCCGTTTTCCCATTACATACATACCTATTTAGCCCCCTGTTGAAACGTATTGTACCGTACACCATTCTCAGCAATAGAGCTACTATTCCAAACTACTGCGCGCTACTCTGTGCCTGACGGGGTCTTCCAGCATTGATCGACCAAGACCAAGAGGATCGGGGCAAAGCGAAAGATATTCTTAACGCCTAACTCTTTTCCAAGTCTGAAGCTGGGGCAGCTGAGCAAGCTACGAAGCATAGAGAACCAAGTAGAGAGGGATGTTACTGGAATGTGACATCCATACTGCTCTACTCTACTCGACTCTACAAGCTCTCATTCACTCTTGACTCTCTGATCCTCACTCGTCAGAACTCGAAAGAAGCACGGACGGATACATACACTACCTCCTACCTTTTACTCAACTTAGAGTGATGAGTAGGCAGTAGGTACACACAATTCGGAAGCCCACCGCCATCAGTAACCTCCACCCGCCACAATCCGAGTGCGCCCCCACCGTTCACGAGTTGTTGCTTGTACACACTCAGTACACCAGTACACAGTACTCGCTCCGTACACCTATCCTACCTATCTACTCTCACACTCAACTCAATTATTCACGCACCACTTATTACACTTTCACTCCACACTCAACACTCACTCTACTCACTCTGCTCACTCTACTCATTCCAATTTCTCTAAAGTCTTCTCTCTTCCTCTCTCCTTTGCATCACTACTCTCTGGATTCACCCTCCTCTGCAGCCTCGCTATATGTGCATTTGCCATCGACCTGTTCTTCGAAGAACTTTCTACGAATAGCTACCGCCCCTGTCACTGTCAGACGACCACGGCTTCGGGACGCTGGGTTGTTCTGCTCAGACCGTGAATTAAAGAAGGGATTGGACGATCTCGACGCGCCAAACAACCACAATAACAACATCCACACATAATATCCACCCTTATATATTGTACATACATATACACACCATACCGTCTTACACCCAGCCTATACTGCACATACATATATTCATACACACTGGTGTGGTCTTGCTCAAAGAAACACCGGTCCCGTCCAGAAAAGAGGTCGAGAAATAAAATAAGAACAGACACCCAAAGAATACACGAAAAGACATGGCAGTTACGGCTATAACACCCCAGTAACTATTGTATCGCAAGGAGCTGAACGCCAACCCTATTGCAGTAGCAGGAACTTCTTTCGACCCTTGCTTGCATCATCGCGCGGAGCAGTGGAACGAAACACCCCAGACATCTGTTGTTCAGATCCCATACTTCACACATAACAACGCCCTGCAAGAGGACTGGGATCTTCTATAACAGGGTCGCTGCAAAATTCCAAGCTTCTGTGTCTTGTTCCTGGCCGTGTTGGCCTTCTATCCAACGCTTTCCACGCTCGACGGTACCTACCTCATCGACAAAAGAAAGAACCGCCTCCACCTCCGCCTCACAAGCCCCCCGTCCGATCACAATTTTGGTCTTGTCATTGTCTGCCGCTCACTATCATCACCCTCTTTTTATCGTGCGGCTCCATTGCCGCTTTCATAAGCTTCAGTCTCGGTGTGCCTGAATACCCTGCGCCAACTGAAAAAGGTGATTACACATATTACACATAAGACGCCAATCCAGGATATTTTGGGTACACGAACTCGCCTGATCTTCATAAGTTTCACTCGCAATCATAATCCTTGCCTTCCTTTTACCTTACAAACCATTAAGCATTACCACCTCCCAGTCCTTTTGACTCGGTGCGCTTTTTATATTTCGCCTTTCTACATCACCACCACCTGGTCAGCCTAATCTGAGCGCAGACCTCAACCCCCTTGCGGACGGTTCCGAGGAATAAGTCTGCCATTCCCGCACGTTCCAAACGGTCCCCGTCATTCCTGCCCGCATCAGTGTACTCTCTCTGCTCAACCTCACCGAGGACTTACCTCCGCGATTGTGTGCGCATTACGACTCGAGATAGTTGTTCCTATACCTACGCGACTGCAAATCTCCTGCTCTCCTACCAGGAATTGCTCGATACTCTACAGCGGCTTTAAAGCCTACAAACTATGTCTGGTGATCCAGGCGTTCGGAGAATCCTCCCACAAAACCCTCAGATGCAGAGCTTTCCTTTCGCACCGGCCAATTTTGGCCCTCGCGAGAATCAGAAGAGTATGATACAATATCTACCTAAAGTGCAGTGGAAAGCGCCCACATGTGTGTTGTACTGACAATTGTCTAGATTATGTTTTTGTAGATGAACACAACCGTCACAAGCGATTGAAGGGTAGGCGGCTTCATGCATAATCAAAACCAAAAAAAAACAACCGCTGATCTGTATTGTAGTAATGCGGGCTTGTGAAGGATGCCGAAGGAGAAAAATTAAATGCGATGCCGCGACTACGAATACATGGCCATGTTCAGCTTGTATCCGGCTCAAGCTTCATTGTATCCCGCCTACTGTTAACTACGATCGCGATTTCCCTGCTGGAGGTCAGAACTTCGAACAAGAGCGGGGTGAATATGAGACAGGCGATGAGGAATATCAACAACATTTGGCTATGCAGCAACATTTGGCGGCACAGCAGAAACATGGGCAACAAGTTTACCAACAAGGAGTTCCTTATAGTGATGGAGTCAACATGTACCAACCGATGCATCAACCGATGCCATATGTCGATCCGCAACAGAACCAACAGAATATGCCATATGTTACCATGCAGCCTATTACGAATGGTATGGATGCTCAATATCCTCCTCAGACGATGTACCCAACCCCACCCATTCAACAACAAGCCCCCGCCGAGTCACCTCAATCGTACTCTACGGAGCAATATGAACAACAGGACTTGGCCGATTTACTGGGAGAACTCAAGATGAACGAGGCTGGTACAGGTATGACAATTGTATTCTTGAACGCGTAGCACATAACTAACATAAAAAAGCCCCATATTTGAGCAATAAGAAGAAGGCCGTGGCCGAGGAGCCCGCGTTCGAGGAGGTGGATGAATACAAAAATCTTCTCCCTCCTTCGACCTCTGGACCAGATAACAAAATCAGGATACCACCGGAGTTGATGCCGGACGAAGAGACCAGCATGCATTATTTCGATCTATTCTTCACCCATGTTCATCCATACGTTCCAGTTCTTAACAAAAGCTCATTTTACCATCAATGGCACACTGCTAGGGAAACCATTTCGCCCTTGGTATTAGAAGCTGTCTTTGCCATAGCGGGTAGATTAGCTGATGAGCCTGCGCAAGGCCATCAATGGCTCGCACTTGCTGGAAGTAAGTTCATATGCTCTCTTAGTATGTTCGTTATGCTAATAAGTTAGAACATTGTGATGCGTTTTTAGATGTTCCCCGATTAAGTACACTCCAGGCACTACTCATTGTATTAAAAGCTCGGGAATCGGCGCCAAAACGCGGCTACTACTATCGCTCATGGATGACTGTAGTGCAATGTGTGACGATGGCACGAGATCTTGGACTGGATGAGCATTATGATGACCATCAAGCCGGTCGATCTTGCGAATCATCCCTTGGCGACTGTATTACAAAAACTCGCATTTGGCAGACCTTGTTTATTTGCGAACTTATGATTGGATCTCCCCAAGGTTTGTTAAATCAATTTTATATTATCTCGAGCAATATTCTAACAATAGCAGGACGAACTGATCTTAGTGTCTCAATCGATTCTCTTGATCTTAGTATTCAACGACCTGTTCCTGGACAAGATGACTCAGAATACCATGTAACACGCAACTTCACCTATTTCTGTCGAGTGGTAAAGAATGTACGGGATATGAACAATGTTTATTCGAAGATCAAGAAAAAGAAGGACTGGGGTATCGACCCGGACCTTGTTCAGCTAAACCCACGTTTCTCAGCTTGGATGAGCGAGCTTCCTCCAGATTTGCAAGTCTCATTCCCAGATGATGGTACACCGCCATGGTTGCCATCACATTTCATCGGCAATCTGCACTCGTACTACTACCTCAGCATCATCATGCTTCATCGACCACAACTTACTTTTATGGACCCTGGTGGACTGGATGGTCAGTGGAAGGCTCATATGCTGATGTGCTATTCATCTGCAAAGTACTTGTGCAGATTGCAAGAGGCCATCATCAACACGTTCGGGCTTACGGGACTTCTGTCAATGCAACGTGGCATTAATTTCACCATCTATTGCATCTTGACATGCACAGTATTACATTTGGTATGTAGCATTTCTCTGTATCCTGTCTATGCCGCTAATATAGTTCAAGGTTGCTATCACTTCCCCTGACCCAGACCTCAACATCGATGCACGCGACTATTTTACAAGACATATGCGCATTTTGGAGAGATGTACAACTTCATGGCCAATGCCTGACATGCAACAGCAAATTGAGTCTCTTCGACAGGCCTTTTCTGCAGATGTTAACAAGCCGTTTGTTTTGAAACCAAGCTTTCCTTATGGTAGCCCTGGAGCTCCTGCTAATCTCAGTCCACCTCGAGTACAATATCGTCAGCCAGCTGTGCAGACACCAAAGATGGACCCGGGTATGGGCCAGCAACAGCGAAATCATTCAAACCCGCAAGTCAGTTACAATAGTCATCCTATTACCCCGCCCATTTCAGCTGGTGGATTGGACTCGAAAAGTGACTCTCCTGGTGCTGTACAGTCTTTGGTCATGATGGCCGCCGGTCAACAAAGGGCTCCGCAGCCGATGCCTAATAGCGTTCCAATGGTGGATCCGTCTGCCTGGAACCCAGCAAGAATTTTTGAGTAAGTTTGCCCAATAATACTGCTCGAGCAAGTACTAATTGTTTGAACAGCCAATGGAATACTACCTTCGGTACGCCCTCTGCCCAAAATAACGCGCCCCCAAATCAAACCCCTCTAAGACATCCCTCTTCCTCAGGTTCCGGAGTTGATGTTCAAGTCTCCCCTGAAACTATCCCCGCCGGACTTCCTTCTAGTAGTCAATCTTTAGCTCCCCAACAGTATTCAACTGCAACAGTTCCGTCTTTCGTCAGCCCCAGCATGTGGCAAGAATCAGTCGCGAGTGTATATGAAGGTGGCTTGAAGAGATCATGGGAGTATGATGGCAACCAGATGGTCAATCAAATGAATAAGAGACGATAATCTAGTCCGATTGAAACGATCCGCATTTCGCCATTAAATCCCGGTCGCCATCACGCTCAGTCGCTATGTTCGGATTATTCGAGGTTTATTCATGAAACTGCAAAATAATGTCCTGGCCGAGCGTTTTAATTACAAACGAGCTTCTCCGCACTTCGTGAATGGCTCTGGCATCTCAACTCAACATCCTCTTTGCGCCATCATTCAGAAGCTCTCGTTCTTATCCTCCTAGCCTTCACCTGTCCCCAAAAGACTCATGGGTATGCACCAGTTAACTCAGCACCACCCGGACGATAGCACGATCTTGATTGAGCATTAATGGCACTGAACCACAACTGTATTTATTCACCTACGATCTACGCCAAAAAAAATACCCTGGAGGTGCTGCCCTTTTTTAGCATATACGGTTGCAATACGTTCTTGGGATATATTACTGGAATATATCAAAATGCATTTAGGAAAATTCATTTTCTCTTGTATCCTTTTCCCTGCGGGTTGGGGAGGGGGGCATCGTCATCATTTCGCATCGCATACTTTGTTTCTTTCTCTTTTTTTTTTGGCGTGGATCAGTTGAATGGGGTGCTGATGGTTATGATTTATTATCATTATCGTTTCTCCATTTCCTTCTTCTGCCTTCTCACCGAATCCCTTTTTTTGTAATTCTTTTTTTACGGAAATCCTTTTGTCTTCGTTGTTTTATTTTCGTGGGTGGGAATGCAGAGCAGTGGGAGGGTAGCGGTTGTTGATTACGCATGTTGAAAAGGATCCGGTGTCGTGTTGTTGGGTTGAGGGTTTGGTGTTATTTTGGAAGGAGGAAAGAATATACCAGGCGCCCTCTCTTATTTTTTGGTATGTTTTGTTCGGTTTTGCGGAGGGCAGGGGAGGTGGTGAGTTGCTGGGCCCTGAGGGCTGGGAGAGAGGAGGAAGAGCCTAAGGATTTAGAAGGAAAGAGAAATGATTTGTGCTGGTAGTTTTGCTGCGCTGTTTGTATGATATTCGATATAACCTTACATGTACGAATTTTTCCTGATCCTTGATTTGAGCTGTTCATCAGGGTTTCTCAAGTGAAATATTATTTGTTATGATTCCTATAGAAATTTAGGTTTTTGTGTCTTGTTTATTCGATCTTGAAATTATCAATATACTATCACTGGAATCACATCATGGCGCTTTCCATATATAACTATATAGAAGCAAGAATATCAATAGAATGTGTAATCTCGACATTTACGAAAAACTAGTATCTTGCCTACCTTCTTAAATACCAGCGTGTACTTGGAGAGCAACTTAAATGTTTGTGTATAGCCGAACGAGTTTGCTATAAACAGTTGACAATTTGATATTCCAGTTAGATGGAATTCAAATATAATAATGTTATTATTTTCTCTAGACCTTCATACGCTGATTACCTCTATCTTCGCTGTTTAACAAGTTACCTGAACATCTTTAGAGTGGGTAATTTTAACTACAGGTAATATAGTTACACGCAATAGAAATTTACTTATATAGTAGAGCCTAGAAGCTTATCTCATTAAATAAGTGAGGTCTTGCAGAATAAATAAAGCATGTACCATTAACTTAACCATTAAGTCCAAGTCCTTCTATGACCCCAATCTTATCTATATTATACCAGTTTGTCGGTAAGATATCGTAAATCGAGGGTAGATCAAGGAGTTTAAAGAATCGTATGATGTTTACAGGATGAACACCATCCATACGCGAATCAACAAGGGGCTATATTTATAATGTCTTTAACTAAGTTCTTCAGACCATAAAATTGTGGACCAATGCTTTCTAATTAATGTGTGATCACTAAAGCTTAAAGGAGCCGCTAGACAATACAGTACTTAAGCATGTATTCAAGAGAGCTTAAGTTCCCTTACCTAAGAGCTAAGCCAAGAAGTACCTTCTCCTAGATCTTTTGAAAGCTACTGCTAGTGCTTCTAGACTATTCAAACGGTTGCTACGGCATTCGATTGATCCTGTAATGTACTTCATGGGATACTGTAGTCTTCAACAGCACTCTAAAGGGATTGGTTGGTTAAGACTGCAATTATGGCGTGTATAAGAGCTACAGCTACATCAGTATAGTTTTGCATTTAAATATAAGAGGGAGCACTCAAATCACCTGTGCGCATCATGAGAGCAATACGAGTTGTTGTCGTTGAACAGTATCAACCTTGCAATTATGGAGCTCTATGTGGGTTCACAAAGCGGTCGGGAATCTGCGGTGGCGCTACACGTCCAGTCCTCGGATCACTTTTGCTTATCGGCAGTTGTCTCAAATTCTAAGCTGCATGTATGTACACAGCATGCTACTGCTGGAATGTTGTTGGATGGAATAACCGAAATGCTGCTGGATGGTATAACCAAGAAGTTGCTGTATCGAATAGTGCTGCTATCTTATTTTCTTTTATCTCTTTTGACTTCAATTTGTATTGGCATTTTTGAGTTCTGTGATTGTGGTTCTGGTGATCATGTATATACTTTGGCGATACCAATACCAGAAAGATAAGGAGTACGTACCACCAGTTCCAAGCCTCAGGCATAAAACCTCCTGCTCTATGCGCTCGATATCATCTACTTTTGAAATCCTGTGCTTCTAATATGTGCATACCCCCACGCGTATGTTTTGGCTTTCCTGCAGGCGATGTCGGTCGAGAAGTTGTGAAGGATAGAATGTTCGACCATCAGTGCTGTAAGGTACCCGCAACTCTCCTATCAAGATCTCCTTCTCCAACGTTGCAATGATTTATCTATGTATGTGTCCGTTATCCTCGCCTTCCCTTATCTTATCCTATCTCTCTTTAAATTGCATACAACTTCGCCTGTGGAACACGACCCTCGTTAACCTTACACTTGAGACTGGGGTTATGCGGGGCTAGAAGTGTAAGGTGGGAGGGAGGATATGGCCGGCTCAGCTCTTAAGACTGGGGTTAGTTATGCGGGGCTAGAAGCGTAAGGTGGGAGGGACGACAGAGAAAATTATGTGAAGATAGAGCTACTGGCTGGCCCCGGACACGAGAGATTCTTCATATCTGCATTTGTTGTTCTTATCAGCGCCATGGTAAATATTAACTTTATATTATGCGGTCTCTCCTCTCGCTTTCCTTTCCTCTTCTCCAAGATCTCCCCAAACCTCCTTCCTGCTTTACCCTCCTGCTGTGTACGCTTTTGAAGTCTACATCTTGAGAAGGCTACAATTCTTTTGTAGAAGCTGAGTATGCCGAATTGAATATTTAGCATACCAAATCATGTCATTGCGACGCCATCCTTCGAATGCTGAGGTGGTGAATGAGAAAAACCAAGATGTAGGCGTTGTAAGCCCTAAAGATGGCTTTGATATGGAAAATGGCCATTTGACAGAATTGGAAGTGGATCTTGGTCATATTCTTGAAGATAACGAAATCGACGATATTGAAGGAGATACTAGTCCATATCCTGAAGGTACGTTGGCGACTTGTGTTTCTCAATTCATGTTGTCGATTGGTCTGCATAGACAAGACAAGAATACCGACTGGGGAAATGTAGGTACATATTTCTAACAATTGCAGTGCGAGCCGTTGTTCCAGAAGTCGACGACACTGCTATCCCAGTTAACACTTTTCGCATGTGGCTATTGGGCTTCATCTTTACAATCATAGGAGCCGGCATCAACCAATTTTTCAGTCTCCGCTACCCCTCCGTCCACATTGTATCTCTTGTAGCTGAGTTGCTAGCCTACCCATGCGGTGTATTCTTAGCCAAAACTCTGCCAATCAAGACCTTCAACCTAGGCCCTCTTGGTACCTGGTGCATCAATCCCGATCGCCATTTCAACATCAAGGAGCATGCTGTTATCACTATCATGTCTAACGTCTCATTCGGCTTCGGATCTGCCGACTCTACAGGAATCATTCAAGCGGGTACCAAATTCTATGACTTCCCGCTCACCGCCGGCTTCTCAGTCCTGATCACTCTATCCTGTCAATTGCTTGGATTCGGTGTTGCCGGTCTCGCCTCCCCATGGCTCGTCGAACCGGCTTCTATCATTTGGCCTGGTGTCTTATCGAATTGCGCTCTCCTGTCTACCCTTCACTCTAGAGGTAATGCTATTGCCAATGGCTGGAAGGTCTCCCGTTTACGCTTCTTCATGTATGTCATGGTTGGTGCTGGCGCTTGGTATTTCTTCCCTGGGCTCATATTTGTCGGTCTGAGTTACTTTACTTGGGTCTGTTGGATTGCCCCCAACAACATCATCGTGAACCAACTCTTTGGCATGGTTTCAGGCTTAGGCCTGTCCCCTATTACCTTCGATTGGTCGCAGATAGCCTACAACACTAACCCCTTACTCTCCCCTTCTTGGGCGGCAATCAATGTTTTTGCTGGTTTCGTGATAGCTTTCTGGATGGCTGTTCCAGCCATATACTACACAAACACCTGGTTTTCGTCCTATATGCCGCTCATGACGGCTGACGTTTACGACAACACTGGTTCTGTCTACGATATCTCCAAAGTTATCAATAGCAATGGAACCTTCAACCAGGCTGGCTACGAAGCGTATTCGCCTCCGTTCCTTCCAGCAACCTTCTCATTTGTCTATGGTGTTTCTTTTGCTTCCCTGACCGCAGTCCCAGTGCATATTTATTTGTGGCACGGAACCCAGATCTGGGACGCATTCAAGGGTCGCACCGCCCTCGATATCCACGCACGACTCATGAGAGTGTATAGGACTACACCGTGGTACTGGTACGCTGCCATAATCGTCGTGATTACCGGTATGGCCATAGGCACAAACGAAGCTTACCACACGAACCTACCAGTATACGGCGTCTTCTTGGCCCTTGTAATCCCCGCAATCTACATGGTCCCCTGTGGTATGATCCAAGGAATCACGAACGTTGACGCCAACCAACTGAACGTGCTATCGGAGTTCATCGGAGGTTACATGTTCTTCGAAAAACCCCTAGCCAACATGTGCTTCAAGATTCTGTCCACAGACGTTGTCGGTCAAGGTCTCTATTTCGCTCAGGATATGAAACTAGGTCATTACTTGAAAGTCCCACCGCGCACACTCTTCTTCGCGCAAGGCTCAGCCACAATTTTGGGAGCCCTGACTCAAGTCGGTGTCACGCAATGGATGCTGCATCATATCAAGGACATTTGCACTGAAGATCAGAATGACGGTTTCAGTTGTCCAAACGCGCGCACCTTGTACTCATCATCTGTCATCTGGGGTGCCGTCGGCCCTGGTCGCGTCTATTCCATAGGCAAGATCTATTCTGGTCTCTTGCATTTCTTCTGGCTTGGCGCGGTCACTCCTGTCATCACATGGTTTATCTGGAAGAAGACAAACAAGAACTTCTGGAAACTGATCAACTGGCCGCTCATTTATGTCGGTACCTATAATGTACCACCGGCCACGGGCATTAACTACTCATCCTGGGCACTTGTGAATATCATCTTTAATCACTGGATCAAGGGGCGGTGGTTTGCTTGGTGGTCCAAGTATAATTACAGTACGTTCCCCTCCCTCTTCCCCCTTTTACTCATTTCTTTCCATGCCACTTGACTATGTCATCACTAGAAAACTAACAGCCAAATAGTTCTTGCTGCTGCTCTTGATACTGGACTTGCTCTCTCCGCTATCATCATCTTCTTCTGCATCTCATATCCTGGCGGTGTCTTCCCCGATTGGTGGGGCAACACAGTCTACCTCAACACCGCCGATGGCAACTCCATGCCGTGGAAACAGCTTCCTGCTAACGGGACATTTGGACCCGCGCCTGGCACATGGCATTAGGTGGAGTTTAGCGTGGAGATGAATGTTTATGATATGTCGTAAAAGAGTTATGATAATACATGGAGATATTGAAAATACGTGTTGGAAAAGTTGGAGTTTGATATGATTCATGTTGAGGAGGTTTCTGACTTGTGTGTTATGGGAAGGGAAAACATACCTGAGTTGATCTATGGGGTTTCCAGTCCTCTATTGATACCACTTGATGGAGTATGAGCTGCTAACTCGCAAGACCGGGAGATAGCCCAGACGATAGAATATACTTTATTTTGATAATTGTGAAAATCAAGCTTAGGCCCTGGATTTTGATATAGAAAAACCTTACATGTAGATATTCAATTAAGTTGGAATTAAGAACATGAAAGTCCTAAGTTGTTTTTAAAAGCTCTTGCGCCCATACATGCCCAAGTGATGGAGCGGTGAACGAAAGATCATGGACTGGCACATATGCATATAAGCTGGCGACAACTGGATCTTCAGACTCTGTACTTGTGTCAAGCCCGCTTCTATTCAACTCACCATGGAGTGGGCCAAATTGCTGTTGTGGTATTCTCATCTGGTAAGATTATACTTACAAAAGCGGAAAGAAGAGTCCCAATGATAAATTCGTGCCGAGGATACGCGATTACAACTTACCGATAATGGTCGGTTATCAGAACGTCGTCTTCGTCGGGTAGAGAAGAATTCCAGCCAGGGCCTTCCATGCCGTGCGATATCCTCCATTCACCGTATCAATCGGCAAAGGCTGGAGCCTGGCTGGAGGATAGGAGCGAGCACACCTGCAGTCAAGTTATCAAGGAAGTCGGGTAGATAGCGTTTATCACTTATAGAGTCTTGTAAAGCTGCTCGGGATTGTTGTCGGTTCTACTGCACAATCTCCTTCTCTGATAAGGAACCAAAGTCAAGTGTCAGATCCGATACAAGCTTGAACTTAAATAAATACCTACATACATTAAGCTATTAGCCCCTATCGTGCTAATCCTATTCAAGGAATAGGCTATATGGACTTCTTTTTCTCCTTGGAATTAGCCCTTAAGTGCTACTTTATTACTCAGGTTAATATTATACGCTGTTTCATACCTCATACATTCCCACATAGCGATTCTTCAACACTATTATCCATTTCACTATATGCTTTTCTGTTCTTCCTACTCCAATACACTTGCATATCAGTGGCTAGCGACTGTGAGCCCCCTTTGTCCCGAGAGTCGTACTTCAGGGAATGTACTCTTTGTGGCAAGATTGCGCTGGATATTTACGATGGATGGATGGTTCGTGAAGGGAGACGTCAATCGGCCAGTCATGTACGGATTACTCGGTTTTCTACGACACTAGAAATCCTATCGACTTCAACTGCTCTACATCAGCCACCAGCACGATTCATCTTACTTTGATTGTTGCAAAGATATCACAATAGAACTTTGCTAATAATATCAGTGATAAAGGTCGACCGAGTTTGATTGCAATCATGCTATGTGATATACAATAGGGAAGACGGATACAGCAAAGCAACTCTACAAGTCTACAACTCCACAGCATAATGAATCCTATATCCCATAGACTCTCCATCTCCACAGACTCCACAAACCATACAAAGCGCAATCTAAATCTCCAATGTCATGCCCGAAAGACTTCCCTTACTTGCTCTCCCAACAGGCGCAAGGTACGTACAGCACCATTGCCGCCAATGTGTGCAAACTGGGACTCAACATGGTACACATCAAGAAGGCGAACCAATTCCGATTTGGTATATGAGTTACGTCGTGACATATCGACATTCGCAACATCCAGATTCTGAAGGCCCTGAGTGTCACCCCCCAGTGACTATAACCGCCTGATGTCAGCATCGATGGAGTGTCCGACCAAGATGCTGCTGGAACCAGCCTTCTGGAAAATCCGACCAAGACGGCTTGCGATATCCTTGATCGAAGTTTTCTTCGACTTTCCATACACAAAGTTGTCTTTGTGTTGAGGACACGAGCTCCTCCATTCAGCAAGTCCTCGTGCTCGGTGACGATGAAATGTTCGGCGCACACTTCCGCAGTCTGGTCGATGAGGATATGAGAGCTGGCCACGGCAACCCGACCTCGGTGACAAGTTGCGTGTTGTTCTCCTAGGCTTCGCATTCGATGGAGATCGGCATTCTCAACTCCCTGCGGGAGGCAGCGCTGACGGATTGACGTAGCAACTCATGATGAGCATTTGCCAGATCGATGATCGGTTGTTGCTTCGGGGTGAAGAGCTGAGTGTTTGTCGGTGGTGGAGGAGTGAACAACTGACTGTGGTGGCCGTGACCCGATAGCAGAAGCGACTCGATCTTGGTTATGCCTGTGGCGCCGCGAGTTCTTTGATATGGCCTTTCCAGCGGTCAAGCAGGCGTTCCCCGAAGAATTTTAATTGTAGACCAAGGCGACGTTGATGGAATGGATTACACTGGATCTTCATGGTGGATGGATGACCTTGGATACAACCATGAGGCAGACAGGAGCGGTGGTTAAGTGTAGATGTTGACTGCAAGCTACACATATTCAAGTCATATACATCAAGGCCCGTACATGATCTAAACCCAGTTAATTAAATCATATATATTTTCAGCTAATCCAGGCTAGAAGATATCCAGGAGTACGACAACAGCAACCAATCAATCCTTTCTTTCACTTACATCACAATCAACCACGCCAATAAAACCCATTGATAACATACCCTCCCTACAGCTCACAATTTCTACAGAAGCATACGGAAGCAAACAAAATCACCTTCCTCATCACAACGGCATCAAAGATTCAAAATATACATATCTTCATTCCCAGGATCCTAAATCCCAGCCAGCGACAGCGACAGCACTACATCACTCTGCAGGTACGAACCCTTAGCACCCCATGCATTTTACACCCCAAAGGGAGAACAGAGAAAAGGGGAAAAAGATAAGAAACCCAAAAAAAAAAAAAAAAGAAAAGCAAATGGTATATCCAAGAAAACATTTCCAAACAAAAGATAAATCCGCAGGTCTCCACCCACACACCATACACTCCACGACGGATCCCTCCCATCCCCAAAATCTCCCAAAGCAACCCAATCAGTCCAATCCCAATCCATCCAATCCAATTCGCCCTATTCCCCTTAACCCTCCAATCCAATATTGCCATTCCAATTCCCAATAACCCTATCCCAATTCCAAAATCAAGCAAACAAAATAAGTAAATAAAAAAGGGGTCCCATCATCCACGACGCCCAAGAACTCCCTCAACAGCAAAACAACAAAAACGGAACTCCTCGCTACCCATGACCGTGTCAAACCACGACGAACTAAAAATAATAATAAAATAATATAAAAAGGGGCGAGGGGTTAGATAATGCGGCATCAACATCAACATGACAAAGCATCATAGCATAGGATGGATGTTGACCCAAAAAAACGACCCACAGAAACGTAACACAATGCTAGCAACAGACCAAGACAGAAAGGACGACCGAGACAGTATGTCTAAATCTCAAAGTCCACATTAGCCATAGGGTAGATCTTATCCTCCTCCCGACTTTGCTGGCTAGAGATAGCACTAAGCGCGCTCCCACTAGACGAGCCACGCTCACTGCCCGAGTCACCGCCAGCACCACCTCCCGTGCCACCAGCACCGACACCAGCACCACCTCCACCAGTACGGCGACGGGCCTCACGATGCTGTAGCTCGACGCCCAAGGCACCACCTGACACACCCTCGGATTCATCGCGGATATTCTGGAAGCTCCACTGGGGCTGGAAACCCTTTGAGTTCCAGGCACGGTCGACACGCTCATAAAGCTCATCGATCTGCTCGAGGGAGATCTTGGATGTTTCGTAGACCATGGCGTAGACAAAAATGAAGGCGAGGACCGAGGCGCCGCCCCATACGAAGAAGATCTCGGTTTTGAGGTTGGCGTAGCCGGGGCCTGTGCCGACGAGGTAGGGCGTCGAGTAGGCCAGCCCCCAGTTGAGGAGCCAGTTTGACGCCGTGGTTATGGACATTGATTTAGCGCGCACTTTGAGTGGGTAGATTTCCGACGTCACGACCCATGCGACGGGTCCCCAGGATGAGGCGAAGAAGAATATGAAGAGGCAGACGAAGGTTACTAGCACTATATTCGCCGTCGTTCTGGAGCTATCTGAGATGGTGGTGCCTACAGAGGCGACGACGAATAAGCATATTGACATCCCAACAGCACCGACCATGAGGAGTCGTCGACGACCCCAGGATTCGACGAGCGAGAGGGCGAGGACAGTGGACAGGACATTGACGATGTTGGTGATGAGCGAAATGATGAAGGGGGACTTTATGCCTGAGGCATCAAAATAAGTTGTGCCGTAGTAGAAGATGAAATTGCAGCCGCAGAGCTGCTGTAGCATTTGTAGGCCACAGCCGGTTATCAGACGTCGGCCGAGATGCGGTGAACCGGTAAAACAGTCGATATATTTCGAAGGTCCAAGTGAGAGCTCGTATGAGTGATTAGCTTCGATTTCGGCCAGTTCTTCGATAAGGGCCGGGTGTGTTATGTCTAGACGACGAAGGCGGGAAAGGGATAGAGCCGCATCGGCGTGGCGATTCGTTTTGATGAGGTAGCGAGGTGTTTCGGGTAGGAGACACAGGCCGAGTAGGAGGATGAAGGCCCATACAAATTGTATAGATATAGGAATGCGATATGCTGCAGTATTGGGGATTGTGGATGCGAAGTTGTTAACAAGAGAGGCTATGAGGAGGCCGATAGTGATGGCTAATTGATATGCGCATACTATAGTACCTCTGATCCACTTCGGCGACATTTCTGACTGATATAACGGTACGAGAACAGAGACCAGTCCGACCCCTAAACCTGCAAAAAATCTACCGATATTGTCAGTACAAGAGATCAAAAAACCGACGGGGAATTTCTATGCACCTTCCAGCAAGAAAAAGCGGTATCCGTGAAGCGCTGATCTGTAATGTAACTCCAAAAGCAAAGATAGCCGTAGCAAAAATCAAGGATGGACGACGCCCGAGTTTGTCTCCCATGGGCGCGGCCAACAACGAGCCAAAGAAAGTACCGGCAGAGAGTATGGAAACGATTTGTGATGACTGCGACGGCGAGACATTGGGCAGGCCGGTACTAGGATCCACATAGCCGGTAGAGAAGTGTTTGCGCCATTGACGCATGGCCAGTAAACCGTTGATATTTCCCGTATCATAGCCAAATAGTATTCCACCAAAGGACACAAATATGGACATGATGATGGCTGGCGCAGAAGAGCCAGCGACATGGTCGGGCTTGCGAAAGCCCTTCAGCATGGCCAACACCATGTTTGCGGTCGATGCTCAACCCTCAGTCGTGAGCATAGAAGGCACCTGTCCAGTATTCCTTTTCCTTTCTTCCTTTCTTGCGTTCCTTCCCACTTCTTTACTCTCTCACGCTCTCTCTCTCTCTCTCTCTCACTCTCACACACTCTCTCTTACTCTCTCTCTCACTCTCACTCACTCACTCAGATGAAGATGGTCGACGAGTCGAGGGTTATCAAGGAAGGTCACGAACCCATGTCAATGGAGGTGGACTCTCGTTTTCGGCTCAGTATTTCGTAATCGTTAAAGTAGTTGCGAGGATTCGCTGGCAGACAGAACAGAACCAGACTTCCGAGGGAGGCTCACGAGGAGAAAGGGTTATATCGGGTTATCGCGGCTTCGAAATTGCAAGTCTTTTCGTCGGATGTTTTCGATTGTGTTCAGTTGTGTGTGCGTATATGTGTGTGGTGTGCGTAAGTGTGTGTGTGTATGTGTAAGTGTGTGTGGGGTTCAGGTGCCTTTTGGGTCAGCGCGAATAGAGTGAAGGGATTTTGGATCGCGAATGAGTGTGTGTTGGAGTGCAGCGGACAAGAGGCATGAGCATGCGGGAGAAATGATGGGGTCGTGAGGGAGCCGTGGCTGTGGGCGCACACTTGCAGGAGGGCAGTGGACTGTGGACAATGTGGACAATGTAAGTGTGTAAAGTAAAGTATGGATGGGATGTATTGATGAAGTGAGAAGAGTAGAAAGCGGTTTAGTGGTTGTGTACTTTGTTGGACGTATGGATGAGAGGGTGAAGGCGAGTACTGCGTATCTGCGTATGTGGATATGAGGGAGGGTATGGTTGGTGGTAGGGTGTGGGTGCAGGTGAGTATGAATTGGGAAGAAGAGGTTGGATGAGGTGGTGAATCGTTAGTCGTAGTCTTGGGCGGTGGTGGTGGTGGTGGTAGTGGTAGTAGTAGTAGTAGTAGTAGAGTAGTAGTAGTAAATGGTGGTGAGTGGTTGATGATGAGTGGTGGACTTGGACTTGGTGTTGGTGTTGTTTGGTAGTGGTTGATGTGCCTTTGTTTGTATGGGGTATGGAATCTGGAGTATGGAGGAGTATGGAAGAGTAGGTAGAGTAGTAGAGTAGATTGATTAGGTGGATTAGGTGGATTAGGTGGATTAGATAGAGAGGTCAAGTAGGTAAAGTACGTAGAGAACTGTAAGCAGTCGTATATTAGATGGACGTATGTATCACCGTATCGGTATTATGTGTATATATGTAGGTGTAAGTGCGCCATGTGTACTACGTACTCCAGTCGTATAGTTTATAGTCTAGTGTACATTCTATTATGTGGGTGAAGTAGAAAGCGGGAGATGTTCGATTGATTCGATTGATTTAATTAATTCGATTAATCCGATTAATTCAATTGAGGCACCAGAGGGAATCGGGATCGGGGAGTCGGAATTATCTAGACAGAGCTGTTGGGCACCACTTCGTTCAGCTGGTTTTGTTGCGTCGACGGGGAATTAATAGTCGACCGACAATCTGAATTCTGGTACTTCAGGTCCAGCCAGGTTCAGTACTACGTAGTCAGCGTCAGGACAGGACAAGACAAAGCGAGACAGTCATATTCATTATTCATTATTCATTATTGATTCTTCACCATTTCATTCTTCATTCTTCGGTAGCCATCAATCACACAGTCCAAGGGCACGTTAGTGCTGGTCAGTAGAGTCGTAAGTACTAACACCAGTAGTGCAGACTTCTTTTTCATGGAGAATCTTGCACCCCATTGCATCCTCTCATCCTCATCCTCTTTTACCCTCTTCCCCTTCCTCTTTCTTGCCTGACCCTCTCACCATCTCGCCCTCTCCTCCCTTTCACCTTCTCACCACCTCACCCCATCCCACCCAGTAAGAGACCCCCAATCAAGTAAGGTTATGGGGATGGGGGTGGATTATTACAGTGTGATTAATAGGTGAAAGCGTCAGAAGAGCATGGTAAAGGCGTGCGAGGCGTGCAAGGCGTGTGTTGATCTGAATGCGGATTGGAGGACCCACATGCTACAGATGCCACTGACAAGACACCAAAACACAATGGGACTGGCCTGGCCTGGACCTGGGCTGGCTGGGGCTGGGGGTGGGAAGGAAGAAGCAGAAAGACAAATAATATTGAAGAAGAATGAGAAGCCTTGGGATTTATCGGAAGAACGCCAGCATGGCCGGAGATAGAAGGATGGGGATGAGGATGGTCCGGGGATGGTGGTACGCAATACAATGGTGCACTCGTACACCAGCTTTATTAGAATATGAGTGGAAATGTTTACTATGTGTGTATGTGTTATGTATGTATTATAAACAGCATTCGATTATCTATTGGTCTTATGTGCTGATGCATCCATACTCTCGTACAGTACGCAGCAAGTATGTACTACAGTCATGATCTTGCTCACGCCGGAGTTCAGGTAATTAACCTGCTGAGCATTTCTTGGTCTCTTGGAACATGAGGCTTGGATGCTTGGCTCATAAAGTATGAAATGTCCAGCACAGATGTATGTACTTCGTATGAGAAGCTGCATATGTACTAGACAGCCTTCTAGACAGCCTTCTGAATAGATATTCTGCTCAAGGCATGCACAGAGCACACTTGCACATATGTATATATATTCATATAGTAGAGTACATTGCATCACAGTAATACTCCAAGACACCAAGTCAGATCAAGTCATTGATAGTTCTCGAAGCAAGTTATAACTAGCCTTGGGCTGTCAGGGTGTCAATCCCACTGACAGCAGCGGTGCATGAAAAGAAATCACCACGAGCCCTTAATTCTCTCCCTCTTCCATGGGAACACACACGCCCAAGACACAGGATCGAGAGAAACGTAAAGCCAAGACAAAAAAATTATTATTATTAAAGAAGCGAGCGAGTGATAGCACGGACTAAAGGCGGCCCAGACAAGGGGAGGGGAAGGGGGAGGGGGGGAGGGGGGAAGAAAGCACAACACATATTGCGGAGAAAGACGGGGTAAGAATGAATAAAATTATGCTTAAGCCGAAGAGAGTTATACAAGAAATGAAGATTCCCGAAGCATGTAACTAAGCCTAAATCTGATTGCGTATATGATATATCTACAAATACTAAGCTACAAAAACAAATCAGTATATTTACTTACATATGTCGACGCCATCATATCATAGTTTAAAGTAAGGAGTTAGAAGGCGTGGGGAAGGAAAACAAAATAAGAAAGAAAAAGAAAAAAACAAGAGAAAGCAGACAAACGGACCACCCTTCCATACCGACAGCCCACACTCCACTCCGACTCGCACAAGAAGAAAAAAAGTGTGGGGAAAGAAGCGCGACTACTCCGACCGCAGTCAGTCAAGTACCTTACGCAGTACAGACACCATGCGATCTTCCCAGTCCCCTCCCAGTGGGACGGGTGCTTGGTCGCAAAGCTCACATCGCAATCTTGTCTTGGCCATCTTTGCGCATCCATATGCACAGAAAGGCCAAGAGGCGAGAGCAAGACACGATGATCTGATACAAAGAATCAAGCAAAGTGAATCAAAAGAACTCCACAGTGAAGTATGCTCAGATATACATACTGTGTATGTACATGGATACATGGATACATGGATACATACGTACATACGTATGTCCATCACTTATGGAAATCAGCACCGTGTGTAATGCTGGGTGGTACCACCGTACAGTCTGTACGCCGTACTGCTTATGTATGTATGTACATACATACACATCTACATACATACAGACTCACATATTTACATACTTACCCCGACACCCCACAATCCAACCCGCACCAGCGCTTTTTCACTTCGCATCCCACAGACCTGGAGAGTCATAGTCTAGTCCGCTCTCGCCAGACAGCACCGCCAGCCGCTCACGCGACCTTCATTGACTGATTGACACTTCCGTCCCCCAGCTAGACGCGAGGGGGTTCTACTATGCACGCTTGACACCAATCCCACAAGGCCGTTCTGGGTGCGCTAAGGGGTTTCTATGTGTCCGGTGAAGTGGTGAAGCGTTATGTGTAGATGAGAGAGGGGGGAGAGAGAGTCAGAGGTGTATCGATGGGTTGTGGCATACTGAGTAATGGGTACCTTGCTATCACAATACAGTATGGCCGTAGAAGCAAATTGCTACTGGTATTGAATCTTGGCTTTATTACTCGCTGCTTGGCTGTAGACCTGCTAAATAGGTGCTGGTGTTAGTTGAGTTGGCATATGTCACTCGGTCACTACATATTATTGACATATACCACATTCTGACTATGTAGTACTATATCAAATACTCTGCCAAATACTATGTAAGTATTGGTATTGACTAAGTATCTTCAATACCCTCCCTCCATTCTCCCACCCAGCACACCCAGAAATAAGTATGCACCGCACAAACACACAAGCAATTCTGCAGCGCGGCACCATCCCAACAAAGTCAGCACGATCCAGGAACAGCATAGCATTCAGCTTTATGAATAGTAGCCATGGTGCAGCAGCGAAGTTTCACAAAAGCGTCATATCCCCCATCAACACTTTCGGACAATTCCAACCTCTGCACCACTGCATTCGGTGGGAAAAAGAAAAAAAAAAAGGGCCGCCGGGTGGGGTGTGTTCTGGAAAGCCCCAAAAAGAACTCCGCTTTGGAAATGCTGGGTTTGGGATGGGAGACTCGCTACGCTTCCCCGTACCCCGGATCTACCGTACCATGGGACTTGGTGCATGCTTCGGGTATGTCGTATTGCGTGATGCTTTGATACATGAAGTAGGGTTTTATTTGAGGGTTGAGGATGGTTTATGATAAATATGAGTCAGGAATTAATAATGAATTGCTATTTGCTACTCCAGGGATGCAATTGGAGGTGTAATTAAGGTGAGGTATCTTGGTAAGGTTTTAGATAAATCTTCCGGGATAACAGCCAATGATTATGGCATAGTTCGCCCGCATACTGGCCGAGTTTCTTCCGTTGTAGGCACATTTCACTCTAGGGATGTTTTGCTGTTATATATTTATAGCTTAATGTCCTTATCATATCTGAGGCACAGTATCTCGAAGTAGGCAAGGGGGTTGAGTAGAGGTTTGCTGTGACGCTAAGCCCTACTCCTCAGACTCGATCTGTATCAGATGGCTGACACCGTCAGGAGAGAGAGGAAACATACAATGGTACACCTTTGCTTCCCGCATTTTATGTAAACTGCAGTAACTTGTTCAGAGAAAGGTGCTAGTCCAAGCATCTAAGAGAGCTGGTGGGCGGTTAATAAAGAGATAGCCGCGGTACGGGGTATGCTTAATATTTGAGTATTCACACTAAAAACCCATAACCAGAAATGTCGGGCCTATATCGGAGATGAATTCCCTGGGTATACGGGAGAATGGAAGGGGAACTTTGTTGCATCTAGTGTTGATAGTGGCGTTGGGGAGGTCTGATATGCCCAGAGAAAGTTTGTCAAGTGTTTGGATAGTTACATTTTCAGCCAAGAGATTTGACCAAAAACTCAACGTGATCTTTTTTATTCTTACCAAGTCTTTTGTATGCAGGGTACTTTGGCACCCATGTCTTGAGTCAAATTACTTGGCTAGACACTGTATCTGGGTTGTTTGGATTGGCTGGAGGGCTTGCAGTGGTGCAACGAGAGTGGGATTTACATTCTTGATGATTTACGTATTTTTTTTCGAAGTCTTATCATTATTAGCATTAAGGGCTGATGGCAAGCAATGGCTCAGGGGTTTTGGAAAGTATGTTCTCGGAGTTGATAGAATCGATATAATGATTATTATTGCATTTTTGGTTGTGAATAAATTGTTACTTGATTGCAAAAGAGAAATTGTGTAATCTGTTTAATAAAATAGAATGAAGAAATTAAATGTGATTTCTGTTAATGCAACGCTAAGAGTCATAGAAGTAGCAACAATGCTAATATCTCTTAGTACTTCTTAACTTAACCTCTGATAATTACATCTAAGTATGCAGAATTGAGCTCTCTGGCAAGATCTGTGCACTCCACCTCTTCTTAAGCCTCCCACACAGTACAAAAAACTTTCTAATTCAAGAGAAATGGTAATGATACAAGAATTTCTACCAAATTTTGAATGATAGTAGCTTTTGAAGTTTTGCGACTCGTTCATCATGATTGATTGTATCTCCCTACATCGTCTGAATCCTCGAGCCCATAACACCGTAGTCATAAGAGTTATGTGTTATATTGGCTCCATGGTGTTTAATATTTCGCCGAGTTGGCTTGATAATGCTTGCGCCTGTCTATCTTGAAAACCATGTCAAGAAGTGGATTCATTGTCATCACTACCGTTTAGAAACTCGTCTTCTGTATAGTCAATTTCCTCGTCACTGTCATCAACTGAGGAATCTGAAAAGAAGTCTGGATGCCTCTCTTTCTCAAGTTGACTCTCCTCCCTCACCCAAGCATCAATCTCTGAGTCCTGTAACTTGATAGTTCTGGCTATCCCGTCCTTTGTCGAGAGAACGCTCCGCAAATGTGTCCTATTCCGCCATCCTGGATTGGACTCGTCCAGTTCTATAACCACTTTGTCAAAGAGCTGCTTTGCGACTGGTGTGGCCGTTTCGTACGGAGTCTTTCCATTCTCATCTATGGCATTGAAATCTGCGCCATGATAGAGCAAGGTGTACAAAAGATCGTGGCTTTCAGTTTGAGACGACGCATGTGAGTTCTGCAGAACAAAATGAAGAGCCGAGGTATTTTTAAATCTGATGTCTCTACTTTCCAACTTCTGATTTATTGGAGCTCCGTGATTTGCAAGTATTTGGAGAGTTTTAAACCAACGAATAAGGAATTCATTTTCCAAACTTTGAAAAGAATAGATCCATATTGAAAACATCGTTGTCCAGATGCTTTGTCCTTGATATATTGAGTCTACAGCATATCCAAGCTCCAAAATATGCTTTATAACCTTTAAGCTTGGTAGCCTATACCATGAACAAAATACCATTTGAAGTAATGGCGTGTGGAGAACAGTATGAGGCGGTGTATCCTGCAGCATTTCATAGACTGTAAGCTCGCAAAGATATTCGTAGTACAGGCAGACACTAAGCATATCAGGTTGAGAATCTGGTAGAAAGGTATGTTCCCACCTGCTATAAGCCGGCAGAAGATATTGATGATGCCATTGAGGGTTGTTTTGTGACAAAACCATATCAAGTGGGTGTATAAACCTCGTTGCGGCTTTACCTGAGCTTAATTCATATTGCTTTATAGCTGAGAAATAGTAAGTCAAAAATTTACTGGGAATATAGAGGTTTCCCAATGGCAGCTTCCAAATCTCATCTAAAGAGTATAAATTGTTGGTGTTGTGAGAATAGTGATTAATATCGAGAATAAAATCTGGCCATTTGTCGAAGCAAGGTCGACACCATGGAAAGGAGGAATTCAATCGCCTCAATACAAATGCCATAAAAGCCTCATGACGGTTTGTTTTCCAAGATTCGTACTGAGACTGTCCGAGATAGTTGATCCACTGTGATGAATCCATGAATTCTCGGAAAGTTCCATGAATCAAAGTGCACTTTTCTCCCCATATACGTTCGTTGGTTAAAGGGGTTGATTGAGCTTGCCGAGCAGATAAAGATTCATGTTGTACACTCATCAGACCCCGGCATCTCTCTGACAGTCTTCTCTTCATCCTCTCACCTCGCTCTGTTTTCTCATCCAACGTCATTATTGCAGGTGCACATGTCAATGCAGCCACTACTCCATCATCGATGAGCGAGAAATCAAGAACTGTGAATTCAACATCGTAATAATCGAGAGTGTACTGTCCTAGCAATAATGCAGCATTTTCCTGGTAGCCTTCCTTCTTTATCTGCATTAGAATTTCCTTATAAAGGTCTGTAAGCTCGTCGGGGAGATTTCCTAGAACTTCCAACAGCTCTTCATCTCGATCGCCCTTTCTCATTCGCAGAGATAGATCGCGCACGACTATGGTCACCCAAATGAATACACCTGCTGCCTTTTCAAGAATTTTTGTAGTCAAGTCTTCGATCAAGGTACCCCGTGCTCTCAGACGCATCATGCTTGCGGTCTCCTCAAGATTTTGTGATACAAACAAAGTTATATCTCGAGCAGTCCATCTGTGAATTTCAAGCATTGGAAAATTCGCCATCCGCCCTTCAATTTCAGGTATATCTCGACTAGCAAGACAGGCTCTGATTCTTAGACTAGACGTTGTACTTGAACTGAATAGGGAACACATATATTCAAGATGCTGATCCAATTTCCCCTGACACTCATCAAGGCCGTCAATGAGGAAGTAAACAGTGGATCGCACTATTTTTTGAGTTCTGATGATTTTCAATACTCTTTTAACATTTTTCTCAGTCCAGATTTCATCTCCTTCAAGTTCCAGATCTGATTTTATGACCGCGTACGTCTGACAAATTAAAGGGAGGAGGTCTTGAAAGGCGAAGCAAAGTTGAGCAAGAAATGACCGTAAGAATCCCTCAAATAGCCGCTCCTTTTTGCTGTCAATCCTGGAAAAGAAAAATGTGCAAAGACGTGGGGCATTTTGACTGTAAAATCCATGCCTGTTAGGCGCTCGCTTGGACCCATAGCTCTCAGAAATATATTTCATGAGCGTCGACTTCCCAGCCCCAGGCTTTCCAGTAATCCAAAACATGCTGCGTTGTATTTGGTATTCCTGGCAATCTTCTTGTAGCCATTCCCAGAAACCTGGCCCACCTTCTTCTTGTGTTTGCCATATCCAGCCATAAGTTCCTTCATGTACATCTGAAACATTATCAAATCGTGGATTATCGAGATACTTTTTCAGACTCGACAGAACTCCTTCGGGTTCAATGCCTGTATGAATGATGTTAGGCTTTGCTTGGAACTCTGTATAATTGGAACTCATGCCTAAAGTACTTCAACACATACCATTCGATCTGATGGCGGGTTCCAGTTTCTCGATGACAACTGGCTGGAGAGTGATCAGGAACTCTTTTGCAAAGGCTGCTGCCGCCGCTGCTGCGTATTTTTGCCACTCCCAGTTTTTGTGACCATCTGCATAATCCGAGATCCCTCGAATGACAAGACAACGCTTTTCTTCAATTACTCCGGCGGCTTCCATTTCAAACACTCGAGCACCATGGCACTTGCGACTGATTTTGTCCCGCTGGAGGCCATTTTTCATCACAGAATTTCCCGATGCGATAGTACTTTGATGGAATACTAGATGTGTTCCGATACGCTGAGGTCGATCCACAAGTTGAGCTTGATCACATCCACGGCAATCATCAGCATTCCCGTGGAGACAACCGGGTTTAAAAAGCTGGTCCTTGGCAATTCCTTTGTGTGCAAACCTTTGGTTTTTTGCGATTATACTTTGAAGGTGCTCGTCATATCTGGTCTCTTGAAGACCCCTCTTGGTAAGGATAGAGCTTAAGACATTGATAAGTCTTCGATCCGGGTTATTCAAATGACTGGTTATCTCGAAATCGTCCCCCTCCTTGCGCCTTCCAAGGTCATATTGTATAACAGCAGGAGCCCCGACTTTCTCAGGCCACCCGACAACGACATCGCCGAGATGGATATCGTCATCCGCATCTTCACGTGGAGGATCATATGGAACACCCCCACCAATTCCCACAAAAAGGTGGATCTTGAGATTGGGAAAGCTATAGCTCAGCGGCTGTATCAATATACTGGCAGATAAGTTTCCAGGTCTCCCAGCCGGCATACAAGCAATGACTATATTGTGTTGCTGAATGGAGCCAAAGAAGTAGGCGTTCTCATCATCAACCTTCCGAGCCGGTGCCTCATGTCGAACATCAAGAGCCAGTATTGCTGCAGCCTGTTCACTCTCTGGTAAAGCGCAAAGCCAGGCTACTGTGTAATCATCAACCTTTAGTTGCATCTCGCTGACTTCGAGTTAGATAAAAGAGCTAACAAAACATCGACAAAGAAGATGTCAATAAACACGACATCGGAAGTGGTTATAAGGCAGACTCGGACAATATCGTATTAATTTACTTTAGCAGAATGCGCAAGGCTGGGTAGTGACTCGCCTTGTTTGTGACCACCAACGAATCCTTGTATTGGAGGTTAAAATTAGAGGCGCCCAACACAACATTGTCCGATCCAGTCTTGCAGTGTGAATATTACTACGCTTATCGACAATTATTAGTTGCTTCATAAATGAATTGATGATTGAAAATGATTTCAAAGAAGACCAAGTACAACACTAAGAGCTCAGACATCTTTTTGTTGTTTCAGAAGTAAAGGCTGTAGATCCTATGCATATCAATGAACAAGTATTGATAATTTACTTTTACCTTAGAAATCTGTACGCTTCAGTGACTTTGCGATGTTGTGTTACATAGTATTTGTTGTTTTGTGCTATGGAGGTATACAAGGGTTGTAGCCTACATGTAGTATATATTGAGGTAATATGCATGGATTATGATACGACGGCCTAATATGGAATACACTGCATACACCCACAACACCTTTTCTCAGCTTATTGACTCTTCAAGAACTCGAGAACTATCAGTACCGCGATGTTCCAATCATTAAGTTTTCTAATGCCTACACCTTCTATCATTCCCTCATTCCCTCATTCTCTTCATCGATCAATTCTTAATAACACCAGACTCTCTCCACCCACTAGAATCCGGCAACAGTTTATATTTGGAAAACACCCTTTGTGTATTTCACATAGCCATGGCCATCAAAGCTGTAGGTTATCAAGAAAATCCCTAGTCAGGTATTTCAGGCATTTCATTAATTCGTATATTATGATCTCCAAAACTACCAAAGATATCATTGACTCGAACAACTATCATAGCGAAGAAAGAAATAGCAGTTTCATTATTATTTAGCCTTGTTTTGAATCCACATTCGCTTTACCGAAAGCTAGACGGATTTCTGAGGTCAGCACAAGGCTAGGAGGAAAACATTACCCAAAGCCGTGAGTATATAGTTAACAGAGACATTGCCTTTCGCCAAGAACCAGCCCAAAAGCCATGGCAGTTTCCTAACAGAAAATGGATTTCCATACCCCTCCGAGTTATCTATTGACAGTCTCTGAGCTTGTACAACTGCCAATAGAAGCAGCACAGGCACCTGCATCTTTAATGATACCGTACTGAGCCTTCCTGGATCATGTGTAGCAACCAGATGGCGTGCCTGATCTACAAATTGGAGTACAGCCAAAGATAAAGAATATACGATTAGGATGAATTGTATGAGCAGCATCGCAAAAAGCCATAGCACCCATTCGTATTCGACATCATCTCGTTTTTCTGAGTAGTACAAAACAGAGAAAATGGCGCTGAGAAATGTGACGGCTTCTATTGTAACAAGAGCTATTATTCTTGTCGAAGATATTTCCTTGGCTCTATCATATGCTGCTGTATGGATAGGAATCTCATTGACAGGATCCGTTGGGGATAATGCCGGAGATTGTGAAGTTGTGGAGTATGTCCTGAATTTGATGAAAACAAATAGACTAGTTTGGGATACTCAGCATTAGATCAGAAATAACAAAATCTCAATCGTAATAATGACTGAAAATTAAGATTCACTTACAGTATCATCGTACAGATCCAATGCACAGCAACTTCACCATATATCAACAGACCTGCTATAGCTCTCCAACCACGTAATTGTTTTTTAACAACTTGATCATATATCCACCGTTTTGCAGTGATATTGAGAAGACGGCTTAACAATTGTGCTGTACTAAAAAGACATGAAAACAGGATGAATTTCGGATGAATGCCTGCTGTGCCGTTGAGGATAATTTGACGATACTGAGGGAGGTATGAAAGAGGAATTAAAAGGCAGAGAGCGCTACCAAATTCTATCAGCTGGTCTAATTCACTTGATCTATGTTGAAGAAGGACTTTAGGAATTGCTTACAAATCAAGAATGGTTCGATAGTCAGGATAAATTTGCGCTGGAATGGATGGAACCCCTTTCATATTAACTAATTTATATTATTTTATCAAAGAAAACAAGAAGAAAAATAGAGGAGAAGAAATAGTTAATGATAAATTCTTCATAAGTGTTCCATGAAATTTAAGCAATTTTGATTTGACCGAACGTCTTTCTCATTGCTGCCTAGATGTTCGTATTTGCAAGGCTTAATATTGAGCCTATGAATTCGCATTCCCTTGTCATACGTGTCTCGCCTACAAGCCACCATTTATGATGACAATCGATTATAAGTTGAGAAAAGCGAGAGCATTTTAGATATTAGAGTACTTTATTAAGTCTTAGGCCATACACGTTCAATTAATGTTTTTAGAGGAATAATAGTTGGATCTGATGCCGGATGAATGTAGTTTGCCTCGTCGGATCCGGGATTGCAAAGCATTGCCGCTCAGCGTAAGCTACACAATACTGTTAGATTCTATAGCGATAAAACCAACCGCAATCTCACCGCTCGTAGCCTTGTCTAGAAATATACATTTATATTCTTGCAAAACTTTCGATAAGACCAAATCTGTACGATCGTGTAGCTTCTTGTGTCTTGGATGTAGCTAGTCAGGAGCAGCTTTCGGAATCTCTGCTTTATAAAGAGTTGTAACTTAAATTTAAGGATACTCATATAATGAAAGCACCTTCGAAAGTATGAGTTAAGTTGAATAGTACGTCGGTTTCTCACAATATCTTCTTGTAACAGCCTACAACATTGAGTTAATCCATAAATGCTACAGAATGCTATTATACAGGGCTTAATACCATTCTTTCTAGCAGTCAAAGCAACTTGCTAGACCAGTCCTTGTAGCTTATAAGAACTTCTTCGGGATAGGAACATGAACAGCCCGAATAAATTCGCCAAATCCCTTGCCCAGCAAGTCCAACAATTTGGAGCTGCTAACACCTCTTCCTAGCGGCCCGTAAATCACAAAGTGCACAGCCTTGAGCTCAGAGAATTCGACACGTTCAATAAAAAACCAGTCCTGCCAGTCTGATCCCATGAGCTCCTTCATCTTAGTCCGCGTCAGGAAGCTTCGTAGCCAGTCCCACTCATCCGCTGTGTGGACAAAGACGCCAAGGTTAACATTCGATCCCTTGTCTCCTGAGCGTGCGAGAGCGATATCACCAAGGGGAGCGTCAACAGTGGGCCCGAAGCTAGTCAGATCGACCGGGTTCGTGGGTTCATAGTTCTCACGCTGTTGAAGAGGTTCCGTCTTTGGAGGTGGTCCGACAATTGTTCGCTGTGCCTTTCCGGTTGACTGATCAATGATCGAGACAGACTCCTCCAACTCGGATTGTTCAAGTAGAGCTGGGTAGTATCCGAGAAATGGAAGTGGTGCTGCAGTTCGAAAGTCGAGCGAGCAGTGCATACCTACAAAGAAGAGTTAACCCATATTCTTTCCATGTCTTTGGCCAGCCGAAATAAATAGCTTACCTGCAAAATGAGCCATTCCGTTATATCCCCAAGCCTCTGACAGTGTACCAATTGTTTCAGCTTCTTTGGCTTGAGCAAAGATACGAAGATAGGTTGTTGAAGCCAGCTGTGAATGTGGGTTTGTCTCCGGTACCCCAACTCTTTGGAAATCCAGTACATCAAAACTATCCAAAACCCCCCATTCTTCAAGCTTTGTTCGAACCTGCGCTTCCTGCAGGTCGAACTTTTTGGAAGTCGCATACCCAGTCGCATTAATCAGAATCTGCGCTTGGAAACCACCTTTGTAAAAGACTGCGAACTTGGTGGTCGGTGGCGGAGGATACCCCTTTATTCCAGAAACATGTACGCGGTCTTTAGAGATGTCAACGACGCGTACATTGGTGATGTCGGCCTTAACGTCGCTGTTGAGGTATATATTTCCTTGCAACTCGTACAAAAGCTGACACTTTACTGTATCAGCCGTGACAAAACCAGGTAGAGAAGCATGTTTAGTAACGGTGGAGTCACCGTTGGCTTCGATTTCGACGATAGGAAGACCAATATTCAATAGGTCTTTGATGTCATACTTGAAGAACCCGGCAAAATTTCCACCAGTGATATATGTTGAGCATTCAATAAGATGGCCCGCAATAAGAGCTCCAGCAAGCTCATCGTATGCAGTGTCTGACCAGCCATGCCACCATGCTGCAGCAGCGATAACAGGGGAAGCGTCTGAAACACGACCACAAATAATAATGTCGGCACCTTGTTCGAGTCCGCGTTTAATAGCTCGAACACCTAGATATGCATTTGCAGAAACGATAGGCATTCGTTCTGGGTCATCTAGGAATGAAGTCATCTCCTTAGCAACATGTACATTAGGGTTGGATCCGTCCAGATGAGGCACTTGCTCAACATTTGCGATGAGCTCGTGAACTCTCGGGAGCAAGTTATCCCCCTCAACATAAGCAACCTTCAAGTTCAATTTCTTTTCTGTTATCTAAATAAAAGTTTAGGTCAGAGTAAGCAATGATTAACTGAATTTTATTATCCTACCAAAGCAAAAGTCTTTTCGGCCAAGCCTCTTGGATTCAAGCACCCGCCGTTGATGATGATCTTGATTCGCTTTTTGTCGGCCAACTCGATGGTTTTCTGAATGCCATCCCAAGCGGTCGGGAGCCAGCCTGGATGCTCGCCCTTGTTATAGGCATCCGCGTAGTTTGCAAGATTCATCTCTGTAAAGTTATGAGCTACGGACTATCTTCATTTTCAAAATTGGGCTTACAGACCAGCTAGATAATCGCCTGTGATTATATCGACTGGGCCATATTTCGCCTGGCTATACATGTGGTCGCCAGGATCGTCTGGGCAGTCAGTAAAAGCGATGTGACATGTATGTACATCTTTGGAGTCTCTACTTACTAACAGCGCCCGAACAGTTCGCAACACGCAGAGCTCTTTTTGCCATCTTGGAGTTGATTTGATTACAAAGTTAATGTTTTTGTCAATAAAGGATTTGAATGAGAATGTAGTAATTAAATATTCTACGAAAGCCCTTTATCTTATAATTATATGCAAACATGATGTGACCGTTTGGATATCCTAGCCAAGAGCACATGCCAATGATCAACACCAATGACCGTATTGTCATATGGTCGATCCCTTTAATCCGGCAATTGGTATCATCATCTCTATCACATTCTAGTTGTATTCGTGACGTGGTGAGGTGGTGCTAGGAACATCAATTCTAGGTAGTACAAAATACTGCATAACACAGTGCTGCCCCTCTTTCGGACTTTTATGGTTTCGGATCCGACAACCAGCGACATAATTATTTTGCCAGTTAAGTCCGGGCTTGGCATGGATGCATGGGCGTTGGAGAGGTCAGTGGGGCACGTTGGAGGTTGCACTGGGGTGGCTCTCGGCACAGGGACATTAAGCTTTGTACAAACGCGGAATCCGCTCTTATGCGCTAATTGTGGCTACGACTTGTCTCCGGTGGGCTCGATGTGGAATTATCCATCGTAGATATGCATATTATGCGTGTTTATGAAGGAAAGCCGGATCACCATACTAGTGCCTCCCGTGGATGCTCGCGATATTCTGGGAGCGTCTGTTCCTCAACCATATGGGTCAATAGAATCCACAATAATATTGCATACGCTAAGCTATTATAAGAACTCCAGGTCAGCTAGCTGACTAGCTAAGGCTTCCAAGCCGTTCTCCCACTGTAGAAGGACCCTATTGGCCTGTTCAGCTTCCAATGATTCTGCATACTTCACCGGGTGGCAGCTGAAATGCCTCGGTCCGTGCACCCAATTGATGTAATTGGCCCACCTTTCTGACGATGCTCCCAATTGAACCAACTCAGTAAATATGAAGAATTGTAGAGAGTGATTACTGCTGTAAACCGACAATACCTATATTCAATATGGTATTAGATACGCCAAAGCGAGCTGTAGTCAAGTTCCTTGATAGTGAAGGTGTATCAACTCACCGTATTGCTGAAAGAACTGGAATTGACCAACACTCCGTACGCCGCATTTTAAAGGATGATTTCCTTCGTGCTCAACCACATCGACAAGGGAGAGGTCATACAAGAAGGAAAATTGATTGGGATACTATTCTAAAGATGGAAAAGGATATGGATGATAATTATAAGCTAGGCCGGTTCTCTTAGGAGAGTTTAATTGAGCATTATCAGCTTAATTGCTCTATTGATACACTTCTACGGGCTTTTCATAATGAAGGACTTGGTAAATATATTGCTGCAGAACGAAAGGTATATCTATAATCATCTTTACAATCTTATCTAACTTTTAAATAGTTCTTAACCCGTGCACATCTACAACGAAGATATAATTGGTGTATATATAAAAGAGATGTTGAGAAATTAGAGCAAAAGGATTGGGATTGGCACCTATTTTCAGATGAAACACACTTTGCTTTAAATCAGTATAATCATGATCGAATTATACAACGTCGAGGCTGGATACAAGGAGAATTACAGCGGTTTAGACTTGATAAAGTTCAACTAATCTCTCCTGTTAAACTTATTACAACTTCTTGTTGGAGTATGGTTGCAAAGAACTATAAAGGCCCATTAATTATCACTACTCGTACTCTTACTCAAGAGTTATATGTAGACCAGATTTTACGGCTAGTTGTTGCTCCATTCTTTTAAGAGGCTCAAGCAAAAGGTGAATATAGATGGGTTTTTCAGGAGGATAATGCTGGCGCTCATGGGACTGGATCAGTCTTAAATTACGCTGCAGACTTCAAGAGAGAGAATCATATACGCACTCTCTCTCCAAAATGGCCTGCTTGCAGTCCAGATCTCTCGCCAATTGAGTCAGTCTGGCGTATCTTGAAGATGAGAGTCAAGAGGCGGAGAGCAAAAACACCAGAGGAATTGCAGACATACGTTTTAGAAGAGTGGGATAAAATCACAATAGATGAGATCAATAGGCTTATTGATCTTACAGAGCTTAAGATTAATCAGTGTATTGACCGTAAAGGCGGTCCAACTACAATCAATTGAATACTCTACTCTACTCTTACGCTGCATCGTAGTATTTTAGTGGACTTAGGCATCAACTGGCCCAATATTATGCACGGACCGAGGCATTTCAGCTGCCACCCGGTGAACTCCTTGACTTCGTAGAAGCGTGTTCGTATGGTCTCATTGAGCTCTTGGGTTGCCAATTTTGCATGTGCGGCCGCACCTGTCACATGATCAATATCATCGTCGTCGTCGCCGTTGTCGTCGTGTCCCTGTGTTTCATATATTTCGAAGCCGCATTCATCAAATTGGTGCGCATACTCTTCCCAATTCGGTTCTTCAATCAACTCTAAGAACTCATACGCTAGTAGCACGTAACGACATGGCAAGAGGTACGCTGTGGTGAATACGCACGTGCACTCGCCGCTACCAAGCTCCGGCACTAAGCTAGCGATATGCAGGTCACGTGCGCCTTGCAACTCAGTGGCCAATAGCTTCTGCACTGGATATGGGAAGCGCTGTAGCCAAGGGAACTCTGCTACTATGCTGAGCTTCCGTATATGGAAGTCGTACTCAGCTTTACACGTGCGTGACCGAAACTCCGCAGCAGTAATAGAGACGTAGTAAAACGTTCCACTCAAGCTATACTGTGGTGTTGTGATTTTGGTGATTTTGGCCTTAGTTTTTAGGACTCGGTGCTAGGACTCTACAGCATTTGTAGTAGTGATTTGCAGCAGAATTAGAGAGTGCGTACGCGCATAGTTGGCCCAAAGAGGCTTAGTGCGCTCCCACTCATTGATTATGTAAGCTCGCTTAGCAGCTAGAGCGGCCGCAATAGCTCTGTTAATAGAATCAGAGCAGCCAATTTCTATACGCTGGTTATACAGCGCAGCTAGCATATGACGTAGGCTAGCCTTACACTCTGCTGCAGCTAGCTTCCGCTATAGCATATGCATAGAGTGCACTCTACATAATAGGTGTGTAACCGGAATATCTCCCTTTTCCATTCCGGGGAAGGCAATACGGACCGCTAGCTGCTCCGCAGCGGAATCGTCGGTCAGAAAATAGCGAGGCCTCCACTCCTGAAGAGCCTTACCGGAGTCACGTGACCTTCGTACAGTGTCACGTGATAGCTTCCGCACTACGCAGAGGAACTGCCCAATCAAGGTCCCAGTTTCATTAGAGAGGAGCGCAAAGGCTCCCGGAATCCAGTTTCCGGTGGAATTTCGGGCTATAAGTGTAAATAGCTTCCACCCAAGCTCCGTTGTCTTATGAGTGGAATCCATTAAGGTCATGTGACCGAAGCGGGACAGCTCCGCTAGATCTCCCGGTTCGGCAAACACTACTCCGCTCCCAACAGTGCCGTCACTAGAAACAGAGCGTACGTTGTATACTAGCCAGCCAGAAGCTTCTATGCTATCAATAAGGTCATGTAATTGATGCGTCACGTGACCTTTCGCATAGTCGCTTACATAATAAGGATTTGGATTTTAAGAGTGCCAATTGGCGGCTGCATTATAGCCGTCGGCGCGGCTTAAGTATTGGCCGCCAACTAGCTATAGCTACGTAGCTATAACACCACCACCACTTCCACTACCGCGTATTACACCAACTGCTGCTGCTGCAGCGTAGCCTTTAGTGATTTCCTGGCCCAATATAGTGCGTACGTATGAATTGCGCTTATTTACATCACTCTGGTCAAGTGTATGCGTATGTGTTGATTCGTCGCCAATCAGCTCCACTTTGGTGTATTCTGCATATATATATATGCCTTAAATTTGAGGCCGCACATCGCTTCAGTGCGGCGAGTATGATTAGTTAGTCACTTAGTGTAGTGCGTACAGCATCCGGCTTTCGGGGATATATTCGGCCGAATTTGCAATGAAACGCCTTATACGTACACTTCAACTTCGTACGCTCTGCATTCTTATACTGCGTATAGATATTATCTATAAACGGCAGTATAAGGTCCCAATCAGCGCGTGTAAGTTGAAAGGTGCGGCTTGGGAAGTCAAATAGTTGCTGGCGTAGCTGCTGTATGCGCTGTGCGTCCTCTGGGAGCGCTAGAATTGATGACATTGTGGTGACTATTGAAGCTATTCAGAGCTTTACAGTGGGAGTTACAGTGGGAGTTACGGTCAGCAATAGGGCAAGTTAGTGGGCTCAGGGCTCCATATGGTTGAGGAACAGACGCTCCCGATATTCTAGACATGGGCCTTGTGGATATCGTAGATATTAAATTTACACACCGATTGGGTTTTAGCAACCGTTGTTGCGTGATTCTTTATGGGGCTCTTACAGATATGTCTGTACAGGCAGGGATTGTGGAAGTACCCGTCAAAGAAGTCTGCGAGACTGACAGAAAGATTCTAGTATATCCCTTGATATGGGAACTTTCCCTGTAGATCTTTGGGACTCCATGGCGATAAAGTGGCCGGTGCTTGATTTACATGGTATGTAAAAGGGTTTCCTTGGACAGTCTCCAGTTTTCTCTGTTGAGTCTTGGGGCTTTAGGCTCAGATAAATCCCATAACTGCCGGGTCATACACATCGAAGCCAGGAAGTATAATATCGCACGAGGGGCGTCAATACATTGTTTCATATGCAAGAATACATAAACAAATAAGTACAGGTATATATAAATGTCACTCTCTTACTTGTCAGTCTTCACATCAATTTCATTCTCAAGCCATTTTCTCTTCACTCCACGATTGAGAGCCCAATATGTCGAATACGGAAACAAAGACGGGTAGGCTAAGAGTGGTTATTGTGGGTGGGTCGGTGGCGGGCTTGACACTTGCCCATTGCCTGGCTAAGAATGGAATCGACTACGTTCTCTTGGAGCGAAACTGCGACATAGCTCCTGAGGTTGGCGCTTCTATCGGAATTTTAGGTAATGGAGCACGCATTCTCGATCAAATAGGATGCTGGGATGACGTCGAGGCCTCTAGCTCGCCTTTAAAGATGGGCACAAATTTCACTGCTGCGGGGGAGAAGATCATGAGATCGGATTACCCCAAGCTTCAGAATTCGCGGTGAGAACTCCTGAAAGCAGTATCTGCCTGCCATAACAATGTTGAATTGCTTTGTCAAACACAATTCTCCCAAAAAGTCGCTTTAATATCTAATAGCTTGCTACATTAACTGACAATTGAATTATAGTAACGGCTACCCTGTTTGTTTTTTGGAACGCCAAAGGGTTTTGGAGATTCTTTACAACCACCTTCCCGAGAAAGAGTCTCGAGTTTTCACCTCAAAGAAAGTCACAAAAATCGAGCACTTGGAATCTGGAGTTGTTGTATATTGCGAGGATGGCAGTAGTTATTCTGGAGATATTGTTGCTGGTGCCGATGGAGTCCACAGCTTTGTTCGAGGAGAAATGCAGAGCTATGCTACATTACACGGCCCACCAGGTGTAATGGACAACGACATGAAAAGTAAGCCAAAGCTTATATGTTCCCCTCTATTATAATGCTTAACGTGATACAGGTATGACATCTGAATATTACGCCGCTTTTGGTATCAGCAACCCAGTCCCTGGCTTTATCTCCGGAGAGTGCTATCGCACATATAGCCCAGATGTCTCTACATTAACAATTACCGGCAAGGAAGACAAAGTCTTCTGGTTTTTGTTCAAAAAGCATGCGGAGCGATATCCACGGGGTCAGATCCCAAGGTTTTCGCGTGAGCAGATCACTGCAGAGATCGAGCCTCATTTGGGACTGATGATCAACGAGACCGTCGATCTTGGTGCAGTCTGGAAGAACCGCACCACGTATACTATGGTATCACTTGAGGAGAGCAACAACGACTATTGGACCTGGGATCGCTTTGTGTGCCTGGGCGACTCTATCTGCAAGGTAATCCTGAGATATTTGAAACCCAGTGACAGGGAGACTAACTTTTAATAGATGACGCCAAATATGGGCCAGGGCGGAAACAATGCTATTGAAAGTGCTGCAGCGCTTGCTAATAACCTTGCAAGAATTGAAAATGTTGATTTCGCAAATATCAAGAAGGTCTTATTAAGTTACCAGAGCGACCGACGTGAGCGAGCAAACGCAGTTGCTAATTTGGCCAACGATCTTACCCGTCTCGAGGCCATGGCTGATTGGAAGAAGAAACTTATTGGTCTTTATGTCGCTCCGATACTCAAAGACTACCTCTCGGACAAGACTTGTAAGACCTAATTAACCACAACTGAGTATGCCCAAATGTAAAAATGCTGACACTATTTTAAGCTTCTACAATCATGGGTGCCGAATATCTAGAAGCCGTGCCTCTACCCAAGCGCTCCCGCAATGCAGACATGATATGGGATCGTAACACGGGAATTGGAAGGTCTGAACCTTTCTTGAAGAGGGCGTTGTATGGACTCCCAATCTTAGCTTTTGCTTTCCTTGGGACCAGAACCATGTCAGTTGTGGCAAAACAATTTTATCCAATTCTTGGAGCAGGTCTTCAGAGTGGAACTCTCAACGTTGGCAAAGACATGGTGGCAACAGTTGGAACTAAGTTTCTTGGAATTCCAGCGCTTGATAAACTCGTCAGACCATTTGTTGCTGTTTTCAGCCCATCTATTGGATGGTTTGATACAGCACACACATTGCAGACTATGACATTCATGTGGGATCTATTCCCAGTCTTTACTATCTGGACCATTGAGAGTATGTAACACACTCCTGTTACACATGCCAGCAAATAACTGACTTGAATCCAGGTCTGAGACGAGGCAATGTCTTCACAGTATCCCAACTGTAAGTATAGTCAATCCTACCTAGCCCTAATACTAATATTTCTCAGTGCTGTTCCAGTAGGACTGTTCAGTCAGTTAAAAGGTATCGGCTTGGCTGCACCGGTCTTCTACTTCCTTCATTACATCCAAAGTCCGCAAGAGAAATATGCTGCAGCCGATAACCGCATGGTACCAGCAGCCTATGCACGCACCCTGCTACCCGCCGTAGCAGCAGTCTACTTACCACTCACCTACTTAATGTTTGACCGCTCCCTTCCGCTTCTGTCCCGCCAAAACATCAATGCAATCTGGCAGTTCTTCCCACTGCTCACAGCTGTCGCACACCGTGCGCTGGCAGCACCTCTTCCAGATACCGAGACTGCAGATCGCCTCCAAAACCCACGCGCTGATATGCCATACTTGCGAGCTGCGTACGCCGCGTCTTCGGCGGTATCGTTTGCTGGGTATGCATATGCCACCCTGACCTCCCCTGTGTCATTGACACAGCTCTTTTTCGGCGGCATTGCGCAGCCTGGAAAGGCAGTGGCCGATCTTACATCGGGATTGGCGAGGTTCATGAGGTACGACCAATTGTTGTCGAGTGGTGCTGGCTATGCTTGGGTTCTACTTAACTTCTGGGACTTAAAGCGTACCGGTAAGTTTAAGAAGGGATGGGGGAAGGTTATTAGTGCGATGGGTCTGAGTACACTGTTTGCTGGGCCAGGTACTACCATGGGCTTGATGTGGTGGTGGAGAGAGGAAATTTTGGCGAAGAAGCCTTCGGAGTTTTATAGTGAAGAGGAAGAGGCATAAACAAAGATGAATCTGTAGTTGAAGAGCCTACAATATATTTAACTGAACTTGTTGGATCATGAGGCATAATTTTTGTGATGAAATTCGTCATTGTGAATGAGATCTAAAATCTGAAAAGCCCTCAACAGTAAAACAACTCTAAGTGATCGAATTTTCATCTCTCGATATCATTCATGACATCTAATAAGTAACGAAAATTTGTTCTGATATTGTGGTTGAAGCACCAAAGGAAAGACGTTGAACCTTGCCTTATCAGCTTAGTCCCTGCATATTCCTCGGATAGATCTCGATCTTCCCGTACCAACAAGGTGCACCAAGATCTGGCGCTAGACCTCGTGAAGCTCGACTATGACGACATTTCCTCCACGCATTCAGCACCAAATGTCGCGAAAGCAAAAGAAAGGCGCGTCGCAGCTCGACCTGATCCCTGTGTTTTTCTAATCGTCAATAAATGTTTCAAATACCCATCAGAAGTCTGCTACGCCAAAACTTCACCCAAACCGCCGCACCCAGCTCCTGTCCAAGTCGAGCTCTGAGAAATTTCACCATCTCACCAGCGTTCAAGATGCCACCGAAGAAATCTGTCAATGGAAAGCGCAAGGCCTCGACGCCATTGGAAGCTCCAAGCAATGGCGCGAAGAAATCGAAAGTCATCAATTCCTCCTCCAGTGATCCATTGCGACAACCGCATTCCAGTGCGCAAGAAGCAGAGGACAATGGAATTGTTCTGAGAAAATATTACCCACACGAGATGAATAACAAGCGTTGCTTGGCCTACAACAGCGATGAACTACCACGTCCCATAGAGCTACTAGAGCG
Source organism: Allantophomopsis lycopodina (assembly GCA_024752465.1). Taxonomy (NCBI): domain Eukaryota; kingdom Fungi; phylum Ascomycota; class Leotiomycetes; order Phacidiales; family Phacidiaceae; genus Allantophomopsis; species Allantophomopsis lycopodina. Next base: position 1,585,889 of record CP103018.1, read on the forward strand.
AGCATTGGAGGAGACGAAAGAGGAGAGAGAAAAGATCGAGGTCAAGGATGCTGTGGTGCATTGGTTTAAATGCGATTTGAGGACGACAGATAACCATGGGTTGTATTTGGCGAGTCAAAAAGCAAAAGAGAAGGGCGTGCCATTAATTGCGATGTATATTGTCAGCCCGCAGGATTTTGAGGCCCATTTGACTGCACCTGTACGAGTAGATTTCATCCTAAGGACCTTGGAGATTTTAAAGGAGAATTTGGCAGAACTGGATATCCCATTATATGTGGAGACCGTGGAAAAGAGACAGACGCTTCCTGGGAGAGTTATGGAACTCTTAGAGGAGTGGGGTGCAAGTCATCTATTTGCCAATGTAGAGTATGAGGTCGATGAGCTACGGCGGGAGGCTAGGATGGTTCGAGGATGCTTAGAGAAGGGAATCGCCATGGAAGTTGTCCCAGATACTTGCGTAGTCTCGCCTGGTGAACTTCAAACAGGAACAGGGAGGCAGTACTCAGTCTACAGTCCCTGGTTCCGTTCTTGGGTGGCTCATGTTCACAAGAACATCTCGCTCCTCGATCTCTTTGATCCACCATCAAAGAACCCTTCAAGCGCTCGAGAGAATTTTGCTAAGATCTTTGAAAGCAAGATTCCGAATGCGCCTGAAAGCAAAACGCTGAGTGATGAGGAGAAGAAGAGATTTAGGTCGATGTGGCCACCGGGAGAGCAAGAAGCCCAGGATAGACTTCGGAAATTTCTCAACGAAAAGATTGGCGGATATGGCGATCATCGGAATTTCCCTGCTCAAAATGCGACATCATCAGTGAGTGTGCATTTTGCGAGCGGGACATTAAGTGCCAGAACAGCTATTAGAGCGGCTCGAGACATCAACAAGACGAAGAAATTAGATGGAGGAAACCAGGGAATCCAAACATGGATTAGTGAAGTGGCATGGCGGGATTTCTACAAACACGTTCTAGCCCATTGGCCATATGTCTGGTACGTACTCCCGCAGAATATGTAAGAATATCTCAGAGTAAAAGCTAACAATCCCTAGCATGAACAAACCATTCAAACCCGAATACACCAACATAACCTGGGAATATAATACTGAGCACTTCAATGCGTGGTGTGAAGGCCGAACCGGCTACCCGATCGTCGATGCTGCAATGCGGCAGCTAAGTCATTGTGGCTACATGCATAACCGCTGCCGCATGATTGTCGCCTCCTTCCTGGCCAAAGACCTGCTGCTAGACTGGCGGATGGGCGAGCGCTACTTTATGGAGCACCTAATCGATGGGGACTTTGCGTCGAACAACGGCGGCTGGGGCTTTAGTGCATCCACTGGTGTTGACCCCCAGCCTTACTTCCGGATCTTCAATCCATTGCTGCAGAGCGAGAAGTTCGATGCTGAGGGGGAGTATATCCGGAAGTGGGTGCCAGAGTTGAGAGGCGTGGAGGGAAAGGCGATTCATGATCCGTATGGAAGGGGAGAGGGGAGCAAGGCTAAGAAGGCAGGGTACCCAGAGCATATTGTTGAGCATAAGGAAAGTAGGGAACGAACGCTGGCGAGGTATAAGGAGGGGCTGGGGAGGGATACTGCTTGATTTGCATGTGTTCTGATTGGAGTTGATGAGACCTAGCATTTAGGTAGATGATTAGCATATTTACGGAGTATTTTAAGTTAATTATATGAATACCGCTAGTTTCCAATGTTAGTCCCATTAGACAGATTATTGGTCACCATAAGGAGAAGCCTAGCATGATTGCCGTGAGTCTCTCTATCTAACCTCCTTCTCACATTGGAGTGCAAACTCAAAACTTTCAAGACAAGATTCTTCTACCTAGCTGCAACCTACTTTAAGCCCATGTGTTGATAACCGTTGTCAAACCACCAATAACTATTGACAAGATGATAACTGAAATCTGGTGAGGAGAGTCAATTGGCAATGATTGCAAACAAGAGAAGTAGCTGTGCATATGTGAAAAGTATGGTATACATCGAATATGGAAGATGTTGATAGAATGTACAAGTATACACGAGTGAGATTATACATATGCATGGAGGTTAAATACGTGGTCGTATGTGCTTTGGATTATTCGTTATCAGTTACTTGTAATCGCGGGAAGATGCAGAAGTTCTCGGCTACACTGTTCGATACCATGTGATTTTTGATAAATTTGAGTTTGAGGCGTCGTGTTACACAGTTGATATAAAATAGGAAATTTCGGTGACCCAGAAGTTTCCAGTAAATTCTGAGCCAACGGTATTGTCTACAAGCGTTTGATAAAGTGATATACTTTGGATGTGATATATTGAATTTCAATTGCAAAAGTACTGATGACCTGACAATAATGTGAGCATGAGCATCCAATACATCAGGATTTAGATTATTGTATACTGTTTGATTTGAAATGTTCACATAAAAACATGCCAGCATTTTTCAATGGGTTTTCCATTATTGTTGCTGTTTTTCACGGTGGACTCATGGTAAACGCGGCCCAAGATTCTTTTTCCCTATGAAATTGTCTTCTTCAGTTCATATTCAATTGTAGAGAACAAGCCCTATTTTAAATCTAGATATTTAATCCGTCAATATCTTGTACTTACGATGTAGATGGTAAGTTTGTATTGCATATAAGCAAGAAGAATGTATTCGTGAATATCGTAGTGGTACCCTCGATACTCAAGGTAGCACAAGCGGTATATTGGTGCATTTATGCGGGGTATACCAACATTCACCGCCTTTATTTAGTTTCTTGATATTGATTGTTTTTTATCTAAGTTCTTTGTGGCCCGCTCATGTGTTTGTTTTGGCCCGCTCACTTTGGCCTTCGCTGAACGTCAATATATTTCTCGCCCACTCCATCTCAACTCATGAACAGAGCCACCTACATTTTCTTTGAACTTCACTATCAGCAGCAAATATGGGTGACAGAGGCATAGATAAATTTCACTTGAGCAGCGTTGCTCAGCTGGATAAAATCGATAGACTTCGCGATCTCGGTGTCGCTGAATACATTTCTCTCCCTCAGGTAAGTACTTAGCATCTCAAATGTGACTTTTCTGACAAATTTACTTTCAGATTGTTGCTGTTGGTGATCAATCTAGGTATTTTTCCACTTAAATTGGGTCGTCAATGCACACTGACTATGTAAATAGTGGAAAGAGTTCTGTCCTAGAAGGCTTCATGCATCTGCCTTTACCACGCGATAGTGGACTTTGCACTCGTTTTGCAACCCAAATCACATTTCGTCGTACAAAGCATGAGAGTATCACAGTCTCAATCATTCCATCGCCAAAGGCATCACCGAGCGAGGCCGAGAAGTTGAAAGCGTATCGAAAAGATAGCTTGAATTCCTTGAACGGCAGAGACTTCCTTAGTATCCTAAAGGAGGTATGTGCCAATGCATACTTCTCTGAATGTAATTCTGACCAGTTTCTAGGTCTGTAAACTTATGGGCATTCCCGCTCCAGGAGAAACTCTTGCAATTGGCCAGTCTACGTTCAGCTCACATGTTTTGAAGATTGAACTTTGTGGTCCGGAGTGTGATAACCTTACCATAATCGATATTCCAGGCATATTTCGGACCGAGACCGAGGGAGTCACTACCAGACAAGATATTCAAACAGTTCGTGACATTGTCACAAGCTATATCAAAGATGAACGAACCATAATCTTAGCCGTTATTCCAGCTCCTGTTGACATTGCAACTCAAGAGATCTTGACGGTAATTTTACCTGTATCTTCATATGTTTCGCATAGACTCTAACATTTATGGAAAGATGGCAAAGGAGCATGATCCTGATGGCATACGAACACTCGGCGTGTAAGTTTTTTGTTACCTAATATTATTGTCTAGACTAAGCAGAATTCAGACTTACAAAGCCTGACCTTGTTGATCCGGGAACCGAACAAAATGTCATAGATCTGGTTGAAGGCAAGAAACAGCCACTTTTACTTGGATACTGCGTTGTGCGAAACCCTGGTCAAAAGGATCTTGATGCTCATGCACCGGATCGTGATCAGAAAGAGCAAAATTTCTTTAGCGCCGGCCATTTCGCTTCTCTGGACAAAAACCGCGTCGGTATATCCTCTCTAAGGAAGCGACTTGAAGGTCTTCTAGCCCAAATTACACGAAAGGAGTTCTCTAAGGTCAAACGTCAAATCGATCAACGTCTCGCTCTTTGCAAGGCCAGGGTAAAAGATCTTGGTTATGAGCGAGTGACTAGTGACCAACAACGTCAGTATCTCCTTCATATGGCCATCGACTTTCAAAGGCTCACCGATTCTGCCCTTGATAATTATTATGTTCGTGATGATGTCTTCGATAATATACCACAGCTCCGCTTACCAGCAATCATTGGAGACAGAAATGATGCTTATAAGATGGACCTTGGCGAACACGGTCACACCGTCAGCTTTTCTGAAGAAAATTGCGATGAAGAGGTCAACACAAACGCTTCGGACGATGGTAAAGCAGAGGTTAGCTTGCAAGTCGGTGATGTCAATGATCTTAGTGATCCATTTACCAGCCTTAATATTGACACCAGAAGACCTGAAGAGCGAGAAGGGTCTACTCAGTTCTTCGAAAAGTCAAAATATCCGGCGTTGGACTGTGTTTTACCAGAGCCATGGGAAATACCAGAGCGCAGAGATATAGCAATTGAAGATTGGATTGAGAACGAGTATCGCAAATCCAGAGGCAACACACTCGATGGCGTCGGACGCTCCATTCTTACAAAACTTTGGAAGCATCAATGTATCAACTGGGAAGGCATTACTCACGATTACATGAGCGACATCATCTTCCTCGTTCATGACTTCATTCAGAGGCTTCTAAAGCATGTTTGTCTCGATGACCAGGCTTTTAGTAGACTTCAGGATTGTCTTGAAGATGTGCTGCTGAAGAAGTACGAGAAAGCTTTGAAACACGTCGATTTCATCATCCATAATGAACGCTATACTCCACCACAAACACTGAATTCTGGCTACAGTGACAGTTTAAAGAAGCTGCGCCAAATGCGTGTTCAGATGAACATGGATAAAATGGCTTCTCGTCAAGTTGTTACGGCTGGAAAGTATCTGAAAGTGTTGAGTGTAGATGATGCAGCAACTAGCATTCAGAACATTGGAAACCTCGAGTATGAAGTCAATGATCTCTCTAACATGCTGAGAAGTTATTATAATGTCGCTCTGGATAGATTTACTGATACGGTTTGCATGCAAGGCTGCAGTTTCTTCTTGCTGAATAGCGATGATAGTCCACTTCGTACATTCTCTGCAGCCTTCGTTTCCTCTTTGACTAAGGAGCAGCTAGAGGAAATCGCTGGAGAGGATCCTGTCTCAAGAAATACCAGAAGGACGCTCAAAGCAGAGATTGGATCATTGGAAGAAGCAAAGAAAGTACTCTATTCTTGATTGCTATTGAGCTCGATGGTCTGGGTATTCTATGCTGTACCATTTTTTTCCGTTGTAGCTTTGATGGGCTGTTATGGTTGTCTCAGATGGTTTCAGTTTCTTGTAGAATGAGAAAATAATACAGATGCCTAGAGAAAGTTATGTAATATTTTCTGATTGTTCAGTACGAATAACTGTATGGTTACGAGATTTACTCAAGCCATTAGTCATATATATTATAGCTTTTCCCTCCTTTCATCGAGCACTTCAGACCGCTTTTTAACATCCACATCCCTTGGCCCTCCCTTCCCAAATCTAACCAACACTACTCTCTCGTAATCCCCCCCTCTCCCACTATTGGCTAACTCACGGCCCGGGTTATCCAATCCGAGTACACTCCTCCCATCCTTTGCAAACTGCAGCCCCAACGGACTCATTACCTTATCTGCCCACAGTATTCCCCTACCATCACCATCCGTCTTTAAAAACTGCAAAATACATGTTCTCTGTCTCTCTAATTCCTCTCTTCCCACTTCACCACCCTTAGCCCCAGCCGAAAGAAATGGAGCCAGCAGACTCATAAGATAGAATTGCGGCGGGAACAAAATGATCTCATTCCGCCTAGCCTGTTCTAACCATGTCTGGCACGGCGCAAATAGCGCGGCTGTGTGCTCGACACCGCCGTCCGATGTAGGCACAGGAATAACAGCCTCTTCACCCACCGGCAACCCCTCAATTGCCTCGTCCGCCAGCGGCAGGAAATAGATATACATCTGCGTAGTAAAGCGCTTAGGTAAGTTTGTAGGCGTGACCCAGCGCGTGAAAGGCATTAGGCCTTCAATATCAAGCACACCCCCGAGGTCTGCTACCCACTCCCTAAACTTCAGTCGCCCCGCATGGATCTCCTTGCGCGCCCGCTCGCGTTCCGTGGAAGACACTCTCAGCAGGCCACTACCGTCTGCAGTCTTCGCGAGTAGAATGCCACTCTCTTCAAAACACTCACGGATTGCGCCGATGCGATAGGAGGCGCCGTCTTGGTGTCGTTGGGGGTCCTCGGGTGGGGGTATCGTGCCATCTTGCGAGCCCGAGAGGTTCCCACCAGGGAAGACATGTGCGGATGGAAATGATGAAGAGGACTGAACACGGTGGAGGAGGAGAATTTGATTTTGGGGGGATAGGAGGATAATGCTGAGGAAATTAGTGATTTTCGATTTGAACAGGATTGGGGATGTACCTAGAACTTGGGCGAGGGATCACGGGCTCTTTCTTGGCTTTTGATGACATGTATTGTTTTTGTAGAGGGGAAGCCATGGTGATTCTAGAGCTCTTTCGGAGTGAGGGAAGACTTCTACGAAAATGTGTTCTTTCCTTTATGATGTGTACTGATGAGTTTGAATGAACAGGTGATGATACTGACGAAACCGGCCGGTTAGATAAAACGTTGATAATCAGGAAATGTCTAACGGGAAGTCTTGGATTTGTAATTATTAAGTTACAATTCAGCCTTGGAGGCAGAATTCTCAAAGGCGAATTAATCATGGATGGACACAAGAGAAGATAAGATCAAGTATCCAAACTCGGGCTTATGTGCTACAAAATCCAGGTACTCGTATAATGTGGCTTATTAGTTGCGGGGCAGCTGTAAATCTGGGGTAATGAACCGAGGCTGCAAGGCTGCGAGCTGACAAGGCTGTCTTGACCTTTTCACGACATCATGAACCAGAGAATCATGAAGTTTACAACGAATCAATTATTTGTATTTAGAATAAGTATCGACAAATCAAGTAAGGAGCCTATGTATACATGGTAATCTTGTGCGTAAGAATAGAACCGCATAAACCTCAAAATAATCCGCCTGCCAGCGAAGGCAACGCCAAAGTCAGCCTACCAATCTGGAACGCCAAGCTAAAACAAATATTAACATGCTTTCAATGTGAAAGCCAAAATCCACCAATTTTTAGATTGGCGCGGCTTAAATTCAAGACCCTTGACCATTCTGGTTCTGCCCAATATCAAATACAACAAGCGGCCAGGTGACACCCGGTATGCTACCATTGCTCATGCCATTTTGCTCAGCCATGGTTGTTGGCTGCCCAGTAGAAGTCATATCAGCCATAGGGGCAGCGTTGACGTCGTTCTGATTTTGATTTCCTCCACCAAGAGCAATTAAGGCTCCAACTGCATCCCCACTATAGCCAAGATCCTGTGGTTCCAGTTTGCCGGCCATGGTGCTTGTCCATTCCTGCCATGCGTTCGCACCATTTTGGGCGCTGTTACCATGAGAACCAGGACGAGGCCAATTGTTGGGAACGACTTGACTAGCTTGCGCAGCAAATGCCTCAAGGAGGGGTGCAGCTGCCGCATCTGAGGTATGATACCCTGGGAATGACGTTGCCTCCTGGTTGGGATAGCTTATGCTGTGTGAACTGCTTGGTGGTTCGGGATATGCTGAATATTGTGTTGCCGCAGGATATGGTGTTTGTTGATGAGTCACATGGCTATCAGATGAGACAAAAGAATTGCTACTTCCTCTACCGTCATTCGCTACGTTCTCTTGTTGGAAGTTTTGATTGAACGATGGGTTGTTGAACCCTCCCGTATTGTTTGTTGCATTCTGGTTTGTAGGAGATCTGGAGTCTCTGGGCTGTGTTTGTGGGTTTGGTGTCGAAAATGATGTGTGTTTGTTCTGCAAGCTATGGCTGAGAAGTCCAAGAGTACCTTCTGTAACGACACGTACTGCTTCACGAAGACGAGTTCCGGAACCTAGTCGCATGGATTAGTCAATACCCTCTATAGATAAGTCAAATTGCTCACCTAGTAATGCTCCAACATCTCCCATTATGTTCAACCACATATCCATTTCTTCCCTCAAAGCAGCCAAATCCGCCTGTATCATATCGTTTCGTCTCTCCCACTGCGCAAACAGCGTGGTAGTAATGGCCATAACATAAATCGCGCTGTTATACCAGGTTGTATCCAGACTCTTGAACTTTTGTAACTGTTTCACAACAACCAGTAATTGACGTGATGATTCCACACAAATCCGCATACTTTCAGCATTAAAGTTTGCATCATTGGTAAGGGACACTGATGGATGGCGAAGCAATAATCTAAATTCCAATGCCCAGCATTGCAGATAGAGGGCAAAGACACGACCTTCTTGTTCAGTATCACCTGACTCGCCCTTTACAAGCTGCGGCGGGTGGCTTTCTTTCCACTGGCGCAACTGAGACTCAAGGCTATTGACAGTATCAATGTATGTCTCGGGACGCCTTCTAACACCATAGATAGTACTATACATCTCCATGTATAGAGGCTCTATTTTATATGCTTGAATACCAATAAGATGAGCACAAGTACCCGGCCTAGAAGTATCAAGGCCTGCTTCTGACATAAGCTCATCATCAAGAGCTTCTGGCAATTCAATGTCAAAATCCTCGTAGCGTAAATGCATGGGTCTGCCTAGTTTTCCACTGAGAGCAATATGGAATGTAAGTACTCCCCAGAAAACACGTTTTCGCATCTCCACTTCCAGAAAGTTAGGAGCCTGGTCTGCCGACCATCTTTTGACTGACCGATGTAGGCCGAGTTCGATAGCCAGAGAGAAGGTAATTGATGTAAGAACCCAGCTGGCACCAGGTTTTGGGAAATTTCGGAGATGAGCACAGATCAGAACAAGAGCCTGAATATCTGCAACTGTGTGACTGCATGCTAGATTATAGAAGTTTCCAAGAGAAAAATGGTAATGGAGGTTCGATTGGTTTGTAAGATGGGCTTGTTGAGTTACATCCTCGTGATTGCGGACGGCATATTGGAAGAACATGATTGCAAACACCATGTGAACAATAACGGTTTCTGCAGTTGAAGGCCGAAAGTTGGGATCATCGTACATGCGCTCCAGTAATCTCATAAATGTCGGTTTGTGAAGGATAGGACAATATGGATTAATCACACGGAAGTACCATTGTGCATAGGTAAGACCCTCAGTACGACTTGGTAGCTCCACTTTCTCAATCCTTGGATTGATATTGAAAGTCGTTTGGAGGAAAGCCTGATACGATTTGTTGTAAAGAGCTGGATGGAAAGCAGCTGGGTCTGGTTCATCCATGTCCGGAGAAGTGAAATCCGCAATATCAATCTCCATTCCTAATATTGACAACGCAGTCCCTTTAATCGAGCTCAGGTGTGAGTTACCAGATGAGACGCCTAGGTAATTATCGCCAGTGCAGCCGGCTCGAAATACGGGAAGAGCCCGAAAAATGTTGGTTTCTTGCTGAGATTGCTGTTGCAATGGGCCCGCAACTGGAACTGGTGGATAATTGCTGATATTGTTTCCACCATTCCAGGTATGTGGCTGGGCAGGAGCAGCAACATTGTATTCGAAGGATTGATGATAACCGTTATGCGACTGGAAATCCAACCCATTCTGTCTCAATCGGTCTTCAAGTTCGCGCACACGATTCTCCAAATCCCTATTCCGTTGTTCAAGTCCTTCTACATGTCCTCTCACGGTGGCTCGGCCGGTGATTCGATCGGTAGTGCGACACTCTTGGTTGTTTTGTAGACATGGCGAACAGCCTCCTGGCAGGCCATCACATCGGATTTTGCGAACCTACTCAACGCGTCAGTATGTAAAATTACGCCATGGCAGCGAGAACGCAAGTACCTTGCATCGATCGCAGGCTTGACCAGTACGAGTTGATGTCTTTAACTTCTCCTTGACCTGGTGAGAGAAATTATCACTGCTGCTACCAAAGTTTTCGGTCTTGACGGCTTTTGCGCCCGGTGGGATTGCGGGGGATCCTGAAGCAGGTCGCTTTGGAGGCATCGCGACGGCGAACGCCTTTTCGACACGGAATAAACCGATGCGTCAAGCACGGGTGCCAGAGAGTCGCGACGGGGTTGATATGTGGTCTGCCACGAATCCTTCAACACGGGGATTGAGAATGTTGATGCCACGATTGCTTTTGAAGACTTTGGAGGATCTGGACACGAATAGTCACCCACGGCGATGTCCTGGAGCGCTGGTAGAGAAAAGCGTGATATTTCCACGATCCGTGGTACGGACGACTAGGGTAGCCAGGTATGCACTTTAGTCGTTACGCCCTGGATCCATGGGACCAAGGGGATATTGACTCTCAAAGTCAAAGGCTTGAGTACGACTTGAGTCAATTTTACCATGTTTATGTAGTTCCCCATCTTGGCTGGGCCTTGGCAATCCCATCCTATACTCCCTTTCAAATAGAAAAGCTACAATGCCAAAATATAGACAAAGTTAGCATCCTTTGCTAGTCCGTAGTTGTTGAACAGCCATTATGGCATGTAGATGTTCATACGCCGCGCCCGAGAATGTCTCAACTCTGAACACTGGGTCTCTGTATGCGTACGTAAGAATATTTATGATAAAAAACGAGTTTCACATCCTTCAAGGTTAATAAATCCATAAATTTTCTGTGCAATTAACAATTTGATGTGTTGTGGTGATTGAATGTTATTTGGCACTTGACAAGCAATGATGATCATTAGTATCTGCCCGAAATTATCCCACTCACCTAAATGATCTTTTCCCAAAAGAAATTGAAATTTAATATTGAATGTAGCCAATTGATTTATATCTTAACAAACTTTTTCATACTAAAAAATTCAAAGAAGCGCCTGTATATCATTTCGTGCAAGAGTATCTCATCAGCTACATATTATCAAAAAGAAATATGTATGTACAATGCCGTCAATATCGCTTATTTGAGCCATGTTCCCAAGGCCAACATCAAATCTTTATCACAGACATACATGCCAAAGTGTTGCAGAACCACACGACATAGCAAGAAAACGAAGTATCAGGTCCATATCACAAGTTCTGTCAAATATCGGATTCATAAAGATCATACAACTAGAGATCTAAGCTTGTACATAGACCTCAAAAGGACTGGTTCAAGAAGTTCACCTCGAAGAGTCACAAGCAAGTGAACAAATCCACCATATCCAAGAGCAACACAACCACTCTCCCGCATATTTCTTCATCCATTGAAAGACCATGGCTCTCGAGACACTTCAGTTAGCTCATCTCCCAAGCACACACGCAGTGCACGTAGCACTATTCAAAGATATCAGCAACGCCGCATTTTTACACCAACAATTACTATCTGGTAATACGGATTTTGAATATGCATTCATAGACAGCAGCGTGGTATGTTCTCCCTCAGTCTACCATATTTCTATTCCAAATTCCTTCGTACCAAGAGAATTACTTCATATCACGTGACATACTCACAGCTTGACAGATAATATCACGAATGCAAGCACTCTCAGCAGTATTCCGGGCCGTAAACGACAGTATAGAGAACCGCCTCAAGAGCAGAAACGTACACTCGGAGATTGTGTTCGCTCTGAGTTCCAACAACAACGTACCTCTCCTATCCCCAGCTGCTTATGGTTAAAGCTAACCCAATCGCAGATTGCAGAGTCATTCCGACGATTCGGTATCACCCCTACTACCACAAACCTTCTTGTAATCAAGGTCGTAGATACTACTTCATCGCAAGCTACTGCTGAGGGAATCCAAGCACATCTAGCAGAGCATGTGCAGGGCACGCAGGTGGAATTCAGTGACGAGGTCCTCGCCAGCATGACGGATGTGGCAAGGGTCAAGAAGATTTATAAGCTCAATGCTGCAGGTGGTGGAAAGAAGGTTGTGAATGGGGCGCCAAAGGTGGATGAGAAGAAGGAGTTGGAGGTTGCTGTTTTGGCGGCTATGGCGCTCAGGGGTGTGAGTTAGTTGAATTATATTTTTGCTTTTAAGGCCATAAGAATAAACTTCTTTCTTGAGGCGTCTGTAAGCTTATCAAATTGAATGCCGTCTACATATTTGTCACTACATAATTCTTCAAATCGCTTGATAAACCGAAAATTCTTTGTCTTGGTCCTGTCCCTCATGTACAACGCTATTTTACGATGACCTCTACCACAATGTGCAGTCAGCTCTCACTTATGCAAATCAGCAGGAAGGAGACCTTAATTACAACGATGACGAAGGCTCTGAAGAGGGCTATGGTAAAAGTTCTTTCATGCTTTGGGTACAGTTTTCTCCTGGCTGAGGTCATTGAATTTCTGTGCAGATTGTCGTACAACATGACTAATGATCTGGTTCGTTACTTCAAAAGATACCAATAAGCTGGCGAAAGAAGAACTCAATGAGTCCCTGTACTGGTCTGACTCCAACTTCACCTCTTGGATTTGGGTTTCAATCGTCTTGGGAACCACTAATGCGGCGTGTTGATCTGCCATCGTAATATTCTTGCTGCCTCCATCATCTTCGTGCTTTTCTATGACTTCATATGTGGATAGTTTCATGAAGTCGATGATATTCATCATTCTAGTCCTTGGGGTGACAATGATGATGTGACGGCCTTCTTATATGGGATTCAGGATGTATCTTGCTGCGAGATCGCAGAGGCTAGCGAGGTCGGCGAGGTCCCGCAGACCTTTCCAGTGTACGGGGAGAATTGCTTCGATGAGCTTTGCTCTCCAATGGCAGAGACTGTCCGCGGTTAGTATTCCTTTTCGATTGGGTGACGGTACTTACATAGTGGATGAGTTTGTTGGCGGCTACCAAAGGTTTTGGTAAGGAGGCACAGTAGGTTTTCTCGTTATACAAGGTTTGTGATTTGTGCAGCATCACACTGCAGCTGATCTCACAGTATCTGATTGGCTGCTTAATTGTATGAGACTCCCGAGTTTCTGACGTAGAATTTGTGCCATAAAAGCTCGAATATGCGTGTCTTGCTTCTCAATACAGTCCCATAGGCTCTCCCCTGTCTGGAACTATCTTGGAAAGTTGCCACGCCATGCATTGTACAAACAATAAGGAACACACTGATTGAATTTGATGTAGTCAAGTCGACGTTGCTTGCAAAGAACCTGATACAAGATCCTATCATGTGCTTTCCACCATATTCAGGCGATAAATTCTCACATAGGGGAAAATAAAATGACAAAAGAGAATAGATTGAGGCATGAAGTATATATAAATGATAGAATCCAACCAACCCCCACGTGATGATAATAGCTTTAGTGACGCAGCACACCTTGTCTCTAGCTTCTAGATCGTTGGGGTCATCACGGCCACCCGTAATTGGATCAATGTCTTTGGTAGTCATTTCTGGGAGTTCCGGGGATCCGGTTTGCAGCACCTATCAATCTTTCAAACATATGCACGAGTTCATTGGCAAGAATTGTAGGTGCTGGTGGAATCCAGTCTATGTCCTTACTAGGATTGAGCCCATGGCGAAGGCCTACGTGGTATGCGTAATGGAGTCTCATTCCCATGCACCAGTTGATGTAGTCCGCATTGTGTTTATTGTGATATGTGATCTCAGCATTATCAGAACGGCGCACTGAATCTGCTCTCGTATTCTCGTATGCTTGAGCCTAGAATCAGCCTAAGCATTGAAAATGTCTGATGCGAATGTAGTAAATTCCTCCTGTCGAATTGTAGGAGAAAATCTCCTATAAGTGAAGGCTAGTCACAATAACAGTGTTCCTTCCATGACTGCGTTTATGAATATTTGAAACTTGTACGATGGCGTTTGACTTCTGGAACATAAATCCTCATAAGTGAGCTTATCACCAGAGCCGAGTTCTGTTGGTTTAAACAAGCCTTGACTGATGTGTAGCTTAGTAAAGAAAGAAAGAAAGAAATTTGTAATTCACATATATATTAGTGGATGGATATAATGAGGAGAGTAAGACAATGACACTTGCTGGTATATATACTGGGCTTATTCCGAATCAAAGATAAAGATAATGATCGATGCAAGCTCTTACATCAGATGAGGAGGTGAAACGAGAGATGAGCAGAAGCAGTAGCATAGAGCAAGTCTCTTGGTCTATAAATAAATGGCCAAGCACTCTCCTCTTGACAATGAGTTTGTGGTAATCATCGGCGCAAACATTGCGATCAATTGCTGGAGAGGAGCAAGTGCATGCTTGTATTGAACATATTATCAATCAACAAATAGTTTGCTTTAGCTGTCAATCAACTCACCTATCATGCCACCATATCTCACATCATCAATTACGCCAGGTCACATGAACAATTAGTTCAGCCAATGAAGCAACAAGTTTTAGCTATTTACTATTATCATAATTCATAATCCCATCTACCCCAACGCCACGCTAAAAAGAAATGCAGGGTTGGTATTACAAACACATCAACGCTCAAGACAATCCGAACATCGCCTTCACACGTCTACCGATCTCGCCGGCCATAGCATTTCTCCCGTCCACCGTTCTTTGTACCGCATCACGGTTCTCCTCCGCACGTCTAAGTAAGTACTTCATGCATTCACCAGTAGTTCCCCAAACCAAGTACTTGAAAGCCGCAGGCTTCTCCACCTTCTTAGCAACGGCATTCTCACCACCCTGCAACAGCTCACAGGAGACCTCATCGGCCATTCCCTGTAATTGGGCGTAAACGAGTGGGATGCGCTCCTCACCAGCAGCTGCCTGAGCCTCTTGCAACTTCTGGGCCTTCTGAACGGATGCCTGGTTGTGGGAGGCAATTACGACATTCAAAGCTGGGAAGGAAGTGTTGGGTGGGGCTGAAAGGACATCGTTCCATTGGCGGCGGATAAGAGCCTCGGAAATGCCGTCGAAGCAGTTGTCTGTATCAGCTTTGGTGTCGTGAATGATGCTTCGCTCGTCACTGTGCATGTAGGCTCCGCGCACGAGCTTCACGCCAAGGGTGAAGCCATTGTCGTGGGCGAGCTTGAGGTGCGAGGCGACGACCGAGGGGCAGGCCTTGAGGTATGCTTGGTAGGTACCGTAGATAGTGGCGTCGCCTGGAGTGCGGTTGTTGTACTTCTTCATGTACTTGATTGTCCATGAGTCGATACCCGTTTGAATGGCATTATTCTCGGCATCAAAGAGAAGCTTGATGCCACGCTTGGAAGCCAGGTCGCAGATTTCATTGATGGATTCTTCGAGGTAGGCAGATGGTTCGACATTCTTGTAAAGTTCCAGACAGGCGAGCTTTCCGGCCCCAGTGAATCTATAATTGTTAGTTGGAATTCGAACTTTTGAGGCAAACCAAACTCACTTGACAGCAACCATATCTCCTGGTTGAGCAATTCTGACAGTCTCGACCATGCCAGCTCTCCATGGTTTGATCTCCTCTCTAATGCACTTCTCTAGCTGTTCGTCCGAGAGAGCCTTCAGCTTCTTGACTTCCTCCTTGTCAACAACTACTTCCTTGGCATATGTCAAAATAACACCATTGTAGCCTAGCTGTTTAAGGCCATCTATAGTCTGATTTATTTCTTTTGAGTTTTCGCCGGCACAGAATTGTTTGTAAATAGTGGGTTTAATAAGAAGTCTAAGAAGAGGATTGCGGTCGGGGTCCAAGATGCTGTTGTTAGCGTGTGCAATCTTGGCCATCATCCAGAGAGATGGACTGAGAAGAAAGCTAGAAGAAGACACCGAAAGGATGCCCAAAGAGCGAACGACAGTCCATAATGGGAGAACGGAGAGGGCAGATGATTGCTTCTTCTTGGGCTGTTGTGGCAGCGGCTCCAAGTGTACATCGGATGAGGAAGCAACATATGCCGTCTGGCGCGGGGATGTGCGTGATGAGAGAGCTCGAAGTTGTGTATATGGTATTCTCTTTGTTGCAAGCAACGTCAATGACTTTGTTCCTGCCATTTGGTGATTTCCCCAGCGAGATGATAAAGTGGAAGAATTGAGAAGGATTGTTGGGAATGTATAGGCAGCGATGTCAAGTATACAAGAGGTACATATACTTGAAGAGGTGACGGGAAATATATAGAAATGATGTATCATGTATCCCATGCGGTTTCGGAGGATAATAATTAAAAGGTACCTACATTCTAGTCCAGCATCTGTAAGGGAGGTTTGCTCTGCCGCATCTACGCCGCCAACATACCTCGGGTTTGGCGTGGTAGTGACGGCAGACATGAATGCGATTCGATGGAATCCCTTATCAACATGCTTATCGAGCTAGAGGCTGAACCCAAAGCCGCAAGTAGCCGGCACACCAGATTAGCGAGCTACAAGGGACCCAATTTCAGGTGCAATCCCCGGCTGCTCATTGACCAATTGCCAGAGCATTGGTCTGGATTCCTCGTGGATTTTCCTGAAAACGGTACCAAACACCACAAGCCACCAGAAATGTTTCTCCCTCTCCCTTTCAGGCCGTGACCCGATAGGTCAGGTGACTAGTCATCTCGCCATCTGTTTCGCAGCATTCTGTCACGTACAACAAACGCAGGTACGTGCAGTTCTGTATACGCAGGTACCTTCTGTCGGCTTTCAACGGCGTAAGCAGAGAGCAACCTTTACACATCGCACGACACGCCCACTTTACAGACTCTTGGTCTTGCAAGAGGAAGAAAATGGGTATCGATTTGCTAAAAAATATCACGTAACACGACGAGACATGCGCTGTGCGTGGTACACTCCGTGGTGAAGCTTCAAGCCATACTCCAACTCCCAACCATGCCTTTGCCCTTTCTCATAATTTCTTTTCTCCTTCTCCTCTTACTCCTCCTCCCCCTCCTCCTCCTTACATAACTCCAACATGCCCACTCCCAGCATCTTTCGTCCGTCTTCCTGTGATCAGATCCACATAGCCCAATCTCCTGCCTCTCATGAGTCCCACTGCATCTTGAGCCAATCCATACACAAGTCCTATAGCAAGACCCTTCTTCGCCGTTCTCGCTGCCGTAATGACAGGGAATTTGTCTGAGCCATCAGCAAGAAGAACCAAGAAAAAAAATGAAAGCAAATACTTACTCCACATGCTGAATCCTCCGGCAATGACCAAAGTAGCACCGACAGTATTGAAGAAGTCCTTGGTGCCTCTATACTCATCCAAAACATTCTCAACCGCAACAAAGCCGGCTGTCCAGACACTTAACTTGCCGCCCATCTTAAAGCCCTCCTTAACGCCTCCAAGTGCCACATTATAATTCTTGCTCTTGTGGTAGAGATACCAACCCGTTGGGCTCTGTGGTAGTCTATGAGCATTTTCCGCTCGAAAGCGTAGACCTGCGACCGTTGAACCATGGGAGAGTCCCAAGCCCATGCCGGCTAAGAAGGAGAAGGTTGTGGCGATAGGTAGGCGCGCAAAGAAAGGTAGTGAAAGTCGTGAATCATCTTTCTCTGCATTGTAGCGTGCCTTGACCACCGACCGCCGTGGCTTCTTCTCTTCGATATCTGCAGTGTCCGCCATGATGTTGTGAAGATGATTGTCGTGAGTTGCATCCAGTAATGTGATATTCCGTCTAAAGAGGTGATTGTCACGTGATTGCGCGCATGGATTTCGCGATGGGAATACTAAGCCTCAGGCGCGTCATAGGCTGCTTTATGACTTCATCTTGCGACACATCCGTGTAGAAATCCCAAAGTCAACCACGTAACCAACAAGTTTCTTTCAAAATGGTATGTAGACGTATGCTCGACAAACACAGGTACAATATTGATGATTTACAGTTTGGAGAAGGTGTTCCATCAGACTGGACAATCCGTTTCAAGCACGGTCGCACTACCATTCTAATGCTCATCAACCCTTACACTTCTCTCAGCGACATCAAGAAAACTCTCTTCGAAACCGTCACCGAGCGCTTCCCTCGCGGACTCCCACCAACGCCAACTAACTACAAAGGCGCAGATCACCCATCATCTGCCTCCAGCATCGTGCTCGCCTCGCCAAAGAACGAACTCGATCTCGCCAAGGGCTGGGACGAGATCGAAGGCGACTCAGAGACTCCAAAATCACTGGGATGGAAGGATGGCTGCCTGATCGCTTTTAGCTATGAGGGCTTGAAGTGGGATGTTCAGGTTCCTAGCTACGAGGAGGCCTACGGAGAGATAGACCCTGATGGTGCTGAGGCAGAGCTGTCGGCTGAGGAGGGCCATCCCTCTGATGCGGATGCTGACATGCATTCGTGAGAGGGAATTTTATCACGTGAAAAGAATTGGCATAGGCTTTGGCTAGGTGTTGGGGGTAATGATTGGCATTTGTGAAGGCGTTATTGGTGATGGATAGGTTTCTCTGGTACTAGCATTTCTTGCTAACCATATATTGAAAAGATGAGTACCAGTTTTGAGATCGCTTTCGTTCCTGTTATCGAAACGTGAGTTCAGCTGCAAGCCTTTGTATTTCTGGTCTTCTAGCCCTTTCTAGAAGCAGATAGCCGTCAAAGAAGCTTATTCTGACGCTGGTATGGATAGCTGCATCTCACCATCTTGTGCAATATGTGGTTCTCTTCGATAGAGAGTCAGTAGCGGTGAATAAGGGACCTTGCATACCTAGTTTTTCCTTGCTACGTCTTTCATGATGGTCTGGGCAGGGACATTATGGCACTGAAAGCTAAGGATAAGCTTATACCTTTACTCAAATTTTGGATTTTTAGAAGCTTGAGCTGGTGCAATGTTTTAAAGTGCTCTTTCTTCTAAAGGAAGCCACTGTGAAGACTTCCAGCCCTCAAATAAGCACGTGGTTGTCATATGAGTACTCTTAGAACTGCGAGTTCTCTTATAGAAGGTCCTGTGACGTCTAGCGTGTGTCCTCCTCTGGTTGTGTGGCAGCTTGCAGGAGTCGAAGAGGAGTTAAAGCAGCAATAAGATCATATATTGCGACTTGCTCACTTTTAACTCTTCTGCGTCTTCCTATAATCCTTGATGTTCCTGACCCTGCATATCTTCAAGGGCATTCGTCTTGAGTAATTAAATCAATTGGACTCTGTGGTTGCCTTCACCTGGACATTGATCATTTTCACACCCTTTCACAAGACTACCTTTTTCTTTCATGCCGTTGGCTATCGCATGCACTTCCAATAAGGGTTACTAGGTTATCCCTAGAACTGAGGTTCGAATCTTTGCAACAACACCAACACCATCACTACAACAACACCAATCCAACTTCTTCAATCTTAAAGTCTCCAAGGTTCTGATTCATCAGCAGCTGGTATTCTGCTAGCATGAAGCTATCACAGTATGTACAATGCTAATTGAGCTGCATCTCATCAGCACTGCCAATTTCTTTATAGCAGGCAACAGTCCGAAAGCTGCTCACCAGCTCAGATCATACCGCCTTCAAAAACACAGAGCCCGTATTGATTCAATACTGGACACATTTTCTACTCGTTCCTGTACCCGTGCGCTCAATTGATCGCATTTGTTTCACCTCCAAGTGACGCGTCGCTACATAATCCAGCTGGCGCCCAGAGGTCATCAGACAACTTTGAGATAATCCAATCTTTCGAATAACAAAATTGACTGTATTTGTATACAAAGTACAGCTATTTCCATACGGAGGTTATCAAAAAGCAACCGTCCGCAAGGCTTTAGCAGCCATTGTCCCCGCAGCAATCGCAAATATGGGAGAATCAAACATTAATGATGCCTTGGGCGATTTGTTCAAAGGCATTGAGTA
Organism: Allantophomopsis lycopodina; assembly: GCA_024752465.1. Lineage (NCBI taxonomy): Eukaryota > Fungi > Ascomycota > Leotiomycetes > Phacidiales > Phacidiaceae > Allantophomopsis > Allantophomopsis lycopodina. Next base: position 1,605,731 of record CP103018.1, read on the forward strand.
TCTAAAGAAGGGCATGAGAAAGGTTTGCAATATTTCCCAATCTATATGGCATCTACTAACGGGAATCAGATGCGGAGCATCGACCGAGAAATGCACAATCGCATTGAAGAGCCAATTTCTACCCTTGCCGAAGCAATTGGTGATGCCATTGTTGACAATGACCGTTCGGGCCCTGTATCAGCTCCAACCGAAAAAAGAGCTACTCGTGTTAGTTCTGATAGTATACATGGTGATCATGGCTCTAGACATGGCTCGAACGCCCCACAATTTCCACCAGGTTTTGGGTTTGGCATCTTATGCAACGGGTAAGTCACATCTTGTAAGAAACTGGAATTTAAAAAAAAGCTCGATGAAAATATTTGCATACAAAAGAGGGCTCGGTTTCCAAGCTTCTCCGTGCACTATACTAATGAGTAAACAGACAAGTGGAAAGTCCTGACAGCCACCAACCTCCATTCACACCACTTGCGGCTGAAAACCCAATGATATTATCCTCAAATTCCACTCTTTCACCAATTGCGGCATCATTTTCTCCTTCTACTCTATTACCTGTCAGGACGTACACACCGCCTCCTGGATATCAGAGTAACTTACATGGAGGTCGGCTGCTCTTTATTTCACCCATTCCGGACAACATATCAGAGGGTGAGCTGCGAGATATTATAAATCAGTATGGAGAGGTTCACCAGGGCCCATTTTATTACCCAGCTCCATCTCATAGACAGCTTCCCTCATACGCCTTCCTAATCATGGCATCCAACAACGACGCAAATCATGCGCAATATATTTTGGACAATACAGATCATGGCGGAAATATGATGATGGTTAAAGTTGTCCCACCTCAAGGCATCGCAAAGCCAATTCAATTCAATCACACCGTTCGTAAAATCTCAGGATATCACTCACCACCACGAGAACCCCCTTCTCCTCAGCTCTCTGTGCAGCACCCAGTGTCACAGCCTGCACCAGACGAGCTAAGAAAGTCGCTAACTTCAAGTCCTCCACCATCTCCAACTCCTGCTGAGAGTCGGGTCAAAAAGTCAGAGTGGATCTCGTGGGCCAAAATCACCAGCAAGGATGTTACAGAGGGCAAAAGCTACTCCATTCGCCCTGCCAATGAGACTCGCCGCCGTAGTTCTGCATCACGTGGAAATGGGTTTCTGTCGCTTGGTCGTCCTAAAGAGTCTGTGGAATTCCAAGGCCGTGTGATCTTCATCATCAATCTTCCACCAAACGTAACCTTGCAGAAAGTCTCTGATGCTATTCAAGAAGGTCCTATTGCTTCAATTCGGTTTGGTACTAACCCAGACGATAACAAGCCATATGTTGGTATTATCTTCCAACATGCAACTGACGCTGATGAGTTTCATTTGGTTCTCAAGCGAGAGCAAAGAGATCAACGTGCTCGTCGCTTTACATTCATGCCAGAAGTTGTACGTGGTGAGCCGCATCCCATCGACTCCGTCATCCAGTCTATGTCACCTCCCACTTTTGCTCGACGTCGCCTCACTATCGTCAAGAAGGGCCTCTTCTTTAAATGGGGCAAGCGTGATCTCAGTGCTATGTGCAACAGAATCGTTGGCGAGGAACATGTACAGCTGGTATTTCTGTACAATGGAGGTAATGCAACCGTTTGCTTCTCGGATGTGGAGCTAGCCTCCAAGGTCAAATCTCATTTGGAGAAGATGGAAAAAACCAGACCTGGTTTCGAGGGTTTAGTTGTTAGTTTCTCCAAGGATCCTTGTGAGAGCCCTATGAGGTTAATCTCAGCTGGTATTTAATGCCACATTTAAATTACCAAGCACGCCTTAGGGTTAATTAGGGATCTGAAAGGTATTTTTGGAAGTACGTTGTGGATTTGCATTTCAAATGCTTTCTGTTGACTGAGGAATCTCGATTGCATTTTGCAAGTGATTATTGATCCAAGATTCATTTATGGTCTCTATACCATGGAGTTTTCTCCGATTAAAAAAACATGTTCCTCACTCTTACAAAGTAGTGGAGCAATGGGCCGGATCTTGAATTCTCCAGGTAGTTAATTATACAGAAAACTTTCACACCTAGTCACCATGATGCTATTAAGTGATCTAGAACTTCAGGCATAAGGTGTATGACACACATGGTGGTTGCACATCCATTAAAGTATGCATATTTTACTTTCAATACTATCTTGGTCTTATTAGTGAACCTTCCTTAGCCAAAAGCCCACTCCCACCAACCCTTCTTCCATGCGCGACCAAATACATGATTGATGCAGGCTTCCTCTTCGTTGAATGTCCCTGAGCCACTATGTCTCTGCCCGTTACCCCAAATATTGATAGGAAGGATACCAATACCTCTCCCCTTTCCACGCCCAGTTTCCATCTTATCTCCTGGGATCCATATAGGATATCTCAGAGCATGAAATCCTTTCCATGTAACTCTACTCTCCAATCCCGCATTTCTGTCCCTCAACCCATGCATGCCGCCAAGGCTTTCATCCAAGACGTCAAGTATCACATCAGTGAACATGCCTGGTCCTGTGACTTCCAAAATATCACCTTCCCCATACCGCTTTCCCTCCACACCCCTGAGCCATCCGGACTCACGCTCGTGAACCATAGCATGGCTAACCGCTCTCACGATAGCTGTCCTCAGTATAGGATCAAATCTCTGCGGAGCATAAATCGCAAATTGGCTGAAACCAAAATTCCGACTCCAGTGCCAAGCTTGCATAGTAGCAGCACTCAAATACGGCTCATCGATTTCCACCCCAACCAACAAACTAACATCCACTCTTTCCTGTAGGATATCCCGCATAGGATCACAGTCCCTCAACGCCATTCTGTTCCATGTGTCCACATCAACATACACTCCTCCGTGAAACCATAGCAGCATATATCTCAAAATATCTGCCCTCAACACCGGCATCGAAAACCCATCAAAAGCCTTCACGAGCTTCGGCACGCTTTGAAATGTTTCGTGGACAAATTGCTCCGCAACGTCATCGAAAACAAGTGTATGTTCCCACTCTGGATTGTTTACCCTCCACTGGCCCACAAAACTCTCCCATTGCTTGCCCATACCCGGCGTGCCAATCTGCCATATCTTGGCGGGCGCTTTTAGTATCGCGCCATTCGTAATTTCGTATTCAATCGCCAGCAATTGCTTCTCGAGCTCCGCCTCTAGCTCTAGAGATGCATGCGCCCGGTAAAGAGAGTGAAACTCGTAGGTTGGAAACGTGTCACGCTGCAATGTCGGCGGCGGTGCAGGGGGCCGGTTATATTGGAGCAAAGACGGGAAGTTCATTGGTCGCGCGACGAAGTAGAGTAGTGCCGCCAGCAGCAGGAATGGGATGCTGCGCTTACGCAACAGGAAACATCGCCTCGCCATGCTGATTTTCAGTGGTTTTGGGGTTACATTTTGTAACGTGTGCGTTTGGTTTCATGGAATTGGCGTGGAATGTAAAAAGGGGCGTTTATGTCGCGTAAATATTAAGGGGACGTGTCGGACGAGCTTATTTTGAGGTTATGTTAACGACATCTCATCATGGACTTTATTAGTTGCCAACTTTACCCTCACAGATCTTTCATGATAGACCGATAGAGAATGATTGTGCTGTTCTTAATAATTCCACAGCTTAGGATAAAATGTTGTTCTGTGCAGCTTCATAATTGTAAAAGATTCTCGCTTAATATCTGATTGCTGAATTGGATATGAATACAGCTACGTAGTATACTTTTATTTCCTATTTTGGGAGGAGTTCGATTTTATTCACGTAACGTAAAACTAAGTAATATTTGCACGAATTTATAAAGATGACAGATGTACTCCATTTTCTAGCAAGACTAAACTTCAGGTGTCGATTGAAAACTCATTCCAGAATCTGTGTTCCTCTTTGATGGGTTATAAATTCTCATCTCCCCAGTTTTGCATCATGGTCCGGATGTTGTCATCATCCAAAGTGGTTTGGAACGCTGTATCCCACTCACGAGAGAAGTACCATATTTCAGGATCGGCGTTGGGGTCCTTGCCAATATATAATTTCCATGGTCTCAAATCCCTTGAATAATTGAAGTCGACATATTTCTGCGCCACTATTCCAATTTATTTATCCCAGGTGCCCAATATGTCTTGGGTGTAGGTCTTTCTATCTCTTAGTATGACTTCTACTTGTGGGGGGAAATCATAATTCGAGACTTTTGGCCGCGATCCAAAGCTTGAACAAAGCCGCTTCGCTGAACAAAAGAGACATAGTCCCAGTGTTCCATCCAGGAAATCGTAGATTGCTAGGAGAACTTGAAGGAATTGGCGGTAGGAAGGTTTCAGTCAGCCAGTTTCCATCCAGTCTACGGCAGAAATGCTTGCTTGATACAATTCGAAACATATCGTTTTGCCCAGACAACACGTATCATACCGATCGCTGTTCTAACTGACACAATCACGGGCACATTTGCGGTTGTTGCGATGGTCTAACTGGATCCAAAAGAGGCGATCAGTTGACAGGTTTTTGATACCGGTCTGACAGATACCGAAAAAAGCTTCATGCCAACATCCTGAATGGATGAACATCATGAGAACCTTTGGGTCTTTCCAACCAACCTTGGACTTGTCTCTTCAGAAATCACAGCCATCTATAAAACGTCTGGGAGTTTGTTCCTCGTTGATTCTTCCTCGACATAACTGCAGATTGGAACTGAAAGATTTAGCCAGCTCCCACAAAGTGTGTTCCTCTCTCCGGCATTATATAGTTGCAGGGCTTTGCCGGATGCGTAACGATCCTTTAGCAATTCTCTTGGATCATGAATAGACCGTATGAGCGAGACAGGTCCCCATATTCCCCAATGAATTTCATAGAAATGATAATTTGTCAATCCCAGACATATAGAGCCAACTTGGTTTAAGTGGCTAAAGATTTTGTAGTGCAGTTCTACCGGTAGAGATTGCAACGTATGATTTGATGATGCGCTCGAGTATTTCGGTGACTTCGTAACGTGGCAGAATAAGTTACTTCTCACAGATGTCAATGCGTGATTCTCAGCTATAAGAGGGTTTTGACTGGTATCCATAGTCACTTCCCGTAGAGCATCTCGAATGATTTTGTCTTCGGGATCAGAAGATTGCGACATTCTGTTATTGGCTTTGGTTGTATCCTCGCATAATGATTATGCTTGAATTCGAGTAGATATTCTATTGTAAGAGGTAATCAAATAGAAACTGTATTTGTGTTTCGGAAAGAAGTGGAAAGTATTAGGTGACAACTTCCCGACGACGGATATTATGAATTTCAAACTTAGTCATTACACTTTGGTCTCGCTATCTGGCAGCCTCAAACCCATTTATCTTTCAACGTATTGAGGGTTTTCTGTAAATTGACAAAAGTTTATATTACTCGCACCATTCCAGTCATCCACAGCTATTCTCTCCTCTATACATCTTTGGGTGCTCACAAACACCTTATTGCTACTACTGTTTCGGTTATCGAGAAGTCCTGAAAATTCTCACAAACATATATTTTGGGTCTATGGACCGTTCAATATTTTGTATACTGCTCTGGCAACTAATCTAACAACCTCACCAAATGCCCAGAATCATCCAAGTTATGGATCTACTGAGGCTATAAATAGCGCCATAGTATTGAAAAAATAATGGATTATCCAGAGCCAATCAGATATTTCGTCATTTGAGGTTTTCATCCGCCCAATCCTGCATCATGTTCCACAGATCGTCCAAATTCACCACACGCTGCAATCCTACATTCCACTCTGAAATTTCAAGCATCTGGGAGTTCGGCTTAATGATATTGCGAACACAGTTGGAAGCTTTAGTAATAGATTGTTGTGCAACTGTTCCATAAACTTGGTTCCAAGCACCTAACATATCTTGACCGTAGCTTGTCCGATCTCGCAGTAAGAAATCGCTTATACAATGTTGTTGAGATGTCTCCTGACCAAAGGTAGAACATAGCCTTGCGGCGGCGCATAAGGCACAAGTTACAAAGTTTGGAACTGTGTCATCGTCGATGAAACGTTTGATAGCGAAAAGGACTTGACGGAATTGACAAAAGTTTGGCGGTGTTTGTTCGATCTTTGCCCAGTCCACAGCTTCAATACTTGCTTTGTATGACCTGGCGCATGAATAATCACCCACGTGATTTTCTGGGCTTAAATTACAATTGCAGCAGCGTTTGCAATGGTGCTTGCATTTCGAAATATCCCCACTCCTGTCTCCCCATTTTTCAAGAGATTCCCAATAACTCCAAGGTGTGGGAAACTCATAAGTATAGGTGTACTCATCCTCATCTTCATATATTTGCTGTCGGACCACTCGACAAGATTCAAAAAAAGACTTATGCCACATTCCTGAGGGGATAAATATCATGAGTACATCATCGTTCCAGCCAACCCTTGATTTATATCTCCACTTCCCACAGGTCATCCAGGTACCGCATTGCTTCAAAGGATTGAAGAATGACCGGGCCAATCTAATCACATCATGTTCTGGAATTGAAAGAGATATTCGAACACTTCCGCAGATATTCCAATGAATTTCGTAAAAGTATTTACTTGTTAACCCAAGGCAAAGCGAGCTGACTCTGTCAAGATGTCTGAATATCTCGAAGTGCAACTCCGTAGGTAGGGTTCTTAACGAAAGTGGTAAATCTGAGTTCAAAATATATGTTAGTTTCTTCATATTATCAGGGTATGCACCTTTACTTGTTTTAGAAACTATCGGGAATTGTTCAGCCATGAATTGAAGTTGAACTGGTAGAGCGGCACGTTGATCAGTATCCATGATTCCTCAAGGATCTATATACGAATTTCTGGTATCTGACTTCCCTGACACCCGCGTCCAAGGATGTCTAGTTAGTAGATATTTGATACAGGGTTGAAAATAGTAAGCAAAAGACAGGTGGTGTCGATTAAGCTGAGTCAGATGAAGTTATCGGTGAGACCCCTGTTTATAGCAATTCATAACACGTGATTCTAATATTTCATGCCCCACTCCTGCGATTGATGTTTAGAGAAGATTTGGTTTTGTTACACTATTAGAAGAATTTCCTCAAATGCAGCGTGAGAGTTCAAATACTCACTTCCACAATATTCACAGCCTTCATCTAAATACAATGACCCTATTTCCTATGATACTAACGATTTAGTGGCTTGATCACGACTTATAACCTTTCTTGTTAGATAAGATGATGGACATCTTAGGTAAATCTTATTTGATCTCCTAAGTATTATGTAAAAGCTCCTTTTCCCAGAGAGGTACTATTTTTCAAGCCCACTTTTATCATACTATCTATGACCCCCAGCTGTAATATAGGCTGACATCTGACGACATTCTAATTTTCAAACTTATCACAGCTAAAACTTTGGCTACGTGAATGATATATTCTGTTAATTACAATGTACATATTTGGGGCCATTATATTGAATGTAACTATTATGAAACTTGTGTATAAGTTAACTACATAATGGACTATTATGTGGCCTATGAAGTCTGTTATTGACTATGTTTGTGACTTAGCCTTGATGACGTTAAGTATAAAAGTAATTTGATATAATCAATTAAAATATGACTTTTCATATCCTAACCGCTATCCCAGAAGGAATTCATATCTGCATCTAAAAAAGCAGTATCGCTGCATTGGAAGAGGAATTCATCCGCCGATTGCGCAACATATTGCGAGAAGAGACTCTCTGGAATTGTACTGATATCTTCGGGTGTAATCCAAGACGATCCTAGCATTGTATCCATTGCTGATTTTCCTTCTTGTATAAAACTGAGAGGTGCTAGGGACAGCTGTTCAGATGCTGCAATAAAGTTAAAATTTTGATAAGTTAATTGTAAACCAGGAGAAAAATTTAGCTAAATACTCACTTAAGGAATCTACAACTCTTATAAATCTGGATATGCAGTGACAAGCCTTGCTACTCATTAAACTGACTTTCTCAAACCCCCGTAAAACAGTTAAGCTACGGTCAAGAGCGGACCGTACTTGTGCTATCTTGATGCCACTTTCACCCAATGTCGCGCCACTGAAACGGCATAAAAGAAGAATAGAAAATAAGTGTAGGTTCACTGTGAACACTGAAAAATGTTAGTGTTAGCACAGAGCACGGGTTTATCACTTACTAATATAGTTGCACTTCCACCATGCTGCATTACACTCAAGAAATGCTTCTCCGCAGTTAATCGCTCCATTTACAATTGTTGATAGATCACTGAGGTTCTCTAACTCTTTCTTGACCACTGGTATCATATTCTCTGTCCGAATAGTATCATATCTCACGCTCTGCTTCTCCTCCGCTAACTCACTTAATAATCGGATGATCAAAGTACTGTTTATGAGTAGCATAACACTGTAGTACTCTATAGACAGCAGTACTTGAAGCCTATTTGCGGAGTAGTACGATGAGGGCCATTGGCTTATGTCGCTTGCAGAGAGAATTTCGAAAAAGGATGATGTGTCTTGTCGCCATTGTTCCAGCTCATAAGATAGTTGCAGTCGTTTAACAGTCATATCTTGAGTAGTAAGCGGTTCAAAATCAACATTGTGGCTGTATAGCCTGTCTATAATGGAGTACTTGATAATATCTATTGCTCTTATCAACAATTAGTATCGATTTGAGAACTTTAAGAAGCTGGTTTTACGCACATGATACGATCGAAATATAGCAAGCTTTTGTCGCCCTCAGGAGCTGGCAATGGCATAGTCTGAGAAATAGAGTTTGAATGTCGCGGTCGTTCCACATGGGTATGTTGCTGTGTTATCATGCAAGGCCGGCCAAGCGAAATGCTTAGATATCTGTGAAGTCTCAGCAGCTGTATTTGAAATGGGGAAGTCACACCATATACCTATCCTGGTTGACTACAGCATACCATACTCGCTTTCGGATCTCTCTATTCTCTAATGTATGGTGTATATAGTGAGATCGTAGGTGTAGGCCCTGTTGGAAAGCGGCCTTGACAGCAATAGCATGCAATGTCCAGCTAGCTACAGAACGTTGATTGTTCTGCTCAAAGCTTCCAGTGAGAAGAATTGCTTGAACTATTTGATACGTAAGTTAATAAACGAAAGTCTCAATTTTGTTGCACAGTTCCCAACTAACTTAGCTCGAGAGATGATCCTCGAAGTGTTTTCTCGTCCATGAGAGCTAATGCTCTGTGATAATATTCTCTGGAATCTGCATTCCGCAGTGTAGATGATGCGTATGCACATATGATATTCAATAATGCTTGTTTCGGCCTGGAGAGCAATTGGTTTTGTTCTTGCGCTTGATGATAATCATTTAGCAGTTTTGGTATATTAACGAAGCGTAATACCACACCCACGGTAGCAGAGAATTTATCAATCAAAAAATTTATATCTTGATTCATGGGAAGGTCAGGAGGATCAACGGCCTTTGATACATCTTCTACGACCTCCAAATCCTTCGGTGGTATTGATGATGGTGCTGTACCAGTGGGTGGTCCATTGACTCGTAATGAGGTTATCAAACAGTTTTTCTGCTTGGTTGAAGAGTTTATATCTAGGAGACGAGCAAAACTATCTGTGATACTACGGAACAAGGCGTGATTTGATGTTGGGCCTTTGATAGTAAGCAAAAGATCAATAAAATATCAACTCAACTGTTACTCTTACCAAAACATCCAATATCTCGATATGTGCCGTCTGGCACTCCATTAAATGCAGCAGTAGCAAGAGTATCGACTTGGACATCGTCTACTTCCTGTTCAGTAATCATTGAAGGAAATTCATGTCTTTGTGATCTTATAGCGGGCAAGCCTGTTTGATTGGTCATCTGCAGCGATATGCTTTTGTCTTTCGATCGGACTTCCGGAGATGTAGCAGAAACTGACTTTAGCTTGGCCTCCAATTCCCTTATTCTCTGTTTCAACAAATCCTTTTCTTGATCTGCATTCTTGGCTTTACGTCTGCCTATTACCTTTGGATGAACTTGGCCGTCCTTATACTCTATTCCTTGTGGCCTGCGACACTTTTGAGACACTTCTTCATATACACAATTAGTACCCCGATCCAGACATTGCAAGCAACTAGGACTTTCTCCATTGCACTGTGGCATAATTTAGCTTTGTTGACTGGGGAATTGGCAATTTACGAACTTACCCGTGACTTCCTGCGTCTACACGTAGTGCACGCCAATGGTACTCGTCTGCGTCTTTGAAGCGAAGAAGTGGAGCTCATCTGGGATGATATATTAGACATTTTCGCTTTGTTTGTCGGAAGATATCTGTGTTGGGTTGAGTCACAGTAGTGATGATCGTATGAAATGGAAATAATTCATAGGACTAACCTATAAATGAATCTGAGAAACATTGTTGACCCCAAGTTTCAGAACCCCGCTTTCTTTATGTACTGTGTGGTCATTCTGCCGAGATCTACAGCTTTTTGGGGTGGTTGCAAGGGTGTCTATCATTTGTATCTATGCAAAGGACGAGTTTGAAGCAGCCTCAATAAAATTATGTAAGCATATCAAAATTACGTTTAGATCTCTTTTATATGTCACAAATACATGTAACTGAGAGGAATAAAAATCGATAATATTGGAAAATATAGAAGGGTGAAATTTGAATATATATCTTCATGATGTTTTTAGTTCAACGGTAAATCTGTACTATGAAAGAAAATTATCATTCTACCTTCGTCCTTGACCGTGCCTTAACCATTAAAGGTTGCCCCAGATCACTTATACCCACACTATTCAATTCTGGAATTACTCCTATGAAAGAACCTCTCTGAACTTCCAGTCTTTCGTCCGAATCAGCGAGTTCAAAATCAAACTCTTTAAGTAATGTACTAGCCAGTTTGTATATGTTGCTGAGAGCAAGCGTCTTGCCAATACACTGACGTCCACCTAACCCAAAATGCATCAGATATCTGGCGCGTGCAGCCGTCTCGGGATTCTCCCAACGGTCAGGATCAAAGACGTTATGATCTGGTCCCCAGACAGCAGGATTATGATGGAAAGCGTGGTTACAAACTGCAATTGATGTCTAAAGAGTGATGTTAAGACTTTTGTTTTATGATGGGTCCCAGCGCTAAAAGGGAGAACTTACACCTTGTGGAATATGTTGCCCTCCAATATTGACTCCTTCGGGTGCCATCACTCGACGAGCTAGTGGCATGGTAAAGACAGGAGTTATTCGAAAGTTTTCTCGGACGCATTTTCGGAGATATGGCAAGGAGCTTTCCACATCTGCTACTGAGTATGAAGGCCGGTCTGGTGTCAGTCGTGAGAGGTTCTCATCTATCTCGTTGACACATCTAATCATAATTTCTGGGGCATGCAGGAGATGATAGAACAGTAAAGATGTAGTTGCACTCGTAGTATGTGTTCCGGCGATACTAATCAGATTACCTTGTCAGCAGAAAACTACTATTTGGGATCTTCAAAACTCACATGAAACCGAATGCCTCTGTCTCCAAGTCAGCTTGTGTTAAGCGTTCCCCATTATCTGGGTGCTTAGCCAATATCAAATTTGTGAGGATGTCTTTTCTCTGTCCCGAGTGCATAACTTCATCTTTGATGTCCTGCAAAGCTTCCATTCTTCTTTTTACACACTGTGATGCTAATTCTGCACATGCTGCTCGGCCTTTGAATAATTTCTGCAGCCCTTCTAGAGGAACTTTAGCAAGCCATTTCTTGAGAAATTGCGTATACGCTGGCCATGCACCCGTGGCAGCCGCTAGAAGGCTGTGCTCTATGACTGGTGGTACGAGCGACTCATCGTCTGAATTTTGGACGCCAAATGATTGGCTGAAGGCCAATTCTCCAAGTACATCGATGGTATAATAGTGCAATACCTTCTTGAGATCAAACAACTCATTTCGACTGCTGAAACCGGCAATCTTTTCAGTTAGAATTTTGATGTTAAGATCCAGGTAATGCTCCATTTCCTTGACGTAGGATATGGAGAAGCTATGCGACATGAATCGTCTTCTGATAGAGTGTTGCTGCGGAGGATCGTCAGCTTAATACACAGAAATCTGCAGTTAACCTACAGCCTCATCTCTCATGCCAAAGACATTAGGATGTGCTGCACCATATGCGTTATAAAATTCGGTCTTCGGCATTAACTTCCCCCCTTTCTGATACACGAGGGGAATGGAATCCTCAGAAGTAACGCTAAGTTTGTCGGGTCCATACCGAACGAAAGGACCATACTTTTCGTGCAGTTTTGTTAGATTATAAGGCTGTTTAAGCGTCAAAAACTGATGAACCTGCCAAAGATCTGTGATTTTTGCAACGAATGGGCCAGGATATGCAGCCAGTGGGTGAAAGAAACACTGATAGATAACATAGCCAGCAAGAAGCACAATGGGAAAAGATGCAAGTGTAATAAAAGTTAACACTGGGGAGTCAAAAGATTGTGACCGTAGAAGCCCCATTGTGATCACTTGTTAGGTCAACTTGCTAGTCTTGGGTTGTCACCTAGCTCGAAATTGAAGACTTCGCAATTGCATCTTGGTTTATGGGCATTGCTTTAATATATACTGCTGTTTTTACTACACAAATATTCCAGTATCACTTCGATAATCTAATGAGCAAAGAAAGGTGAATCAGAATTATGCTTCCCGACGGCACACTTCTGATTTGGCAATGCCATATCATACATGCATACCAATCGGAATCATCCTTCCCTACAATATGCGGCGCCTATAGTTTCTGCTATTCGAGTGCACAAATGCCCCAGACCCACTTCGATGATTCAAGGACCAGGGTAAGAAAAATCAGAATTATGCTTCCCGACGGCACACCTCTGATTCGGTAATGCCATATTATTATCATACATGCATACCAATCGGAACTGTCTTTCCCCACGGGCCCGAAAACCAAATAATCTCCTTTCGTCTCCCTTCCCCGCATCCCCACAACAACTTAGTTTTATGACTTCTTCGGCTGCACTAACAGTTGAAATGAATCAGTATATGCTTAATGAGATTTTTATAACCTACGTTTTACACCTAAAATAAACACAAAAGTCGAAAATTCAAATACTCTGATAATCATTTCGATGTGATATTTACTATGATCTAATTTTTCAACAACCTCCCCCACACATATAGTTAGTTATAGTTAAATTAAAATTGTAGGAGTTGTTATACTTCTACTATCCAATACAAACTTAATCGATCTTCTATAGAGTGGCATCCAAAGAACAAGGATTTTAAAATCTGGCCTTCTATATGCCGAACAGCATACGTACCACTGCCTCAAACAGATTATCCGGCTGAATACTTACATGACCTATCCCCCCTTAAGTGAACTCAGCGTTCTCTTCCGATTACTGACAAAGATCACAAACGCCGTCAATATTTTGCTCCTGGGTTATATATAACAGCTCAATATGGACCATAAAAACGAGATCGGCCATCTTGAGACTCAACAGTCAGATACCGTCTCACTTTCAGAGGCTCACAAACAGTATCTTCTCAACAGACATCACACCCTAGAATTAGACCCAATTCCCGATTTCAACGATGCCGATCCATACAATTGGGCATTTCGAAAGGTACTCGTGTCATGCTAATGGTATGTTATTTTGCTAACATCGAGCTAGAAATTCGTCAACCTCCTTTTGGTTGCCTTTCATGCGATGATGGCAACTTTCACAGCCGCCTCAATCCAATCTGCCTTCGTAGACATAGCAATGGATTTGCACGTCAGTATACAGCGAGCAAGTTACTTGACATCTCTAGTCATTGCTATTCTTGGTGGAGCACCACTCATCTGGGGGCCTCTATCCGATCGTTTTGGGAGACGCCCGATCTTCTTGATTTCACTTGTCGGCAGCCTCGTCTGTAACATTGGATGTGCCAAAAGCCCTACATACAATACCATGGGCCTCTGTCGAGGTCTCACAGCATTCTTCATTAGCCCTGCCGCTGCTCTTGGTAGTGCTACAGTGACAGAGACTTTTTTCAAGAGAGAAAGAGCACGTTATATAGGCATTTGGACTGTTATGGTAACGCTTGGTGTTCCGGTTGCACCTGTCATCTTTGGGTTTGTTGCATACCGGGTTGGATATCGTTGGATCTACTGGACACTTGCCATCGTAAGTTGATTAAGTAACAGTCAGTCTTAAGCATTGGCTAATTTATCTCAAGACAAACGGAGTACAGTTGATCCTTTACCTTTTCTTAGGTCCAGAGTCTCGTTACATTCGTGGGCAGGAGCAGGGACCAGTATCATCATTCAAACAACAATATTTCTCTTTCCGTCGTATTGATCCCACGCCACTTACTTTTTGGTCATTCATATCACCTCTACGGCTTGTTACACGTCCTTGTGTTTTTATCCCAGCAGTTGCATACTCCATGGTTTTCCTGTTAGCCAGTGTGTTGATCACAATCGAAATACCACAGCTGTTCGTAGAAAGGTTCCACCTGAACACCGAACAAGTTGGTCTTCAGAATATCGGTATCATCGTAGGAACTCTGATCGGTGAGCAAGTCGGCGGGATTATATCCGATCAATGGATGCGGAGACGCCAGCGTAAAATTCCAGAGACTATGACTGTGCAACCTGAATACCGACTTTGGCTCAGCTATATCGGCTTTACCCTCGCGATATGTGGCGTTGTCGTCTTTTTAGTCCAGATCGGGCGGGCGAGTGATAGCTGGAATGTTACACCTATAATTGGGGCAGGTATTGCTGCAGCTGGTAATCAAATAGTGACAACCACTCTGATAACCTATGCTATTGATTGCTACCGTCATGAAGCTGCCAGTATTGGTGTATTTATTACTTTCGTTCGTCAGACTTGGGGCTTTATCGGTCCTTTTTGGTATGTCACCTCTTACAAATTATCTATGAATTTATACTTACATATATCAGGTTCAATGTTATGATTGCAAGTGTAGGTTTGAACGGGAGTGCTGGAATCACTACGGCCCTTATCGTAGGATGCAGCGTTATTCCAACAATTTTCCTCCAGTTGAAAGGAGGAAAAATGCACTGATAGTCTTAGTCTACTGGTGGATCTCCGGCTGCTATTGAAATATGTGAAATTACTTTATCAGTATAGCGTAGTTATCATGTTTGTAAATACAGATTTATTATATATAGTTCTATCAACATGCACTTCCATTGGCAATTTCAGGCAAGATGTATAACGTTAAAATTGTAAGCACTCCCACCGATGTTTATGTATCCAATCGCGGCGCTGGCTGCTAGATAGATAGGAGTTCAAATTTTCTAAAAGGAAATGGTTCAAATAGGATAGGTAGCTGGGGAATGGGTTAGGTTTTAGGGGTAGATTTTTTATGGACGTTTCGAGAAGTTTTAAGGAGTTTCAAGGAGTGTATAAAAACAGGGACGTTAAAGTCTATTTTAAATTTATTTTATATAGGTATTAATTTGAATTACTATTTAAATCTCTAGGAGGATGTTAAAGGGGAGTAGCTGCAGTTATTATAGAAAAAGACTAGCATACAAAATATTAGTACAGGAAGGTTTTCATATAGTAATCATTAATAATCAGTTGGTCACTACATAACTTATAGAACCACTAGAGATGTAGTTATAGAATCACTCAAGTTCTTCCATGTTTCTGATTTACAAAAATATTGATGTATCGGAGACTTTCTAATTAGTACATCTCATGAAAAACCTTCACTTTGAACTTCCAACTTCCCCAACTCTAACCCATCTGTAGGGCAGATGCCAAATTTATTCTCATTATGGGCGGTTTCTTGCTATTCTGCACTTCTACGACAGCTAAACCCGTACGTTAAATCTATTAGCATTCACAAATAATCCCGCAAAGCTGACCGTATCATAGTTCGTTCAGCGAGCCTTGGATGTGAGGTTTGCAGATGGAGAAACTCGAATGTTCTATCTCGTAGAATCGCGCACTTGCCCAGACACTCCCGATTTGTTTAAAGAGGAGTCGCAAGATAACGAGAGTTTCGAGACTGGTTTTATCGGTGCCTCTGCGCAGGACTGCCAGAATTGGGCCCTACAGAGCCAGTCCCAGCACAAGTTTATCGAGCAAGATTTCATCGCTATTGCGGATGCGCGTAGCGCTATCGACAATACTCTCTTAGCATAATTCTATGGCCGAGAGCTTGATCCTGAGGACCCCATAGAGTTCGAAGGATTTGGTGTTCTTCCACGCGAACCTAATAGCTGGGTCGAATGGAGAATCAAGCCTGAAGGAGCCAGTCAGATCTGCAGCTCTCTTGTTTTATGGTGCGCTTGAGATAACCTATCCGGTCTTCTTAGGGCGAAAAGAGGAACTCACGGACGCGAATGGTGTTTTCAATGTCGCTGAGGCCCGGCGTATTGGACGTGGTGAAGCGGATTGATTGATATTATATAAGTTTGGGCTCTCGGAGTCATTTGTAGAAACAAGATGGTATGACTGCATGGTATTTGCAATAGGAAAACAACAAAACAAGTTCCCGAATAATCAAAACGCATGGTCTACTTATAAATAGTATAGTTACCTTAAATATTTTATCTATTAGGAAGAGTACACACTATAAAACGGTGTAATTTTATAAAAGATATATATTTTATCAAAATAGCATTATGATTCGGTGTGAGTCACTTCAAAGATAGCAAGTAAAGGCAAGCTACAAATTTACAAGACTAGGATTAACTTCAAGGATACAATTCTGCACAAATTTGGATACTTGAGAATGTTTTAACCTATTATATAATGATAATACCACCCATCTCGCCAGGGACGCAATAATATTAGATATCCAGCATCTCAAATAGCTCTTTCCATGTCTTTATGGTATTGTGAGCACTACCCCACTCTGCCGGCCTCTGAGCTATTTTCAAGTTTGAATTATCCCCTAGGTAGTTCCCACGTTGCTGCATAACTTTTCCAAGGTCTTGCGACCAAGCACCCGAAACATCTTGGCCTAACGAGACTCGATCGCAGAGGATAAGGCGGTTGTGGAGATGCTTTCTGCGTGGTAAACTGCCTTGGGGGTGTAAGATAGTATGGAATCTATGACACAGACATATTGCCAAACACCGAGCGCAAATGGGTGCACGAAGGATCTTCCACACTACTCTCGTCTGCATGAGAAAGGTTTCGTATGTAATCGGAGGCATATCGATAATATCCCAAGGGACTTTACTCTTGAACATTAGAAAGCAATCATCAGGAGTGAGGAAGACGTTGTGACTGTCGTGCAGCTCCCATAATATCCCAAAGAAAACTGGATGCCAAGCATCAGCAGGTAAAAGTGGTTGCAAAAGATTGATATCCCAGCATGGATCGAATTTGGATTGCCCTGTATCATCTGTTCCATGATATCCTAGCTTTGGATGGGATATAAGGAGAGCTTTACGGGATCCTCTGCTGCGTTTGTAGATTTTACAAGACTGGCATTCTGCGAAACCTTTGAGTTGAGGTATTATATCGAGGTTTGGAGTAGGGAATCTGTCTGGGATTTTGGCGCATATTTCATAGCGACAAAGAGGTTCCCAGCAATTAATACAGCAGCGAACTGTAAATTCGCAACGGTTTCTGCAAGAACAGAACCAAGATAAGTGATATCCACTAGCACAGACATTGTTGTACCTGAATCTATCGGGTCCTATTGCTCCATGAAGTTGCCAGTGAATGCTATGAAGCCTCATATTAGTGACACCAAGATATAGAGAGGAGAATTTGTTGAGTCTGCGGAAAATTGCTAGGAGTATTTCGTTTGGAAGAGTCGTGATATTGAGGGGTCGTGAGGGGACTGTGCCAAGCGATTCTAATTCTCTGGCTAAGTTCTGTGGAGCCATGGAGATATGTGAGGTTGTTTTTTTCGAGGACACGAAAACAGTGCCCTTTGGTGAA
Organism: Allantophomopsis lycopodina; assembly: GCA_024752465.1. Lineage (NCBI taxonomy): Eukaryota > Fungi > Ascomycota > Leotiomycetes > Phacidiales > Phacidiaceae > Allantophomopsis > Allantophomopsis lycopodina. Next base: position 1,623,548 of record CP103018.1, read on the forward strand.
CTGCGCACTGGGTGTGGCATTGCAAGCATACGACTCGTTCGTAAAGATAGTGGTCTTGTAGCGATGAGAATGATATATATTTCTATTTGGTAATCCAAAGACAATGGGAATTATTTTGTCAATCTTGAGGTACTAGGAAGGATCTCGTTCAATTTCTGTTTACCCCACGAAGTTTGAAAGTAGGAGCTTTCGAAGTGAATCTAGAAGGTGCTTCAGCACTCATGGGAAGGCACAACTTGAACTGTATCTTGAATCAAATTTAGATTTATCTACATCGTAGAATACTAAAACAGCTGAATAATTTAATTGAGAGTTGGTTGAACTAGCAGCAATACGTTTTTTGAGGCTATTCTTACTAGAAATAAGAGCAAGGGCTAGCCTTCAAATAAATTCCAAAATAGAGTCTTGTATTTGAGTTATTCTTGATACTCTTGGGGGGGTTTTTTTTTTCAAGAGGATCACCTAATAGTTGTAGGAAGATGATATCATTTGCTTAAGGGAGAGGTCTATTTGTTTAGGTAGTAACTCGCTACAAAGAAACCAAAGACAGCATTGCCCTTGGTATATAATTTGCTTTATGAGAAGTACGGTATTTAAACTTAGATGATAAAGATGTAGATTATACCTATATACTAAAATCTTAAATTACATTGCTAGATAGCTGAAAAGCGTCTGAGCTACATAAAATCAAGATGACTACTATATGACTGCGATTAATCCTGCGAGCACCAAACTAATCTCATATGCTAAAGTTATTTAAGTCTCCAGTTGAAGCAAGCAATAGACATGCTTGAGAGCAATTATATTATGGATATAGATTATATGTTCTAATTAAGAAGCTTCTGATACATACGACCATAGACTGAGGAGAACCGGGCATCCCGTCCGCTCTGCCATACGTAAGCCTCAGATCGGTAGACTAGTAGTTGGGTGGGTGACCACCAGCGAATCCCTACTGTTGTATGTTTTTGCCTTTTGGAGCCTTTTCTGATGCTTTTGATACTTTTGATGGTGGGGAACGAAATGAGACAGCGAAAGTTTAGGAAGGAAATATTATTCCCTAAGGACACTCATATTTTTAATTGATAAAGCAGAGAAAGATACAATATCTTAATAACCTGATAAACAAGACTAATGTTCATATAACAAGAATTCGCATTGTGGAAGGGAAGGTTACTTGTGGGACATAGCCGATAAGGTCTACTCGTTCAAGAAGCCCCACGTTGTAAAGACAATTACAATATATTGAGTTGGGAAAAACAACCATATCTCTAAATTATATGTACGATCATTCTCTAAAATAAAGCCCGCCTTTATTCCAAGTAATTAACCTGTATTCTGGCTATACTGGGTACATCTTCTAACCCCAATCTTGCATGCGCTCCTTTCGGTCCACTTGCCACTTTTAATATACTCGCCAATCCACCTATGAATTTTGATTTTGTCAATCCAAAATCACGAAAGCCATGAAATTTTTGAAGATTCTTGATAATACAAGCACGGCGCTCATAGAAATTTTGAATAGAAAGTATATGCAGGTCCGACTCTTCAATGCTCTAGGCTATGCCGTGAAGCTTGAAATTTTTTACATGAGATCCACTTCTTAAATCAGTCCAAGAGGACATGGGATTCGGCAAGTTCAAATGTATGGGGTTTGCTAGCCCATTCTTCATCAATCAGGTCCATCTCTGACAGTTAACCGGAATTCTGACACTTGGTTCATCCGAAGACGCAATGAGTTTCCAAGCTGATGAGCCGAAGTCTTCCCAGATCCACTGAGGATGCAACAAATTGACCAATATTTGAATGCAGGTAACATTTGATGGAGGTTACAAGCATGGGGGTTGATATATCAACTACAACGGAAAGACTTGACAATTTATAGATGATTCACATTCACTTCTGTATTGAAGATGAAGCCTGCCGCCAACCATGTGACAGCTTAACAAGTCATAGTGAGAAGTTGAATCGAGATCTTACATTAACGCCCATGATTACTACTACTTGGCATTTGATGTTTTATCACCAATCATCCTACTCTGCCAATCCTAATCACATAGTAAGAAACATTTTTGTCTTGATAGATTCTGGGTCATTATAGTGTGCAAATACGGATAAAAATGCGTGCAAACATATGAATGGTATAAAAACTAAATCAAGCTCTTGCGCAACATGCGACCTTCCACTCCCACAACCATAGTTCATTCTAAAGGTGGAAAACTTCTCAAGAAGTGACTTGGGCACTCATATCCCGAAGGTGTATGTTCCAAGTAACGTTGGTGGTAATCTTCAGCATCCCACCACTCGCCAGCAGGGAGAATCTCCGTAACGACGCCGTTCTTCCACCACTTGGTGTTCACTTGCTTTGTGACCTCTCTAGCAATATCCTCTTGCTCCTTGTTGTGGTAAAAGATCCCCGAGCGGTACTGAGTGCCGGTATCTGGGCCTTGGGAGTTAAGGGTAGTTGGGTCGTGCATCTTGTAGAAGAACTCGAGCAGCTGACGGTAGGAAATCTGGTTAGGATCGTAGGAGATTTGGAGGGCTTCAGCGTCTAAGTTTCTCAATCAGCATACTTGATCGTTTATCAATTGAATTGCGCAGGTACATACGTCCAGTTCTGCCGGAGCAAACAGATCTATAACTTGGGTTCTTGCTATCGCCTCCAATATAACCAACACGGGCATCATAAAGACCCTTTCCCTCGAATGCCTTTCTGTACATGTGTTCCACGCCCCAGAAGCAACCCGCGGCAACTGTGGCCTTGGCTGAACCCTCGGGAGTCTGCATTGCGCCGCCGGATTCGGGATGGAGAGAGAGGCGCGTAGATTGAGAGAAAGGTCTGAAAAGACGTGCTATGAACGGCATGTTAAAAGCCATGATGAGAAAGAGAAAGGAAATAAAATAAACTCGAGGTGAGAAATACAGCTTGACTTATACTTAATTACGAAAAGAGGTAGATTATGGTGTGGTGAGAATTGATTTGAGTTGTTGGAAAGGCTTATGTATGGAAGGCGGCTTGCCGGTAGCTTTTGAGGGACCGCTCCCCCACCAAAATTCGCCATCGAGATCCTCGCGTCATGGATAAGGATGCAGCCTCGCTGACAAATTTATGGTGACAAATAGCAGCCTTGTAAACCGTTTGTGCCGCACCATCGCATCCTCGGCATGACATTGCTGCGGGATGAACAGGGGGTCAATCATACGAAAGATGAGGACTCGTGATTGACTTCATTCATGTCATCATTGCTTGTTTTTAAATTCAAATATCAACCTTAGTGGCAGGGGTAGCAACGTATTCAATGCGCTTGTACCTGACTAGAAAAAATTAATAATTGTAATTGTAATGTTTTTTATTATTGTGGTATACATTGAAAACGCTGAAAGAGAGGAGACTCATGTAATCTCAAATTGAAACCCATCCCATTGCTCCTGAACTACCTAATACAAGCAGGCTATGCTTCGCTTCATTTCATTCTGTTCTACTTTCTTCTGTTCTGTTGCATCATCAAGATCTGAACCATACGGATGAAAATGTTAAGGAAATCCAACTCGAGACTGATACTCTCGTTGACGGTGTCCTTCTTCATCAAGCCCCGCTCAGCATATCTAGCGTGGGCAAGAACCTTCTGGACATCGTAAAGAGTGAATCCACCAAAGACAGCCAAACCACCCCAGAGCCAGACATTCTCAGTGAAAGCCAAGGTACGAACAGCGGTAACTGGGAGAACCAATGGAGCAAGACCAGAAACAGCGACGAGGGCAACACCAGCGAGAAGAGGCCCACCGAGGTAGAGGTACTTGTCCTGCTTAGCGGTAGCACCAACGATAGAGATGGATCCCATCATGGCAACAGTGTAAAGACCGGCGCGAGCCATGATAGCTGGTGGTGCCATGAACATGAGCGGAGCGATGAAGGCGGCTTGAGTGACGTTGAACGCAGTCCAGAGACCATACTTTTGAATGTAGCTATAAAATGTCAGTTCATTGTCCGCTGTAAGGATTTTAGAGAGAACTTACTTGTCTGGGTCAGTTGCGCGAGTACCGTACATAGTTCCGAAAGAGAGAGCGAGACCACCGATCATGACAACCCATGGGTTGGTAGCCATCAATCTGTAGACGAAACCGCTCTGGTACATAGCTCTGGCAGCAACACCAATGATACCAACACCAAGACCAGTGTGCATGAAGGTTTCGTTGAGGTAGGCACGCTCGTATGCTGGCATGCCACCATCCTCACGGGTTTCGCGGTTGAAGACTGCATTAAGAGCTACCAAAGTACCACCGAAGAGAGCACCACCGACGGCGAGCTTTTTGAGGACCTCGCCATTGCTGGCGCCAGTAGCGGTTGGCTGACCCATGTATGTTCGCGATTGCTGGAAGGCATTGCGAGCCTTGCTGAGGGAAGAGATTTGAGAAGTTGATCGAGCAGTGAAGAAGTTGTTGGCGGGGCGAGCAGTGTGAATTGCTCTAGAGACTGAGCCGGACTTGAAAGCGAATTTCGAAGCAGCGCTGAGGCTGGATGTGAGCCTGAAAGGCTGTCGCATTGAGAATGCCATCTTTGTTGTGTGATGATGATTCAATCACTGGAAGATGGATGACGAACTGTTTTGTAGTTGAGGCTAGGAAGGCGAAAGCTCGATGACGGATGGACAATCGAAAGCTCTCGAATAATTTGCGGCCTCGGATGTAAGGCGGATGTACTAACTCCGACCCTTTAATTCGCGCTTACATCATGCCTAGATCATATGACTCCGCGCGCTTTTCGCGGTAGAAATGTCTTTGAACCAATCAGTCAGCAGACTTTCGTCAGTGTAACCAGTTCTCATAGTTACACAGATATGCTACGTCAATGAGGCATGTAGAAACGTATTTCTTGTTGCCCAGATACCATTGACCACATATGTATATTTAAGCAAAGGGATCATCATTCCTTAGCGGATTGCCAGGTACAAGTAACAACGCTCTGCAATGTGATGCTCTTCCATCATGGTCAGAGAAGCTATTGGACACTGGTTGGTTGAGGTGGATGAATGCAAAATAATTAATTCCAAACACACTGCAATGCAAATACAACAATTCTTTTACATAACATTTGATATATCATTTTGAGGAGCTTTCTTCTCTGTCATTCTGCAAAAGGTCTTTCCAATTTATCCGAGCAGAAATACTGCCAGGAGATATCTTCCATTGATTAGTCCTATGCAAATATAGCGGGATTGTTGTGGAATCTCTCTCCTAAACCTTCTGTAGGTGACTGAGAAGATGATGGGTCTCAAAATTTCGAGTTAGATTTGAACATATTTAAACTTAATTGCAAGTATAAGTTCTGCTCTTCATCTGGACAGAGATGTACCAAATATTGATATGCTTGACGAAATGATAGCTCGGATCTGAAGGCATACATAGGAACTGAATCATTAGATTGGTTACAAGTATTCGTTTTGTGTAGAACACCCCGGAATGTTCTCCGCACAAACATGTCTTGGCCTAGTTCAAGTCTTCATCGATGATATCGTCAGCTATCAGGATCTAATCCAGAGGTCCATTTAATCATGGCCACTTCCCTTTTAAACTGTCGAATATAAAGAACAAAGTTATATCCTACCATCGGCGATCTTAGCATACAAGACTTATTAATTGAATAACCAGTTTTGTCGCTGTGAAAGAATTGAGTCTATACTATGTAGGATACATTATTCGAGGCTGACTGGGATGAATAAAAAGGTACCACAAGTATTCGTACTATAGGTAGCATTAAGCAAGAGTATCACGCTAAGCCAGAGGTCGCAGGACCAAGTCTTGTAGTACTAATGATAACTGATGGTAACTCATTTCTATACCCCTTCAGTTTCATGTACACTCAAATCAAAATCATAAATACCACACTGATTGGTTCTTGCTATTCTGTTCTTGAATTTATATCATTGTTTTGAAGCCCGAAACCCTCCCATGAACCATTTAGCATGAGTCCCATGACGGGGCTTTCAAGTGGCATCATCACCCACAAGTTCCGTAGTATATTTCGATTTCATGAATCATAATAACTTCAGTTACAAAACTCCATAAGATCCAAATGTAGATAACAGGAAATTCATGAGCTGAAATACACAATGAACTGAAAAGAATCTTAAGAACTTGAACAATCAACCAATATCATTCTTCGTATACCTATCCTTATCATTGCAAGACCACTTAAACCAGGGAGCTATTCAAGTCAGGCATCCTTGACTCGACAATGAATTCCCAAAAGATCTCCCAGCAAGAAAGATGTGAATCTCAACGACAAAAACCAATATCAGGACCTACAAAGTACTGTCCAAAGTATGAGGCAAAAGAACTCTCACTAATCAAGTGAGTATACAAACCCTAAAAACTCACCTTCTGAACCACCGACATCCAGTTTAATGGGGACAACACCCCCAGGCTCTACATCATCCCCCAAGAAGCAATTCCGCAAGCAAAAAGACCTCTCCCAAAAGTCCAACCACAAATCAATCACTTCAACGCCCTCTTCAACACCTCACCCCTCTCCCAAGCCCCACAGAACCCATCAACCACTTCCCCACGACAACCCCATCCTTCAGTCTCTACCCGAATGCCTCTACACTTCACACCCCACCCATCCCCCAACTCGCCGTACGCACCTCCTCCCAGACCCAAACAGCCAACTCTCCAAACCCATCCGCCCGCACGTGCTCATGGGCAACGGCACGCTGGGTGGCCGGTGCAAGCGTTCATAGTGCAGTAAGTTGCTTTTCTCGTGCAGCGGCAGGATAGGGATAGGGAGCTAGGCGCTGAAACTGGTTGAAATTGCAGTACGGAATGAGATGATGCTGGATATTTGAGTGATTTGGAGGGAGTTATGATGATAGGAATAGTAATGGTTCGGGGAATTGGAATGGGAATGGGGATGGGGGTACTAAAGGAGTGGTTCGAATGGAAATGATAATGAAAACAACAATAGGATTGGAAATAACAATGGGATTGGGAATAACAATGGGATTGGGAATAGTAATGGAATGTTAATAGTGATAATAATAATGGTAATGGTAATGTAGTGAGAAGCCTCCTCTCCTACCTCCATACACTTCCCACGTCGACCCGTTCTGTGGCGCCGGATGACAGGACACCAGATCGTCGCGCGGCGCTTCCGCGTATACCGGATAGTATGGTTAGAGAAGAGCGGCCATGACAATTGAGAATGGCGCCGTTGCGCGGGGGGTTAGCAGAGAAGACGAGGATTGAGGATGAAGCGGTGACGGGATTGATTTTGGCGGTGGGATGGGGCTTTTTTTTTTCAGGGGGCCGAAGAGGGAGGGGGAGGGCTGGATGACTTTGATTTTCTAGCTTGCTCAGCATTTTATCACACGGTTGTCTATCTATGGCATCAGGTAAAAGTTGTGCTGTGTCTTGTGTGTGTGCGGATTGTTCAAACACCCCTCTCCGTAGTGATGTGCATTCTGGAAGGAGGACCCCTCTTATGTGTTTCACAAGTCGCCTTGCAGTGCATGGATGTGAAGGTGTCAGGTGTCAGATGTAGGCAGAGTGAATAGTAGAGAGCAGAGAGTAGAACACAAAGAGCAGAGTGCAAAGAGCAGAGTACAGACTGCAGAATATAAATAACAGAGTACAAAAACAGAGTCATCATCCAAAAGCAAAGGGCGAAAAGTGACACGGGGATTTAATGTGAAGGGTCCGAGGGGTCAATGAGTTTGTTGTTGTTCTAGAATGGCCTATGGAAGAATACGGAAGGGAAGACGTTTGGCCGACACAACAGTCGCTTTTGGAGAGAGAGAGAGAGAGAGTCTTTGGCATTTGCTTACCTCTTCTGGTGCTCCATGATCCCCCTGTAGAATGTACCTTGGTGGCCTTGGTGACCTTGGTGACCTTGGTGACCTCACCTTAGTGACGTTAGTGTGTCAACCCCGTTCTGTGTCCCTGTGGGTTGTATGAGGGGCCCGTCGCTACTGGTTGGATGGCGTCGTAGGGCATGGCAGTGGTGGTGGAGGAGGAAGAGTCGAGGTGGTAGTAGTTAGTGGTGATGGTGGTGGTGGAGATCATGGGAGTGGAGATCATGGTAGTCGGTGGTGGTAGTCGGTGGTCATGGTCATCGTGGTGGTGGAAAAGGCGCAGAAGAAACAGAAGAAACTTCGGAAGTGGTAGGCGACTTTCCACGACCCCTCTGCCCCTCATTCGGCTGGATGATGACAGCTGCGACATTTCCATCGTTTCTTGACTCGCGCGTCTGATCTTCTGATAGGGTTTGGATGGACCTGCAGTGGGAATTTGCTTTTTTTTTCTGTCAAGGAGATAAAGTGCCTGGCTTAGAAGGTGTTTTGGATGCAGGATGCAGTGTGTATACTTCTACTGCGTATGCGAGTGAGATATACATGTAATAAGAAGATATACTTTTGGTGCTGATGCGTATGGGCAGTGTGTATGTATGTATGTATGTACATGTGTACGCATGATGTACTGCGAGTATATCAACGACACATGAACAGTCCATGGATACGCAATACGAAATACGCAATAGATAGATAAGATGAGATGCACCAGAAGGGCAGCCTGATGTCTTCGTACCTGCTTCACCTTGGACGGATGTAGGTATGTACATACATGTAACCCTACTACAGTCAGCCTACCCATCTACCTATCCATCCATCGTCCTTCTTTCGTATCATACTACATACGATCTACGAACTACGACTACGAATACCACCTCATTTCCAAGTTCCTCTTCATGCACAAGCTGACAATGAATGCTATGTCGAAAGTATTGCTTTTAATACTATTACTACTACTATTACTATTACTATTACTACTACTACTACTACTATTGATACTATTGATACTACTGACTGTCAACTGTCATCGTCACTCACTTTTTATTTCCCTTTCTTTCCTTTCCTTGCCTTTTGTCCTTGCACTTGGTTTGTGCTCGACTCTATTCGTTGCTCCGACAATTCTCTGCTCCGTTCACACCCACTCCCAGTCTCTCACCGCACAACCTTCCCTGTCACTCGTCCAAAGGTCCCCATTCCACCCTTCTCCACCACCGGTAGCCATCACCCAGACACGGGAATAATATCCTCACACTCTGACTTGTCGGCCACTCTACACTTCACTTTCTGCTAAGAATAAAATCCCAGGTTGTCATGGACACACGATCAATGGCATATCTGTCAACTCAATCACCTTAAATCACCTTATTCACCTCAACTTGTCGGTGCACAAAAACTACTCGTACGTGGTGCAGAGGATGAATGATTTCTAAACAACGGACCCTGATGGACCTCAATGTTGGATCCTCAAACGAAACATCGCTGGTAGGTTCGTCATAGCGCGAGAGTGCGGCCCGCAATCGATTCATCGAATCCATGGCCGTGAACAGACCAAATGTCATTGGTGTAGAGTCGTCAGGGCAATCAATTAATCAATTCTTACTGTACAGAATACCAGAGCACCAGAGCATCAGAGTATCAGAGCACCATAGCACCATAGCACCATCCATAGCATCAGAGAGGTCCGGTTACCTTTTCCACGCCTTTGACGCCCTTTCTTCTCGTTCCTCCCAGCCTCCACAACCAATTGTACATGGTATGTATGTAGTGTAAGATGTATGTATGCATGTATGCACTGGTGCACCATATGTATGATAGATTGATACTGTGTCAAGCACCATATGCAGCATCACCACATCTGCCTTGGGTGTATCAAATATAAATCCCCCCGTAGGCAGTAGAACAACAACGCCGATTCTAGCTTACAGAAATCGAAGAGAAGCCCAACACGGGCTAAAGAGGAACAGCGACCGAGGGACATGCACTTAAGCACTGCCAAACACCGCTAATCCCACCTAATCCTGATTAAACCCTCCCAAACACTCGATCCCACACGCGCCCCGTGCTGCGAGCTGTAGTGCAGTGGAAATGTCGTGGGTGTGGTATTTTGTAGTCAAGGTGGAAGAGTGAGGACGAGAGTCGTAGTGCAAGTGTAGGTGCAAGTGCAAGTGCAAGTGCAAGTGCAAATATCGTATGGCGGTAGTAAGAGGAGCGTAAGAGGAGAACAAGATGAGAACAAGAGGAGAGTAAGTAGAAAGTAAAAGTAGAACAAGATCAAAGCTGCGTGACGGTGCTCTGATGCTGCTCTGCTGCTCTGATGCTCCTCCAATTCTGCCCCACCGATAAAGCGCTCCCCTCCCCTCAAGGTCTCATGGTAGCAAGTACCGTCGTGAGCGGTACGTACCTTAACAGCCTCCCAGCTAAAGCTAAAGCAACGCGACTTTCAAAGCGAACTTCTCTATTATCTTCCAATCCAAAAAGAATCCCCAACTCCCATCCACCAGGGATCCTCAAATCCTCAAATCCTCACAAAAATCACCATCATCTCATTGTTGTGGAGAACTTCTCGCCCAGAAAAGTATCGTTCAATCGCTCGGAAGCTCAAAACTCTAATAGCTTGCTCCATCACGACTAGTCGTCATACTGTAGTTCCACCATCTACATTACTACTACTAATATCTATCTTGCCTGTATGTTAAATGTTCCTGCTCGTGCTCCCCCGCGCGTCGATGTGACGATTAGCTGAGCACCTCGCTGATCACAGCATCGTAACACTTAGACACGTCGCACAACACCCTACAGCACACGAGCTTGTCAACTCACTCTATTCACATTGCTGACACCGTCATCCTCGCACCTCTAACGAATTCCGCCCAACCCGCCACAACTTTTCTCTCTTTTTTTTTTCTCAGTTCCTGAGAATTGTCAGCCCGTTCGCTCTCGCTCTCTCTCCCTCTTCGAAATCGCCCCTCTGACGTCGCGATTGACCTAGTGCTTCGTCGGCACGCTACATCTTCAACCCCCCTCATCCTACCGAATACATATACTTGGAAGCAGCGGTCCTGGCCAGCATCTGGTACGCCCAGCGGCGCAAGGCCGGCAGGCCAATCTGGTTCTCATTTTCACGAGACCGGCAACGAATAAGCCCTCCATAACCTCCTCCTCCCACCATCCTCCCCCACCATGAGTCGCAGGGCGCGAAGCTCGCCATTCCGCAGCAATGGCGTGGCCATCCCGGACTCTCTGTCGCTGCTGCGCTCCTTCAACGTCGAGACGAACCCTGCTCGTCCCGCCAGACCCTCCCCGCTCACGGCCTCGAATATACCTGATATGCCGCTCGATCTCGTAGACCGCATCCGCAGCTTCCCTCTCTTCCTCTCCGCCCCGGATAGCTTCCTGTTCGCCATTGGGAAGCATTTGCGCCCCCAGGTCCACGGACCCCATGACCATATCTTGACTGAGGGCGATGATGCCAAGGCCATGTACTGGCTGGTGCGGGGTGCTGTGGCGGTGACGTCGCGTGATGGGGAAGCAACATACGCAGAATTGAAGGCTGGAGCGTTCTTTGGAGAAATTGGAATTCTCATGGATGTTCCCCGAACTGCGACCATTGTGGCCCGAACAAAATGTTTGTTGGTTGTGCTGAAGAAAGAGGATTTGCAGCATGAGTTACCCAACTTCCCTGATATGGAACGTGCTATCATGGAAGAAGCACAGGAGAGATTGATGATCCTGAATAGGAAGAGGAGAGAGGTCGGCTTTGGTCCGAAGGTCGTCTACGAGGATATCCCTTCGAGGGGCGGGAAAGTTGCGCGGGAAGCAATACCTGGAGAGGTCGCCACTGGTGAGCGAGGCAGCATAGATGGAGGGGTTGTCGTCAACACGAAGAAACGCAAATCACCAAGTCCTGGCATAATTGAGGACCCTACCACGAGCGCTCTTGGAAGCGGATTCGTCAATGTGCGGACGACATTGAAGGAATTGCCCATCTTTTCTACGTTACCACCAGACATTTTACATTTCTTAGGTCTCAATGTACAACCAAAGACATATCCACCATTTACCGATATCATTAAACAAGGCTCAGAAGGCAGCGAAGTATTTTTTATCGTTCGAGGCGAGGCCGAAGTTATTCACGAGAATCCGGATGGCTCTTTATCCCCCCGGAACAGAAGACGCTCGTACATGAGACCACGACTGAAGCAAGGGCAATATTTTGGAGAGGTTGCGAGTTTGGCATTGGCACCTACGAGAACAGCTACTGTGCGATCCATTACAACTGTTGAATGTCTTATGCTGAGTGCCGAGGTCCTTGCTAAACTCTGGCAAAGATGCTCACCTGATATCCGCAGCCAGGTGGAGACAACTGCAAAAAATCGAATTGCTCCCGAAGATGATGATGATGTTGAGATGACGGATGCGGACACCTTTTCAGCTCCTGCGATACATGGACTGGAAATTGCAGATCGACCTCAAACACCAAATCCGTCAGCCTTACCGCAGGTTACTTTGACGCCATCAAATGCGCCAGCCAGCCCGCATAAACCAAGTCGTGCTGAAGATGCCCAAGTTATAGAGCCCTTAGATCCGGACCCCTTCCTCAGCGTTGATTTGGATAATATGCGAGATAGGTCACGGTCAAGGAGAGGATCATTGGCCCCGCCTCAACCTGAGTCTTCGGAATCTGAGAATGGATCCAATGGGCCACAGACTAGATCTAGATCGACTACGCCTCATACTTTCAAGCCCGTACACCCCACTACACCCCCGGATTCCCAGGCAAGGCCTAAAAGGCTTCGAACTATACAACGACGACCGAGTCAATATAATATGGGCCGATTCCCAGATAATCTGCTCATATTAATATTCCAACATCTTGATATTTACCAATTGATGCGAGTCCGACAAGTCTCCCTTCACTGGTCTAAACTCCTCTCCTCATCACCCCACATTATAAAACACCTGGACCTCTCCATTTTCAACCGCAAAGTAACCAACCAAGCACTGCGTGACTATATCTGCCCCTTTGTTGGCCGACGGCCACGCTCTATCGACATCTCCAATTGCTTCCACGTGACAGACGAAGGCTTCGCCGCCTTGACCCAACAATGCTCCCAGAACATCACCACATGGAAGATGAAATCCGTCTGGGATATCACCGCCTCTGCCATTCTCGAGATGGCAAACAATGCAAAGGACCTCGAGGAAGTTGATCTAAGCAACTGCCGCAAGGTCTCCGATAATCTCCTGGCGCGAATTGTAGGTTGGATTGTCACGGAACCGACAATTCACTACCCGACATCAGCGAGGCTGCAACGTATGCAAGCTGCGCAGGTCATCCCTCCCGTTGGCACGGTCGTTGGATGTCCAAAGTTGCGGAAACTTACCCTGTCATATTGTAAACATATCACCGACCGAAGCATGGCTCATCTGGCAGTGCATGCGCACAAGCGCATCGAGGAGATCGATCTCATGCGCTGCACGACCATCACGGACGTGGGCTTCCAGCACTGGAGCAACTATAAATTCGAGCGACTGAGGAAGTTGTGTCTGGCGGACTGCACTTATCTCACGGATAACGCAATAGTTTACCTTACCAACGCGGCGAAGAATCTGAGGGTATTGGACTTGGTGAGTTTCCTTTCCTCCCTTTCATATTTTTTCTATTGTAAAGGAAAATTTATACTAATATTCATGTCCATAGTCTTTCTGCTGCGCCCTCTCAGATACCGCAACCGAAGTCCTTTCCCTCGGCTGCCCGCACCTCACAACGCTCAAGCTCTCTTTCTGCGGCTCCGCCGTGTCCGACTCGTCGCTGCGCTCCATCGGCCTGCACCTGCTCGAGCTCCGCGACCTCTCGGTGCGCGGCTGTGTGCGCGTCACTGGCGTCGGCGTTGAGGCCGTCGTTGAGGGCTGTAATCTCCTGGAACGCTTTGATGTCTCGCAGTGTAAGAACCTCGCTCGCTGGATTGAGAGTGGTGGTGAGGATAGGGTGCGTAGAGTTTATAAAAGCTCTGTGGTCTTTGAGAAGATGAAGGGTGATGGGGATGTTAAGTGCTTGAAGTGAGGTGGGGTGGGTTTTTGTACTGTATTGTGATGTGATGTGATGGGATGTGCTGGGATGAGAATTTAAGAGATGATATGAGCTGATAAGGGCTGATGATATGGGCTGGCTGTGCATAAAATAGATGAGATGATATGAGATGAGGTCAGATCTGATAGCTTGGGCCTGGCTTGGATTGGCTTGGCTAGGCTATTAGTTGGCTATGTGGTATGGGGTGTATGTATGATCTGATGATCTGAGGGGGAAGATGCTTGATGGATGTCCTGATGAGCTATCTGGACATTTAGTCTCGTGACATCGGTATGATATTAAGTGTCGATATCAATATCAATATCAACGAATTTCAGAGTTGTATTGATTCATATCGTTTGTTTGTGCTTATATGGGTCGTTTTGTGGTTTGCTGCGTGTGATGTTGAGATCGGGTGTTGAAATTTGCTCTGGTGTTGGGGTGGGTGGATTGCTTGGGAGCATGGCGATCTGGAAAATTCTCTTGGATAGAGTCTTGGGTTTCTAAAGCGCGTTGTAGATCTTTTTGGTGATAGCATCACTCGTGTGGTGCTGGCATGTTGTACAGGGTTGAGATTTGGATGTTGAACTTCAACTATCAGTGGGATGCAATTCGATCATGAGCGGATGATATTGACGGTTTAAAATATATGTAATAACAATCCTGAGGAGATCGAAATGTAGTTCCTAGCCATAGTTTGTTATTAGACCTACTCAGTATACATACAGAAGATACTAGTTCGATAGTTGGACCTCATGGAGTATATATACCCGGACACTTGCTCTCAATCACAGCAAGCACCTTAGCACGTGTCAATTATTGGGGATTCCTTGGAGTATCCCCTATAGCCGCCTTGTCCCGTGCCGTTCCGATCCGGTCCGGTCCGGTTCGTTCGTCATTATCGTTATTTTCGTCATTGTATGGTCTTTGTCACCATTCGCAATCTCGTCATCAGTTTCATGCAGTGTTGACCTGGAGCCACCGTCGTCGGCAGACTTAGAATTCGATGGTGTATCCCATCCAGCTACTTCGATCTATGTAGAGCTTTATCCCACCACTATCAAAATTGCCATTATCATCATATGGTTCGTCGACATCACCTACCTAGTCGTCATCGTTTTTACGCCCTTCACTTGTATGTCTTTGAAACACTGACTTCTTGAGAGCGCAGACTTGAAGCACAGCGGATCAATAGTTAATGGGAACTCCGTTTGAGGTGGATTAGGATGTGCCTTAGATGGTATTTAAAGCCGAGCATTACTCAGGGCAGTAGTGAAGCTGTGTAGAGAGTTTATCCATAGTATAAGCCCAGTAAGATACACATGACCTACTTTCCATCAAAGTTCTGGCTAACTCTCCTTTGAAAGACATGCTGGAGCACATTGACACTACTCGGAAAAACAGCTACAATATTTTGAGATTCTAATTTTATCAAGTTTGAATACTTTATCACATGTCATCAAGACCAACAAGCATTTCCCTCATGAAATTTTATAAATTATCAGCAATACGGCCTCTTTATCAAACAATCTCAAAACATACAAAACACCAACACCATGCCCATCCAATCCTACAGAGAGTCGCATCGAATCGCAAAAGAGCAATTCGACCACGAAAAAGGAAATTCATAATGTCGTAACCCCAACCAGATAACAAACTACACTACTAATACAATATCTATCTCCACCCAGAGACTCCCCCTCTAGTCAAGACAGTCTCGCGAGGCTTAGGTGTGCTACCTACAGTGCCATTCAGACGCACAGCTTGGTTACTGGCAAGCATAGGCGCTGGGTTTGTATGGCGGCCCTCAATAGTTGTGCGGCGGGTACTGGCATGCTTAACCACAGGTGCAGTGCGCGGGCTCAACACACTGGAAGCGGGTGTCTCGACTTTATCACTCTTTACCATACGGCGGGCATGGCTGGCAGTGAACAGAGCATTCTCATTTGGTGGAGAACTTGATGCTGAGGCAGGTGGGCTGCGAGCACGACGGTGAGCACGCGTCATGTCGCCGCTGCCAGTGTGGGCGTGGCCATGCCCATGATTGTTGCGACCGACGGAGGCGCGGCGGAGCGCGGTGCGGATCTTGTCGCTGTCAGACTTGTCGGCTTGCCATGAGGTATTCTCGCTGTCTGAGTTATGAGAGTCATTCATGGCATCGCTTGGTGAGATCTCAGTAATTTGAAGGGAGGAGCGACCGTTGGTCTTGCTTGGATCTATGGATCGTAAAGGAGAACTCTCAGAGTCTGAGCCGGATAGGCTAGTCATAGTTGGAGGGGTGGGCGAGACTTCGGATTTCTTGGTTAAGAAACCGGCCTTGAAACGGTTGCTCTTCTGTCTAAGGTCAAGAGATGGTTGAGGCGCTATCGGAATTGGCGAGGAACCCGGAGAGTTGCTTGCGGCATCCTCAAGGTATGAGGGGGCAGCCGGTGGGAGTATTGCTGTCTCTATATGAGAAGCTTCTGGGGTATCGTCATGTCTTTTGGGTGTCTTCTCAAATTCTGCAAGAGCTCCAGAGTCGGTATCATCTCTCCATCTCACACTTCTTTTCGATGGAGACTTCTTCTTGGGTGTGTACGACAACCCCTTCTTAGAAGCTACAGCCTTCTTCCTTCTTGGAGAGCCCTTCATCGGTGATGCAAATACTTGTGGTGCAATGGCCAATGATGGCATTGGTGCAACTGGCTTAGCCTCACCGCCCAAGAAGTTTGCTTGCTTCTTTCGTTTTGGAGTGCCACGTTTTGTTGGTGGAAACGATTCAGCAGGAACAAGTGATCCATCTGGCTTAATGACGTGCGAAGCCGCTGTTGAGCAGGTTTGCAAGAGACGCCCAAGTACACCCTTTGCGTGTTGCACTGCCTCGTCTTCGCTCATGGCTAGAATGTCACTGAGAGAAGAGATAGTTTCGAAATGGGCAGAAAGCAGCACTTGCATAACTGCCGCATCGGCACCTCTCTCCATCTCAGAAACCTCTCTATAAGCCTCTCTCTCAGCATTTACCTTCAACAGTTCCGCTTCTCTATGCAAGATAGAGGCATCGCTACCGTCGTTGTCACCATCCGCCTCTGTAATTTGTCGAAGTGAATTTTGAAGTGCTGAATCGATCGCCCTCTCCCAAGTGCTCTTCTGAAGCCGTTGATGGAAATGCTGTCTGCTTCCTTCGAGCTCAATCTGAATTCCTTGGGCAGTCTTTCTCATTGCGACCAAACTTTGTGGCATATCCTCATTCTCTCGTGTATCGCAAATACCATCAAAGGCTGCGATCCAGGCAGAGAGAACACCAATTCGTCGCTCCACTTGGCGTAGTTTCTTCATATTCGATAACTTCTCTAGACGTTCAGTTGCGGAATGCTCATAAGCAGATCGAATTCGAGCTACGCCTTCTTTCATGATACCATCCCTCTTCTCGCTCTGCTTCTTGAACTTCACAAAAGCAACGGCCTCCGAATCTTTCTGCTGAGCCTGCAATTCTTTAATCAAGGCCATCTGCTCGTCGATCTTGATCAAGAAGTCCTTGACGTGGCGGTTGACATTGTAAACGTTTCTTGTAACCTTCGTTTGGATGTTCTTCGCACGGTTTGCATATCGTAAGGTGTTTTGAGTCTCATCGAAGTGTGCACTTGAAGGACTGACGCAAACAATCATAACAGTCTTGCAGTTTCCACCAAGAGAAAACTTTAAGAGTCGGGTGAGTTTTGAATTTCGGTATGGTACGTGGGTGCTCTTTCGTGGATCACAAAGGGCGTTAATGCAGCTTCCCAAAGCAAGTAAAGACTTATTGATGTTGGCACCTTCAGTCAATCGTTCGCCTCTGTTCTTAGTAGCACTCGCACGTTCGCTACCAGCAAGATCGATGATGCTCAATGTGGCCATGGTGTGTGGTTCGTTGACAGCTGCATTTCGGTCCTTCTGGGCTACATTGATCTGTAGTACTGCGTGTGATCTAGAGGATGTCGCATTCGCCAAAGTTGGGGAGACAGTTCGGTATTCATTTCCTCTAACGATCATATCCATGACCTCCTGGACATCCTTAGGCTGGTGACTCGACAGATTGGCAACGGAGACGGCCTGGTTTGCATCCTCTCGAAGCATAAGCCCTTGCTTGCTTCCACCTGGCACAAGAAGATCGCGAATTGTCTCGTTATAGATTTCGAGGTAGGATAATGAGACCTCCGTTTGCTTCTCGTCGCTTCTCTCGGCAATTTTTTCGAACAACTCTTGCATAGTAAGAAAAATAATACCAGGCTGCTGTGCTGTTCCAGTAATCGTATGAGTTTTTCCGCAACCCGTTGCACCGTATGCAAAGACTGTCGCGTTGTACCCGTCCAGGACACTGTCTAGGAGCCCCCGAGTTGTCGATTCGTAAACATCGCCTTGAGTAGTGTTTTCGTCGAAAACTCGGTCGAATCCATATGTCTGGTCTTTGACTCTTTTTCCCATTTGCGTTTGTTGTCGCCCAAATCTCTGTACCGCATTTTCTGCTGGAGGATCGAAAACACTGAGAGCTCAGTCAGCTAATGAGACATGGGAGACTACCAAAATGACTTACAGGCATTTATCATCTATAACTTTAATAACAGGTCGAATTCCCTTCGAGGTGAACTTTGGTGTTGGTGCACCAGCGAGTGATCCGTCGCCGAGGAAAAGTGTGCCATCTTCGCATTTCGTACTGTCGATCAGTCAGTACAAGGGTATTTCAGGAGAATCTAAGTTTCTCACAGTTGGGCAGCTTCTCGAATTGTAAATGGCCGTACACGAACTATACATTATTAGTAAAGCTAGAATTATCTTGAGCTTCAATTTCATACCAGTCACCGAGATAGAAGAGGCGCCGGATGGAGCCGCCATGCTGGAAGGATGAATAGAGCTCTTCTCATGCACTTCTACCAGCACGAAGTAAACAAAAGCGGTCGCGGCAGATTATGACGGCGACAATTCACTTTGAGAGCTCAAAATAAGAAAATAGATCCAAGTAGCAAGTTGCAATTGTCGCGAAATATATATTGTTTTTGTCGGGGTTGTCGTGGTTGTCGTGGTTGTCGAATTTGTAGTGATTTGGCGACTTAATGTTCTTGCAGGTTGAGTGATGTCGATTTCGCTGAAGGAGTAAACAGCTTAGCGTAAAAGGGCAGTTGCTGCGGAAACAACAATGGCTTGGCAAAGGCGGTAAGACACCTTTCGAAATGGCGTCGGTGCGTTTGCAACACCACGACAGTTCATCAGATTCATGCAAATAAAATAAAGTAAATCATGCAGTAATCAGTAGTCTTCACGCATTTGACTGAGAAATGTATAAGGCCAATTTCAGATTAGTCCACGAAAAAATATTCAATTCAGTTCCGCAAACTACACCGAATGATTCACTCTCTGCTGTTTGGTGCTCATGGCAAATGAATATTGATGAAATTAATTGATATTTCCATGTATGAACAATTTTTTTACCAGGATTGGTTTCAGTGCTCGAAGCCCCCCTCCCCCTTGGAAGAAGATTAATAGATCTAATGTGATCAGCTTCAGCTTCTGTCCTCCGAAGGTCAACGTCGTCAAATAAAAACTTCCAAAAGATGAGATTGAGTTCCTCCCCATTTATCCGCAGTCCCATCCATCACAAATATTCAATTCTCCTAGGCCAGTTGACTAACTAGGCACCTCCAATCGCCTCTGTAAGAGCATCGATTAAGTCCCCATCCTCCATCTCTACCTAATAACTTATCAGCTTACGCTTTTCTTATCATTAAAAGGAGCTTACCTTGGCTGGCGTATCGTTCGGAGACAAACGTATGCCTTCGAAGAAATATCGGAGGTTCTTTCTTTCCCATTCCTTCTCAAAACGTTGAAATAGCACTGAAAACTGAGTTTCTGGTTTCAACTGCGCCTGTAATTCATTCCCAATATCATCTGTGACCCTCACTCTGATAGTTTTCTTGGTCGGCGGTGCTTTCTCCTCGTTTGCTGGTACATTATCTGGAGGAGCTTGTGGTTGGTCGTTATCGGTCGTACACTCATCTCTAGGCTCTTGAGAGTTTTGGGGAACAAAGTTTGTCTCCTCATTTTCGGCCTTTTCCTCCTTCATCTGCTCCCCCTCGATCGGTTCATCTATACCACCACCCACCTCT
The DNA here is from genome assembly GCA_024752465.1 of Allantophomopsis lycopodina. Taxonomy (NCBI): domain Eukaryota; kingdom Fungi; phylum Ascomycota; class Leotiomycetes; order Phacidiales; family Phacidiaceae; genus Allantophomopsis; species Allantophomopsis lycopodina. The sequence goes on from CP103018.1 coordinate 1,643,581, forward strand.
TCCTCAAACGCTTGGATGCAGTCTCCATCCTCAAGATTCAGCTATATCACTGATTAGTCTAGACATTTACCTTTATGATCATACAAATACTTGCCGACTGTGGAGTATTGTCCGAATAGATACGGTCCCCATCGAGGTAGTAACGAAATGGAAATGGTTGCATCATGCTTTTTGGCCATCTCATTTCTGCAGCACGAAAAACCTTCCCGAATTTGGTTGTTCTCGGCATTCTGAAATGAAGTTTAGAACTCTTCATTAATGGCTGCTCCACAAAAAACTCGATGTTCTCATTTTGATCACGATGAGAATGATTCAAACTTGCAAATGACGTGGCCGAGGATTCTATTACCAGAATTGTTGATACAGTTGAGCTGGCTGGTGAGCTGACTGATGAGTTTGGAAGCTCTTCTAGTATGACTTTCGGGGCCTCATTGAGGAATCGAATCCAAGCAGCATGCCAGTCCCAATCTGAGGTATACGGCAGATCAACCATCTCGGGGTCGTCCTTTAGAGTTGCTCGAAAAAAGATTTCAAAATCATCATTATTCCGAACACGAAGCTCGATCTGATCGACTTTTGCAAAGAAAATACCATGAAGGAAGCGAATCTGAGCCATATACCAGTCCGAGTTGTTATTATATGGCATATCAAGGTTTTGAAGCACATCACTTAGTGTAGCTTGGAGGAAAATCTCATGATCATGTCTGTTTCGAACACGAAGCTCAATCCGGTCGACTCTTTGTAGTGACATCTTTGCTGAGTCTCTGAAAAGGATTTTGATGTTTAGAGGTATGATGACGGGACGGTCTTGGAGTTGTCGACTTGACAGACAAGAAATGTAAATCACCTCGACCTAAAGTGAGAAGTGAAGGACTGAAAATTTGGAGAACTGCAAGTATTACTCTGAGTTTAGATTGTAAGATTTCAAAATAAAGAGAGGGAAATAATTACCTGTGAGTAAGTACTGAGGCGTGAGATATTTTGACTGAAATCAAGAGGTTAGAAGGTCGAGCCTCAATGCGAAGTAAGATGAAAGAAAGTTTTAGATTGAAGGGAGTAATGTGTGTTTGCTATGACATACTTCAGAACTAGCCTGATGGATCAGGAATAAATAGAATATGGAAGCTTGAATGTTGGAGTATTCCGATAGAAGGTAAAAGAAGGATGAAGGCGTATAAAGCAAGATAATGAAGATTACTTCTGAGATAAATTGGGAAAGAGTTTCAGAGGATTGTCTTCAAACAAGTGAAGCTATAAAGTATCAATGCTTTGAAAGAAATAAGTTATGAAGTGAAGACGGGGTGAGATGATTAGTGGTTGAAGGGGTGATGTTGCAACGAGAAAGATGGAGTTCCTGACAAAGTTTCAAGGTCTCTCACCCATGAACCTATATGTGACTGAATGAAAGAAATATCGGTAAAATGTTAAGAAGAGTAGCAAGGTTCTCCCTAGGACCTACGTACTTGTCTTCGTGTTTAAGTTGGTGTCGAATGAAGGCTAAAGAGGGCGATAGGATCTGAAAAAGTGATGTGGAAGTGTATGGTGGATGTATTGAGCAACCTAACCTCTTGAATAAGCTATAGAAATTATTTGAGGTGAAGGTAGAGTAGAAGATAGGTTTGAGCTAAGGTGTAAGATAGAGGTGGAGTTCAAGATCGAATTGGAGTTAGAGATTCAGTTAGGAAAACATAAGAACATTGGTCTTTGCACACTCACTTCTTCTTTCACTTGGTCTGAAAGTAGTAGACCGGCCTCATTACGACGATGAGACGGGGCTCTGGAAGACATTCCACCAGGTAGATGCAAGGTGATGAGCAAGTTTAAGTGAGGAGTCATGTGATTTTTGTGATACAGTAAACCAAAGAGTCTCATGGAAGAGTTCTACAGACCTAATTCTGTAAATCAATTTGACGATGAAAGAATTTCACTTCTATTTAAGACGATGGAACTTCGTACATTATCAAATAACTCAGATCAGAGGAAGTATCGAGATGTGATATAAAGTGATCTTGAAAATCAGCGACGTCATAGAACTGAATTTACTTCAACACGACTCCTCACACACATTCCCAATGAGAGCAATGGCAGTGAAATCTGGCAGAAGTATTCGACAGAGAGCTTATGGTATAATTAGATACGAGAGTTTAAGAAGAACAACTGTGTGGAGAACATAAAGATAATAGATCACGTGGCTCAGACACTCAGTTGAGCAAGGCGACGACGATCCTCACTTGAAAGAACGAAAGAAGTGAAATAAAATGAACAACAGCTTGAACACCTGTGCCCTCAATTCCCCTATAACAAGGAGAGAGTGCTCGCTTACACAGAGGAGGAGGGAGAGTGTGCATGAGCCACACCGAGAGGAAGTCTCACCTTATTGGCTGCTGGGCGGATAACCGACTATAAAAGCTGCCCTCCCCCCCAACTTTCTTTTTCCCCCTCTCACACTTACACTCTCCTTATTACAAGAATTCTTCCCATCAATTAGTTTTATCTCACCTGATGATTCATTAATGATTTTAAGCCTCAATATTCCCTCGCTTAGCACATATACGAGAATACCTTCTGGTACCCTCGATTGCTTTTGGACGCCGTGAGGCACATCGCTTACCGTACTGTCCCAATGGCCCCTTCTACACCCCATCGCACAGACTTTGTCCTCTTCCCTCATAGAGGTACATCTTGGTCTGCAACGCAAATTGAAAGCAATGACAAAAAAAAGCAGAGAAGTCAATTGCTGCCTGTGCTCAAGACTACTCATCCATCAACACCTACCTCTACAACCTCTGGCCAATCTTATTACCCAAGTCCTTCTAGGAGTAGGCAACAGGAAACTCACCGCTCAAGGGAAGATCCACAACAAGGTCATCGAGCAATGTCCATTAGAGTAGAAGAGGACGAGAACGGGGTGCACTGGTCAAGGGAAACTCATCGGTCGCTGCCAGTTGACACAAGACCTGCACTATCAGCCCAGCAACTTTACAGCTCAGAGTCACCAGCACGAGAGCCATTTCAGCCATTGTCAAATTCCAAAAGCAGACGTAGTAGTAAAGTGCCTCCTGCAGTACCTGAGCCACCAAGACCTGGACGCCTACCAACGCCTGAACTTTCAGATGTTGAGGAGGAGAAGTATTATGGATCTACTCGATATGCGGGACCATATTCAAAAGTTGATGCTCAAAGTGAGTACTTTTCTTATGGTGCTGTTACTGTAACCAGGTGGTAACAATGCCCAGTCGCTGCAGCAAGCCAGCACATCGCTAGAACTCGGCGACGACCTGGTGACAGCAGTGTTGTGGTATGTAAGCGCGGTGCATGGTGATGAATACGACTTCTCTGGCAATACCAATTTGATGGAGTTGGGGAATGGTGATGCAATGATGACTTATGAATGATTTCTTATAGCTTACTTGGGTATCGAGAGCTACTGTATTTTGAGCGGGTAAAAGCAGCAATTTTTGTATTTTTTTATATTTTTTTTCTTGGTTAATTCAATCGCAATAATCTTTAATAGACGAAATCTCTGCAAATCCGTGAGAGTCTTTTGTGTTTGTGTGTATCGCTGATCAGAACCTTCCAGCATTTTTTGCTGGAGCAAAGAGTTTCGAGAGTGGTAGCCTAGAGCGAGCATTCTGGGCTGAAGAACTTGAAGTTACTGGGTTGCGAATTTGCGACCGGTAAAAATAGTGGACGTCGGATAGTGAGATAACGCTCATCTCAAAGCTTCGAAAGATCGGACGAAAGTATTAACAAAAGCAGACATAGTTGTGTTTTCTCGTAGAGAGAAGACGAAGCTGTTGATGAAGTGAAGTCGGTCATCGGAGTTTGATGTTGTATGCATCGACATGTGGTGATAATCCATCTAGCCTCTTCAAGTTAGTCTGAACCCCGATTGATGCTCGAACCATGTAATCTCGAGACGAGCGATGACAGCTTGCTTTGACCAGCTGCCCATAAAGGTACTGATACCACATAAAACCTTTTACTAAACACATTCCTTTCCCTTCTCGCGCATTCATCAAAATCTCCGATATATCTCCAAGTTATCGACATATGTACCCAAGCTTCTCGTTGAGAATTATTCACACTGTCTAGAGAAGCTACTCTAGAAGATATGCTCTATTAGAGAGAGCTCTCGAAGCCGCGTAATCTCCAATCAGTTATCGATACCGCTTTTACAGTTGCAGCAAGGCTGCAACAATTGAAATCATGGTTGCGGTAAACGTAAGCTCAATAGATGAGAATTGATCAAAGACAGATTAACATACTATAGGTTTTTCGAATTTTGGCAGACGTGTCGCATACATTATCGAAATGCATCTTGATATGGGCCATTCATTCCAACAAGAGCGCTGAAGGTGCGTCGACACGAGCTTTACATTTACCATGGCGAACATACTGACAATTATACCGATAGGCGTCTCACTCATAACACAAGTCTTCTATGCCATCGTTTTCTGCACACGATATCTGAACATCTTCTGGTACCATCCGTTCCGAAACTGGTTGACCGAGTGGAATTTCGTGCTCAAGATTTTCTATACCCTGTCATCTCTCTACATCATCTTTTTGATGACACGAATATATGCGCGCACCCGCGAAAGAGAAAAGTCATGGAAGCTAGGTACTTGGTGCTTAGGAGGCTCCATAGTAGTTGCACCCCTAGCCATGCTCATAATGGTCGAGAAGGAGCGCTGGAGCTTTGAAGAGGTAAGCGCATCTGCTACAAAATCCATAAAGTCTAGTTACTAATGATCTCCAGCTCTTGATCGATTTTTCCCTGGTCCTCGAGTCCGTCTGTGTTCTCCCGCAACTGATCCTCTTGCGCCAGACCAACGTGCCCACGGTCCTTGACTCCTTCTACCTCTTAACGCTAGGCTCGTACCGCGCTCTCTACATCTTGAACTGGATCTGGCGGGAAGTCGATGAGGATGGCAAGTACAACCGACCTGAAGCGATTCCTATCGTCTTCGGAATCATTCAAACAGCATTGTACATCGATTTTGCATGGGTATACTGGACGCGACAGCGCGTAAAGCTGCGTAGCGGCGGTCTCGTGGATGGCGAGGACATGCGCCGTGGCTGGTTCCTTAGCAAGATCTTAGGCAAGCCACATGAGGAGGATGAGGAAAGTGCGCCAGCATTAGGGGATGATGAGAACGACGACTATGAGCGTCCTGGAGCTAAGAGGACGGGAAGTGGATGGGGGCAAAGGGGCATCTCGGTCAGCGCTGACGATGGAGTTCTGGAGAGCGAAAGATTTGGTGACGAGGCCCCGGACGCCAAGATGCAGGATCCGGATGAGCTAGCGCGAGTCCTGGATGACGATGATGATGAGGATGAGGAGGAGGAGGCGGAGGCCAGCCACTCAAGTAGCCATTCGAATGACGCTGTGCCTGGGGTAGGCAGCGGGGAGGAGTGGAGAGATGGCAGCAATAAATAAGCATAACATATAGGACATATGGATACCACCCCTGTACAATAAATAAAACAAAAAATGAAAACAATCATTTTCCTGGAATGCAATCGATCTACTTTGATCCGTCTTGTAACACTATGTACACCAAACTCCAATGCAAACAACTTTCATGCCCATGCACCCACAAATGCCATCAGTAAGGCTCCCCCGATCACAGCTAGATATGCATGCAACCTGCGCTTTCCTTTCAAGATGCCATAACTCTTCTCGCTCAAGAAATCTTCCGCAAGTAACTGCACAAGCCCCGCAAAAACCAACAGCCCACTCGAAATCGCATTCATAATCCCCACCATCAACAACCCCGTTTGGCTCTGGGGATCATACATATTATGAACCACTAGCCCAATCGCCTGTCCAATTGGTGTCGTCGTGCCATAAGCCAGCACCATAAGGTACGGACGCGGACTCGAAGCAGGGAAATTGATAGACGCAATGCGCGTGCCGAGCGCAATTCCCTCGAACGTTTGGTGGAAGGCGATAGCGATCAGGAAGATGATAAACGGTGTGCCAGTTGATACCGAAATGGCCATGCCGATGAAAACCGAGTGGAAGAGGATGCCTGCTTCGAGAAGGAGACACTGCAGAAGCTGCCGCTTCGCTTGTTCTGGGGTGCTCTCCTGCGTATGCTGAAGTGCCTCGTCATCATGTGGTAGGAGACCCGATGTATGTTCTTCAAGCTCCAGTTCATCAAGATCAAGATCTGAGTCCTCCTCATCACTCTGGTTCCAATTTCCTGTTGTTCTATCAGCCTCGGTCGGTGTCGACTCGGGCAGCGGCGATGCGCCCTGCACTAGCCCCTCGGTCTCGCGGGCATCACCGAGGTTATGCAGCGCAATGTGCTTCGGTTTCTTCGCCTTCTTGCCGTTCGCCCCGGCGCGCTTTGCGCGTTTCTGTGTAATATCTCGTACGATGCCGTTTGCGCGCTCGCCATGGCCGGCGTCCGAGTCGTCCCAGCCGTGGTTATGTGAGTGCGAGTGGCCGGCGCCGCGGGTGGTTAGAAACATCTCAATGCCGACAACGATGATAGCGGATGTCATGGCGATGAGACCAGCCATTGGCCTGTAACCTTCGCTCCAAAAGTAGGGAAGACATGGATCTGTGAGTGATATGAAGGCCGTGGGGAGGAGGTGCACGAAGGCAGTTGCGATGAGGACACCTGTGCCGAAGTGTTGCGACAGGAAGATGAATCTGTTTGGACCAGAGGCTTTCGCAGCACGGTTTTTCGAGATCAATGGGAGGCCGCAGGCTGGGCATTATTAGAAGTGGCCATGAAGCCAGATGGAGGGGTTGCAGTTACCTATTGTGCTGAGGACGAGGATGAGGGCCAACGCAAAGACATGGAGTGGTGTATTGTATGCGCCCTTATTCCCACTTCCACACGCTGGTTTTACATCCTGTTCCTCCTTCCTTCTCCTCAATTCTGCTATCAGAAGGTCGCTGGGGATTTCGGTCCATGAGGTACCTTCAGTATATATGTCAGAACAATATTTAGAAAGATGCTGACCAGGGGAGAACACTCACCTCTGGATGTAAGATCATGATCCAGCATCATGATTTCAGAGGCTTTCTAAGGTGAAATCAATGGCATCTCGTGGTGATCAGACTGAAGTCAAGAGGAATGTGCAATTAGATTGATGTTCGTGGATGCTTCGGATAGTGAATGTCAGCCTTTCAAAGTAATAGGTGCGGTAGTTGCCGAGTCGAGGTGTGTCATTGTCAGGGATGCTTTTAATTCTGGTGATTCGAACATCTTCAAAGAACAAGACTATATTGTCCTTCAAGGTGTTGTAACGACCTAGATTCATCCCAATGATCAATATATATATATAAAGTAATTTTTGTTTCATTGACAAACTATTATCATGGAGTATGTAGGGTCTGCAGTACCCTGTCATGCACTGCGATAATGCATGTGTGTGAAACGCTCTCTGATCCATTCTAATCTGAGAACACAGATAATTGAAGTTACCATAAAGGCGATAACGGGCAACATTTAGATAGAAATAATATAAGATAATGGTATAATATATGTGAGTTATTATGTGTTTAGTAAATGCATGAATATGTTGTACTCAAATCAAATCAACTTCACTCAGAAGAGGAGCTTCTCTATGGGTCGTGCAATACCGCGGCATAAGATTGTCCCCTCCGGTTACAATTCTAACCACAAGGTGAAAGACATCAGACTATTGCATTTGATTTATTGAGCACATCTATCGTTATTATACACAGGTGACAGCAAACCTGTGAAGCTGGTTGTTCCATATCTGCATATTGCAGTAGCAAAAAAAGGGTAAAAATAGTTAAAAAAAACTCGTTAGCTAGACTGTCAGCTGTGCTCAGACAGAGCCCTTTCCTTCTGCTTTTGGGGGGCTTAACATGACTGTGAGTTTTGATACGAAATGCGAGGTCCAAATAAGCAATTAGCTACCACCCTTCGCACGCGTGAGTTTGTTCATTAATCTGACAACCTAAAAGTCGTCGATTTACTGGGTCGGATTTTGAGATATAATGGTGAGTGTCGAATCAAAGGAGTTGTGTCGGCGATATAACGTATGGCTAAACCATTTAGGTTATTCATGGATGACCAGCGGGCTTGTTCCCATCATCCGTGTGGCCGCGAATAAGATGGGCAGCGTCACGAAATCCTTCAGCAGCTCTACCGAGTGCTCGGCCTGCAAGGGTTGGGGAAGCCTTCTGGGCGGTAGTTGCGCCGGTCTCAGTCTCGCTCTCACTGGCTTCTTCACTGCCCTCGCCGGCTTGACTTCCTGGACGAGCCAAAGCTTCCTCGCGGAGAGCGGCAGCACGGTCGGAAAGAACACGAGCCTCTTCAGCAGCTCTTTCAGCTCTGATTTGCTTCTTCCACATGCTAGCATATCGTCCCTTCTTCTCCAACAGCTCTTGATGTGTGCCAGACTCGACGACAGCACCAGAGTGGAGAACAAGAATCTGGTCAGCGTTGGTAATGGTTGATAGACGATGACTATGCATACAGTTAGTAAAGATCTGATTCGTCTGGGTAAATATATACTTACGCAATGACAAGCATTGTGCGGCCCTCGGAGAGCGTCTTCAAAGCTTCCTGGATGTGTTGCTCGGTCTCAGAATCGAGTGCTGCAGTAGCCTCATCAAGCATGATTATTCTTGGGTTCTTCAAGATGGTGCGGGCAATCGCAACTCTCTGTTTCTCACCACCGCTTAAACGAAGACCACGCTCACCAACTTTAGTCTGGTAGCCATCTGGGAATGCCAAGATCTTATCATGGATACTAGCAGCACGACAGGCTTCGTAGATCTGTTCGTCTGTGGCATTTTGGTTGGCATATCGAAGATTGTAAATGAGCGTTTCGTTGAATAGAACGGTGTCTTGCGGAACAACACCAATGTGGCTACGGAGTGAGTCGATAGTGACGTCACGTACGTCATTACCGTCCAGCTGGATGCTACCCTTCTGTGCATTATAGAATCTGAAAAGGAGTCTGAAGATGGTTGACTTTCCACCACCAGATTCGCCAACCAGAGCGGTGGTTGTTCCAGGGCGACATGTAAAGCTGAGATTTTGAAGCGCAGCCTTTCGAGTGTCATATGAGAATAAAACATCGTCAAATCTGATCTGTCCTTCGCACGTTGGCATAGGAGCGGCATCAGGCTCGTCTATAACAGTAGGTTGCTCCTTAAAGAGTTCAAGGAGTCGCTCACCACTGATCATCGCGCTCTGAATACTACGGTAGAATGTTCCGAAAAAGTTGAGTGGGGCCTGCAGTTGCTGCATATAGGTAATGAGGGCAACAAAATCGCCAACGCTACGCTGGCCAAGAGTAACTTGGTAAGCTGCGATGAAAGCAGTTACCAGCAGGCCGGTCATGAAAACCATGTTCTGTGTTATGTTCATTATGTTCAAGGACCAGAGAACCTTGTACTCGGCACGCTGGAATACTTGAACAGCTTGGCGGTATCGATTAAACTCATAGGCTTCAGCATTGAAGTATTTTACAGTCTCGTATGACTGAATAGAGTCATTCTTGACTGCATCTTCTTCTCTATCAGCATTGACCATTTGACGTCGCTGCTCGGCTCTCCATTGTGCCATACGAACGGTCAAATACATGTACCAGAAGGCAACAATGAAGACAACCAAGCCATAGTATGCATCGAACTCAACGAGGAAGTATATGATAGCAAATGCTAAGTCAAAAAGCATGGGCAATACCTGGAAAGTGACCTGCTCCAAGAATGTATTGATGGCGCTGCCTTTACTAAGTGCAGAAAGCACTTCACCAGTTCGTTTGCCGAGATGAAAGTCCAAGCTTAGACCATGAACGTGTTCAAATGAAGCGGTCGATAGCGCCTGGTAAGAGAATTGACTGATTGGAATCCAAAGTACTGATCTCAGAGCGCCGAGAAGGCCAGAAGAGCCTTGAAGAAGCTTGAAGACGATGAGCAGGGAGATCTGAAGCCAAGGCATTTCGGGAGTATGTCCGTCTCCACCAGAGAGACGATTAGTTACTACACCAACTTGGATCGGAACAGCCATATTTATGACACGCTGAAGAACGACCAGAAGAAAGCAAATAATGACAACTACTTGCAAGCGTCTGGACTTGCTAGGCCAAAGGTATGGGAAGAACAAGGTGTATCCCTTAAGGTACTCCCACCAGGTTTTTGATGGAGCAGTGACAGGTCTATAAAATGCTGCACGCTCCTCCGTACTTGGAGCAGCAGTTGAGGGCCCATTGGCTTGACCATTTCCATCTGCAGCATTACCGTTCTCAGCAGCGTGTCCATTGAGCAGAGGTGTGGTTTCTGATGCAGTTGTCTTCGAAGTATTTGCAGACTTTCGGTTCTGAAGCGCTCCTTGTAAGGTAAATATAGCATAGAAACCAACTACAAACACAAGAAGTAGGACTCGAACAGCATCGATAACAAATTCGGCAATCTCCCATTCACTTGCTGACTTCCGAAGCTTTCCATGTCGCTCGCGTAAAGAATTGAGTTCTCTATGAGGCGAGGTGTACAAGGCACCAGTGACAACGAGGAGTAGAATCTCTCCAACCAAAGCAATGGACCAGGTGATCTGGTGTGCGATAGATGGAGCAGATTTGGTGTCGATCAGAGAAATTAGGAAAAGCACATATAAGAATGCAGATGCAACGACGTAGACCTATACGAAAAAGCGTCAGTGAAAGCTCATTATTGGGCTACTAGAGTCAATACTTACCGCGGTTGATTCACCGCACCACCACCCTTTCTCGCGTTCAGCCAAAGCATGCACGATGATGTTGATGGCATTGCAGATGAAAGAGGCAATCAAAGCAGCTGAAAAGTAACAGAAAAGCAGTTTCTTTGCGTGAGAGAAGCCTCTACGATGCTTGCCAGACTTGGATGGGCGGTGGTTGCGTGGGAGAGGTTTGCCACCAGGACCAGTAACAGCTGGAGTACTGGTACCGGACGAAGATGCAGGAGTGTCGGTTGACGAACTGGCAATGCCATCAACCGCCAAGGTCGTGATGAATATAACGAGAAGTGCAAGCGGGTAGGTGAAGTGGGTGTAGTAGATTATTGACTCAGCAACATCTGTTGGGATGAAGTGAGGACCTGGGCCTCCGGTCGTGATTTGGCCCTCCATTGCGAATGGTATTGGTTGTCTCGATTCTGTTTATGAGGTCTATAATTGTTCTATGCTGTCGGGACTCGAGTTTTGAGGGCTGTGAAATGGTTGGAAGTTGTACGAGAGGGTCCGACGTGAAGCTTGAACAGTTCGCTGCGCTCAGTGCTATTCAGCGTTGACGTCTTTTGTGACCTGGACGACAGGTACAAGCGTGAGCCAACGAATTCGTCGTTGCTGGTCAGAGCAGATACAGTAGGTGCCTACTGAAAAAGGATCACCTTCAAGAACCCCCCACCCCTGCTTTTTCCAGTACAAAACGAAGTCAATGTTTCTGCACCTGAGAGTTCTGAAAGAGGAGCATGTCGTTGATGGTGCAACTTATCGCCTCTCAACCTGTATCGCGGTTCACGGCAAGTGCCGGTAGCCTTGTGCTCTCCAGCCACACTGCCGCGCCTGTTGCGCTCCCTACCGCCATACCTCCATGACTTTAGGACCTTGAGTTACCTACCTGGTAGCTACGTAGGTATTCAAACTCCACCTCGTGACTTGCGTTGAGAGCATACTCGGAGGTCTAGTTGCAACAGGCTCCACAATAAATCAACCACAACAACGAAAGGCAAGTTGTGAACTTCCTTCCAAACTGCATAGAGTTTTCTGTTTTCTTTTGTTGCTGACCAATTTCAGAATTGCAAGAAACGGAGATGTAAATCCAGGCTGAGGGGCTTCGCAATTCGTCAAAATGTCGAATCCACCTGTGGACAGGCCCTCAGCCCCGGGCTTCGTTCCTCCACCAGCTCCGCCACTGCCACCAGCTCGCTCGAGTAGAGTAACGAATGCATTCTCTCGAATGTTTCCTTGGGGAGCTGCGTCTAGGTTGCCGGATGGCAACGGCCGCTCTGCTCCCTCTGCGCCGCCAACCAGCGCCCCACAGACCATCATGTAAGTTGTATATTTCTTAACATATTTTGAAGAAACACGAGCATAGCTTCCTGGCCCAACTGAAGAAAGACATTGAAGCAAGCAATGAAAAAATACAATACTATCACTAGTGGGAATCTGTGGTTCACCTGATGTCCCACTGTCCTTGGTCTAGACCATAGAACGCATCTCACATAGATAAACTATGTTGGTAGATATCCAAGTGGAATTATCTGCTATCAAAGCGGGACTGTAGATAATCCTATTTGGAAAATCTTTTGGGCCTGTCAATAGTCTTCGGTGACAGCATTGTCATATTGATGTAGGGGTCTTCTTACTTGATCAGATCAATAGGTCTATGACAATCACGATTCAATGTGGCAGTACACAGTATGTATTTGAGAAAAACCATAGGTCAATGACGTGCGAGAAATTATGGACTTACCTGTAACTCTTGAGCTGGTTTGGTTGCAAGTGCAGCTCCCACCATCTAAATACAGCGTCCTTCTCGGAAAGTTGACATCTCCTGCTTGAGTTTTGATGGCTTTCAAATTGAATATTCTCACTGCGGCGAGAATTCCTTAATAGCTATCATGCGTACTCAGGAGATGCAAAGAAATTTGGGTGTATTTCTGTCAGCCATATTTGTAGTATTTCTTTCATGCTCGTCATATTCACGACTTCAGTGGGGTATCCAGTTGTCTTATACTTATTATTTTTGCCTTATGTATTCTCGTACGGCTACTTAGGGTTGATCACTTCGTTTGTTTAACAACTCCTTGGTGCTGCCACACTCGAGTTATCATTTTGAAGCATCTCGGATTCTCTGTTGGAAATTTAACAACTCTTATCTATCTTACTGTCGTTAGATGTGGCTTTCACTGGAGGTATAAAGGATGGGTTTCCACTTAACATGCTAAACTCTCCGATCATACGCTTCACTAAGCCTGATCTCGAGTTGTATCATCAGTGTACACTGTTTGATTGCAAGACATAGAACACATTTCATATCAGGAGAAAATGAAATATCTTCAATCAACCGATTGATGGTCTTTGAGTGCAACGGCTTACTATATGTCGACTGCGGTGTGTTGTCTGAATCGAACTTTCACGCACACACCAGCTTCTTCTGCCTGGCCATTGTTGCTGCAACTCAAAGGTTCGAGAAGCTAAGAAGGACATCATTCGAATTGACATCTCTTTGCTCTGCTGAAAAAAGATTGGAAGCAGTTTGGAGGAAGACTGCTTCTAGTCTGACAAGTTCTGACAAGCGAACCTGGCGTCAGCCAGAGAGATACTCGTAATGCTGGAACTTCCCCATTCGTGGTCAGCATCTTTGACAAAAGCGGATAAATGAAAATCGTAAACTCATCAGTGTGATTTTATCTTGTCATCTGAGTTGGTTCTATGTGTCATTTTGATCTTGTCGATCTTGTTTGGTCTTTGGGACTCAGCAGAGGGCGCTGGCACTTCGACGTCGGCCACTTACAGAAGGCACTAGTGCCCGCTGCGAGGACCCATCTCGCCCAGCTCAGACGTAATATCCTGTTTTGACATACAATTTGTTCTTACATGAGTTTTTAACTGATAATCAACAGACCTTCATCATCTCAGAATGCCATTCATCAGACAGGACTAGCAATGTCTTCTCTTGCAAAGTCTCCTGATGGACTCCAGGCAGTTCTTGCGGGCCAAAGAATCTTCAAGACTATCAAGATTGATGGTGCTACTATCACTGATGGCTATAATATTCGTGCTGCACTGGGAACTCGTGCACCCGCCCATCTTGATGCATCTGGAGCAGAACAGGTAGACATCAAAGACGTTAAATGGTCTCATCAAGACTTCAGTTCTATTGTAGTCACCGCATCAGCCAACGGCAGAATAACCATCTACGATCTTGAACGTGTAGGTGCAAATGTTGAGGTGGCTCGTATTCAGGAGCACTATCGCCAAGTTCACAGACTTGCTATCAGTCCTTTCAAAGGCTCATACTTGCTATCTGCAAGCCAAGACGGCTCTACAAAGCTTTTTGATCTCCGTTCAGCAGCATCCACGGCTGGTCGTGGAGGTTCTACATTCATCAGCAAAAACACCTTCAAAGGCAACGCGGATGCAGTTCGGGACGTCAAATGGTCTTCTACAGATGGAATGGTGTTCGCATGCTCAACAGATACAGGAGTCGTACAGAAATGGGACATTCGTAACTTCAAGAGTCCACTTCTCAGAATTCATGCCCATGATACTGCTTGTCTTTCAATTGACTGGCATCCGGATGGTCAACACCTTATTAGCGGTGGCCTTGATCAGTATTGTTGTGTCTGGGATTTCTCGGCCAACGCTGACAAGCGTCAGAAAAAGAAATATACGTTTGAAACCCCAGCGCCAGTTGGGAGGGTATCATGGCGCCCAGCTTGCTGGTCATCTTCTGCTAATTCATGGAGAGCTGCTCAAGTCGCTGTTGTATATGACGATAGCAATATAGCCAAAAACCAGATTGCCACCGTCAACATCTGGGACCTTGCTCGCCCAGGCTTGCCCTTTAAGGAGATTGAAGATTGGGATACGTCACCGACTGATATTGTCTGGCACGATCGCGATCTTTTCTGGACAGTCAATAAGGATGGACAATTTACTCAATCCGATGTTGCATTCGCACCAAAAGTTATCGATAGACGCAGTCTATCAACCTTTGACATAGGCCCAGATGGAAACGTCATCATGGTTCTACAAGAGCGAGATCCACCTGTCAGATCTAGACCATCAGTCTCGGGTCCAAGTGCTAGTGGTGCTCGTGCCAGTGGTTTATCTAGCCAAGGCCCAAGTTCAGGCGGCCCAAGCCCAGGAGGACTGCCAATGAGTGCCAGTCGTAGTGAATCCGATGAAGAGCTCGCTGGTAGTTTTCTCAACACGAGGTCAAATCTTCCAGCTTTGCAGCGCAGTCAGAGTGGACGCTCAACTCAATCTTTCAGCCGAACACCTCCAGCCCCTAGACCAAATCCAGTTGAAGTTCTCAACCTTGAGCAGTCCATCGCCGTTACTAACGAGTACCAGCCTCAGCAAGTTATCGCTATTGGTCGAGCTCCGCATACGATAGGACCTAATATGTTCCAGTACCTTTCACATAACTATCTGGTTGGAGTCGCACAATACTGGGGTCGTCCGCGTTTTGAGGAAGTCTGTGATCTTGGGCCCGACCCACCTACTCGCTTGAAAAACATCATGGAAATGTTTGCTCAAAGTGCCGAGAGAGCTGAGAAGTACCGCCTTGGGCAATCCTGGAGACTCCTTTCATACTCAATCGGATTGGTACTTCCTAGACGTGCTGAGTTCCATCGTCAGCAGAGAATTGAGAGGCGTGATCAAAAGCAAGCACAACAGGTCAAACAGCAAAAGGTCGATAGCAAGGCTGCTGAACGACAGAAAGATCATCAGCAAGACTCAGATCCGTCTCGTCAAGTAAACAGATCCACATTTGAGAATGCAGAGCTTCATGCTACCCGCAATGTCCGCCTCGAAGATATTGAGAGCACTTCAAATATGACTACTCCTCAAGCTCGTCCCTTTAAGTCAAGTATTCAGGGTAACAGTGCAATTGAATCAGATGCCATTGAGACTGATACATTGACTCTTCCTCCCTCTTCTTACGGTGAAGCAAGCCAGAGTTCGAAAAAACGGGATAATGTTTCAGCTGGCAATGCCTCAAGTCAAGTAGATGATCTTCATCACTCGATGGCAGCCATTGACATTGCCGGCTCGGGTAAAAAGCTACCTAATCATCTTCAAGTTGGCCAAGAGACCTTTGGAGCCTCTCATGCAGATCCTCTCCTCCTACATTTAGGATCGCTGGATAGCTTGCAGATGTTCTCTACTTCCGGAGAGTCGTACCCAGCCGCTCCTCCCACAAGCTCAGATGGTTCTCATAGAACAGCTAATTCCCCTGGTGTTCAAGAAGCTTCTCGCGATATTGGATCCAGCTGGGATAGCAGTGTTGCTTCAGGGATCTCACAGCCGCCTTTCTCGTATGAGCCCGAGCAGTCTGATTTAGTCACTCAAGGTCTCTCACTCCTCGAGCCAATCAATGAGGCTGTCGACTCTGGCATTATTCCTGTCACACCTGAATTGCATGTGGAGGAGGTTCCTACAATTTCATTCCCACAGGAAATAGACTCTAATAAAGTTGGCCTAACTACAACGCAGATAGAAGTAAACTCTACGGATGGGACTGATATATCTGATGATGAGTCAGATTCTTCCGATATTATTGACCGCGACTACTTTCCACAGCCAGATGATCCGGAATTTGTTTCAAAGCCAATCAATCCTGATAGGTTGTTCGCTAAATATCTTGATTATGAATGCCTCTCAAACAGCATTACCCCAGCCGCTATGGTCCTTCTATTGAAACCTTACCTTTCCGACAATGTTGTTGACCCATATCACGCCGAAGCCATCCTGACTACGTTCCAAGACAGATTGCTCAGTCAACAATTTTTCTACGAAGCACTTATATTACGCCATCTCTGTGAGCCAGAATACCCTGAGATAACCGCTAGACATCATAGCGAAAAGATTGGACTTTGTTGCAGTGTCTGCAATAAGATTTTCTCAGAGCCTCCTGTCCTTGGCAAAGGATTGAAGTGTAAGAAATGCAACAAATTCACAGATCCCTGCCAATTCTGTATGCAGCACGACCCCCCTCCGCCATTCGAGTGGCATGAGGGTCCACCCGTTGCACCGCACTTCTATCCAAACTGGAAGAAATGGGGACACCTACAGCGCCTTTGTCTTACTTGTATGCATGGTGGACATAATGCCTGTTTGGAGGCTTGGGGTGTAGCAAACACAGGTACAGAGGAGGAAGGAAAGTGTCTTCAATGCGATTGTGCTTGTGAGGACGGCATCTATGCCGAAAGATTGAAGGAGAAGGCCGAGGAGGAGGAGCTTATGGCTGAAGCCAGGCGTAAAGAAGCTGCCGCAAAAGATCTTGAGCGAGCTGTTCATGAAAACCTTCGACAGTCAACGTTCAGCAGTGGCCGAGGTGTCCGACGTGACTCCCATGAAGTCACAGAGAGTCGTGCTATCGAAACAGTACGTGGTACCTTACCTGGAAGTGGCAGTGGAGGTGGAAGTGGAAGTGGAGGTACTGAGAGAAAGAAATTTGTTAAGTTTGCTACACCAAAGGAGAATTGAATTCTGGGGTTTCATTTGCTTTCAACAATCATACGACGCATTTAAAGGTGCATTTGCTTTTATATCAGGAGTTGTTAAGATACCCAGGGAATCAGGGAGAGTTTTGAGGTCTCTGGCGTATGGCATGTGTTTGCTAGAGGTTAATATGGCTTCAAGGCATCGAATGAGGAAACAGCTTGCTGTATTTACTTGCTTGTCAATATACGATGGAATCACAACTTCGCAACAATTTGAGAAATTAAAGATAGCTAGCAAAACTCAATAGCTTTCGTATTGTTCTTGAATCAATTTTTACATGAATTTTGCTCGATGGTTTGAGTATACATCCAGACTAAGTAGATTTTGAGATAGGACTCCGTTAAATTTGTTGATAGAAGTCGGCTTGGTTT
The DNA here is from genome assembly GCA_024752465.1 of Allantophomopsis lycopodina. Classification (NCBI taxonomy): domain Eukaryota; kingdom Fungi; phylum Ascomycota; class Leotiomycetes; order Phacidiales; family Phacidiaceae; genus Allantophomopsis; species Allantophomopsis lycopodina. The sequence continues at coordinate 1,661,168 of CP103018.1, forward strand.
GATCACGTGAAACAAGGATAGAGCTTACCATGCTTATTTACACCTAGGTACTCTGCCTTAAACACCTTGAGTTTGCATAGTATGCAAACAACCACATCTTGACGCACGCATTCACATTATTATTGAATGTTGTGTTCTCCAGACATAGCCAACAATAGAAAGCAACATGGATTACTCAGGTCGATCATCGAAGCCATCGAGCGGGCGCCGATCACCAAACAACGATATCACTGCTCCGCGGAGAGATCCAAATACTCGAATTTCAAAGCCGGCCCGTAATTCTCCAAATACTTCTCTAGATTCTAGACAGTTGCGACAAAACCAAGCGCAGGAAGACGAAGAGTCACGAAGATGGGTTTCTCAAGAAGATAGCTTCGTTCTCAAACAGCAAAAGAAGAAAGCAGCTATTCGTGTCCGAGAAGGAAGAGCTAAGCCAATCGACTCGCTCGCTGTCATCCTTCGAATCATAGACCCCGACAGAGACCTGCTTGACGATGACGAAGAGGAGGTGAAGACAGATGTGGTCGATCCAGAGGGGGTATTTGAAGGCCTCAGCGATGCACAACTTGTGGAGCTCGAATCTGAGATCAAAGGATATCTGACGCTTGAAACGAACAAGAACAACCAGGACTATTGGAGGACTATGCAGATCATCTGCAAGGACAGCCGACAGAAACTCAACCCGATAGATCGTGATGGCCGTGAAGTCAAATCAGTATCCGCAGACATTGACAAAATACTGAGCCCAAAAACATACGAGGAGTTAGAGGCACTGGAAAAGCAAAGCAAGGCGAAGCTGAAGTCCAATGATCCGAACATGGATACGGACTTTTGGGAGCAGTTTCTTCGTACTCTACTAGTCTACAAAGCAAAGGCAAAACTGAAGAAAGTCTATCAATCAGTATTGGACAGCCATCTCCAAACTTTAAGGGAGCAGCAAAAAGAGGGTGCAGACGAACTTCGGTCGAAACTACAACTTGAATTGGGGGGATCTGCTATGGATACTGATACTACTATGGAAGCCTCCATTCAACCGAAGTTAGAGTTTTCTTCGAATTTGGATCCCGAATCGTTACTCAAACTTAAGGCAGAGGACAAAGTCATTGAAGTTATCGACGAATCAGCATTCTTGCACAAGATAGTTGCTGAACGTCGGAAGGCTTTGAAGCTAGGCTATATTCCCGAGCCTCATCGTAAAGCCGAAAAGTCAACCAATCCGATAAGTAGGGCTGTTACAGCACAAAGTACAGGTCGTGCCCCACCTGGAACAGAACGCTTTACTGCTCCAATTGCAGAAGATCTCTCAACTTCCACAGCATTTATAGAGAGGGAAATTGCCCGTGGTGTGAACGAAAATGAAGAAGTCTTCACAGGAGAGGAGATAGTTTCGACTTTGAACCCACAATGGTCCGATAAATATCGCCCAAGAAAGCCTCAGTACTATAACCGTGTGCAGATGGGTTACGAGTGGAACAAATATAATCAGACACACTACGACCATGACAATCCTCCACCAAAGGTTGTGCAGGGCTACAAGTTCCACATTTTCTATCCAGGCTTGATTGACAAGTCAAAGGCCCCCAAATATCGTATCGAACGAGAAGATGGTCGTAGAAGAGGAGAGTCTTTCGCAGCGGCTGGTGAAGAGGACACATGTCTTATCAGATTCATCGCAGGCCCACCATATGAGGACATTGCGTTTCGTATAGTGGATAGAGAGTGGGATTATAGCGCGAAGCGCGATCGTGGCTTCAAGAGCAGTTTTGATAAGGTGTGTATATTGAGGGTCCCATTCTATTTCTGATCCATGTTGTGCTTCAACGAATTTACTGACGGTCCCAGGGCATATTATCACTACATTTCATGTTCAAGAAGGTGAGTTCAATTTGTCATCTGCTTTTAGACATCACGCTGATATTTTATAGATATACTACCGAAAGTAATGGTTGCACTTTATCCTACATCTGACTTTCTTCTGGGTGTACTTTTTTCGTGCACCTATTGTCGAAAGATATCGTGACATAACCCCTAATCTGACCTATACATGTTCCCGTCACTATCTTTCTCCTACAGATCGGGATTTGGAATATACCGCAGCTATGCTGCCGGGAGGTACAAGGCTGCAATGGGGCGTAGCTTCAGTCGGAAACACCGATACGCAGTAACAACCACCCACATTCCTTACATTGGAGTTCGTAAACGATGTTGGGACGTGCATTCGGAAGCGCTGGGCATTACTTCATTTGTGGACATTATTCTGACTGGGCGTTGGATGTGTAACTGTTGTGCACTCCCCGCTGCAGGGCTCTTGGGCAGCCTGGTGCACATGGATATCCTTTTTTGGATTACTACTAGGTTGTGTGAAGATCTGTCGGTAGGGCTGATCGTGTACTATTCTTCATTCGTGAGGGAAGATACCTCAAAAGAAAGTATCGCGGATCAATACAGTTCGTACTGAGAACAGCTGGTGCTCCATTGGTAAAGCACGCTTGGAGCACTGTGGAAGGCTTCTGGAAGGTTACCTACGTGCAACCGGCACGCCGGAAATATAATCAGCTTTGGAATACTTTACACAATGAGGCCAACAATGCTGCGTTATTGTTCTACATGTCGAAATCAATTGGCATGGGAGAACGCTTGTATGATCCTTACCTTGCGTATGCTGTGCATTTCCGTACAGGGGTCAGTACAAGGGACATGTGACCACCATTTCGGTTACTTGCATCTTCATACAAAACAAAAAGTGCCATGCAACACATACTGTCCATCTCTTCCTCGTTGTAGTGACTGTGAACATCTTCTGCATTCGTCAGTATTAGCTGGTGCTTGAAGCATGCAAATAGTCAGTAGTGAGCCTCGCTGTTTGATGTTGGACTATTTCCACGTCAGTTGTGCTTATGCGTCTACAGGCAGCCAGCATACAAGAAGCATATTTGGCTCTGGTCATTCTACATGCCTGGCATGATAGGCGGATGATCTGGAAGCCGCCAGCAGCGGGCTTGACCTCTTTTTTTTTAGATCTTTCTAAATCCCCGGATTCCCGTCACAAAAGTTTCATAGTTGTGTCCCACAATCCTAAATGAAAAATCCCGATTCACTGGCCAACTCAGCACTGAAGTGGCTTCACTCCAGCCTCGCCATTTGAAATGAATCAACTTCAATACCACCCATATCAAAGTGACGATTATATGTCCATCGATTCCCAATACGCTCATGGCCTAAATCATACAACTTATGATTCATTATTTGATCACAAACTTGATCAGAGGTTGGATCATTGCTCATTGGGAATTCCTGATACTCTGAATCTCCTTGAAAGTTCAGCTCATAGCCCTCAAATCACTCAACAAGAGGCTTCTTTAAACTGGCCAACGGACGCTACTATCATGGCTCACAATAACTTTTGGCCACAGACTTCTCATCAGGCTTATCAAGATGATTCTATGATGATACATGAACCGATAGGTTATTCAAACCCCAGTCTTGATGCTGCTTTCACAAATGCTTTTCCACATCATTTCAACAGCATTTGTGATCCACGTTTACTAGAAAGCGGTGGTGTAGACCTTGAGGCCCCCTCGCCTACAGATCCAGAATATCACTATGGTTTCGCAGAGAGTCAGCCAACGAGTACTCCTGGACTTGGTCCTGAAGATCTTATGGAGACTGATAGTTTCGCTGATAATTTCGGAGGAGAACGTTTCGCTGCTCTCACATTGAGCCAAAATTCGAATCAAGATGAGACTGCTCAGAGCGATTATCCCTGCCCTTCTTTTCGAAACCTAGACGAAGGGGACGAATATGCTAATTTTTGTGATGAGCCTGTCGCCCCCGAGCCTGATGATGCTAGTGAAGAGCCTTACGCAAAACTTATCTGGAGGGCCCTTATGACGAAGGAATCTCGCTCTATGGTGTTGCAGGAGATCTACGATTGGTTTGACAAAAATACTGGGAAATCAAAGACGAGTGGAACGAAAGGATGGCAGAATAGTATTCGCCACAATCTCTCTATGAATGGGGTATGTTAAATCTATCTACCATAAGTATCTTTCTAACATCAGTGAAGGCATTCATAAAACGTGAGAGAGTGCAAGGTGGAGATGACACGAAAAAGCACTGTGAATGGGTTCTCGACCCGGTCGCCGAAAAGGAAGGCGTTAAATCTACAACTAGATACCGTCATAAAATCCCGGGCAAACGCATCACCAAGCACGATCCGCCATCAGGAACAAGACAGCATTCTGGACGACTGGGAGGGCAGCGGTCTGCAGGAAGATTCCGTGCTCAGAAGCAGAAAATTAAGCCTGAGAAAGCCGAACGACTCGAAGCACGTTCATCTAGAGATGAGCCACTGCTCAACCACGAAAATCCATTTACATGTGGGTCCGACTGCCCTCCCATGAAGCACACTCGGCGTCCATCAGATATCAAAGTGGAAAAATCTGATTCGAATTCCCCACCCTTCATTAAACAAGACCCAACTTCAGCATTCGGAAATGTCAAAGGCATCTTTGAGGACCCTGACCTTCGTGATTTGCCACCATTTGTTGGTGGCGAAACACCCGCCCTCAGTCCTGGCTCGGAGGCTGTGTATGGTTTTCCATACAATTAGGTACAGTGGATCTCTTCCGACCTGTCATTCTTTTTTTCTCGTCAGTGTAAATAAGTGCGCGATTTTTTCTGGATGTTTAGTGATCAATCAAGACTTGTTGCTTGTAATATTTTGCTGGGTTATGCAATGGGTTGAAAGGAAGTATGGAGTATGCATAGGGTGTCTGCCAATGAACTTAGCGCGGAATTTCGACTTCTGTCCAGCACCAGCTGAAAGGTGGTGTTGGTGATATGGCAGCTGGGAAGGAGTTTAAGCGGGTTTTTTCTTTCCCCATTATTTAGATTACTCTGACCGGATTCAGGTCAATTTGCTTGATGTTACTCGTACATAGCATTGTTATCTTAGCAGGTTTAGCTTACCCTGAGTAGGAATAAATCCTTGTCACTACATGCCGGCCAATTCCTCACCTTATCATGCTCGCTGCATTTTCTAAATTGGTGCTACCTTACTGAATTAGATCAGATGGACGTTAATCGTATTGGAAGATTGACCTGGAGCTGATCGAGAATTTGACAGCTAAGATCTAACTCTAGATTTCTTGCAGAAAAGATGCCCTGTTACCGGGTTTGAGGTGTCGCTACAGTCAATTTTACGATTAATTTCTCGATTATATGTCGCTATCCGTCTACTAAAGACGTTGCCATGCTTAGGCTTCAGAAGAGTATCATCTGGTGGGGGGCCAAAGTCTAAGTTTACAGGGGGCGAACAGCTCCGTAGCACAGCTTCTCAACGTCACAATCTCTGTTCTTTTCATTAGAGATGAAAATACCAGGGCACTAATCGCCCCAATAAGCAGTACTGTTTATACGGAGAGTCACTGGAAGCTCAAAGTGCCAGACGCTTCGTCCTGAAGATATCTTTGCCACGGCATTTTCCATGCACCGGCATTCTGGGGTGCACCTTGCACATTTCCCCAGCTGTGCGGATCGGCATCAATCTTTCTAGGGACCCAAGTATCTGCAAGAGCTCGAAATCATATGATAAATAGCATTATGCATTTCTTGGCAGGGTTACCAACACCTATTCTTTCAGACACCGTATACGCTCACATCAATGGGATTCAGATACAGGCGATATGGATGCAGTATACATACATAGTGCTCTCGGCTATTGATGGTCTAGGAGATCCACGAGATCTAGAGCGTTGAATCCCGGTGACAGATGATATAAAATATTGAATTCATCTATCGGAGATGTTTCCGAAGGCGTCGGGGCTATATCCGATGATGAAGACGCTGGCCATTGATCCCCCAACCATACCCTAGATGCCTCCGAAATTTGTTGGAAGGCCAAAGAGAATCCACAGTGTGACATTATTTTAATGATCATGAAAATCATTAACCTGTATCGGCTTTCGGATAGTTACGGACCTTGCTTGTACATATATTCTGCATAAGCTTTTATATGGCTTTTTTAACGCTACACACTGCACGATGACTGACCTTGACAATTCAAGAAGCAACTGCAGGAGCTCAACCCCACATAACTTCTGACTCGGACCACTGGACACAAATGTAATTCCACACCGCGCGAGGGAAGCTGCACGATTCATTTAACAATGGCATAATACCGCGTGGGAGAAGCATTGCAATAATCAGACCTATCATCTGTCCATAAATTCGGCAGAGTCGAGAAGGTGATGTCTCGAGTGACATCGTACCATTATACTTTTCACCATTTTCAAGCTCTTGGAAACGGAAAAAGGTACCCTAATGCAAAGCAGCTGCAGAAACTCATTCGGGCGGCCCGACCCTATTTTACCACACAAAAGCTCCCACTAATAGCCATCTGTCATATCGAAAAGTGAGGAGTGATCCACAACCGAGGAGATGCATCTGTCCTTGGCTGAGATGAATGTTCGGCTAGATTTGATGCACTTCTGTCCATTTGTATCCAATGCGTGCTTGTGCGGAGAGTCACGTATATTCTCATGTGCATTACCAAACTTCTGATAGGGGGTTTATGCACTTAAGATGACCCGATTATACCTTGGAAGTGCAGAAAGGCATGTACAAGTATGTATGTATGTATGTATGTATTTATGTATGTACATACGACATACGAACAGTTCAAGGTGCCAGGTGTGCCGAGTATGGTATAGTTTGCGGAGGCGGCGCCTCACAGTAGGAAAGCAATTCGTCTGAAACGAATATGCCAGCAGGCTCTCGGTTGTATGCAAGTGTCTGGCTATGCTGTCATTACAGACGCGCGGTAGTTACTTGGAAGCCACTCGTCATAAGAGCACAAACCTCTGCATGGAAACCACATGGGTCCACGTGACATTGCTTACTATCCCATCCATATGGTCCACTCTCACCCTGAGTTGATATAAATTATGGAAACGGCCCGTTTAAATACGAAGATGGGTCCCGTTATGAAACCAGTCATTTAAGCTTGATAAATAAGCAAGCCTTGAGGGGGAGTTCCTATCTTACAACATCTATCTTATCTCGAAAGCCGGAGGAGCTCAAAAGTCCGAAGAGAAAAGTCGGACATTTTCTGTCCCTCTCATTTCTTTTGTGGGTTCATCATGGGTTCCCTCTTCTCACTTTGGTTTATTTCCGACTCTGCTATCAATACATTTCAATGAGAGCATCACCTCCAGAAAAGATGAAAAGAAAATTCATCACACCGCATGGGATGTCTCCTGAGTCCTGACTCCTCATTATAAACTCTGCCCTCAGCCGCAAAGTCTTAATGTGCGGCAACCGAATCAATGTAACTTTTGTACCTCGTAAACATCATACGGAAATTCACCATTCGCGTCTCACGTCGGTACGACGGCATACGCACATTCCCACCAATCACCATTTATCCGCACAACCACCAACCGGGATGCCACGTCCTCACCAAAAGACACAAAGTCCATATAGTAATTGTATGCGGCCCGGCGAATAAGGTGAAACAATATCCGAACTTTGCGGGGCTTAGGATCTAGTCTACCCCGGAATTCCAGGCCGTTTGAGTCCGGGGTAAACGGAACATCTGGATCCCATAGGTCGAGTCCGACTTTGACTTTGAGGCACCAAACGCAGTAATCTCTCAGCGTCGAAAAAGCCCGCCAATCTGGAGCCGGCGGAAGAAAGTTATTGAACTGTAAATTGAGATCATGCAGTGATGCGTATTGATCTGATGTGCGACGCTGCGGCTGTACTCAAATAGATGAAGATGCAAGACTCGCGTCCCCTTTCCTATATATTGGATGCATTTCCTTCGATCTCCAGACCTGTGAAGAACAAAAAATCAAGTCAAAATGTTGTTCAATTCGAAGGTTAGCTTGGTCTTGCTCTCAGCAGCGCTCACTGCTGCCACTCCCACATTTGCTCCTCTTCAGCAATGGAAGAACAGTCCACTAGGAAAGCCCGCAAAACTCCATACTTCACCAAAACCCCATGTCTCCTGTTATCCAAAGACGCCAAAGGTCGCTCCTCCTCCACCTACGCCAAGAACAAAAGTCTGTTATGTTCAAAGTTATGGGAATGGGACGGATGACTCTCCATATATCATCTCTGCAATTGATGAGTGCAATAATGGTGGTCATGTCGTTTTTAGCGAAGGTGTCCAATACACAATCGGCACGGCTTTGAACCTGACTTATCTCAATTCAATTGATATTGGTGAGTTGTCCGGCGCTAATTATGACTCAATGGTTAGATATCTAACGATCAACAGATATTCAAGGTTATATTCAATTCACCAACGATACGGACTACTGGCAAGCCAACTCCTTTAAACAGATTTTCCAGAATGCCACCACATTTTTCCAATTGGGAGGCAATGACGTTGCTGTTTACGGTGGTGGAACACTCGATGGTAACGGTCAGGTGTGGTACGACTTGTATGCCAGTGACATCTACGTTCTCCGCCCCATCCTCATGGGAGTTATCGGCCTTCACAATTCCACCATCAGTAACTTGGCCTTGAGATATAGTCCTCAGTACTACAACTTCGTGGCCAATTCCTCAAACGTTGTTTTTGATAACATCAGTATCTCTGGAGGAAGTATTACCAAGAACCCCGCCAAGAATACCGATGGGTGGGACACTTATAGAAGTAGTGGCATCACTATTCAAAATTCCGTGATCAACAACGGCGATGGTAAGTCTATATTACCATTAAATATCTCAATACTAAGTATGTGTAGATTGCGTATCATTCAAGCCAAACAGCACCAGTATCCTGATCCAGAATTTGTCTTGCAATGGCTCCCACGGAATATCAGTTGGCTCTCTGGGTCAATATCCCGGCGAGTACGACATTGTCTCCGACGTCTATGTCTTCAACGTCTCTATGCACAACGCGACTGTAAGTCTTCCGTTCTCCATTATAACAATCTTGCTTTGCTAACAACCATTTAGGACGGAGCACGCATCAAGGTCTGGCCAAACGCCCCCTCAGCCCTCAGCGGAGATCTTCAGGGAGGTGGAGGATCAGGCGAAGTCAACAACATCACATACGACACAATGTACATTGACAATGTGGACTATGCCATCGAGGTCGACCAATGCTACGGCCAAAGCAATCTCACTCTCTGCTTGGAATACCCCTCGCCGCTCACCATCACCAATATCATCTTCAACAACTTCCAGGGCACTACCAGTAAGAAGTACCAGCCAGAGATCGGGACGTTTGCCTGTTCCAGCGATACCGTCTGCAACAATATTACGGCCACCAGTATCAATGTTCTGAGTCCAAACGGTACGGATGAAGCTTATTGTCAAAATGTCGACGAGTCCACTTTGGATGTTACCTGCACGACCACTTTTAAGGGATTTAATTGATTGAGATAGCCATCTATTGTTGATGGTGGGATTTTCTTTGTACATATTAGTACCTAATCTCGTAGAGATGTGTACCCGAATTGTATTTATATATTTTCAATGCATGGCACATATCCTTCAGTGGTCTTTAGAGATAACGGAACCGTTCTCTGCAGCCAATCTCTTTGACATGATGAAATGTGGATGTGCTAAAATCTTTGAACTGCGTAATATGGGCAGCCAGGCCCAGGGCAGAGAGGGTATCCATTTTATAATCATCAAAAATTCGTATACGAAATGTAGGAATCACTAAAACTTCCTCTTCTTCTTGCCAGGAGCCTTAGCCTTCTCCTCTAACTGCCGCTTCAACTCCAGCCTCTTCCGATCCGCCCTGTCTAACGACGTCTCTCGCGGCGGCGGAGTCTTTTCCTTACCCGCCGCTCTTCCACGCCCATCTTCATCAGCCGCCTCACTTCCAGGAGCAGTTTCGGTGGCCTTGGCTTTAGCTTTATTTCCAATCTGCCCAAGCTTCGCTTTCACTTTCTTCTCCGGGGCCGGGCTTCCCTGCCCGGAATCTTTGGGGGACGGAGATTCTGTTGCAGTTGGCGTCACCTCCTTTTTCTTTCCGCCAATTCTCCCCAGCCCCATTTTCGGCTTTGCGGGAGGCGCTTTCGGTCTTTCCGGTAGGGTATCTTCATCTTCCGTTGTGTTGTCCTGGTCAACATCCATCGCGTCTTGTCTGGTTATGGCAGGGGGTGGGCTGTTCGGCGGCGAGGGAGACGGATTGGGTGCTTTGGTGGGTTTCTTTATCCCTCCGATACCACCCAATTTCTTGGGCATGGATGATTGCTGTGGTGGTAGGTCTATGGGTACGCTGTCGGGTATTACAGATCGTTGTGAGAAAGATCTTTGAGACGGAGCATCAAGGTCATCCTCGTCATCGTCACTTTCTGACTGTGGAGGAGGTTCCTTTTTAACTGGAGATTTCTGGCGTGGAGGCGTTGCTTGCACCTGAAAATCATCATCATCATCCGTCTCGTCATCTGATTCTGTCGGAACCTTAGGTGCGGATTTTGTGTCCACCTTCGACTCGTCCACACTATCAGTGACTACACTCTGCAGGGCTCTCTTCTTTGACTGTTCCAGCCATTTCCACCAGCCTCCATCCTGATCACTGTGTCCAAGATTCCACGAGAACTTTTTCGCGACTCCGGTAACCATATTCCGCTCGTTTTCTTCGGGGTCCTTAGACTCCACAATCTCTTTCCACCCATTCTTTTTAAAAGGCCCTAGGCCTTTGACTTTCTCTTCTGCAATCTGCCTGGAAACTGTCCTACCACCCCTACCACTAGCACCAGGGAACACTTGTCCCAGGTCCGTACCCGAAGCCTCCAGCTTATCGACCAATTTCTGTATCACGTGATCTTTATCTTTCAACACATCCAAGAGATACTCTACCTCTTTAATGCTTTTATTTTGTGCTTTGATAAGAGGTAGAGTAATCTTCTCTGTGAATCCGACCTGCGGCAGCAGCTTGAGGAGCATAGTCCAGACCAGCGGCTGAAGAGGCCTAGGCAGCGTTGCAGTAACCTCAATTTCCAGGTCCGGGGTCACATTGCCATCCTCCGACTTGACAGCCTTGATCTTCAAAGACGTCTCTTTGCCTCCCAGAAAGGCCTGGTGGACTTTATCCAGAAACAATCGCATCTGCTGCGCATCTTCGCTGGGATCTATGGACGTATTTTGATCAATGCTTCGGCGGATTATAGATTTCCGATCGAAATCCTCCACCCAACAATAGGTGAGGTCTGTGATGCGAACGGAGTAGTCAAAGCTGCTGAATGACACACAGGCAAGGAACGGTGGCGCGTTTTCATTCACATTCTCGGAGTGTTGGAAAGGTAACGGCGACCACGACATTTTGGAGGTTGATTTTATCGAAAGGAACAAGACATTTAATTTCAGTAGCAAAAACGAGCCCAGCTTCAGAAATTTGTAAAGTCCTCGTTGATGCTTGATCGCTACGCCATCAGTACCAACGGCCTAGGCAGACATCGCGTCGCGATATGCGTGTTGCGGGGTGTTGTCGGGCTGTCACGTGCAATCTGATTTTTAATTTCATGGCAATACCTGACTTTCTGTATGGAGGGGTAAAAGAGATAGTACGGCCTTCAGAGTAGGAATCATCATTGTGAGATGGCCTATACTATCCATCAGTGGAAACAGATGTGTGTTTGGCCTGTTTGTTTGATTTTTCTTATTTATTTAATTCCTTTTATTCTTGACTTCATAATATTGTTGATGATAAATTCCCGAATATTTAATAAACTCTCAGCAAAATGAATAAAGTTTCCACCTTAAAAATTCCACGAACCAAGTCAAGAGAAATGCTCCAAACAAAACTTCTTTACGACTACTGATCAGAATAGGCTATTTACCACTCTCAACACTCAATTAAAAATGTTCCTCACCCTTCCAAGCAATACACAAACACAACGACCACCTCAGCCCTCAGCACGTTCCACAGCCCCACTTAACCCACCAAGCACCACCACCAGTTAGGTAAAACTCTTCTGACTATTATAGATACAAATAAGCACCTCTCTTTCATCAAACAGCCTCATCAGCAATTACCATCCGGTATAGTGTAGGGGTTAACATACCCCGCTTTCATCCAGCATGATCCGGGGAGCCCCGGGTTCGATTCCCGGTACCGGAATATTCTTTTTGCATTTTTGATGACTTTCTCTCAGAGAATTGTTCAGGAAGTAGTTGGGCTGTATGTAGTACGTTGCTGGCTGTGTGGGCTGCAGTCGAGGAGACGAGAGGAGGCTCTCGCTGCAGGCACATGAGTCAAGTCAAGTGCTACGCTTTGGTGGTTTTCATTTTTTTGCGGGAAGCGAAACGAAGCGAGTTTTTGCCCAAGAATACTGCAGATTTTGGGAAGAATCGTGAATTGAGTAGTGTTTATCCAGATATGAAATAAAGTCTTGATTATTGTTGCTGTGATTTTTAATGCTTGCTGATGAGACTGGCTGTTCCAGGCCCATGGTCATCAATCGATATGTCTACCAAAAGGCGTAGAGATCCAGATACCTATGGACCGCAAGTGATTTCCAAGCCGACGCCGAGCACACTGCACATGTGCCTCAGCAGCCCACCGTATCCCCCGCCAAAGCTTCACCCCACCAACGACAGCTCCAGTGGCAGCTGGTGTAGCAGATAGACTTTGGAGGGGACAGTCAAATATGACGCCCGACATCGCACAGCAGCTCATAATATAAAACGACTCATTCTATACCTCACAACACGACTTCAGTACCAACCCAATCCACCAATCCACCCCCCAATTCATTCAAAATGTCTGAGCAAAAGGTTATCTTCACCAAGAATGCCCCATTCCGTAAGTCATGCTCCAAAAAACCTCAAAAAACCATGTAGCAGCTAAGCTACCGTCTGCAACCCACAATCTAACTCCTCGTAGCGGCAGGACCATACTCCCAAGCCATCGGCACCTCCTCGACAATCTACTGCTCTGGCCAAGTACCACTCAATGCTGCCGGTGAGATGCTCAAGGGCAGCATCACCGAGTTGACTGAGCAGTGCATCAAGAACTTGATTGCCGTGCTTGAGGCCGCCGGCTCATCCATCGAGAAGGTCGTCAAGGTCAATGTTTTCTTGACCACCATGGACAACTTCAAGGAGATGAACGGCACCTACGAGAAGTACTTCGCCCACAAGCCAGCCAGATCCTGCGTCGCTGTTTACCAGCTTCCGCTCGGCGCTCCAGTTGAGATCGAGTGCATTGCTCTTGCTTAGATGCAGTGATGGAAATCTGAAATGAAAACAAAATACATGTGTGCTGAGTCTATATAGCGTGATGTGAATTGTTACGTGCAATATACTCTATTGGGTATGATTCATGATTCAATGACTCCGATCCTTTCGTTGTTCCAGGTCCTGTCCTAATGCCATATTCTTCCGTGCCTGTATACTCCCGAATTTCAAGCCCGGTCCTTACTCGCGTTTCTTCATAGTAGGCGGTTTAAACTGACCTCCTGTATACCCTCCAATACCTCTTCTTACACCATACGCCTTGTTTGTAGTTTTCATTGCTAGTTTCTGCATACTAGTCATATGTGTCGTTTGTGCTGGTCTCATTGCGCTTTCTTTCTTCACTTCAGGTTTAGGCTGCAGTGGGTTGTTCTCATTCTCCGCCTCATTGATGAGAGTTTCAGCTGGTGGTGGTGAGCTGCCATTGATTTTTAAAGATCCATAGTGGCTTTGTGGTGCATCCTCTCTCATGATTGGCCTCGGTCTATTCAGTTTTGCTCCAGAACCGAGTCGATGAGATGCGTGAAGAGGCTCGAGACTCGGTTTTGGAATATCTGCTAGCCTTGACAGAGGAGGAAGAGAAGGAATCCTTTCTAATGGTCTTACACTGTGTGCCACCATTCTCACTGGCGCCGATGTAGTTCTTTCAAATTTTGGAGGAAGTATTGGTTGTGGAGCTTTGTCTGGCGACTTAGATCTGTTGAACGCCGCTGAAATACTCATCTGACCAAACTCTCGTTTTGTAGTTCTCGCAGGAACCCTTTTCTCCCTGATACCACCCATTTCAGGCTCAGTAGATTTATGGGTATCTTTCTCATCCACAATTTCCAGTTTGCCCGCGCTTATGAAACTCGCTCTATTTGCCGTGAATTGATCAACCTGCTCCATAGTTGTTACGTATCCAGGTCTCCAATCCGAGGCAGCTTGTACTCGACCCTCGGCTCCCAAACCCACCCTTCGACGCTTTGGACTTGACTGTCCTCTTGAGTAGATGTGACTATGCCCTAGCTCATCACTCTTCTTCTTATATTCTCCATCTACAGGATATTGATCATCCTCAAGATTCTTCAAGCCACGCGAGGATTCTTGTATCATCAGAGGAGAAGGAGTAGTCCGACGAAGAATATGGGATATAGACTGGACTGTGGTGAAGGTAAGTTTTGGCCCAAGATTCGCAAAGTAAGGTTTTAGAAGTTCGGGCGGTAGGAATGGAGAGAGAATAGTTTCTTCATGCTGAGAGTTTTTTCTCGGATAGCTGAGATACAAGAGGGCTTTTGCCCGAGTCATGGCGACATAGAGTAATCGTCGCTCTTCGTCAGTGTCCTCAGCTCGTGAATGAGGAATAGAGCCATTATAGGCTGCGGGAATGAAGACGATAGGCCATTCGAGGCCTTTCGCGGCATGTATTGTGGATATCGTCACCTGTGCCTTGGCCGCCGAGTTTTCAGCCTTTACTTCTGCAGCAAGAGCAATATTTGCGAGGAATTGAGAGATTGGTGTCGAATTATCGGATTGGTTGAGACCATCAATCGATGGTAGATTTTCATCCTCAAGGCCACTGTCCAGAGTATCCGAGAAATCTGTCGCCTGAGTGACCAGTTCTTCAACGTTTGCCCATCGCCCTTCATGCTCCTCCCCATACGCGCTCCTAAGATAATCGTAGAATGATGTTTTTGTTATGATGTAGTCAATTAGACCTGTAATGGATAGCACTGTATCTTCTGGGTTTGAAAGCTTTTCCTGGGCTGTGAGAATGATATCTACGAAACTTCGGAGACCTTGCTCGGTCGACTTTGTAACTTTAACCTTCGAATCCTTATTTCCTTGGCAGTGGTCCAAGATGACCTTCCACAGTGTCTTTCCGGATTGCTCTGCTTCTTCAAGCAGTGCTTTCACAGTGGTTTCGCCAATTTTACGAGAGGGGACATTGATGATTCGTGCCACGGCATCATTGTTGTCGGGTTGATATATAGTTCTCATATAGTCAAGAATGATCTTTACTTCAGCCCGGTCAAAGAATCGATGACCACCTATTTGATCAACAGTCAGTTTACAATCACGGCATAAAATAGTAGAAAAGTGAACTTACCAACCATCCGGTATGGAATACCAGATTTTCCCAGGGCACTCTCAATGTGTCTCGACAATGATGCCGAACGCAACAAAATAGCGATATCGTCAAACACAATCAACCCACCACTCATCCCCACACATCTTTGTATCTCGCTCACCAACCAAGAGGCTTCTTTCTCAGCGTCAAACAACTTTCTAAACACAGGTTTTGTGCCAACAACATGAGTAGCTTGCAAGCTTTTAGCGATTCTGCCATTATCTTGCTGGATAACCTCCAATGCTGATAATAGAATTGCGCCCGACGACCTGTAATTCTCCTCTAGAGGAATTGTAACAGTTCCAGGATACTGTCGATACATTCTGGCAAAATTCTTTGTCTCAGCAGATCGAAATCCATAGATACTCTGGTCCGGATCTCCCACGATTGTGACTTTCTTTCTTTGTGCAGCGAATAGGCGCATAAGATCAAACTGAACAAGATTGGTATCCTGAAACTCATCGATGAGCACCGCTTCGATATTCGAGACACATGAAGGAAAACGACGAAGAAGGTCGACACACTGCAGGAGCAAGTCATCATAGTCTAGCATATTCGTAGTCTTCAACGTTTCTTGATACTCCTCGAAGCACACCTCGAATTCCTGCTTTTCCAAAATCGCCAATTGCTCCTTCGGCTTCGTATCAATATATTTATCACCCTTGGCCTTCCTCGAACTGATTCTACCTCTGGCAACAGCAGGTTTTATTCCAAGCTGCCTTCTCTTCACAATCCTCTTTATAATTGCCATACTGTCTGCTGTATCCGCAATGCCAAAGTTTTTAGGAACGTCAATGAGGTGACCATATCGGACAAGATATCGCCTGGCGATACTGTGAAATGTGCCTAGGATAAGCTTTCCTTCAAGACCATTTCCGATCAATTTCCCAATTCGCTCTTTCATCTCGCGAGCCGCCTTGACCGTGAATGTGGCAACGATGATATTCCATGGTTGCAGATTTTCGTGTTGAAGAAGCCAAGCAGTACGAGAGGTAAGAGTATGTGTCTTTCCACTGCCTGGACCGGCAAGAATGGCGAGTGCCTGCGCGGGTGAAGAAACGGCTGCGCATTGAGACGCATTGAGATTTTGAAGCAATTCATCTGACATCTTCTAATCAGATAGACACCCCACGAATTAGATATCCCTAATAATGATTGAATAACATTTGAGAGTCGAGGGAGGCAGTTCTGAGCACTGGTGACTTTGAGGTTGAAAACAGAGGAGTACGTGACGCGATGTAGAGCGAATGCTCTAAAGACGCGTTATTGCACACGCTATCATGTGACTTTACCACTTCCACGATCTTAAAATCTTAAGATACCTAAGGTAGGTATTAATTTTATCACCAAGTCCATCTGTTACATTTAATCAAACAATCGCTGTTAATTTAGAGCAGTAAAAACCAACTATCCATGATTAAGACGTTAAAATTAACTCATTACTCTTCAAATGAGACCCAAACTTCAGTCATTCGTAGAAAAATATACGTCGAGAATCTCGTTGCTTTCCTTCATGAGCGAAAGGCATCCTTAAATCAATACTGGGTCGCTGTGTTTGAAGATCAACTCAAAACACTCCATTTCAAGTTCCAGACTTTTAAAACACTGTCATAAACAGGAGCAGAAAAGCGGGCTCCTTCTAGAAATCAGTATTGATTTGAATCGAGTTAGTTAGAGTATACACAGTCACACGGATTGAAATAACGGGAAGATCTCATCATCGATAGATTCTTTGATCATGTCTGAAGAAATATCCCTGTTGTAGAAGAAAGTGACACATAGCGGTATCGCCGGAGAATGTTGCTATGTTCAAAAAGTTTAGTGATACATGCTCAAAATCTATAAAAAAAGAGATGTCTTACGTTGAATAGAGATATCCCTTGGGAGTCGGTATCATAGGGTGAAGTTTTGCTTGTGAGGAACAGTTTGTGGAGACGTTCCACTTCGCATGTAGGGCATACTCAATCTGCTTGGAATCTCTCGAAACTATGTTGTATACACTCATATTATTTGCCCACCCACTTTGCGTATGTACTACATGGATATTTCAGATCTGCGTTTTCAACCAACGAGTAAATTGTATCGAAGACGCCATGTGTATTTCTGATACTCGTTACCATGATGAACATTGCTATGTTGTTGCTGGATACTCTTGCGATTTTCAAGGGAGCCAGCAAAGTATTCTACCCAAGTTGTTCTTTCTGAGATCAGAAGTATTGGATCTTGGAGATTGTCAAGGCTTCGTCTTGGAAGTTTGCAAAACTGCAATTGATGTCGTCACTAGATGGTGAAGGCGATGATTTAGTGGCTTCAGCTATTTGGGTCGTAGCAACTTGTCGTGAATTTGAATACGATACTGATGTACGAAGGTCGTATGATTTTCGATGAATTTCAAGCGACATATGCTGAAGCTCAATGTGATATGCTAAGAGCTCTGTATAGATAAATCTGAGCAACTTCGCTTTCTGCTAAAACTTAACAAACCTACCCAGAATATAAGTTGTATGAAAACTACAGGAGATTTTTTGCGCTCCCAAGTTGCGCTCTATACTCAGCTATAACATTCTTTCTCAAGACATAATTCATAGTCTCATGCCGTGTGTTTCTTGCTATGTAAGCCTCTGCATCATTCGAACCAACGAGGAAAGTACTGATGCATTTCTTACATAGATTTGTAAATCTCGTAATTCTCGCAGCGCCAACACTTGGCAAGTGGTGTTCTTTGTTTTGAAGCTTATACTCTGCAAGCAAAGCACTATATGTCCCGAGTTCCTCTAGCACAAAAGATGTCTCTTCAGGGGTGTCCTTAACATTATCCCAAAAGTCTTTCAACTTCTTCATATTGTCGGCTATCTGGACTTCAAAAGACGTAACGCCTACCTCGCTCGCCAT
Source organism: Allantophomopsis lycopodina (assembly GCA_024752465.1). Taxonomy (NCBI): domain Eukaryota; kingdom Fungi; phylum Ascomycota; class Leotiomycetes; order Phacidiales; family Phacidiaceae; genus Allantophomopsis; species Allantophomopsis lycopodina. Next base: position 1,679,376 of record CP103018.1, read on the forward strand.
CACGCCGAACACCTCTCCCATGATGAATGTGGACACAGAATTCGCTGGGGTCAGGTTCAAAATTTGGAGACTAAACAAGGATCATAAATCAATTACTGCAATAATGACTCTAATAAAAGATTATATTCTTACTTTTCTAGGCTGGGCTTTTCACAGCGGAGGTTGAATTAATAAAAAAGCTCCGAGATACATGACATGCGCAGCACCACCATTGTTGTCGTGCATGACCTATACCCTATCTTGTGCCCCGGAGTTCTTATTAGCACCGGAGAACGATAAGAGTAAAGTCTTGGGAATACTATTCACATACATCACAACCCTGGTAAATGTGTCGCTCCTTGTCAATTGATCGGGCCGCCACCCGATTCCCGGAGCAGCCACCATTATCCGGTATGGGCCATTCACACACAGTCAAAGTGCCACCGACTCATGTGCCATGTATTTCCCCCGGAGAGATCCAAGGTCCGAGTTAAGGTTACGCTTCCGTTGCCTCCACGTTCTCCCCAGATAGCCGTCACCGCCAAGCTTAAATGTGATTGGAGCGGTAGTAATATAGACCGAGGGAAACATGGAGAATCAATAGCCGAGCGGTCAAGTTGATCCCATAATGCTAGTCTAGAATCACGATTTCCAACTGCCATTAATATATGTCGATAATACACCCCGCGAACAACCTCGTCGATCACCCCGCAATATCTACGCTCACCAAATCAGACAATACCTCTTTAGGCTATACCCTCAAGAACTTGAGACTTGCATGTCCAAGATGAACTTTACTATGCGCACCAATAAATACACCAATAATGAGAAGACAATGCATGGAATATTTTGAAAAAGGTACCAAAATGGAGGGGTAGGTGGGGCAAGCGGGCTAGCATGAGTTCGTGGCTGGTTTGGTTGAATGAGACTGGTCTGTCTTTGTGATGTTTCCGTGTCCTGCATATACTCTTTGCGCGTACCTGAGGGGCTTGCAAAAATAAAATAAAAAAGAATTGGCCTGACAATAGACCAACTTGAATCACGGCATTTGTGAGGTTAATAGACAGGCGGTATATTCCAAAGAAATGTTATATAAAGAACAGGAAGTTCCGCTCGTTGTAACGTGTCCTAATAATATACCTCTGGGATCGTGATCAAGAGACAGAATTCTATCATAATGTTGCTCTCCAATGTTGGATTGGCAGCTTTCATTGGTACTGCAGCTGCGGTAACCATTGAGGTTGCAAGCACTGGTGGGATCGATGTATCGCCATTGCAATATGGAATAATGTTTGAAGTGAGCTATATTTCCAAGTCCTCTTGCTCCAAGGCTGATGGAATATAGGATATCAATCATTCCGGTGATGGGGGCATATACGCCGAACTTATTCGAAATCGAGCATTCCAAGGAAGCACTGCCAATCCAAGAACCACCGAACCATATGTAGCAGTAGGCGGAGCTAGCTTGACACTTTCGGAGCTTTCGACTCCCCTGTCTTCAGCGCTTCCATATTCTTTGAAAGTAGCTGCTGGCAACTCAAGTGCCAATTCAAGTAGCATTATTGGGTTCGAAAACTCCGGGTACTGGGGAATTGATGTGAAACCTCAAATCTACAACGGAAGCTTCTATGTCATCGGCGATTACTCTGGAGGGTTTACCGCCTCTCTTGTGAACGATATCTCTGGTGTCACATACGCGAGTGAGAACATCACAACTAAATCTATTGCTGGGAACTGGACACAGGTCGCTTTCACTCTTGAGCCTACGAGTGCGGCACCAAACAGTAACAACAGCTTCGTCCTTACTTTCGACTCTAGTGTCAGCAAATCTTTGGACTTCAATCTCATCAGTCTATTCCCTCCCACCTATAATGACAGGTATATAGGAGTGCTCTTGAGTTTTGCCGAATGATACTGATTTATTCGTAGGCCAAATGGTTTGCGAATCGACATAATGGAGGCTCTCAAGGCACTAAAGCCGAGCTTCTTGAGAATGCCGGGTGGGAACAACATGTAAGAAACGAAATTGATTTTTCATGATAATGGTTCTAATATTTCAACAGCGAAGGAAATGCCCCTCCTGCCCGCTGGCACTGGAACGAAAGCATTGGTCCACTGAAAGACCGTCCCGGATATGATGGAACCTGGGGGTACGAGAATACTATGGGACTTGGCTTGGTCGAATATCTGAATGTAAGATTTGGACCTATATCTTGCCAAGTTATTACTGACTTCTTCAGTGGTGTGTGGATCTAGAAATGGAGCCTGTCCTTGCCGTTTGGTCTGGTCTTTGGCTCAATAAAACCGTTGTCGCAGAGGATGACCTAGGCCCCTACGTCGACGATGCCCTGAACGAGCTCGAATTCGTCTTGGGCGATACATCTACTACATATGGTGCTCTCCGAGCATCTTTGGGCTACCCAGAGCCATGGAGTGTTAAGTACGTTGAAGTCGGTAATGAAGATAACCTCAACGATGGATCAGCCTCCTACAGTGCCTATCGATTCGCAGCATTTTATGATGCAATTATCGCTGTATACCCTGATATGGTCATCATTGGGTCTACAGTTGATTATAGTCCCAAGCCTGGTTCCGCATATGGCGATTATCATCAGTATACTCGTCCAGATGATTTCGTTTTACAATACACCTATTTTGATAACTTTTCAACAGTTCACAAGACTCTTGTCGGTGAATATGCGGTTATTCAGCAAAATGATGGAACTCCAAGTGATGGAGCCAACTTCGGCTTGCCAAGAGATCCTTGGCCTACGTGGATTGGAAGTGTTTCTGAAGCAGTCTTTGAGATTGGCATGGAAAAGAATGCAGACAAAATCCTTGGAGCTAGTTATGCACCTCTCTTGCAAAATCTGAATAGCTACGAGTGGGCTGTAAGTAATCCTCTACTTATGATACGAATAAGAATACTAATTTTTGTTTAGCCCGATCTCATTTCTTTCACCGCGGACCCATCTCAAGACGTCTTGTCTACCAGCTACCACCAAATCGAGCTGTTCTCCAACACTCGCGCCACAACTATCCTCCCATCAACGTCCAACACTACCGCAGGGCCATTGTACTGGGTAGCTGGAATTAACAATGACACAAGCTCATACATTCTCAAGGCAGCAGTGTACAACAGTACCGCCGACGTACCAGTAACTGTTTCTTTTGATGGACTGGCTTCAGGGTCAGCTACTCTCACAGTATTGACTGCACCAGAAGCATTTTCTGAGAACACAATCGGTAGTGACGTTGTCATCACTACAACTTCAACGGTCACTTCTGTTAGTGGGGGATTTTCTTTTAGTTTACCAAACTACAGTGTTGCGCTTCTCGTCGCATCTTCGTAGGCCTGATAGTTGAATTACAACATGATTCTGGACCATGAAATCTGCCTTGAGAATTGCTGCCCAATCATTGTGAGAGGTATGGTCCAATATGCTGCTCATGCATCCTGCGCCAACGAAGCTCAGCACAGCCTTGCCAACACCATGTTGCGATTTATTACCCCACCCACATGAACTTCAGACCACTCTTCTCTGTCTTTACTCAAACTTCCTTAGCCATCTTCACAAACCGCTAGATTTGTATTTTATATTATCTAATATGGAAGTTATCACTGTAGTCTCAAGCATCACGGGTATCATCGGCTTCATCGGCCAGATCGCCAGCGGCTGCAATGTCGTCAAGAATGCCATCGGCGATATCAAAGATGCTCCTAAGGATATCCTCCGAATCTCAAAGTATGTAAATTCAGTGAAAGCTGCCGCAGACGATGTCCTCTTATTAAACGAAAGAGTCAAGCAATGTGTTGGGCCCGACGATATTCTTGGCGAGGACATGAAGAACTGTTTACAGGCTGTGAAAGCATTGGAGGACGAGATCTCGACATCTCTGACCGTTTTCAAGACCGCTGAAGCAAATAAGAATTCGATTTCGCACAAACAGAGGTCATGGCGGGATGCTTTTCAACGACTTAAGCACTTAACGAAGAAAGACGATATTGAGGATCTTGTTGTCTGGCTGGATCGAACAAAGAGCCAAGTAGAAACGGTCCAGCAGAAGATGAGCTTGTAAGTTTCGTGTTGACTTTATAGGAGGCATCAGAAACTGAGAAGTTACAGAGTCCTGCAGCTGAAAGGATATACTGCGTTGACAGACATTGGTGTCACCGTGAATAACACGAGAAAATCACAACAAAATATGGAGCAAAATACAACTGAAATCCTCGCTACAGTTCAAGAAACAAGAAGAAATTCATGCTCTCATGTCCCCATGGAGGCCATCACAACAAGCATGTCGACTGTGCTACGTGAAGATATGGCTCCCAGCATCGCAGGTCTCCAAGCGACAATGACCCAGATCCTCGAGAAGATTGATGCGGAACAAGGGACCAAATTCTCGCCCATATCCTATTTTGGAATTGCAGGTCAGATGAACCAAGTCGCTGCAATGCATATGTCTGGGTTGTCACAGACTCAAAACGCAACACGTCCAGTATCAAATGAGAACCTACTGTCAGAAAATCTTCCGAATATATCCCTTGAGGACGAACATGAGGAAGAAGATTCTTCAAGAATATCCGTAGCAAAGTTGACTCGAATTCGACCCACTCAGGTTCCAGTCTCATTCACCTACAAATCATTCAAGATACTTGGAATATTTGGGGACATTCGGATTTTAACTTACAAGTATACCACTAATTCGATAGCTGGCTCACACTATGTCTCTGAATCATATCGAACAACCATAGTGCTCCATGTTAGAATTCCATTGCTGGATCGAGGGTTTAGCATGACACATCAGAGTCAGAGTGGGAATTTCATCCGAGGTGGTAATACACAGTTGCAGATTTACGGTATTCACCGTTGGGATAGCCCTTATACCACGGCATGTAGGACATGTGATATCGCAAAGATGCAAAAGATATACAACGAAGGCAGTGCATCACCTTTGGACTATACGGCATTCAATAGCTCAAATAGTCTTTTTTTCCCCTTTCCATGCAAAATCATAGATAGTTTCGTATTGGATACGAAAATCCTTCAACCTGAGAAAGCACTACAATCTTTAGAGTTCTGGCTATCAATTTTCCCTGGGAATATGCCGAATTCCGTCAGTCAGGCTCAGTGGTTTCTTTTGGAAAGTGACATGGAAACGAATGGCAGTTGCTGGAAGAAAGAAATCCTCAGACTCTGTTTGAAAAATGTTTTCGAAGATCCGCTAGATATGTTTAGAGAGGCCATATATATCGAGACTTCTGGCAAGTATAACGATGATTTTGAATTTATGAGAGATCAGGGAATTTATCATCTAAATGAGACATGTCACGAAACTTCATATTTCCCGGGAATGTTCTTCGAAAGCGTCGTCCAAATATTGAACAAACCTGATGGATTGGTGATGTATAAAGCGGTGCAGCGAGGATTGAAATATGTCCCCATCGCAGATGCCGCCTTTTTTCAATCGACAACGGCACTACCAACTTTATATTCGATTTTACTTGTCGAATTCATAAATTCGGAGTCAAAATATCTCCAGGAAGTGAATAATAGGAACCGTCTGCGAGACGGTTGCGCTAATAGAATTTGTCTACTCATTAAGGACCACCTTGACTTATTTTCGCGTGTGTATATAGATTGGTACTATGTTCCACACGGCTTAAAGCACAAAGTACCAGTAGATGGGTATTACACTATCCTGGAATTCTCTAGGACGACAGGAACATTTGAGACTCTCTGTCTAGCGCTAGAGAAAGCGCATTATGATGTGCAAGACATACTAGACACAGAAAAGTATGAAGGTGTGCCCGAGATTTTGAGTGGCAATGCTCAATATAAGAGCAGAGAAGAGTGTCGCGAGGAATTCTTGAATGAGATGTGTGCAGGCTACTTTTCTGGGGACGACAGTCTAAGCAAAGAGAAGCTGAGAGAGCTTTCTTTGAGCTTAGGAATAGATGAGTATTCATTGATAGACAAGCAGCAGCGGGTGGAGGAAGTCGTAATGGAAGGGCGAAAGTGCATGGAGAGGAAGAAGACTCCTGGATCTTGGAGAGTAGATGACGAAGGTACGAAATTGCTGGCTGGGCAGGACTTTGGCATTCCATGGTGCATACAAGAATCTAAGGAACAGACGTGCGATCAATGCATTCATTATGGTACACACCATGTTCGTTGCGAATATTCCGAGTATCTTTATTACGAGGAATCCGAGGACAAGGAATCCGAGGATGAGGGCCTGCTTTAGTTGTGGACGCAAATGTAATGCAGGGAGCATTTTGAAGTGGCATTGCGTAATATAACAACTGGAATATATGCCTCATGAATGATAGTACTTGTATCAGCGGCGGCAGTTCTTATACATACATGTATACATTACATATTATCATTGATATCACTAATATTGACTTCTGACATGTGCTCTTGAATTCTCTGATAACCATGATACCAGATTGAAAGTTCACTTCATATAAGTCGCATTAAGCCTCGATTTCTTGCTTTAACCCACTTCCTTAGGTAAAGGAATTTGTAAGATCTTCATCCATTCAATTTAAAAGACGATATCAAGACTGCTCATCTGCCAGTCCATTCCATGCCCGAATCCAGTTGATGAGGTTCGCCAATCCAATCATGATCCGCCAATATCGGCATCAGCCCACTCCGCCTCAGGCACACACAAATATCATGACTAAGCAAGCATCGCCAACTTCACAATTGAAGCTCACACGAAATCGAACGACAGCCCACACATCCGCAAAGCCCAATTGATCTCATCATGTTTCTTCAACGCTCAGCATTTGCTGCCGCCCGCCGCGCCGCGGTCCGCCCAGTCGTCGCCCGCAGCTTCACCTCCTCCATCATCCGTCGTAAGCCCCATCGACCACCACCGCCATTTACCCAATCTAATCTTGTACAGGGGATGCTTCCAACGACGGCAAGGTCAAGAAGTTCGAGGGTAGGCTACTCCCGCGCGAATTCGAACGCTAGCTTTGGCGCAGAGGGGTTTTGGGGAAACATTTGCTGATCCGCGCGCGCCAATTATAGACATTAAGACCATGGACGACCTCCTCCCACCCGGTGCCGCTCCAGGTACCATTCCTTCCGATCTCGACCAGGCCACCGGTCTCGACCGTCTCGAAATCCTCGGAAAGATGCAGGGCATTGATGTCTTCGACATGAAGCCATTGGACGCTTCCCGCAAAGGTATGCCGAGGCAGAAGAAAGATGGATGATCTTGTATCTGATATGCGATAGGTACGATGAAGGAGCCAATTGTCGTCAAGTCCTTCGGTGACGAGCAGTACGTTGGATGCACTGGTTTCCCAGCCGACTCTCACGTTGTCACCTGGCTCACTGTAAGTCATTCGCGCATGTAATTAGGAGAAACTGTAACTGATGTGCAATAGACCTCCCGTGAGCGTCCTATTGAGCGCTGCCCAGAGTGCGGTAACGTCTACGAGATGGAGTACGTTGGCCCAACTGAGGACCCACACGCTCACGACCACCACGACCATGGTCACCACGACCACGGTCACCCATACGAGGGTGAGCCAAAGACCTTCGCCGACTTCGTCCGCCCAGAGTACAGATAGATTTGAGGCAGATCGGCGTTGTATAGAGATGGAGACACTGTAGCATAGTGGTTCAATGAGAAAGTTTTCTTAAAAGGTATGCAGAGTATCTGGACTTTTATGCTCCATGATCTGCACTTCAATTGCGCTTGCCTTTGACTGCTGTCGAATACCGGAGCTTCGGTTATTACAGATATCCAGATTGCTTGTTTCCATGGAAAATCATTCGAGAAAATCTCTCAGTCTGAAATCCTGGGACAAGTTTAAACACGCCAAGAGGCGAATTTGGAAACCAGAGAACTGGTAGATGATCTTGATTGTAAGGAATTCAAGGGATGCGAGACCGATCTAAGTAAAACCCGTAGAGCTAGAAGGATTATGTATATGTTTCCAGCGGTAAATGCAGAATCTCATTTTGTTCAATTTCCATATTACCCACTTGGCTGTGACGAATACGTCATGGACAGATGATTCTCTTTTCTAGTCGAGCGAGATATTGGCCTGACGATTCACCTGGAAAAGTCAACCAGCACATGAACTCAACTTCAATTGTTTTTCCTTCTCCGGTCATCACTACCAATGGTTCATGCATGTCTGGGCAGTCCTAATGCTGGCATAGTATTAGAAGTAGGGGTTTTCAAGATGGATGTTTGGTTACCTGCTGTGCAGCATCGACTCCGTACATCAAGATGTCTCGCTAGAACTTCTACCGAACCCCGCACAATATCAAGAACCAATGAACTCCAGTGCGCCAATATCATTCTGGATATTCTCCCCAGATGTCTTTATTGTTTTCCGCAGGTTAGATCTCGTATTTGATCTGCAACTCCGCAAACATCGAAGTTTTCGCCGGGTTTGATACTTCCATGTACCGTCACGTGTGATGAGTGTTCGTACTCTGCCTCCAGTACAGCCGCTGTTTCCTCCTGAATTTTTATTTTGTCATACCCACATTATTAGCTATCTTGTTGAGTTTCTATAGATTCTCATAGAGTCAAGGGCTTTACTCCGGATTTCAATGTGGTAAAGTGGCAGTTTGTGGATCTTTAAAGAAGCGGGCAAACAGTTGGAAGTTGATGTGTAATATATTCCCCAGCCGGGAAATCTCAGCTATTGATAAAATATAGTCGTTATGAGTAGTAATAATAGGTCCCTCGTCTTCTCGAAATTTACCCTTCTATAAAGCCTTTCCAAGTACACTTCTCACATATTTTGAAGAGTAACATGAGTATATTCATGAACTATTCAACATGGTGTTGTGTCATTTGCCAAGATTCCCATTACGAGCATTGAAGCAGAAATTGGCGAAAATTCATTACCTTATTGTATATGTTTGTACTTGTAAAGGCTGTATCATTTTGATAAGCTAGCGTATTAGTTGGTGGGAAATATAGACTTTGATGTAGGTAACCTTTAAAGTCTATGCAGGTAATATAGGAACGATGTCACGGTGGAACCCTGCTGTACTGGACCTCCTTCTGTCCGCCTTGGCTATATTCATGCACAGATGAATTTCATCATTTAGAGTTCCAGATTCGAGCTTAGAGAAATTACCAAACTGCCTCTATAGTGACGAGTTGATTCTACGCATTCAAATTACCTTTGACTCGAAACTTGCAATTCGACGGGCGAGAGGATGAGACAAATTACGCTATCGAGAAGAACTTCCATAAAGCCAGGATGATAGTTGGTGGGAAATATCAACTTGCTCTTCAATTTGTTCATGCAAGTAATCACAAAAGGCAATAATGGAGATTCTTGGAAGAATGGAGGGTGAATCAAAGACGATATATAAAGGAGCTATTCTGGGCGTGAATTGGAGGATCTATACCTTGACACAAACCAGCATCTCCACAACCATCACTTGAAAATGCATCGACAAAGCTACTTATTGCCCGTCGCCGCCCTCCTCTCGACAATCACAGCAATCCCCTTTATCCCCAACAGGACAATCACCAAACCACCGGCCTTCATCCTTGCCGGCGACTCCACAACAGCAGTCCAATCCACAGGCGGCGGAGGTAAGTCTCTCCACGCAACCCCCTCCCCTCCTCAAAGCTAACCATCACAGGCTGGGGCACAGGTTTCCTAACCACGACCCTACACTCAGGCGCGACAGGAATCGACCTAGGCCACAACGGCGCAACGACAGTCTCCTTCCGCGCCGGCGGCGACTGGGCGAACGTGCTAGCAGCAGCCAAGAACTACAGCACGACACACACGCCCTTCGTGACGATCCAATTCGGCCACAACGACCAGAAGCCCGCCAACAACGTCAGCCTACCCGAGTTCGAGGCCAACCTCGTCCAATTCGCCGCCGATGTAGACGGCCTGGGTGTTGGCGCTACGCCTATCATCCTTACGTCGCTGAGTAGACGCTCCTTCAACGAGAGCTCGGTCCCGCCTACCGTTGCGGACACTCTGGCGGATGTGAGGGGGGCGGCTATCGCGGCGGCTGAGGGTGCGGGTATTCATTGGGTTAATTTGAATCGCGAGAGTACACTTTACCTGAATAGCATTGGGGAGGCGGATGCGGCAACTTATAATCTCATTCCCACTGATTTCACGCACTTGAATGGGAACGGGAGCATTGTTTTCGGCGGGATTGTTGCGGATTTGCTCGTTGCTGAGATTCCAGAGCTTTGGGAATGGGTTACTGTTCCTGCGGCTTTGCAGGAGGCGTTGAAGGTGGGAAGTTATTATTGGCCTGGGAATAACTAGAGTTTTGGATGGAGTTAGGAGTAGGAATATGGTTTGGTTCCCTTCGAATCGTTATCAAAGTCTGGTTTACAAGTTATATCTGACTATCTTCACAATTGGAAATCTGTTCAAAATTAGCAAGCACACGTATGCTTTATAACTACAAAATCATGTGTACAACAGTAATGAATACCATGAATATACGACTTAGAGGTTGGCTTGCTTATAAAAAGATTGAGGATGTCTTTGACCAGGAAGACTAGGTCCTAATGGGCTACGTTGAACTCATGAGATTAAATTTAAGAACACAAGATATATGCATGTGCCGGCGTCTATTGTAATATAACATCTAGTACTCCATGCAGAATAGTCAACAACATACACTACAGCACAACATATATCAATAAAAGCAAGAAGTCAGGTCTAATTTAGAAGCATTTCTTTCATTCAACAACCAACGCTACAAACAACCGCATACCCATTCCAATTCAATCCAATCCCCAACTCCAACTCCAACTCCAATCAGTACTAGCTCATCAACCCATCATCATATCACTCATGACACTACCCACCAACCCCCTAAACACTAGCAACAATCCCCTCCTCAATCCTTCTAATCAACTCTCTCTCCCTTGGACTTCTAGGACTAGCATCAATGCCCAACAAAGCTGAAATGCTAGTCTTCCCCTTCTCAGCCTCCACAGGGGTAGGCAGCTGACCAGTACCAGCGCTCACCGAGCTAGCAGCACTACTTCGTCTCTGCAAAGCATAGGCCTCGACGTTCGCACATACGGCAGCGGTGGCAGGGCTAGTAGCAGGTGTAGGAGGTGTGTTTGTAGCAACAAGAGACTTCCACGCATCCTCGAGGAGGGTGGGTGAAATTCCGCTGCCGTACTCGGCGGCAATGTGTGCCCAGAAGGCAGGCTTGTGGGCTGCGTAGAGGGCAAGGAGGCGAGGCTTGTCGATGGAGGGGTAAGAGGCGCGGTTTATGTTGGTGAGAGGGGGTGTAGAGCAGTCGAGGCGAAGAGGAGGCGAGGCTGGTTGGCGAGGTGGGGAGGGTTTTGGGAGGATAGCGATGGGGTGAGCTTGGAGGGATTGTTGAGGAGAGGTGAATGGTGGTGGGGCGTGGATAGTTGCTTGAGAAGGAGAGTAGGACAAGTAGGTTGGGGGAGGAGTTGTGGAGAGACGGGTGTGTTGACTTGAGGTCGAGGTTGAGGAGGCGGTAGAGTTGGTACGCTTGCGGCGGTTTGAGCCGTGCGAGAGTTGATGATAATGGAGGCGGCAGGCTAGCTCAGTCTTCTTGAGGTGTGCTGCGATGTGCTTGTAAGGCATTTTTTGGAGACGGGTTTGAAGGAGGTAGACTTCCTGTTAGGGGGTCAGTATATGATTGCGAGTTCGATGTGGAATAGGACCTACCTCATCCTCGCTCCATGCTCGTCCTCCTCCAGTAGAGGATGGCTTGCGGTTCTTTTGAATACCGAAGTCGTGACGGTCGATAGTATCAATGGGAGAGTTCTCTTCTGCTTGTCTGAAAGACTGCACTGAGGTGTTCATCTGGAGCGCCGAAGACATGATGATTCGTGATGTATAATATCGTGGGATAAAAATGGGTTCCAAGTGGTAAAAATTTCTATGGTAAAACAGGTGTATTGATCCAGCAATGTCGAAGTGAAGTTTGGTAAATAGTTTCAGGCAAGCTGAAGAAGAATGTATTGATAATTGACAAATTTGTAAATTGTTAAAACGACGATTAAACGACAGTAAAGAATGTAAGCAGCCAAGCCAGTTGGGGCAATTTAAAAGAACGTAAAACGAAAAGCTGCGGAGTAGTGATCAACGTCGAGTGTAATGGTGAAAAGGAAGGGTGGTAGTGAGGGCGATCAATGCATAATATATCTTTGAGTCAACAACCCATATCTCAAGGACGGTGTCGATATGGTTTGGGGCTCACGGTCTTGCCAGGCCGTGCGCTTCTCAGATGAAATACCAAACCGCCAGACCCTGATTGGAAGGGTATAGCTGGTGTTCCAATCGGTTTCCGATTTTGCAAGGTGGAGACAACTTCCTAGTTGCATGGCTCTTGGGAGATCCATTGACTGTTTCCACATGTGGCTTGTCGCTGGTGATTTTAGAGGGCGGGGAGGTCAGGTCGACGACATACGTTTGATATTAGACAGCGGGGTGTTCTGTGTTGCGTTACAGCCTCCTCCGATAATCAGACTGAGAGTCAAGTGAGAACAATGCTACTGGCAGTGTAAACGCTGACGAGCCCAGAGACAGAGAGGCCATAAAATCGCCCGACGATCTGCGACGCAGTGTACTTCAAGTCTTCGAAAATGAAAGATCCGGTGAACTGAAAATCATCATGACCTATTCAAGACCCTAGACGAAACTCGCTTTGTGAGATCATATCTGGTAGAGCCTTAGAAGACCCTGGTTAAGAAACAGCCAAAGCGTGTTACAGTGACCAGCATGGTGAATGAGAAGCGAGAAGCATAACTTTTTGAGTCGGAGGCTAGACCCAAAGGCTCTGAGCTACTGAGCGTTGCAACGAATGACCGTTGAATGACAGAACCAAGCACGGTCGTCTTGCACTATAAGTCAAACTTGTTGTAGCAGCTTATTTCTGCCGTAGGTGCCGTAGAGCCACAAAACGATCTGGTAGCCTTGGAGATAGTGATGGAAACAAGCCTTGAGAATCTGAGCCAAGGTAAACAATGGCAGGCTATTAAAAGATCTTATTCAGAGACAAACGTGCGCACGAGTATGGAGAAAGGTCATTGCGAACATGTTTTGAGATGCGGTGTAGATAACGTTGACCACCGTTTGTCGTTAACCGACGGCTAAGAATGACAGGTGAACGAAGGATGTCTAATTCATGACACAGGAAATAAAGCATCCTACCTTTCATATAATGCAATACAATACCAGGAATTAAGACGATCATAGACATCTCAAAGAACGATGATCTGCTCAGTCACCCCGGCTGTATACCCAAAAGGTGTGGTCATGGAGATTAAAAGTGCAACGGAAGGGATAGAGGCCGACATGAGCATGTCAAGCAAAAGCTGTCCGTGAGAGAGCAGAGTGCAGAGGGACATTTGAAGGGAGCTATTGAGCACACCATCTCAGGAAATCCACACAGCCTTATGCGCTATGTACAGGTACGTATAGGTAGGCCTATACTTATCGTTCATGAGCGCAAGAACAAGAAGCCTCGAGGTAATATCGAGGGGAGCAGAGAGGCGTTGAGCGGCGGGCAAAGTGGCGAGCGATGCGCCGAAATGTGCATCAAACCTGGGGTGTTGGAGGTTGCGATTCGGCCGGAGGCGAGATCGTCTCAGGGGAGCATATGAGGGGCAGCACTGGCCATACCAGCAGTCCAGAGTAACAAAAGTGACCGCAACGCATAAAAACAGGTGCGTGAACTGTCAGAGATGTGCAAAAGCCTCCTCAGCACCCGCTGGAGATCTGCTACTATCAAACCCGCAACCCCTGGTTTGTTATGATTTTTCTCGAATGGCCATGGTGAAGACATCGGCTCATTGCGAGGAATGAATTGCGGTATGGATCAGTGAGCAGGTTTGATGATGTGCCTGCGCGTCTTCAGCCTCGGAACAATAATGCTATGTATGTGAGTTGAGGTTAATTCTTGGCAGGGAGCATGAGGTGCAGCGGTGTTTGTATGTATTGTCGGAGCTGATGAAGCTGAGAAGACTATTATCGTTGATGTTGACGATGATGGTGTTGTGGTGTTGTTGGTGAGGCGGTGACGAGGCTACAAAGTTGCAGAGTCCAAGCAGTTCCCAATTAGTCCATATGGGCAAGGGCATGTTTCTGTTTAATGAGACGATGATAATTCCAAACCTCCAAACTAAACAAAAACAATGTGCACACGACCAAAGCAAAAGGCTCGAACATCAAATTGCATTATGGACTTCTCGGATTCTCAAGGGATACGAGGGGGGAGAAAGAGGATGCGTGCGATGTGGGAGTAAGTCGCAGAATCGTGATAATCTCGTGGCAGGTTGGTGGATACTGAGTTTATGCCGCGGGATTGAGTTGGTGTACGTTATGAATGTATGGATAGAGGAGCAAAGTAAGTAGTAAGTATTCAGGGAGTCGGGTCAGCATTATCTCATGGTGCAAAGTCAAAACTTGAAGGTGTGCATGTGTGTACGTAGGACGCGTGGAGGATGAGGATACATGTAGTCGATGGGGCAGATGAGTGTATACGGAGGTATCGAGAGGTAGACTTCGGCCAGCTGAAGCTTGAAGATCAAGAGAGTTGCCTTTCGGTATGGATTCGGTATGGATTGAGATAAGAATAAGGTAAATCCGTCGATAGACAAAATAGATGACATGTCTCGGTACCTGCACCGAAAGGTATGGAGGGCGTGGCGGGTGTGTCGATGGCCATATGAAATGAAATTTGAGTTGGAAAGCATGAGCGTCCAAGCACTGGACGTCCACGGTAACTTCTCCCACCGCCAACCACCGTCAAGATGGATTTTCTCTCCAACCCAACCCCACCACCAAACCACCCCCCCAAACCCCTACTACTCTATCTTACGGAACACGACCTTGGCACTGGAACTGTCACGATGCACTAGGAGACCGGCTATCCCGAACGCACATGTCCAAATACTTCTGTCCTTCGTATTGAAGCAAAGAAGACTTCCGGGCACTTGCTCACTTACCTAAGCGCATGCTCTTCCTCTTGACGCTGGACTAGGGAGAAGAAACAGGCGCACGCTCGTATTGGGAAATCTTGCTCCTGGCCTAGTTGGAGACCCTTCTCATGTTTCTCTGAATCCGAGGATTGGTCATTTTCTGATCAGCTCTGAATGTGTTGTTTAAGGAGGAGGGATAGGCTGTGCGTGAGACATGTCACAACTATTGAATGAACGTGTGTAATAATATAAGGACATATAGGTCTCGTAGGAATTACGATACAGTTGGTGAAATACTCCGAGCGGATATAGAGGTACGAGGTATGTACGCGTACCGTATGTATGTGTGTATGTGTGTATGTGTGTAATGTATTTATGTACACACATACATACACACATACATAACACATAATACATACATACATACTATATGGATGTGGAAATAACCCAAGAAGCCACACGCACATGTACGTCTGCATATGTACCTCCGATGTGGTGTACAAAGGATCATTCCGTATACTATCTATGTATGTATGTATGTATGTATGTACACATATACTTGTACATACATACATATACAAAGCTATGTTTATACGCAATTTAGCAAACGGTGAACAACAATCAGGAGTCACGATGACAAGACACTTCCCAAACCCTGCCCAGCGCACCGAGAGTTCATGTATCTCCAACACAAACATGTAAGTAAGCTTGTTCTACGCCTGCACTGGTGCACCACTCTAACACGAGTAAGCACTGAGCTTTGACACCAAGACAACCGAGTCTATTCGCAAAGTCAACACAGCACGCACCGCTCACTCCCAATGAATCAATCTCTTTAATCTACGAGAGGGACATGTTCACAAAACAGTCTGGCCGTCCATACACATTCCCAGTCACATCTGAAATCAATTCATTCAAAGTATCCCGTCTTCCCACCTACCCATCTCCCATCTCCTTCAAGAAAGAAGATAACCAGGTCTTCTGCCCCCTTATACGAAGTACATACATACAATGGTGCAGTCAGTGTGCACACCCCACCACGCGCAGCACGAACTACCCTCCACAGCATCATGATGACCTGCAAAACGCTCCTCCATACAGCAACCTTCCAGCCTCTCCAGACCTCTCCGAAAAATCCAGACATAATCAGCGAGGTCGCCAGAACCAATGGCATGATCTCACGCGCCCCGACCGGGAGGATAGGGTGGTCTTTTGCATTCGCAGCAAATGCAACGCCCACATCCTGCGTACATGCACGCAAGCCGCCGGCCCACGGCCTTATGGGTATGGTATGGTATGGCTTGCTCTATGTAGCAGCTGTGTGCAGGTGCTGCGCGCTGCCGTCAGGGAACCGAAATGCACCGGAATGAACAACAAAATGTCAAGCGCTGTTGACTCCGAGGTATGAACGGTACGTATTCCGTATCCGTGTCCGTATGGGTGTGTGTAGATTATCATACACACGGTACCTTGTACATACGTATTCTAAATAAGCCACTTGAGGTATGGGGTGTGGCCTGCGTAAATATCTCCGTTTGTAGAATAGAAGATGGTCAATCTTTCCTGTATGCAAAGTTGGGGGAGATGGGCAAAGCAAGGTTAGGCGATGGATATTGCTTTTCCACACGCCTTGAGGTTGAGTCTCGACTTTTGTAGCCATACTTGGTCATGATTGAGATGATTCTTCTATTGCCAGATACATCATCACTTGTTTTCTTTTGTATAGAATACTCAGACTCTATACTGGCAGGTATCGATCTATGCAATTTGTACTGTACCACGTAGACATACATGGATGTACATACATACATACCACACTCACAACCGCAGCAAAAAATATCTTGGCGAGAGCACCACCACCAAACGCAATATTATCCGTCTTTCCACAGCATATACAGGATCTTGAAGATCATAATCCCATGGAATTCCCGACCTAAAAACCACCAAGGAAATAGAGCATATTCAGGATCAAGGATGTAGAAATGCATACCTAAAGTCTTTTCAGGTAATGTAAAATGACGATAGATTCAAGCACGAGGTCATATATACGTACTTAGGATATTGAACAGCGCAGCGATATTGGACACCGAAGCCAAAAACATACATACCGTCCGAACCTCACCGTAAACTACCTACGATCTGCGCGTCCTCGGTCCTCCATGCCGTCGGTGCAATTCCTTAGCAAGCTGGTGAGAAAGGAGATGGATACATTAGCCCTGTTATCAAGGCAGCTTACATGAATGTTTTCTTTTCTTTCTTTTCTTTTTTTCGGCCGTGATTGTGCTTCCCATGATCATGGATGGAGGGCCATGTTCGCAGATAGAGGAAAAGTAGTAGGTCCAACATCGTCGTAACACTCACTCACTCACTCGCTCGCTCGCTCGCTCACTACACGACAGATCAGATCAGATCACCGGCAAGAAGGTGGCACGCCGTTTCGCATGTCAGAAATCTTCCGACTGGGACTCCACGATGCGATTCCTAGATTCCGGAGTCGTACAATGTGTACGGAGTAGAGAAATGTGTCCGGAGGTCGGGAGAGGGCGGTCTCCCGCTACTGTTCGTTCCGTAGAGCTGTGTGTATGTACTACCATACTGTACATACATATTTTGGAAGTACGTGTGTACGTATGTACGTATGTATGTACATGCATATCAGGGAAGATATGAAGGACGAAGATGTTGAGGACGAGGACAAGGACGCGGACGAGGAGGACACCACTAGATCATCTAAACCGCACTACAATGCACCCATTTCTTATCTAGGAATACATTGCTTTATTGTCTTACTTTAAAGATGATGCTTTTTCCATCCTATTCTCATAAGACCAACCATGAATTCAGCATATCTTAAGATATCTCCGTGAGAAAGGTCCCTCGATGATAGCTCCTCAGCCCATGCCTTGCCGATCGACGATCCATCTCATTTTGACTCGCCTCCAGCGCATGACAATCCGTCTCAGCGCCAATTGGTGGACACTTCTGTTCATCTCTACTCTCCATTCCTCTCAGGATAGGGTAGCTAGCGTAGGGCAGGCATACGTAAGTAGTGATGGCAAGGGAAAAAAAGGGCCCTTGAGTGCAGAGTACTTTTTCATGCGTGGTCAGTAGTACGGCAGTGTAAGGTATTTCATACAGCGTGCCACGCCGGAGGACTTTAGCCTGTCTAGCTCATTGTAATACCCTGCGAAGCTGGGCTGGATTGTCAAGGTGTCAAGGGAAAGGTCTTATTCAGCGATGCGACGGCGATGCGGGGCAGGGATGGAGATGGGGATGGGGGGGAAGGGGGGGCGGGGAGTAGTTTAGGTACCTGTACTTGGCGTACCTTACGGACGAGATGTACTGTACATACATATATACAGTGACATCGTGCTGTTCTTAAATGAAAAAAAGTACAAGACCTGCATTGAACGCACGAACAATCCCCACTGTAGAAAGGGAACGTCATTCATTATCTGCTCGTAATTTTCCACATCAATTGAAGAGCAGTCGGACTTCAATGGACCTCTCCTGCCACTTATTACCAATATCCTCATGCTCATGCTCATCCCACTACAACCGTTCAGTGATAAAAGCTCGTCTATACCCCATAGCCCGCCGTCCAATGCCAACCCCTGCTTTTCAATGCCAGAAGGGCTGAATGGATATCTGACAGTCTTCTGGCATCTGACATCTATTTACAGGGGATTGCAAGCCACCAGAGCCTTGTCTTGCGCGGCTTGCTTGCTTGATGCACCATTGTCCAGAGTGGTTATTTACTGCGTAAGGATTTTTTTTCTCATGGCTAGGGGCGCTTGAGGTTGCCAGGGGGTTGTGTGGCACAGACTACGTGACCTTTGTGTACTGTGAGTTGGAGCTGTGGCGTATGAGACAGTGGAAAACGGATGATTAAGTATTGGGATATAATGATACTTTCATGTAGACAGTAAAGATGTGGAGGGTGGGAAGTATGGAGAGAGTACAGGATGTAGATATGGTGGGTAGTGGTGGTGGTGGGTAATGTGGATATTGTTGGTAGGGATAGGGCGGGTAGATGTGAAGAGGAGTACATGGTACGTACATCAATAGATGCGGTATCTCTCATATATTTGTACTTCCATATACAAGCTGCTGTATGTATTCAGTAGCTTCAGATTATCTCTAATTTCCATTACGAGTACCTTTCATGGCGGGAAAAGAATACATACTACGTATGTTGTTTATAAAGTATGTATGTACATACACATAGCACACACATACAATGGCTGTCATCAGGTATATTGTATCCGATATGATATTATCTTGCCAGCAATCATCATCCTTCACCATTCACCATCGTTTTAATGATGATGATGATGATGATTATGATCATAAGCATCATCATCATCATCAATCAGCATGTTCAAGGTCCGTCGTCGGCTCCAACCGGCTACCTACCCCGCATTGCTGTTCAAACGTTGTCGCAACGGACCACCGTGCGGTCATCATCACCCATGCTTGCACATCTCGACATTCAAGGAACTTCATTCGTACATGATCCCGAATACATGCACGCGAAATACTAAGATGGCTGGGAGATCTTGCTTTCTTGTTCTTCTGAACATTGAGGGAAATCCTCTCACTTTTGCCTCACACATTCCCTTCGTGTATGTACTGGACAGTACATACCTTGAGACTCTACCTTTTTCCCTCTCTCAACACTCGCTCGCCTGCTCCGGACTTGTCGATACTTCACTGATACTTAAAATACGCATTGCAGCAGTAGACTCAATAAGACATGGCCGCCATGCCACATGTTCTCCGAAGTCAAAAGAAGTCCAGCGCAAAGTTAAATCCAAAAGCACAAACGAAACACAAAATGTCGCCAGTAGGGACCGTAGGAGGGCAGTCAAATTAATTTCGCAATACTTGCATACCAGAGTACATACCTCACCCAGCAAGAAAGAAAAGAAAAGAAAAGAAAAGCAGACAAGAGAAAACAAGATCAACAGGATGGATAATTTTCACAAGCCTCCTCGGCGAGGTGAGCGGATGTATCACAGTAGAGTGCCTCCGAAAGCGAGGAGAGGGAAAAAGATGAGAACAAGCTTGGATGATAATTCGCCATATCGATGAATCAATTGTTTTGTAGTACGAATTCCTTGATTACGCGCCGCATACGCATTATTCATGGTGGACCATTAACCATTAACCATGAACCATCAACCATTAAATTAACCATACCCTTTCAAGAGCCCATTCAAGCTTCTTCTTCCCTAGCCCAGCAGGCGCGTGCGTTGCGGGATACCCCAAGCCAAAGCGGCACAGACAAAGTGGTCGAGCACGCAAGTCTTTTCCCTCTTTCCCCCCTCCTCCCCCCCCGCCGCCCAAGCTTTCTGTAGGAGAGAATCGGAAAACGTTGGAACACCCATAGGAAAACAACCAACTTGGCAATGGGAATGTAATAAGTCTGTCGTTTTTCAATTAGATCAATTATGTCAATTGTATCAATTACTCCAATTACTTCAATCAGATCAATTGGACCAAAAGAGAAATATGGGGATTTTCTAAGAGTAACTAGGTCGTTTGTGGTAGCAAGCGTGTGGTTCATCGTCTGATCTTGGAACTGTTAAACGTCTAATAAACTTATCATGTCTTATGGGTATCTCCACCACCATCTTTCAATTGTTTCCTCCTCCTCATCCTCCTCCTTCTCCTCCTCATCCTCCTCTTCTTCTCCTTCCACCACCATTCTTTACTTTGTACTCCTCTCCACACCCAACCCCAGCATTTACCTTCCAGTACCCAATACACAGAAAGCCACATTTACTAAGTGCACTCTCCAAATGAAAATAAAATTAACTAGCCCCCAAAAGTACGAGTAATCTTGGAGTGAGAATAAGTCTTAGGAGTACGGGAGAGAAGAGGAGCAAAGTAAGCTCAGCTGTTCTACCTGTCTTCCATACCTTGCTCATTACCTATACTCTAAAGACCTTACCTTTACTTCTCTAGCTGAGCTACCAAGCCAAGCTACTTTAGTCACAACGTCTTTTTTGCCTTCTTGAATCGAACCTCGAGGCTCTTTTACACTCCTTCATCTATTCTACATACTCTACAGCTACTACTACTACTACCATACTCTACTCTACTCTACTATACCCTTCTCTACTCTCCTCTACATCTAATTCTACTTCTACTTCTACCCTACCTTGCATTATTATACTATTACTATTCTCCGCTTTGAACCTCCCCTTCCCATCCCTCAATGTCACTGCGCCTCAACTGATCTGCAATCTATTACCTCGTGTCGCTTCGCCTTGTCTCATTTCGTCCATCTACTTTAGTCCCAGTGCATCTACAACACCCAAGCTTAAGCGCCGCCTTTCGCAACCTACTTTCAACGCAACCTCGTACATAATTAAGTACATACCTTACCTCTTCCTACTAGGTTGCACATCCAGACCGAGGACATAGAGACTTCCAGACTTCCAGACATATCTCAAGACAGGAAAACAGAGAGACAGAGACAAGAAGACAAGGAAAAGAAGCCCGACAAAACAGCAAAAACAGAAAATTAGAAAGAATCATCTTGTCTCTTCTAGCTTACTCTTGCACATACACTTAGCACGCCCAGCTTCCGTTCCTGATGTATAGCCAGAACTACAAGTTATAACAAATACTACCCATTTGGTCAGGAAATCTCTAGGCAGCTTGAATAAACTCGTGAAGCGCGAGTAAGAGTAAGCCAGACAGAAAGATCTACCTCACCTCACCTCACCTCTTTTCACCCATCCATCCATCCAACAACCAACCAACCAACCTGGCCATCAGCGACGGGGTATCGTTGTCTCTCCAGCCGAAAAACCATCAAGTACCGTACCTAACAACCCTACCAACTCTACATCTCACTCACTCACCTACCTCACTTACCTCACGCACACATTTTCATGGACAATCCCCCTCCTCACTACCCTCTTGCTTGACCTGCCTACTGCCTTTTCGTTCTCGTAGTACAAGTCCATACCCGCAAGCTACCTAAGCCTTACCGCACCCTACCCAACCTTACCATACCAACCTCACGAATTTACGATTCCTTAATTTCACTGCAGCTCACCGCCGACCTCTTACCTCACTTCACACGCGCAGCCGCAGCATTCCCACTTTTTGTATTTCATTCTTCTAGAAAAAAGCCTTTCAACAGACAACCTCTCAGATCTCATCGTCGCCCCATTGCAAGCTTCCAACAGGCCGGCGCATCAGGCGGATTTCTTCAAGACAAGGCTGACCCTTCAAGTCTTGCCTGCTACGTACCCTTTCGGTATATTATATAATACACGACGCCAATATCATCGCCGATTCGGGGGAAGTGTATCATAATTTTCGAGAATTCGCTCCTGAGTTGTTCACTTTACGCGCACATCGCGCTGTCCGCGAAAAAGAATTCTTGATACGAAGTGTTTATAGCCTGCGTTAGCCGGCGGAATATGAATCAGAGACTTCGCATCGACATCTACGAGCGCGATCAACTTTCGAATTTGAAGTGATTACGGATAGGGCGTAGGTGAGTTCCTTCCTTGACTCACATTTAACTTGTCACCACACAAACTTATCAACCTACTATCCCTCAACAATCCGAAATTCCCATTTCAATTTGCACTTTCAAGTCCATCTCATCACCTCCCCAATTTCTCTCTTTCAAATCATACAAAACATCCAAATCTAATACTCCCCAGCAATAATGTCCAAGAGAACAGCCCAGACTGCCGACCTTGATACTCACCGCGCCAAACCATCCGCCAAACGCCAACAGCCCTCGCACGCCGCCCAGTCCGCCGCGCAAGCACAGGCACAAGCTCAAGCACAGGCACAAGCCCAAGCCCAACGCAACATTCACCCCTTCGGTAACCCGCTCGTGGAGGCGGCAACCATGGTCGTTCCAGGAAGCATGACCGGTGGATCTGGAGGAATGGGAGTCGGCGCACCAAGTGGAGGTGGGAGCGGTGCGGGGAGAGGAGGGGGTGGGGGAGGAGCCGGTGCTGGTGTAGGTGGATCGGGATCTGGAGCGGCGGGTGGCAATGGTGGTGCAGCAGGTGGAGCGGCGGGTGGAGGTGCGGCAGCGAAGAAGAGCCGGACGAATACGCCGTGGACGCCAGCGGAAGAATTGAGACTCAAGAATATGCGTGATGAAGGGAGGAGTTGGGCGGAGATTGCGAAGACTTTTCCCAGTCGGACGGAGGGGAGTGTTAAGAAGCATTGGTATAAGGTTTGTTTGCCTTCTCGTCTTCGTAGGGTTTGGGGGTTGATGAGGAGGGTTTTGGGAGAGGAGGTTGCTGTGAGACGTTGGTGGAGATGGAATGGACTGTGGAAGAAAACGGGTAGAAGAGCAGGTGTTTGTTGTGGATGGGAATTTTGGAACTTGGACATCGTATCTGGAAATGGACATTGGCTGACCAGTTCTCAGGACATGCATTACGCGGAGTTCGCAGAGGACGAAAGCGCGGCGCTCTTGAATGCTATTCGCGAGTACGAAACGAATAAGTGGAAGGTCATTGGGCAGAAGGTTAATAAGCCTGCAAAGGTATGTTTGTTCATTTGCTTCCAATTCATCTCAAGAGGAACAGGAAGATATGAGGCAATTCAACACTATATCGGCTCAAGTCAAGAAAAGATGCCGCGGATGAGTCCAATTGATATATTATGTTCGTCACATACTGAGTCCTGACTAACACCCACAGGCATGCGAGCAATACGCAAAGGAGCACTTCGGGAACAAACTCTAGGCCTCCTTCCCCTTTTCCATCTATTCCCCAAGATTCTCACGAATCCCACGAAAACACGATAACGATTTACTGCATCTCTTCACTTGACTTGATCATAACCTCATCTTGTCCACCTTCACTACCTTTATCTACTACAAAATCACACGAACCAACGAACAAATGATCTCATGACTACTCGCACATACCCCTAATACACACACTCTCTCTTCCCGCCTCCCTTCAACTCCCATGAGGTTTCGTCCAACAACGACCTGCCATACAAAATTTCGGTCTCACGGTACACAACGAATAAGGGGCAATGTACGATAACGAACGAAACGGAACGGAACGGACTACGAAAATACGGAATATGACTCGGGGAACCTTCCTTTACGTTTTTTTTCTACTTTGGGGATTTGTTCGGTTTCTTTTTTTCTTTCTCTTCTCTTCTTTCACTTCATCGTCTCGTCGCAGATTCGATGTTGAAAAAGGGGTCAATACACGCAACTCCACTTTTTTTCCCCGTCTTGTGCCGGAGCTTAATACATACTGGCTTGTTCTTGATTTATATCCCGGCTTTTCACCTTTCTTCTTCTTCTTCTTTCTTTCATTTGGATGTTTGTTTACTTGTGGTCTTCACTTGTCGTTACAGCTTGTCTTGTGGCTGTTGCGCGCGTGGTTCATACCCCCCTTTTTCTTTGCTTTATTGTATGTTTTTCTTCTTCCTCTTATCTTTCTTTTGTGCGTATCTTGGAACGCTTACTAGCTTATGGGGTGGCCTGTATGGGGATGGGTGGATGGGTGGGGAATGGATGATGGATTGCATGATTGGCATACCTGGCGGCTTTTGTGGGCTGTGGGGGAGGAGGAGGATGGGTGAGAGGATGGGTGGGTTAGGTGGATGGTTGGTGGATGGTTGGTAAATGGGCGGTTTGGTTTGAGAAGGAAGGGCGTTAGGCTATGAAATAAATAAATGAATCATATGAATGGATGGGCATGTTTGTTCGTGGTTGATGAGGTGGGGTTGTGGTTGCTGTGGTGGTCTGTGATGTGAATTGGGAGGAGAGTGTTGTGTTGACTTGGAGATTGAGCTGGTGGTGTTCATCTCTGTCGAGTCTGTCCTGGTTCATGTTGATGTGATGCAATTCATGATGTCTGCGTCGATTGAGTAGATTTCACGAGAGGTATATCTGTAGTCAGATACAGACTCTAAAGTAAGACTACATCCACAACACGACTAAATCAAGTAGCCATCAAACACTTCTCTCCCGTCAACAGAGGTACATCATTCACCCGTCATCCAGAAGTCTACATAATACCTACCCCACATACAATACCACAAAACCACATTGTCCAACAACGCCCTACGAACCCACACCACACCACACCCTCCTCAGTCCCGCAGCTGGTCCAGTCCACCATCTCCACACCCCAACCCTCCCAATCAAACCATCACCCATAAATCCCTTAATCAATCTCCAAACATCCACATTCTCCACAACCACATGAAATATCCCATCCTTCCCGCCCATGTTCATGCCATGTTCACGTCCATATCCAAATCAGTCAATGCAGCACACCTCCAATCCTGCAACTGGCCCGAGGGATCGGTTGGAAGCTAGACCTACACTTCCATGATGCTGTGAAGCCGTGCTGTGCTGTGCTATGCTGTGCCGTGCTGCGCTGTATTATGTGCGTGCGTAGAGTATGTGTATGTGTATGTGTGTGTGCTGTAGCCCGTCGGTCCCCAACGGCACCGTGCATCTCCACTTAAGCTTACCTGTGCGGTGGGCCTCGGCGCTTTGTGCCTTGAGGCGAAAGGACCAAAGGCCAAAGGGCATTGCCTACATACAGTGTACAGCTCCCAGTCTACCACACACGCACAGCAAGCACTCTATGCTGTGCGACGTGTTGGATCTTGGGTTTGAATTTGCGGTTTTGAGGAATGCGTGGTGTGGATGGGTTTTGTGTGGATTATTCTTGTGAAGCTGCTAGCTTTGGAGAGGTCGGAGGGAGTGCTGGGTGGAATTGTACCGCTCTTTTTGCCTTGTGTAAAGTCGGGCGGGATTTTGTTCGACGTTTGTCGGGCGGAATCAATACTGTGACTGTGACTGTGACTGTGACTATGTCTGTTACTTGGTGTAATACTGTGTACTACGTACTGTGTACATCCTGAGGGGCTATTTTTAAATATAACGTGATTGATCTGCCCTGGAGCTGATGTATGTACCTTGCTTGGTACTTGACTTTTACTTCTCCTTCTCCCTTCTCTCCCTCTCCCTCCGTTCCTCCTTAGGGCTCCATCCAATATTCCTTCATTACTTACATAGTACTACTTGCTACTATACGTAGCTGTGTGTCTACCTCCGAACACGAGTGGGATGTCACTGCAGATGATTTGATGGCCCTTCGTATTATTGTGCAATGACTACGATGACTGGTGGTGCATAGTGGGCTGTGTACCTTGGATAGCTGCTCATAATAGTATGTGTCCTGTGTAGGCGGACGCACTTGGGGCAGCACGAGCTGGGCTATTTTAGACATGCATGCGGCATTTTCACTCTCTTACTGTACACATTCATTCATTCACTCACTCACCACCTCACTCACTTACTACGTACTCGACTCACTCATTCATCATTTCATCTATTTATTCCGTGCGCTGCTCTCGACGTATGCGGCGAGACACCCTCCTCGTGACGCTGGTTAGATGAGATGAGGTACGTACCGAGGTCCCTTTCACGCCATTATGCTGGTGATGGGTACTTGTGACTGCATACCTCCATACCTTCATGCCTCCATGCTTCCATCCTACATATTCCGTAGTAGCTTGACTTGTGATGATGATGTGCACACTTCAGTTGAAGTGACGGTGTACAAAATTCCACGGCTGTTTCGTCGTTGGCGCCTCTGGGGCCTCTTTTTTTCTTCTTCACGGCTTTTCCCTGGTGGGGATGCCAAGCTAGCCTGAAATCCGGGGAGAGGTACAGAGGCGTAGAGCCGGAGATCGCGACTTAAGTTTGTCGTTTGGCTTAAAAGGTAAATGCAATGGTGGCGAGTATGAGGTACATAACGTACATAGTACATACTACGTAGTACATACTCACATACTGTAGTACATACGTGGTGACTACTCTACATACTACGTAGGATGTACTCTACTTACATACAAATCTTCATCCGCATTTGGTTAATTGGCGCACTATTGAAGAAGAAGTTTTCTATTTTGAGCCTTCTTTTTTCTTTTTTTCTTTCCTTTTCCTTTTCTTTTCCTGTTCCTTGTTCTTATTCCTATTCTTATTCTTTTCTTTATTCTTTTTCTTATTCTTATTCTCTCCCTTCTCTACTTCCACTTCCACCGTATTCCACTTCATTCCTAGACTATTCTTCGTAGACAATGCAGAACAAAACATGCTAAGCCCAGTCACTTAATGCTGAATGTTTCGTCACAATCATAGTCACAATCATGGTCCCTCGGTCATCATCCTACCATTCTAGCGTATTGCTTATGCTTGTTCATTGGCCTGTAGCTCGTGTTGAATGGTCCCTGTAAAGGTGTTCTCCCTCGATGGCCACTCACCCGAATTCCTGACTGTTGGTATGGTAGTACACACCCAGTACTCGTTAGCCCATAGCGCGGCAATGATTCCATTAGGAAAAAGAGCGAGCGGACAAGGCAGGAGAGGGAGAGAGGAGCGAGGAGCGAGGAGTGAGGAGTGAAAGAGTGAGACGAGCGAACATTCCATCCATTCCTTCAGTGATGCGAGTCCGCTTTTTCCAACTCAAAACATCCACTCCACTCCACCTCACTCCATCTCCATCTCCATCTCCACATCCACCTCCACTCGCTCCCAATCCAGACTTTCGTTTCTTCTCCTCATTCTAGACCTCCTCCTCATAATCATTTCTCCTTCTCATCTTTCTGTCGTTCACAATACTTTTCTCTTTTCTCGCTACTGCTGCCAACAATCACAGTCGTTTTAAATTAAGAACAAACTCTTCTGTTGTGTAGCCTGAGAACATCCCGACTCTTATCCCCTCGCATAATCGCATCAAACAAGGAAACTCATTTCAAAAAAACAGATTTAGGGTGTACCAAGACTTGGAACCAGGAACACCAAGAAGAAACAAAAAAACCTTTTCCAATACCTCTATTCACCTAAATCTACAGAGATAGTCTCATCCTTTCTATCTCGGGTGGACCAAGTCAAATACGAACCTCATCGATCCCTCGTGTATTTTTCACAATGGTTCGATCAACTACCCTCGTTGCCACTTTGGCATCTCTATCCACCGTCTGGGCTGCCACTACTTCGTGCGATGTTAACAACAAATGTCCATCAGATGCTCCTTGTTGTTCTCGTACGTGCTCTCCCATCAATAAATTCAACCGACACTAATAAAATTTTAGAATATGGTGATTGTGGTGTTGGAGCTTACTGTCTCGGTGGATGTGATCCATTATCTTCCAACAGTCTTGATTCGTGCGCTCCAGAACCAGTCTGTCAGTCAGCAACTTACACCTTTGATAATCTCGATGGAATCACTTCGAAAGACAAGTACCTCGGTGATGCCAGTAAAACTGACTGGGTGATGGACGGTACGGCTCTTGCATACCAAGACTCAGTATTACTTACCATGGCTCCGGATTCCGTGGGTACTGTGCTTGCTAGCTCTACATACATGTGGTACGGAAATGCCAAGGCAACCTTCAAGACATCTAGAGGACAGGGAGTTGTGACGGCTTTTATTCTCCTTTCTGATGTGAAGGACGAAATCGACTATGAGTTTGTCGGGGCCGACCTGGGAACTGCACAGACAAACTACTATTTCCAAGGCATCACTGATTGTATGACATTCCCCAAGCCATTTATTTTAGCAAGTAACTAATCATCACAGATGAAAATTCGGGCAACATCACTCTCACAGACACCTTCGAGAACTGGCACACCTACGAAATTGACTGGACCCCCGACCAAATCACTTGGTCGGTAGATGGTGTTGTAGGCCGTACGAAGAAAAAGTCGGATACTTGGAACGCAACTTCCAACCAATGGGACTTCCCACAAACACCCGCTCGTGTTCAACTCTCTCTTTGGCCTGGTGGCTTGTCCTCCAACTCGCCCGGTACGATCGCTTGGGCTGGTGGTGAAATTGATTGGGATTCTACGGATATCAAGAGCGTCGGCTACTACTACGCCACGTTCCAATCCGTCGAGGTGCAATGCTACAACGCTTCTTCCGCCCCCGGTACAAACAAAGGCAAGAGCTATACATATGACAGTTCAGTCGGCACGAACGATACCGTTATCGATGGAGATAAGGATACCATCCTCTCGAGTTTCCTAGCCACCGGCGCAAACATGACGATCGAGGACCCAAGCACAGCCTCTGCATCGGGTTCATCGAGTACCGCAACCAGCACCGCGAACACGGTACCCGGTGGATCTAACGTAGGCTCCGGCGTCGACTCGCACTCCTCTGGCGTCGTCAGCTCCAGCTCTGCATCGGCCACTTCATCCTCAGGCTCCTCGAACAACGGCGGCTTTTCCCAGGGTGATTCTTCCACTACCTCCAGCAGCAGTAAGAGTGAAGCTGTTGCCGTGAGCGTCAGAGAGGGTCTTGGGAGCTCGGCTTTTGCGGTGGTTATTGGTGTCTTGGGATTAATGATCCTTTAGAGTGTTAGCATTGTATGAGGATGGATTAATCATGATGTGATGGAATGGGGATGACAAAATTGGGAAGCGGCGTTTTATGTTTTATACTTGAGGGGCTGGGGATGTGAATGGGGATGGGGGTTTGTGTACTGATGTGCATTGCATTGCATGGTGGATTTTGCGTTTATCTTGGATTGATGGATTAAACTGGCTTGAGCTGGCTTGGTTTTTGGCTTGGCTTGGATAATTAAGTGTGATAAGAAAGAAAAGAGAAGAGGGGAGTGGTGGATTGGTGGTTGAGATGGGATGTATATGAATGAATTAATGGATTGTATATTTTATGTTCTGTAATGTTGATTTGTGTCAAGTTTGAAGGGTGATGGGTGATTGTGACTATGAGGAGGTTGAAAGGGTATGGATTTGAATTATACTAGGGATAGATACTCAGCATCCAGGTAATTTTAATACTAATATGAAATTTTTTATGCCTAAGAAGGTCTTGGTCTTGAATCTTGAAAGCCAATCTATAATTTCCACAAAATGCAAGTTGGAGAAAGTAGGAATACAACTAAGTTAGCCATATACTCAAGAATACCATGCTGTGCACGAGCTTGATTCCAAGACATCCATTCATACAATCTCAACAACTAATACCACTCCGCTGAACAAAAAATTCAGCATCTCCTCACCCATAAACTCCAAGCTCCAGCTCAAGCTCAAGCCGGCAGCATCAAAACCAAATCCTCAATCCTCACCTCCATCCACCCTTCCCTCTCACACCCTCCCTCCCCTCCCATACGAACCCTCCACACAACTCCCCACACAACCCCCCTTCCCAATCCCCTTCCCCTTCCCAATCCTCATCCCCATCCGCTCACCCTCACCCTCCCCCTCGCACTCCACACAACAATACCCCCCAACCTCCCTCACCACCACATTCCCCCGATTCGGACAGCACGCATCCGGCATCGAGAACGGGAGCCTGTCCCCGTCTTGTGGGCCGTTGATGCGCTGTAGCTGTGCGTAGATCGCGTAGCAGTTTGTTAGGGCGTGCAGAGCGCTGTGGCCGCAGAGGGGGCGTGTTAGTATGTATTTGCACATTTTGCTGCTTGGGTTGCGATGGAGATGGTGTGGGGAGGGAAGGTGGAGGGGAGGGGAGGAGAGGAGAGGGGGCATGGCATGGTTGTTGTTATATGGGAGGTGGATTTTGTGGAGGTTAATGATTGTATTTGTTGGGTTGTGGATGGATTGCTTGTTGGATGGGGGTGGTTGTTCAGGATGTGGATGGGTTGCTTTTGGTGGAGGGGAAGTGCTGCTGTTGTTGACTAGATTGAGAGAGGGTCGGATGTAACACATGTTATACAAGATCGTGACACGCAGTCTCCATGGTAGATATGCCGTTAATAAACGTGGTTCAGTCTTGCGTTTATGATATGCTGGGGCTTTGTATAACTCTAGATACTGGGAGCTTTACATTGCATATTGGCTCTTGAAACGCTATGCGCCATGCGCAAATATGGACAAACCGTCAAGCTTCAGATATCTGGCTAGACTATTGGCTGGTTGGTTCATCTGAGGATTCACCAAGAGAGCTGTCAGATAATGAGAAAACGGATGTGTAAAACTGTGGTACTGAGATGTTTAGCACACGTTGTACCGGGTACACACATAAGGATAGGCACATCGTTGATGTCGTTTAAACAGCAGTTTGTAGCTACCGACCACGTGCAACTACATATCTAACATTGAGTAAAGCATTACATCAGCCCAGGGTATTCTCTAACAGCAACACAAATCTCCCGTTATTCTATAGCCTCTTGATCCTCAGTAGCAGCAAAACAAGCAAAGCAACGCTCCAATCTTCAACCCTCTTTACAAAGTCTGCATACTCTCTAATTTCTTGATGTATGGTGAAACAACTTCAACATCCTCAATATCAATCGCATTCTCAGTGATGGATGCCTTAGCTGCCTTTCTAAGCTGCTTGGTGATGGGCCTGACATCGACATCCAGGTAATCTCTCAAGAACTTTCCGACCTCAATGTTCTCATGGTTTCCACGAAGGATCTCAGCACCTTCAGAACCATAGATATTAACATCTACGGCTGAATGACCATGGGTCGACCAGCCAATCTGTGCGCGGAAGCTGATAATGTTTGCAAAGATATAAGCTGCGAGAGCAGGGAAATCAACGAGTTGCTGAACTTCCTCATCGGTGGGGTCAGTGACTCCGAGACCGTTGAGAATAAGTTCGGTCTTGATGTATTTCTTCAAACTGGCAGTAGATGGCGAGTTGGTTATCAAATGCTCGTTCAGCTTGCGGCCAAGGTATTCAGCGGAGTGAGAGGCATTCGCCAAAACAGCTGGGTACCAGAGGTAGTGTGGGTAGGCAGGATGGGTCTGCTTAGCAACTGACAGTCCACCGGTCTCGTGGTCACTGGTGGTGACTACAACACCGTCAGTCTCGCTCTTGTCAAGGAACTCAAGAACGCTGCTGAATGCCTTATCAAAGGCAAGAACCTCATGAACGTGAGCAGCTGGGTCATTTCCATGACCAGCATGATCAATTCTGCTACCCTCAATCATCAAGAAGAATCCTTGCTCGGAATCCTCAGTAGCTGCCTCCAAGGCCTTCAGGGCAGTGCGAGCCATCTCATCCAGGGAAGGGTAGACATCATTCATGTTTCGGCGGTCAAGTTCGAATGGAATATCTGTAGGGGCGAAGAGACCAAGCAATGGTAGCGTCACGTTGCTTCCAAGCTTTAGTCCATCGAATCCCGAGCGATCATCAACGTAAGTCCATCCGTGCTTCTCTTGCGCAAGCTTTGTGATATCCTTTCCATCAGCTCTGCAGCCGCCGTGAGTAGTATTTGGAAGGAAATGGCATCGCCCTCCTCCGAGCATCAAATCCACTACACGTCCCAAAGGATGTTCCCCCACTTCTTGCTCTGCGATAGAGTCCTCCTCGATGCGCATGTTAACGTGCGACGCAAAACATGCTGGGGTAGCATCAGTGATATCGGTGGTGACAACTAATCCAGTCAGGTATCCCGCCTTCTTGGCGGCTTCGAGAACCTATCGAACTACGTCAGTGTTGCTATTGATGACGCTGATGTCTGGGAGCGCTTACGGTACCGCATGGTGTATGATCTGGCAGCATAGAAATAGCTCCATTATAACTCTTCATGCCACACGAGAAGGCTGTAGCACCTGCGGCCGAGTCTGTCACAAGACTGCTAGAAGAGCGCGTTCGCGACTGGCCGATGAGGTGCTTATCAAGGTTGAGTACATCATCGATCGGTAATCCACCTTCATACTGCCGAAAGCTACGGGTCAAAGACAAACTCGCAGGTCCCATACCATCCGAGACCATGAAAATAAGATTTCTCTTTCCCGTATGCTTACCCTTCTTTTCATCGCCGTGAGAAGAGGTTGTTTGTGAGTGCTGCGTTATCACTGCGAGGACGATGACGGCAGCGGTGGCAAGGACGGCCCAAGTAAACAGACCGATCTCTCGCCATCTTGCCCACTTGACTCCCTTTGCAGAGGCCTTTTGTGTATTCAAGATCGCAGCATCTTCTGCATCCGCGCGGTCATTAGAATATTGAGAGGAAGGCCGTTCGGATCGAAGCAATGGCTGGGTCTCGCGTGCCATGGTGAGTAATGTGTGAGCACAGGAACACTGTCGGTTCCCCAAAGTTATCGGAACTTGGAGCACAGGCGTATTAGTGCGAATCAAAGCTCAGCCAACACTACCTTATGGATTTTTCGTAATGGTCAAAGATTACGAAGAGTTCGTGAATACAATCACAAATAATGTTTACAGTGAACCTCATACTTCATTTAATACGGTTGAGTGTAGCAGCCGCTCCTGTTAAAAGAGGTCCCATGGCACAAACTGGTAAGACACTCTGGTCATGTCTCACGTGCAGAATCACAACGACAGCACTTCGCTATCAATAACCCTTTGAACCTCACTCTCAAGAGATGAAATGAAGACTTTCTGCTAGATACTGCTAATCCTTGGCGTATCATGCAACCTTGCTCCCAGTGTCAATCCCATAGCAACAGTCATCAAAACATTCTCCTCCAACTTAACGAGCCTTCTGTTGGGACTCCTTAAGGACCTTCTTGACGATCTTCTGCTCCTCGATCAAGAAAGCACGGACAACACGGTCGCGAACGCAGTTACCGCATCTTGATCCTCCGTAGGCACGCTGGACGGTCTTCTTTGGGCGGGAGATCTGGGAGTACTCGCGAGGTCTGAGGGCTGGGATCTATAATTGGAAAATGGTCAGCAAATGTATCCTATATCCTCTAGCATACTGTCGTTGTAGAACCGCGAGAGCGCGAAGATGAGGGCGAAGTCGTATCGGTCGATTTTTTCTTGCTGTTGCTATCGTCTGCGCACAAGAATGCGCAACGAAAAGTAAATGCACTGATCCAGTACATTCACTGACAGTGCTGGCTGAGAAGTCGTTGGTTGTTTGTCGTTGAAAATTCATCCGTATGCCTTCATCTTGCGCTCGTCGATTCGCCTTCTCGCGGTTGATCCATCTCGAATTCAAGGGCAGTACTCACACCTGGGAGCTTGATGCCACAGTCACCGCACTTTGGTGCAGTTCCGGCCTTCTTGATGTGAAGGTATCTGAGCTTGCCACCTGGGGTCTTGACAACGCGGACCTTGTTCGACTTGGTGTTGTATCTGTAAGTTTCCCAAAAACATCAGCCCAACCATTCTTTTATTCCACCATTTCTTCTCGTCTCGGTTTCGAAGTTGCTTACGGGTTGCGACGGCGGTAGGTCAATCTGGTGGACGCCATTGTGAATTCGGGAGCTGATGCTGCGGAAGTCGAGGAGGTAGTTGTCGTTGTCGTTTGGCGTTGGAGATTGTGAATTTCTCGCTCTGGTCTCGAATTCTGATTGTGGGTGACTAGTGGGCTTAAGCGAGCGTTCTAGCAGGGCGATTTCTGGTGCAAGAGTGCGTTACTGGTAGGTTTGGTATGCCGGGGCAAGTAAATTTTACTTAAGCCTCAAATTGAAGGCATGCAAGCAGATTTCAATCCTCATCTCACGTGCGCAGGTGTCGCTCGAAGGTTTGTTTGCGCAAGCACAGCAATGTAGCTCAGCCTCGAGATGATCTTGTGCCTGTTTTCCAAGAAGTTCATAATCCTACTGTTTCTGCGTTATACTTGTATAAATCTTCTAAGCATATTTAGAAAGAAATAATGATTTTAATATTATTTGCCCGATTTTAGAAACTATAAATTTTATATGGCTACTGAACAAAAGATATTCCATACATATTGAGTAGAGGCATAGACAGGCTGAACAAGCTTAAGAAGAACACGAAGTATTGCAAAAGTATTGATGGCAACACTACAAAACAACGAATAAACAATTATGGCTATAAAATAGTGATTAGATAATTTATTATATCTCAGACGAAAACCTCTTCTAATTAATACGGGCTGATTAGGCTTTTCCTAAATTCAAGAATATGCCCAGTGAGAAGAGTGACATAGTAAGGATTTTTGAAGTGTTAAAAAAAAAGAAAATAGCTTCGATTTATGTAAACAAACTTTCCGAAGAATTTGGGAAAAGCTCAAATTTCCATTTTCTTGTATATTGTAATTTATCATCTTCCCACATTTCGTACAAGCACGAGAGAATCTTTAAAGACTAAAATATATCTTGTTGTAGCTTAATTTTGAAAATACAGACTTGAAATCGTGTTAATGTGGTCTATAACTGTGAATCCCTTTACTTCTGCCTTGTGAGCCAAAGAAATACATGCCTCATAAGGCCACAACATTAAGCTGCGCGCCTCTGGTGCCCATTCGATGTTGCTGGAGCTTCGCCAAAAATATCATAGCGCGCAGGTCCATGCATCAATACTTCCAGTGGCACCGTTTTTCGTGTGAACTTGCGATATCAACTCCTCCATCGCGACCGGAGCGAGCATAGCATTCGACGACCTTTATACGACGCGTTTGTGGATCTGAGCTGCTTCTTCGTCGTCGGCGCAGTTTTCACCACTTGCCAAGCTCGCCCCAGCGAGGCCAGGCATCGCGAAATATCTTCGAACATCATCATTCTTTCAAATCGACGACGAAATAATCATTATGGCGTCTCTGCCTCCCCCTCCACCTCCGGGATGGGGCTCAGCTGCTCCTCCTCCAGCTCCCCTTGGAGCTCCACCGGGCGCGCCACCTCCACCAGGTTATCGACCACCGACTGATCCTCAAGTTGCGAAGTTCGCCCAAAAGAAGAAGGAATGGCTACGAAATCAGCGCAACCGGTTTGGAGAGAAGCGCAAGGGAGGGTTCGTTGAGACACAGAAGGCAGATATGCCACCGGAGCATTTGCGGAAGATTGTCAAGGATATTGGAGATGTATCACAGAAGAAGTTCAGCAGCGACAAGAGAAGTTATCTTGGTGCTTTGAAGTTCATGCCCCATGCGGTTATGAAGCTTCTGGAGAACATGCCGATGCCTTGGGAGTCTGCGAGAGAGGTCAAGGTCTTGTACCATGTGAACGGATGTTTGACTCTGGTAAACGAGATACCCCGAGTTATCGAGCCGGTCTTTCACGCGCAGTGGGCTACTATGTGGGTTTGTATGCGAAGAGAAAAGAGTGACAGACGACATTTCAAGCGTATGCGATTCCCACCATTCGATGACGAAGAACCGCCTCTTTCCTGGTCTGAGAACATTGAAGATGTGGAGCCACTTGAGCCCATCCAGATGGAGTTGGACGAAAATGAAGATGGAGCTGTGTACGAATGGTTCTATGAGAACAGACCACTACTCGATACTCCGCATGTAAACGGACCAAGTTACAAGGAATGGAACCTCACCTTACCACAAATGGCCACTTTATATCGACTCAGTCATCAGTTATTGAGCGATCTTGTTGACAAGAACTACTTTCACATGTTCGACCTCAACAGCTTCTTGACAGCGAAAGCTCTCAATGTTGCCATCCCAGGTGGACCACGCTTTGAGCCACTCTACAAGGATGTTGATCCAAACGATGAGGATTTCGGCGAGTTCAATGCTATCGATCGCATCATTTTCCGCGCTCCTATCCGAACTGAATACAGGGTCGCATTCCCATTCCTCTACAACTCGCTTCCTCGCAGCGTCAAACTGTCTTGGTATTCCCACCCACAGGTCGTCTACGTTCGTGCGGAAGATCCTAGCTTACCTGCTTTCTACTTCGATCCCGTTATCAACCCTATTTCTTCGCGATCCGTTGCCCCAAAAAATATAACTGTTAGCCATGAGGATGAGATTTTCGGCTATGGAAACAATGAGGAGCCCGAAGAGGATGCTTTTGAACTTCCTGCAGAAGTAGAGCCATTTTTTGCTGATGAGGAGCTTTACACCGATGAGACAGCTTCTGCAATCGCTCTTTGGTGGGCCCCATTCCCATTCGACCGTCGATCCGGCCGTATGGTCAGAGCTCAAGATGTTCCACTTGTAAAGCAGTGGTATCTCGAGCATTGTCCTCAGGGTCAGCCCGTGAAGGTCCGTGTATCGTACCAAAAGCTTCTTAAGACCTATGTCCTTAATGAGGTTCACAAGAAGAAGCCGAAGGCGCAGAGCAAACAGAATCTGATGAAGACCTTAAAGCAAACAAAATTCTTCCAACAGACGACTATCGATTGGGTTGAAGCTGGTCTTCAAGTATGTCGTCAAGGATTCAACATGCTCAACCTCCTCATTCACCGAAAGAACCTTACCTACCTTCATCTCGACTACAACTTCAACCTCAAGCCTGTGAAGACCTTGACGACCAAAGAGCGAAAGAAGTCTCGTTTTGGAAACGCTTTCCACCTTATGCGTGAGATTCTTCGTTTAACGAAGCTCATTGTGGATGCCCAGGTCCAATACAGACTAGGAAACATTGATGCTTTCCAACTTGCTGATGGTATCCTATATGCCTTCAACCATGTTGGTCAACTCACTGGAATGTACCGTTACAAGTACAAGCTTATGCACCAAATCAGATCTTGCAAGGATCTTAAGCATCTTATTTACTACCGATTCAACTCCGGACCTGTCGGTAAGGGTCCAGGTTGTGGTTTCTGGGCTCCTGCTTGGAGAGTCTGGCTCTTCTTTATGCGTGGTATCATTCCACTTCTTGAGAGATGGCTTGGAAACTTGCTCTCTCGTCAATTCGAAGGTCGTCACAGCAAGGGTGTCGCCAAGACTGTTACGAAGCAACGTGTGGAATCGCACTTCGATCTCGAACTCCGTGCATCAGTTATGGCTGATTTAATGGACATGATGCCAGAAGGTATCAAGCAGAACAAGGTCAACACTGTTCTTCAACATTTGTCTGAGGCATGGAGATGTTGGAAGAGTAACATTCCTTGGAAGGTTCCTGGACTTCCTGCGCCTATTGAGAACATCATTCTGCGTTACGTCAAGAGCAAGGCCGATTGGTGGATTTCCGTCGCTCACTACAACCGTGAACGTATTCGCCGAGGCGCAACTGTTGACAAGACCGTTGCAAAGAAGAATTTAGGTCGTCTTACTCGACTCTGGCTTAAGGCTGAGCAAGAGAGACAACACAATTATATGAAGGATGGACCATACGTCTCTTCAGAGGAAGCTGTCGCGATCTATACTACAACTGTGCACTGGCTTGAATCCCGAAAGTTCTCTCCAATTCCCTTCCCAAGTGTCTCTTACAAGCATGACACCAAGATTCTTATTCTTGCCCTCGAACGTCTGCGCGAGGCATACTCTGTCAAGGGAAGACTCAATCAGAGTCAACGTGAAGAGTTGGCTTTGATCGAGCAGGCTTATGATAGTCCTGGAACCACCCTTGAGAGAATCAAGAGATTCTTGCTCACACAAAGAGCTTTCAAGGAAGTTGGCATCGACATGAATGACAACTACAGCACCATCAACCCCGTATACGATATCGAGCCTGTGGAGAAGATTAGTGATGCATACTTGGACCAATACCTCTGGTACCAAGCTGACCAGCGCCATTTGTTCCCAGCCTGGATTAAGCCATCTGACTCCGAAGTGCCACCTCTTCTTACATACAAGTGGGCTCAAGGTATTAACAACCTTGACAAGGTTTGGGAGACGGCGGATGGAGAGTGCAATGTCATGATCGAGACACAGCTTTCCAAGGTCTATGAGAAGATTGATTTGACACTTCTCAATCGACTTTTGCGTCTGATTATGGACCATAACCTTGCAGATTACATCACTTCAAAGAACAACGTCCAGTTGACATACAAGGACATGAACCACGTTAACAGCTATGGTATGATCCGTGGTCTGCAATTCTCCGCCTTTGTCTTCCAATACTACGGATTGGTT
The DNA here is from genome assembly GCA_024752465.1 of Allantophomopsis lycopodina. NCBI lineage: Eukaryota > Fungi > Ascomycota > Leotiomycetes > Phacidiales > Phacidiaceae > Allantophomopsis > Allantophomopsis lycopodina. Next base: position 1,718,022 of record CP103018.1, read on the forward strand.
TTGGATCTTTTGCTTCTTGGTCTTCAGCGTGCTAGCGAAATCGCTGGTCCACCACAAAGCCCTAACGATTTCTTGCAATTCAGAGACCGTGAGACAGAAACAAGACATCCAATCAGACTATACACCAGATATATCGACCGCATTTGGGTATTCTTCCGCTTTACTGCGGATGAGTCTCGCGACCTTATTCAGCGATTCTTGACTGAACAGCCAGATCCAAACTTCGAGAACGTCATTGGATACCGAAACAAGAAATGCTGGCCAAGAGATTCTCGTATGCGCCTTATGCGACACGATGTCAACCTTGGTCGCGCTGTTTTCTGGGATCTCAAGAACAGACTTCCAAGATCTGTTACCACCATCGAGTGGGACGATACTTTCTCTAGTGTTTATAGTAGAGATAACCCTAACTTGTTGTTCTCGATGAACGGTTTCGAGGTCAGAATCCTGCCAAAGATCCGCAACTTGAACGATGAGTTCCCTGTCAAGGACAGCGTCTGGTCTCTGGTCGACAATACCAGCAAAGAGAGAACTGCGCACGCCTTCTTGCAAGTTACTGAGGAAGATATTGCTAAGTTCAACAACCGTATTCGTCAAATTCTGATGTCATCAGGATCCACGACTTTCACCAAGATTGCCAACAAGTGGAACACAAGTTTGATTGCTCTCTTCACATACTACCGTGAAGCTGCTGTCTCTACTGTCAACCTCCTTGATACCATTGTCAAGTGCGAAACTAAGATTCAGACTCGTGTAAAGATTGGTCTCAACTCTAAGATGCCATCTCGTTTCCCTCCAGCGGTGTTTTACACACCAAAGGAGCTTGGTGGTCTTGGTATGATTTCTGGTTCCCATATTCTTATTCCTACAAGTGATAAGCGTTGGTCGAAACAGACTGATGTTGGTGTTACTCATTATCGTGCTGGAATGTCGCATGATGAAGACACTTTGATTCCTAATATTTTCCGTTACATCATTCCATGGGAAGCCGAGTTCATTGACTCTCAACGTGTATGGACCGAGTATTCTCAAAAGCGACAAGAGGCAAACCAACAAAACCGCAGATTGACCCTTGAAGATCTCGAGGACAGTTGGGATCGTGGTCTTCCTCGTATCAATACTTTGTTCCAGAAGGACAGAAGTACCTTGAGTTTCGATAAGGGTTTCCGAGCTCGTACTGAATTCAAGACATATCAGTTGATGAAGAGCAATCCTTTCTGGTGGACTAGTCAGCGTCACGATGGAAAGCTTTGGAACCTGAATGCTTACCGTACTGATGTCATCCAAGCACTTGGTGGTGTTGAAACAATTTTGGAGCACACCCTTTTCAAGGCAACCGCATTCCCATCTTGGGAGGGTTTGTTCTGGGAGAAGGCTAGCGGTTTCGAGGAGAGCATGAAGTTCAAGAAGCTCACAAATGCGCAGAGGTCTGGTCTTAATCAGATCCCTAACCGTCGTTTTACTTTGTGGTGGAGTAAGTACCCCCCTAACCCCCCAACCCCCCAATCTACCCCCAATTCAATGCCAGATGCTAATAATATGGTCAGGTCCAACAATTAATCGTGCAAACGTGTACGTTGGTTTCCAGGTGCAGCTCGATCTTACGGGTATTTTCTTGCATGGTAAAATTCCAACTCTCAAGATTTCGCTCATTCAAATTTTCCGAGCACATTTGTGGCAAAAGATTCACGAATCTGTTGTCATGGATTTGTGTCAAGTTTTCGACCAAGAACTGGAGTCTTTGGGTATTGAGACAGTTCAAAAGGAGACTATTCATCCCAGAAAGTCTTACAAGATGAACAGCTCTTGTGCCGATATCCTTCTTTTTGCCAGTCATAAGTGGAATGTCACCAGACCATCTATCTTGTTCGATACTAAGGACGTCATTGAGCCAACAACTACCAACAAGTTCTGGGTTGATGTACAATTGAGATACGGAGATTATGATTCGCACGATATTGAGCGTTATGTTCGTGCCAAGTACCTCGATTACACTACTGATAGTATGAGTATCTACCCATCTGCCACTGGTTTGATGATTGGTATCGATCTTGCATACAACTTGTACTCCGCATACGGTCAATACTTCCCTGGTCTTAAGACTCTTGTTCAACAGGCTATGGCCAAGATCATGAAGGCCAACCCAGCTCTTTATGTCTTGAGAGAACGTATTCGCAAGGGTCTTCAACTCTACGCTTCTGAGAGCAACCAGGAGTTCTTGAACTCCCAAAACTACTCAGAGCTTTTCAGCAACCAGATTCAATTGTTCATTGATGATACCAACGTCTACAGAGTTACTATCCACAAGACATTCGAGGGTAACTTGACCACAAAGCCAATCAACGGAGCTATCTTCATTTTCAACCCAAGAACTGGACAACTTTTCTTGAAGATTATTCACACCAGTGTCTGGGCCGGTCAAAAACGTCTTGGTCAACTGGCGAAATGGAAGACTGCAGAAGAAGTTGCGGCACTCATCAGATCTCTGCCTGTTGAAGAGCAGCCTAAGCAGCTGATTGTCACAAGAAAGGGTCTCTTGGATCCTCTCGAAGTCCATCTGCTCGATTTCCCTAATATCTCCATCCGTGCTTCTGAACTTCAACTTCCATTCCAGGCTGCTATGAAGGTCGAGAAGCTTGGTGACATGATTCTCCGCGCAACTGAGCCACAAATGGTACTCTTCAACCTTTATGATGAATGGTTGAAGTCCATCTCTTCCTACACTGCATTCTCACGTTTGATTCTTATCTTGCGTGCACTCCATGTCAACCAGGATAAGACGAAGCTACTCCTACGACCAGACAAGACCGTCATAACTCAAGAGCATCACATCTGGCCAACGTTGTCTGACGAGGACTGGATTAAGGTCGAAACGCAATTACGTGATCTCATCTTGAATGATTACGGCAAGAAGAACAGTGTCAACACATCTTCCTTGACAAGTAGCGAAGTTCGTGATATTATTCTTGGTATGGAAATTAGCGCACCTTCTATGCAACGTCAACAGGCAGCCGAGATCGAGAAGCAACAGCAAGAGCAACAACAATTGACTGCTGTTACTACGAAGACTCAAAACGTTCATGGAGAGGATATCATTGTCACCACTACATCTCAGTTCGAGCAACAAACATTCGCCTCCAAGACCGAATGGCGCACACGAGCCATCGCAACATCAAATCTCCGAACTCGTGCTAACAATATCTATATTTCTTCGGATGATATTAAGGAAGATGACCACTACACGTACATTATGCCGAAGAACATTCTCAAGCGCTTCATTACGATTGCAGATCTTCGTGTCCAAGTTGCTGGATACTTGTATGGATCTTCACCTCCGGACAACGACCAAGTCAAGGAAATTAGATGCATTGTCATGATCCCACAAATCGGAAGCACCAGGGATGTACAGCTTCCACAAAACTTGCCACAACACGAGTACCTCGAGGGTTTGGAGCCATTGGGTGTCATCCATACTGTTTCTGGCAACGAACCTCCGTACATGACGGCCATGGATGTGACACAACACGCGCGTCTCATGAACGCACACAAATCATGGGATAACAAGACGGTGACCATGACCGTCTCCTTCACTCCGGGAAGTGTGTCTCTGGCATCATGGGCCCTCACTCCTACAGCCTACAAATGGGGAGTCGAGAACAAGGATGTTGGTAGCGACCAACCACAGGGCTTTAGCACCAGCATGGGAGAGAAATGCCAACTCCTACTGAGTGATAAGATCCGCGGCTACTTCCTGGTGCCGGAAACAAACACATGGAACTACAGCTTCATGGGTAGTGCCTTCAGTGGCATTGAGAAGAAACCAATCCACGTCAAGATGGATACGCCACTGCCTTTCTATAGCGATCAGCACCGTCCGCTCCACTTCCAAAACTTTGCGGAGCTCGAGGATATTTGGGTAGATCGCTCTGACAACTTTGCTTAATGAGGTAAAAAGGGCTATATATAATGGCGCTTTAAAAGCATTGCGAATCGTTTGGGGAGTGGAGTGCACTGGGTTAAGTGTTACGTGGGTGGTGGTGCCATAAATTGCATTATGGGTGCTTGGGTGATCTTATTGATCTTATTGAATGCTCTTATTGATTCGAGGCTGATGATGATCAGGGGCTGGCACTGGGCGTTTGTTTGTTTTGTTTGTTCTATCCTCTCGCCATCCACGTCTCTCTATCGCTCTTCCATGTATTTTTTCATGGCGTCTGGCGATCATGTATGTAGCATAGCACACTGATAATTTGAATCTTGGCACTTTATGTCAGCCTCCTCCTTCCCCCTCTGCCTTTTCAGCTCCGTGATTTTTTCATCTATACAATAGAGAGAATATATTGATTGCCCTCTATCCCTCCCTCTGATCTATTCGTCATTTTCACCATAGTGATTGTCATCATTATCGCACCACAATCAGATGGAGAAGAAAAAGAAGGGACCCTGTCTAGATCACCGCTTCCGCGTACCATCTTCGTATCCCGGACATTGGCCGTTTGATCGAAGCCATGCGTACAAAAGTAAAGTAAAGTAATCTGTACCCTGTCTTCTTGTACATCCAAAGCATAAATCGCATCTCCAACAAACTTCTGAATCCGGATCCCCAGCGCTGCAAATAGTAACGAGGGGGCACCTCCGTGACCCAGATCCGTCAGCGTTTGTAGAGGGTAAGAGTCCCGATACTCACCGAGGGGTTGGAATGTGCTGTGCCTCCTTTGAAGATTAGATCATGCTCTCACATGCCTCCCTGCCGCGCGGGCTTATGCGCGTCAAATTGGTGTTGTACACTGCTCTTCTTTCTGCGTGCTGCTGCGTGGGCGTGGGGTGTGAGTGAGAGGTTGTGACGATGGGAAGAGAGGACCCTGCAATGACTTGTCAAGCATTCGAGGGCTTTTGGTGGATGTGTGCGCCAATCTGAATGCTTGGGGTGGATTCCCCCTACTGAGAAGGTCTCCTGGGTAAGGTTCATAATCTGGTGGATTCGGACGGGGTCGAGAGAGTTGGGATGGGGGCTTGTCTTGTCTTGAGTCTTGGGTCTTGGGTGGTGAGAGTTGTGGCTTGTGGGTTGTGGGACGCAGGGGGCGCTCGTGTGTGGATGGTGGGTAAGTGGTTAATATCGACGTTAATATAGACTACCTTACGCGCAATGTTGTGTGCCAGGCGCCGTGCTGCCGTTTCTACCAGCTTTGTAATGTGTACTTAGATTACATACGCGTGTATATGCACTTGTGCACGTACTCATGCAGTACTTTGGACGAAAGAGCGCGATGTAGATTTAGGTATTTTTATCATGATGCTTCGTGTGTTGGATACGACGCTGTACATACGTAACATAGATATGTATGTATGTATGTATGTGTGTATGTATGTACATCCCTTACATATTGCCAACGCCATTGAATATGCTTACCTACTTTACTTTCTGCAGGTTATGCTGCTACTTCGAGCTAGACCCTTTTCTCCTCGTGTCCATCCTTCTACGCTCGTTCCTTTGGTCTTCTCCCGCTTATGCCTTGCATTGACCTTAACCTTGACGCTTACGCTTCGCTCGTCATCACTTCATCTATTGAAAGAATGGATAATCATATCGGCAGTACTATACGATACTTCACTCTACCTTAGTCACGGGCTTCTTTCCCCGATCTACATTCGTCTGATTGTTTTTTACTATTCTTAATTGACTAAACCATACCTGTATCCTCGTGACCGAGTCTACTTTATTTTACTTCCAATATTGTACTCTAAGTACTACGGAGTATAGAGTTATCTCCACCTAAATACTAACTCAATTCCCAAAACTCACTCCACTTCCACACATTGTCTACTCATAGTAACATAAAATGGATTCTATCTTACATACGAACCTACGTACTGTACATACCTTACAATTCCCAGAACTCAACTTTTCAAATCTACCGCCTTACCCCTCCCATCCCCTCCCCTCCCCTCTTCCCTGCCTGTCTGATCTCCCTCGGCCTAGACCCCCCCCAAATCTTACCCGTCCTAAAGGCTTGTCGTGTCGCATCGCATCGCAAGCTCCACCTCATCCCAACATCTACACCCCACGGCCCGGCCATGTCCCGACGTCGTTCGAAACAGTGCATTACCCCCATAATCATGCCTTAGAAGCCTTTGTCTCGACTATCAAGCATGCCGGTCAGCATGTCAAATTCAATGTCAATGTCAATGTCAGTGTCAATGTTGATGGCAGCCTGGCAGCCTGTTACTCTCCCATCGCATCTTGGCAATGATCATTGCTTCTCCGTCCGACCTCCCCCTACTTCGGCTATTGAAGTGATGGCGATTACTCTATTCTAAGTGATTTTATGATTTCTCGACGATCATATCTCATTGCATACCCGCGCTCCGTGTCTTCTGTGCCTTTTGCTTTGGCGCGCCGTGCAGGGGTCGAGAGTTAAGTATGAGACCCGGCTCAGGCTTGGGATGAATTGGGTGCTGATGAGTGAGGATGCCGGTCTCGACAGTAGTGTCGATGTTAATGTTATCGTCTGGTGTCTTGGATGTGTCGTGGGCCATGGCTAGTGCGTAGCGGGCAATGGGATTATGGTTCGTGGGAGCGGTAACGGCTTGCACCGTTGCAGTGACTGACAGGTGGGAGTGGGAGTGGGAGTGGGTGCGGTATGGGCTGGTGTGGCACTTAGCGGTTTGGTCCCAAAACTTCTGACGGCCGTTGTGTTTTGGGTATTCGCCGACTTTTGGTCACGGTTATTGGAATTGCCATGCTCATTACCGTTGTTCCGATGGCCACAACTCCATATTGCGAATATGTATGTCTATGCGTATGCACATAGATAATTCCTACAGGACATATGAAGTTATTCATTCATACAAAGTACATACATAAAGAGCCGTGGGATTTGTGTACGTACATGTTCAGTGTGTTGGAATATTAATAGAGTCAGATAAAGTACTGTGCATCGGCTCATGACGAAAGGATTTAACCCACTCTCAACCAAAACCCTCGCACGGACAAGGGAAAAGTCAGGTACAATACAGTAGTGCGAGGCAAACTACGGAGCAACGAGCGTAAGATGCTGGACTGTAGATGCTGTCTCTGCTCTTTAACTTTCAATCTACTGTCGTCGCTCTACTGCCGCCACTCTACTGCCGTCACTCTACATGCTCTAGTCTCTTGTCAGTGTCTGTGTGGTGAAGGGTAGGATGGGATGAATGGGATGGGATGAGCAATAATCAAGGACATAGTATGAATGATGACGATGATGGCAGAGTAGAGTAGACTATCAATGTCAAAGTCAAAATCAATTAATTCATTGTCAAAGTGGTCGGTCATTGTCGTCTCATCTCACATCTCGCATTCATCACCAATTACCACTTCCTATCTATCATCTAATAGCTACTCCTATGTACATGACTTACCAATTCTTACCAATTCATATACACTCATTCACTTAAGATCATTCCATTGTTCTGACTTCTCTTCATCATTTCATTAAATTCATCCAATTAATTCATTCCTCCTAATCCCCGGTAGCACCGGTAGCAGCGGTAAGAATTTCTCCTTCTATCTCTGACTTCTTCTCTCTCGATGTGCTTCATTTCCCATAAATTCCCCATCAATCCAAAATCTGTCCCCTTTCGTCCAGCTGAGTAAAGTGAATTATATTATGGCCTTCTACTTTCAGCCTCCACTTCCTTCTTCTGCCCATTATCGCCACAGGGTCTACGTGGACCAAGCAGCAAATCTCTCTATTCGCATGAGTCTCTATATAGCCCCCCCTGTTTGCATTATATCCATTTCGCCTCCACATTCTCGCTTCGACTGGCCGATGAACAAGGCACCTCACAACCAAGCACGCCCAAGCACACAACACACTGACAAGTACTAACTTGGCACTCTTTGGTGCGGTCAGGATGTCAGAATGGCCACTGTACGTTTCATTGACCCACTCCAAGAGAGAAAAGCCTCATCATGGTTATACTTAGTTCTACATGGTGCTAAATGGTCCTTACTGTCACTCACAACCTGATGACATGGATAACCAGGTCACAGAGAGCCTACAGAGCAAGGGACTGCTCCTAAGAGCAGCACGAAAAGAACGAGCAAGATAGAGGAGGAGGTTGTCCTACTTCGTACAGTCCCTGATCCGCAGCCGCTCTTGTCTTTCCACATCCTTACATACCCGTTTCCCAGAACTCATGCTAACCTTGCACAATGGCCTCTCTGAGATCCGGCAGCATCGACATCCTTTCTATCAGGATCCATATTCCAGACTTGTCATGGTTTTATTTTATTTTTTTTCTCCTTCGTACCCTTCTTGCTCACCCCTAGATCCCTGTCCCCCCTCTCACCATCTGCCCTGTCATCCTGTTTTTGTCTCTATGCCGTCACAGACTATGACGCGGGCCGGGATACCAAAAAACACATAGGTGTACAACCAGTAGGAAATGCCGATAGCTTTGGAAAAAAGCATGGAATACCATGGCATAAGATCCCCAAATTATGCCATCGACCTTGATGGACAGGTACGAACACAGCCATCGTCTCCGTAGGGCTCTCAGGAACAGCAAGCGTCTCAGTAGAATGGCAAATGGCCCAGTAAGCGCTCATGTGTGCTTTAAATGCAAAGATATGCAATGGCCAGAGTGATTAAGATAATTCTCCTAGCCTCTTCTCATTCGAAATCACCACCAGCACCACCGTCGCCGCAGCAAGCAACATAACGCAATACAACACAACTCCACGCACAATCTCTTACTCCTTTTCCTCTCCCCATCTTTCCTTTAAAAAAAGAAGCTGATCCACGCATTCGAGACTCGTCAATGCTTTATTGTTTCTACTGTGTGTGTGTTATGCTTCGAGCCGAATATCAGACGATATAATGCACTGCATGCCCTCACAGCCTTCTCTTTGATCTCTTTCCTCAATTCTTCTTATATTCTGGTGCCTGGCCACAGAAAAATAACAAAAGCTCTATATGATATCGCAGGATTAAGCTTATACCATCGTTTTGTCTTGATTGCCCGGTTTCTCTCTCTCTGTTTCTATATACACACACTCTCTCCCCCTCTCTCATCTACTGTTGTTGTTTTTTTCTATCATCCTAGCTCTGAAAACATTCCGTCCTTGCCGATGCTCTTATTATACCACCAAGCCCTATAATTCAACACGTCAAACTCAGTCACGCTGCATCAAACACACGCGACACATTTACAAACAGCAAGCCTGAAAGAAATAACACAGGTACTAGCTGTGATTCAACAAATACTCCCTCAACAGGCATCGGCGACCTGCCAGAGCGGTCAGCTCTGGCGGTACCCATGCACAACCGCAACGCTGGCTGCACCCTATCGAGTAGGTCCGGACTACAATATAGACTACTCTGCACAAGACTCGCATCCGGACGAGCAGAGCCATTCGCAGCGCGTTTACGATTCGCACTCACATCATCATCAACAACTCCATCACGTTGGCGCCTCAAATCTGGATCAACTACACGAGCTCGCCGCTGCCCAAGCCCAGGCCCAGGCTCACCATCCTCATCACCACCATCAACAGGTCCTGTTGGACCAGTCTCACATGGCCCATCACCGACAAGTGCCCCAATTCGGTGGTGGGCAGAACCATATGGGCTATGGCACTGCTCCTCTTCAGCAAGTGGCGGGAACGAAGCGCTCAAGACCTCACGATGAGCTCGACTTGGACCTCGCGGCGCTCCAGGATGAAGACCTCTCTGCTATGCCTCACTCCGCAATGAGCGCCTATGCGCCGCAGACTCCCCAGCAGCATCATCACCACCATCGCCTGCCTGACCAAGGTCCACCGTCAAAGATGGCCAGACGTGATGATTCTGATTCAGGTATGATGTCGCAGAGTGCTCCAAGTGTGGTGGGCCAAGTGGGAATGCCTTCTCCTGCCCCACGACCACGAGGCCCAAAACTTAAGTTTACGCCTGAGGACGATGGGCTTCTTGTAGATCTGAAAGAAAATAAAGCCCTCACTTGGAAGCAGATCGCGGAGTTCTTCCCGGGTCGCTCATCTGGCACTCTTCAAGTGCGGTACTGTACGAAGCTAAAGGCAAAAACTACACAATGGACAGACGAGACTGTAAGTAGAGAACTTTTGCTAATAATTTCACTTGGGATTCATAATATCACCGATATCTACGTTCAATACTGACAGTCACAGGTACAAAAACTCCGCACAGCGCTTCAAGACTATGAGCAAGAGAAATGGCGTATCGTTTCTAATAAAGTCGGCACTGGATTCACTCCCGCAGCATGCAAAGAGAAAGCTAGGGAGTTATAGCATTCAATGTCTCCAGCAGAAGTATCCGCTTCTGATCTCGGGGACACATCTTACTAGCACTCTTGAATATCAACAAGAGTTGCGCACTCCCGCTGCACGTTATTTTGCACTCCCAAGTCCTCCACTTCCTGACATTCCAAGAGACAACTATCATGAGCAGAACCATGCGTTCGTGATGCACGGTTGATGCAGGACAGACTATTTTCGAGCAGAGCGCCTCAGATTCTTTCATTCAATAATCTTCTCTCCCCCCCAATTCAACTCCATTTCACTTCACTTCATTTCGTTTCTTTTTTGTCAGCATCATGATACAGCCAGGGGCACGGGGCTGGACAGAGCCAGGACAGGGCAACCGAGGCAGGCGGGTAGGCATGTGGGCGGGGTATGGATCAAGGCGGAAGGAGGACGGTGTGGCGTATCGGAGCATTCTTTCGAACTGTGTTTGGCAAGGGAAGGTTGGTAATACTTACATATGCAATGCTCCCTAACATCCTTCAACGCATTCCCGCATACAAACACACTCGCAAATTTCTCACATCTACACTCGCACAAAGGGCAAGTGTGATTGGCGGCCAAGCATCGAGGCCATCATCGCACATATGCTGCCCCTCGTAGATTAGGAGAATTTAGCCTCTGACCTATATCGCAAGAGGTTCTCATTGGGCGGGTGTAAACATGCGATGGTGGTGCGTTCGGGCCTGCATATGTGTGGGTGGATGGGTGAAGCGGGACAAGAGGTCGCTTGCAAGAGGAGGAAGGGTACGAGGGGTCAAGGATCGCTTAGTTAGATATACCCAGATTTTCATTTTTATGTATGTAGGATTAAAGACAGAGACGATATAATGTGTTGGATGGTAATGGATTTCATGTCACGAGCGTTTTATTCCACTTTCATGAGCGAGAGATTAGGTGATACTTTATGCAGAGGTACATATGACCTCGCTAAGGGAGGGACTCTTGAATCGAATCCTGTACTCTATACTGTGTGCCAACCTCCGCATCGCAGAAAACAAGTACCTTTCATCACTATCACACTGCGTACGTACGGAGTACATTCCCCTCCAAACTGTTTCGCTCCCCGCTCCACCACTCCCTATCCATCTCCACCACCCCAAATCCAGATATTTATACTCCAAACCAAATTTCAAAACATCTGGCCGTTTCGTCCCCGCCAACCAAAATAACCTTACTCTTCACAGTTTATCCCTTTAGTCATCACAGATCATCATCACCAATCCAACCCATTACGAATCATGGCCTGCCTGCGAAACACGCAAGAGCCCACTGTTTCGTCGCACGCGAGTTCCACGCGTCAAGTCCAGCCCACGCATTCCTAATCAGCCGCCCGTCATTATGCGCACCCAAATTACAATTCGCAATCGCAATCGCAATTGAATCTTATGCCCCTCTTTACCGCAGCAGCGCAATCTCAATCGGTGCATATGCCGGAGCCGGCGCACGCCCGTCTGCGCATATAAGTCCTTTTATGTATGTACAAGTAGATGCAGTGACGATGTGCACGCGGGAGATACCGATGCGAGACGTAGGCAAATCGCAGCGCATTCATTACGCACACGCTGATGCATTGTCTCGCTTGCACTTTTATGTGCTTCGCTGGATTGTAGCTGACCTTGCATACCCCCCGGTTGGGTTTGGGAAACGTTTGGTGGGCCTGATGAGTACATTGTGTTTTTTTTCTTCATTCCCGGGAAGGAATCGGTTTTGGAGCCGTGCGCTGAAGCTGGGCGTCGGTGTGTTCGGCTGCGAGGTGCTTGTTTTTGCTTGTTTGGTGTGGATGGGATGGGGGGTCCTGGAAGGGTCGGTTGTGGTAGTGGGTAATTTGGGCAGGGCTGAGGGGGGTATATTCGAGGTTATATACCCTCCTTGAGCAAAAGAAAATTTGGAATTGGTATGGGTTTGTGTTTTCCTGACTGAAGAACTGATTGGTGAGAGAGGATGTTCTAAAGATGTCATGGGAAATTGGGACGGTTGCTCTTGATCAAAGGTACTTGGGTTATTGATAGAAATGGTAGCAGTGATGGTGACGGGGAAGTTTGATAGGAAATGCGTGCCAGAGTAGAACCCGACAAAACCCAAGGCGGTTCAGCATCTCTGTCTATTCAAAGAGAAGGAGAGTGTTAGTTCTTGGGTTTATACACAAGCAATGGCTACTAAAAAGCAAGTGTTTTGAGTACATACAGCGCGTATGTTATATTAACCACGTGATATAGAATCTTCCCATGGAGTCTTTTGAACCATTCATAGCGGTCTAATAAAAAAGGCGAATAATGAAAGGGAACTAAGCAAGTGAATTTGTTCTAGTTCTTTTGGAAAGTCTTCAAGTGATAGATGATTCCTTCTTAAGTGAACTACTTTGTGAGAAGGGATTCGAATAAGACTTGATACTCTCAAGCTCTACAATGACGATTATCGCACTTATAGCTCGATTATACAGTATCAGACATTTCAGATTTCTACTGTCTTCACCCATAAAATTTCAGTAGTTAGACTACCTATATGCGGCGTTTACTTGAACATAGCGGCAATTCAAATACACATTACCCCACCAAATCAGCGAGGAGCTGATATCACATTAGCTTTAACTCTAGTTTACAAATATTAAGAGGACTAGTAGTCTAGGTCTATCACAGTGGGTTATACAAAAGTAAAAAAGGGAATGGACGATGGAGTATATATGTTTTATCACATGACACTGTTCCAGACTCTTCATCATAGCGAAAGACCAAGGGCAGTCGGAGTATTAAGAACTTTAAATCATTTAGAGACAGAAATTAATAAGACTCTGTACCAGAATACGCAGTCGTGCAGATATTTAGAGCCATAATCATCCAGCACCGGAAATTATTTAGATTTGCATCGTTGGCTAAATCCCGAGACTCATCAAGCGCTATGCAGCTCATACAGCTAATCAAAACCACATATTAATCCCAAGATTTAGAGTTACTTTAAATTGTTTCATAGTGAACAAAGATGAGAGGTGAATATTTGATTTTAATCTTTATGTGATCTATTATACAGTTCCTCCTTCCTTGCGTCATTGAGCAGAATTATACTCAATCAACTATAAGTTGATTCGTAGCACTTTAAAAATCTGCGACCACCCATAAACTATAATTCTACATTTACATGAGGTGCGTTATCCATTTCAGATCCACTTCGTCTTTGTGCAGTGAACTACATTTGATCGTTCGCCTTGTGTTAGATTATGCCATACGTCTTGTTACAGACGGATTTGAATTATCCAGAGTCTGCCAAACGTCCATCATTTAAATATGGCTATATTAAAGCAACTCCAGCGCCGCTCAGTTCTTGATACCCTTTCCCTCTCTCCACCCAATAGGTATCATTGCAGCAGCAACATTTGCAACACCCCTCTCTGTGGCCAACAGATTGAACTGAGCGCATGCATTTCTAGTATCCTGAATATCAACTCTGATACCCAGCCCATTAATGTATGCTCTTGTTTTCGGGCTCAAAGGTACCATAGTCGGCCCCACACCTACAATCAGCAGATCTACCAGTAGTCAGCAAAACCCTCCCTCAACCTCAAATCCCCATATTCAAACTCACCAGGCTTTGGCCAAACAAGATCTAGAACTCCCCAAGCACCATCACCAACCTCAAATTGTCCATTTTTATTAATCAGCCTCGACCCAATGCCATCCTCCACCCAAGGACTCCACGCAAATGCTTCACCCCCAACCAGAAGCACCCCACTGCCATTGACCTTAACTCCGTTGTTCAAATGAAAGCCATCCCACAGACACGCATCAATGCTGCTGCTCGGTATCGGCGTCTGGCTAAGTACATCCAAGGAGCCGAAATCTGTTTGTGTATCTTCGGTCGACACAGGGCCGCGGTCTGTGGAGCGAGGTTTTGGAGGCGGAGCGCGCGCTACGGACAGCCGCGAGGGAGTGCGCAAGTTCGGAACTGCATATTGACGGGTGAGGAATGGCGAGGATCGCTTTGCGGGTTGGGTGCGGGTGAAAAGGCAGGTGGATGGGGAGGCGATAGGTCGGAAGAGTTTGGTCGCTGATGGCCGCGACATTGTGGTGGGGTTTGCTGTATTCGCTGTCGCTGGTGAGAATGGATAGAGATTGACCCGTGTGAGAATGCGTTGATGTGCTGCGAGGAATTGGGGTGTATTGTTTTGGCTGATGTTGTTGTAGGTAGCTCCATACATATAAATTTACAATTGTGGTTACGCGACTCAAGGTCGACTCTAGACGTCATTGGATTGATTTGGTGGAGGTCTACACAAAGGCATTCACAACCACAGGTCAAGTATTTTCATTCTCTGTTCAACATATTGATTCCATTGGGATAAAACAAAAATGTGTATGTTACATTTACCATATTGTATCAATAATTGGCAAATTTGCTTCCTCAAAAACTAGATAGAGAGCATAAATCCAATGAAACCATGCTACTTTGTCATTCATTTTTATAGACCGTCCTCATCTTTATCGAGATACACATCCATATTTTATTTATAGATGAGCTATAATATAAACTTCCTTTTTCTCAAACTTTGACGCCTATGCGAATTTTTTGGTTCTGCATGATCCCTCAACAGACTCCAGCTCTTATCGGTGTTCATTGCATCTAAAATCCATAATTACAACTATATCTGCTTTCGAAATATCGGCCTTGAAAAAGTTTACTTGCTTTCAATTTCAGTTATCCCACCCCGGCTCGAGCTCTGTAAAACTGTTGAAAAAGAAGCGGCGTAACTAAGTAAGCTCATACTGCTTCAAGTGTTCCAGAAAACATTGTTAAAGTGAATTACTCTACCCATAAAGAGAAGCCATAAAAACAAGAATCTATAAATTAATGAGCAGCAGCAAGAATCACGACTATGAGCCAGGGCACAGAACGCCAAGTTCCACAGCAGGTGATACATACCAGGCCTCAGGTATAAATAGCAAGAATGTTCCCAAGAAGAAAAGTGTGAATATCTGCCAAGGTAGAATTGACCTCATAGGTCGTCTTAAAACAACTTTGCAAGCCCCACACCCAAATACTCAATAATGACAGAGATATAAATGATGACGAGAGAAATAATGGTGATGAACACAGAGATGGTGTAGGAAGTTGAAGTGTTGAACACAGTACGAAATCACCAAGCCAAGTCCCATAACCACGTTTTACGATCTGCATACAGTTTCAATTGAAGAGCAGTCATGTTTTATAGAGCCACCACACACACTGTGGACTGATTCATAAGGCAATAGGTACAGCAACTTGAGTTACCCGCAAGTCATTAAACAATAAGTAACGGTTGAGTTCCGAGACATGCCTGTCTGTTCGAGCAAATGGAGAACCTCAAAGCCGAACATATGAAAGTCTATAATTCATTACCAGTCAGCAGAGGCATGTTATGCAAGGACCGTATAGACGACAGAGCAGACAGGTCAAAAGCCGCAGACACATTAAGTTAATCACAGAAGCAACCAAGACAAGATAGTATATGTAAGGCAAGACAAATGCCATTGATTCTACTGCATCTAGGCTAGAAGAGAAAGCAGAAAAAAATAGATCTTATCTATCCACCCCACAACCCTACAACCCACAAACCACAATCCCCAACCGCTAAACCAAGTGCCACCAACGCCACAGATCCGATTTCAATATGAAGATCAAACCACGTATCCCAAAAACACGCCAACAAATCACTTTTTTCCCATTACTGTCCAAGATGGAGCTTGACTAGATTGAAAGTCTAAGAGTAGAGCTTCTTCTCGTAAGACTCCATGTTGACGGCACCCTCGAGCTGAGCAGAGGCAGTTCTAATCTCGAAGCGGGTGTTACCCTCAGCAACAGAGACGTGGAGCTCGTGAGCGCTCTTGACACCGATGTCCTGGAAAGAGTGGCGGACACCAGCGACGAGGTAAGGAACGAACTTGGTGACGGAACCACGGTGGGCAACGGCACCAGAGACACCCTGGGCAACGAGGACGGAGTCGCCCTCGGAGAAGTAGCGGGCAGTTCCGGCGTTGGAGGCCTGGCTGTCCTTGGCACCAGCACCAGCCTTCTTGTCTTGCATGGCGTCGATGGAGCCCATTCCACGGTAGGCCTTGACGAGCTTACCCTCGCGGGAGACGAAGGAGGTTCCTGGGGACTCAGTGGTTCCGGCGAGGAGACCACCCATCATGATGGTGGTGGCACCGAGAGCAAGACCCTTAACGATGTGTCCGACGTTCTGGATTCCTCCATCGGCCATACATGGAACACCGAAGCGGGCAGCGAACTTGCTGACGTTGTAGACGGCGGCGGCCTGTGGGCGTCCGACAGCCATGACTTCCTGGGTGATACAGGCGGATCCGGATCCCATACCGATACGGAGACCGTCAACACCAGCGGCGATGAGGGAAGCGGCCTGGTCGCGGGTGACGACGTTGCCTCCGATGACATCAAGACCTGGGTAGGTCTCCTTGACGTACTTGATCATCTCGATCTGGTACATGGAGTTACCCTGGGAAGAGTCCAAGATGACAATGTCAAGACCAGCATCAACAAGCTTCTGGAGACGGAGCTTGTCCTCTGGGCGGGTACCGATGGCAGCGGCACAAATGAGCTGCTTGGAGTCTGGGAGCTTGGATGCGTGTGGGAAGTGGAGGTTCTTGTTCAAGTCGGAGCGGGAGATCATGGAGACGAGGTTTCCCTGTCCGTCAATGATTGGAAGCTTGCCCTTCTTGGACTTGGCAAGAATGCCGTTGGCCTCTGGGAGAGTGGTGCCGTGAGCAGCAGTGATGAGGTCAGTGACCATGACGGAGGAAACTGGGGTGTTGTAGTTGTCCTCGAACTGGATGTCTCTGTTGGTAACAATACCAACGAGCTTGGAGCCAAGCTTTCCGGATTCTAATGACCGTTGAGTCAGTGACTTTTTCTTTTTTCATGTTTGATAAAAGCAAGTTTTAAAAGGTACAGTAAGGTCATAAACCAATAGTTTTCTCCCCATGCCCGTTAAGGCTTACGGATGAACGAAAGTTATTTGTATTTTTTATTAATCATAAAAGTGCGGAAGATGGTGTAAGAAAAAGTTGGGTAACATACCAGTGACTGGGAAACCACCGAAACCCCACTTCTCCTTCAAAGCCTTAGCCTCACCAACGGTGGTGCTTGGGCTGAGGACAACTGGGTCGAGGATGAAACCGTTCTCGTAACGCTTGACCTTCTGGACCATCTCGGCCTGCTCATCTGGAGAGCAGTTGTGGTGAATTACACCGAGACCACCCTGGAGAGCCATGTGGATAGCCATCTCGTGCTCAGTGACGGTGTCCATGGGGGAGGAGACAAGAGGAGTCTTCAAAGTGATACGCTTTGTTACGGGCGAATCGAGGGAAACATCAGAAGCTGGGAAACCGATGTAACCTGGAAGAACCAAGAAGTCGTTGTAGGTCAAACCTCCGTTCTTGGCAGAGTCCAACATGGACTCGACATCGAGACCATCACGCTGGGTGTACTCATTCTTGAGGATCTCAAGAGCCTTGGTGTGGTCAAGAGAGCTACCAAAGAAGTTGGAGCTTGGCTTGACGTCGCCGTTTGTGATCGTCATTTTTTTTTTTTGGTGGGGGTGGAATTAAATGACGAAGAATGAGTGAATGAGGGGTAATGAGAATGAATATAAGATAGTTGACGTTGAGTACGGGGTAGTGGAAATGTACAGTCAACGGGTTGAAGTGGCCTTCTCCCAAGTAAGAAGAAGAGAAGATTCAAAATTCTTCTCACGAGCTCAAATTATGGGCAGTGATTGCGTGGGGACTAGGCTATATCGGGGAAGGTGACGGAAAATTATCAACCCTCGTCCGCGATAACCAAATCGAAGAGTGGCCTGATGAGTGCCTGAGTATTAGGGCTAATGGTTATGAGTGCCTTGGATGTTAGGTGGAAAGAGAGAGTCACGTGGATGGAAAGTCACGGCGATCCGGTCGATCGGATCGTACGGGAGCGGGTCCACTGGTGCACCAGCCAGTGTCTGATTCTCTTTTTCGCGTTGTTCAGTTGGGACCACATTGGGTCTAGTGTGGGTAGTGTAGGCAGACAAAAGCAGTTAAAGTTGCATGGCAACGACCAGAGGCCGATCATGGCTCTGATGGCTTGGTCTTTGTCAACGACGCCGTTGGAATTAGCATGATCTAAAAACAAGGTTGGTGACATGTAAGATCCTCTACGTATCATGATTCGATGGGCGAGATGACGATGCAAGGGGAGTACGTAGTAGAATGGGGTTAATGAAGAAATAAGAAGCGCTGTGTTGGCAAGTCTGTGTTTTGCTTTGCTATACTTTGCTTTTATCTTGGTTGGAGTGGGTGAGTAAGTGGGTGAGTGAGTCGTGTAGTAGGCAGTTATTGTGCCGTCGGTGAGAGAGAATTATATACGTAGGAGCAGCAGTAGTACGGGTTCGGTGAGTGTGATGTGTGATGTGTAGTGTGTGGTGTGTTGTACGCAGTACATATATCTATCACCTTATGTACGTGTTGTGTGTGTGTGTGTGTGTGTGCTTGTTTACCAGTGTCACGCGTATATACATACATACTTGTACTTGTATGTACTCATATGTACCTTTACCATAATTATGCCCGTGGATTGACCTTGATGTACTTCTCTTCTACTAGTGCGCCTCGTATGTTATGCACCACTGCCATACCTTGCTGCTGTACGCGGCCGCTTTGTTTACTTCCCACTCCAAGTTTACCTGACAGTATATGACGAGGCTGGGATGTGGGCTGGGGAAAAAACACTCTCCACCTTTACTACGTACATCCTCGACTCATCACTCATCACTCATCCATCACTCATCCATCACCTTACCTGTTACTCTACCCGCCTACTCTCTCTACTACAGCAACAAACAAATATCTCTCGCTTCTCCATTGTGTCCACTCTCCTGCCCTTCCCTTCCCTTCCTCTCCTCCTCTCCTCCAAAACAAGGCACACCCCTCCATGACCTGGCTCGTTCTACCCTATATGAAATTGCCCTCTCATATAGCTTCTTTTCCTCGTAGCTACCATTCCCATTGAGAGAGAGTGTACATTCCTCACTCGAATTATCCATCGTCATTCTTTGATTATTGTCAATCCAACAACCTCTCCCCACATCAAAGGTTGAGTCTTCATGCGCGTCTAATCCTCTCTTGTCTCATCCACATCCAAACAAATCCCATCTCTGATTTCCAATTCATCAACAACAAATCAGAATTGCCGCCGCCCACGAGAGGCCAGAAAAGAGGCCTCTGACCACATGCATGTCTACTTGATCTGCCCGTCTACCTTTACCTCTTCTTTCATCCTACTACTTCAGCCGCAAATCCTCACGAATAATTCTCTTTCATCGTGATGTCGTATCGCGATCGCCTTCGACCCGTATCTACTGTTGATCAGTCGACTACATATTCACCCACCAAGCGCGCACCGTCCAACTCGTCAACAATTTCCTCGGCCTATTCGAATTCATCATATCCCTCCGAGATCAGCAGAACGAGCACGCTATCATCAAACGCCTCTAGCAACTACTCCAACGGTGGACACAGGCGTGGAAAGAGCGAGGCAACAGGCATGGCACCCTCAGCCCTCTCTGATCGCTTTCGACATTTGCCATCGTTCGATGAGCATCCCGAGGAGTCTTTCAAAGGCGCACGCCTGTCGCTTCGTCCTTTATCACAGGCACCTAATAATTCCCCGCCAATGATTACGAGGCCAAAGACATCATCGTACTCCCACGTGCGGAGCCAGACTGTTGATACTACCCACAGTGACCCATTTACGGAAAGCAGACCAAAGACCTCATATTATACTCGGAGCCAATTCGACGATGTCGAAGCACCAGCCATTTCCCCACCAAGTACGAGACCAAAATCGCTATACTCGCAATCGCGAACTGAGATTCCTGACATCGCGCCGACCACTCCCCCTGGAGGTATAAGACCAAAGTCAATATACGGACATAGCCGTGGCCAGAGTGTTGACGTACAATCACCAAGTCGTGATGGGTCACCAAAGACTCCTCCTCATGTTTCCAAAATGAGACCACAGTCTATGCTACTCAGTCGTGCTGATTCTGTAAAGCCTGGCTCTCCACATGCCGGACGAGGGCATTCTTACCATACCCATAGCCCTCTCGCGCCGCCAGATTTACAGAGTCTTCAAAAATCGTCAACGGGACATCTTAAGACACTCTCGAAATTTGCGCAGGATGTAAGTGCGGATGAGTTCGCCATCAAATCACCCGAACAGGAGGTAGTGGGACTTTCTGGCCGTCGTCGACTCAAGGCCGACTCTGGTGCAGGAAGTTCGAATCCCAACAACTATGGCTGGTCAGGTCGGAATTGGATGGACAAGCAGCGTCAGTTTCTTCAAGCATATGAATATCTGTGTCATATCGGAGAAGCCAAAGAGTGGATCGAGGATATCATACACAAGCCCATACCACCCATTGTACAATTAGAAGAAGCATTGCGCGATGGAGTGACTTTAGCAGAGATCGTCGAAGCTTTGTACCCGGATCGCAAAGTTCGAATATTCAGACATCCAAAACTTCAATTCAGGCACTCCGATAACATTGCAACCTTCTTCAACTTCTTGAGCGATGTAGAGCTGCCAGACCTGTTCCGGTTTGAACTGATCGACTTGTACGAAAAGAAGAATATCCCAAAGGTCATATACTGTATCCATGCTCTCAGTTGGCTTTTATACCGGAAAGGCATTGTGGACTTCCGTATCGGTAACCTCGTTGGACAGCTCGAATTCGAACACCATGAATTGGAAGCAATGCAGAAGGGTCTGGATAGAGCGGGTGTCAGTATGCCAAGTTTTGGTAATATG
Source organism: Allantophomopsis lycopodina (assembly GCA_024752465.1). Classification (NCBI taxonomy): domain Eukaryota; kingdom Fungi; phylum Ascomycota; class Leotiomycetes; order Phacidiales; family Phacidiaceae; genus Allantophomopsis; species Allantophomopsis lycopodina. Next base: position 1,739,155 of record CP103018.1, read on the forward strand.
GGCGCCGACTTTGGTGTTGAGCCTGTACCCGAGCCGGAGCCGGTGGAGACGGAAGAAGAACGAATCCAGCGTGAGCTTCAAGAAGAGAGGGATAGGATTACTCGCGGACTTGAAGCAAGTGAAACCGCTGTTGTGGAATTACAGGCTCTGGCGCGGGGGGCTCTTATGCGAATGCAGTTGTCAAGCACGATGCAGCAACTCTGGGATGCTGAGCATTTGATTGTTGACTTACAATCGAGAGTTCGAGGTGATTTTGCTCGTCAAATATCAGAGTACCGACTAACCATGCGACGCTTTGCAACAAACCTGCAAAGTGCATCGAGGGGTTTCCTGGTTAGACAACGACATGCCAACAGAGAATCATTCTGGAAGAGTAAGGAAGGAGACGTGCTCAAACTTCAAAGTCTGATCAGGGCTAAGAAAGTACGCGAAGAGATACGCGCTCTACGATCTGAATTACGACATGAGACATTCAGCATCATTCAGCTACAAGCTGCTATTAGAGGCGCTCTTCTACGAAGAGCAATGGACCGTGAGCACGAGGAGCGCATAACTGTGGATGGACCTGTCAAGAACCTCCAGGCTGCGATTATGGGGATGCTTCTTCGGAACAAGATCTCCGCCGATATGGAGAGACTCACAGGTCAAGAGGCCGCTATTATCTCATTACAAGCTGCTGCGCGGGCCATGTCAGTCAGAAATCGGGTGGCTGATCAATTGGATGCACTTGAGGCGTCTACTGAGTCCACAGCAGCTCTTCAATCGGCCTGTCGAGGAATGCAGCTTCGTGCGCATTTACTCGCAACCCGCAAAGAACTCAATAGCCATGTAAAATCTGTTACAGATCTTCAGTCTTTCATCCGAGCTTCATTCGTCAGAGATGGAGTGAATGATACATTGACGAAGCTTGAGTCTGAGGAGGCTTCAATCACAAAAGCTCAATCCAGCGTACGGGGCATGCTATTGAGAGGAAGAATCGCAGCTGACAGGAAAGCTCTGGATGCCCAAGTTCCTGAAATTACAAAGTTACAGAGTCATTCGAGAGGTCTTTTACTCCGAAAGAGAAACAGGGCCCTTCTCGCAGATCTACAATCCAACGTGGAGGAGATTGTTCAGTTACAAAGTCTTGGTCGCGCAATGATGTCGAGAAACGACGTTGGAACTCTTCTCGGTGAGCTTGAAGCTGAAGAAGAATCTGTCATTGCTTTCCAGGCTGCTGCTCGAGCCTGTATTGTGCGTGCCAAATTTGCTGAGAAGAAGAGGTTCTTCAAGCAGAACATGGACAAAGTCGTCAAGATTCAGAGTTTTGTTAGAGGCCGTCTCCAAGGTGAGGCCTACAAGAGCTTAACTACCGGAAAGAACCCTCCAGTCAATACCGTCAAGAACTTTGTACATCTTCTTAATGACAGCGACTTTGATTTTAACGAAGAAATCGAATTTGAGCGCCTCAGAAAGACTGTTGTACAGCAAGTCCGACAAAATGAAATGGCGGAACAGTACATTGATCAACTTGACATTAAAATCGCATTATTGGTGAAGAATAAAATTACCCTCGACGAAGTTGTTCGACATCAGAAAAACTATGGTGGACATAGCAGCAATTTTCTTACTAGCAATTCGCTATCTTCTGGGAACCAGGATCTCAAAGCTCTCAACAAGAACTCCCGAAAGAAGCTTGAATCATATCAGCAGCTGTTCTTCACTCTTCAGACTCAGCCACAATATCTTGCTCGTATGTTCCGCAGAATAAGGGAGCAAGGTACCGCAGAAAAGGACTGCAAGCGCATCGAGACTCTCATGATGGGCCTTTTCGGTTATGCCCAAAAGCGCAGAGAAGAATACTATCTTCTTAAATTGATTGCCCGGTCCGTTAGAGAAGAAGTTGAGCGTTGCAGAACCGTTCAGGATTATCTACGAGGTAACTTCTTCTGGAGCAAACTTCTCGCCAACTACACCAGATCCCCTCGCGACAGAAAGTACCTACGTGAACTCCTTGGCCCCCTGATCCGTGATAACATTGTTGAGGATCCAGAGCTTGATCTTGAAAGTGACCCAATGCAGATTTACCGCTCTGTTATTGGTGATGAAGAACTTCGAACTGGTCAGCCAAGTCGAAGACCGCTTGAAGTTCCACGTGAGGTGGCTATCAAGGACAACGAAACTCGTGCACTCTTCATTGATCATTTGCGTGATCTGCGCGAAATATCTGATCAATTCCTTATGGCGTTTGAGGAACTTCTCCACAGAATGCCATATGGTATTCGCTTCATTACACAGCAGGCGTTTGAGGCGTTATGCGACCAATTCCCAAGAGAGCCGCAGGAGAATTTGTTGCAGATTGTTGGCAATTGGGTATGGAAGTTTTACTTGCTCCCAGCGCTCACATCACCGGAACAAGTGGGTGTCATTGAAAAGATCTTAGATCCTTTACAAAAGCGCAATCTTAGCGAAGTTGGCAAGGTTCTTAGTCAAGTTGCACTTGGTAAACCATTTGGCGGGGACAATATTTACTTGCAGCCGCTCAACGCCTATGTCAGCAATGCTATCGAGCGCATAAATTTGATTTTCGACAATCTTATCAATGTACCGGATGCAGAGAGTACATTTGATATTGATGAGTTCAACGATCTTTACTCAAAGTCGAAGCCTACGCTATATATCAAGATGGTTGATATCTTCGCGATTCACAATCTTGTTGCGGGTGACCTTCCAGAGATGTGCCCAGGACGCGACGATATGCTTCGTGAGATTGTTCTAGAACTTGGCAGTGCTAAAAACAACGAGAACGAACTTTTGGGAGTAACTTCTGCTGAAATCCAGATGACATTAACACCCAAGCTTCACGAAGTTGAAGATCCAGAAGCCGATATCAAGGCCCTGTTTATGGAAACGAAACGATGTGTGCTTTATATTATCCGAGTCCAAACAGGAGCTAACCTTATGGAAATCCTCATGCGCATTGTCACCGACGAAGATGAAGAAAAGTGGTATGACTTGCTCCAAGAAGAGTTCAGTCCGGGCAGTAATAGCCGAGGAGCATATGCAGATGCCAATACGCTTGTTGATATCACAACATTGTCTTACGCAGAACTCAAGCGTTCTGCACTGCAAAACATTATGCATTTAGAGCACACTGGTAGAATATCAAGACACAACCAGTACCAAGATATCCTCAACGCCATTGCAATGGATATTCGCACCAAGAGCCGCAGACGTATTCAACGCCAACGCGAACTCGAGGGTGTACGTCTCACTCTTGGCAATCTCAATGACAAGGCCGTCTGGCTAGAGCAGCAGCGCAGGTCTTATGACAATTACATCGAGCAGGCCATGCTGACTCTGCAAAACAAACGAGGGTAATTCTCCTTCCCCTTATAAATATAACTTTATACTAACAACTTCCTAGAAAAAAGCGATTCCTCCTCCCCTTCACCAAGCAATACAACCACGAGCGTGAACTACAGCGCTCCGGCCGCAAGCCAAAATTCGGCAGCTACAAGTACTCGGCACGCACGCTGGCCGACAAGGGCGTGCTCATCTCGTGGCAGGGCTACGACGCGCGCGAGTGGGATCGCATTAACCTCACCATCTCGTGCGATGAGGTCGGTGTCTTCTTCCTCGAGGGCTCCAAGGGATCTATCCAGATACCCGGCGCCAGCGCACAGGTCCCCATGGATGACCTCCTCCAAGCACAGTTTAATAACCATCAGTTCATGAATGTCTTTGAGGGCTGTGTACGCCTTAATGTTAATTTGTTTTTGCATTTGCTTTATAAGAAGTTTTATCGTACTGAGTAGGTTAGTGGGTTATTGTTCTAGGGGAGTGGATAATGGGGGAATGAGAGAGGAGGGGATGTGCATGGTTGGCGCTGTTTGTTGTTTTTGAATGTGTGGACTTGTGGGTTTGGGTGTGTGAGGTTGGATTCTTAGGTGTGAGTTGGGTTGAGTTGAGTTGAGTTTACCTTCGTCTCATGAGGCATGATATGGCGTACGGATGGACGAATGAATGATATTATTTGGTATAACTAGTTAGTTTCTGTTAGGTCTTTCTTGGTTTGTTTGTTTGTAGATATATTCTTTCCGTTGGGGATATGATTAGATGAGATGGATGAATGGAATGAATGTTTTTGATTTGGCGGTTGAAATGGGGTGTTTTATCGGTGAATTTTCTGTGTTGGTGAATGGTTTGTGCTGGTGAACTGCTGGTCCTGGTATATTGTTTGTACTGGGAACCTGTCTACGAAGCGAGCTGTTTCTGTTGGTAGGATTTTTGTACTGGTGACCTGTCTACGAAGTGAACTGTTTCTGTTGATGGATTATTTGTACTGGTGACCTGTGTGATACTAGTTTAAATATTTTATAGCATATAATGTAAAACCCAAGACCTATTTATTTAAAGCTATATAATCATTTTATATTACATAAAGAGTTACTAAACATACACAAATATACATGTTATTGTAGTTCTAGTAATTGCCTATAAAAGTGTCTACATTACAAACGAACATGACTTACAACTCGACATTATCAACCTAGTCACTTTTTCGATAGAGAGCTGGCATGTTCAGCTTCATGATTTAATCTCTACACCCCTTTAGTGAAATCGGTGTCAGAAGACTTAAGGCCTTTAACCCTTCAATAAAGTCGGTTGGCTGTTAGAAACACGATCCCTTCGAAGTATTTAAGTATGTGTAATAGAACTGTAGGTTCTTAGTTCCAATATAAAAGTAACATGATATATGATGGGAGATCTTACCTGAGACTAATTCGTCCCGGCTGATTTCGTTTCTGCCTCTCCCTTCCATGAAACATCGGCTTCGTCAAGAAGTATCACTGCTTTCCAATGTGCGGCTGAAGGGAGGGCAGAGTATGAGGACTTGTTCATGGTGTATATGATTGAGAGATCGCTCAGCATATTATTCCTATCTTTGACTGGTGTCAGAAACTTGCAAAGGTCTCTTACTGATGCTGCAGACGTACACAAGTAATTTATCGAGTAGCTTTATAATCTCCGATAACTATATTACAGCTATAAACTCTATGATTGGTCTCAGAAATTACTTCATTGGTCCTTAGTGGAAGATTATGGCGAGAAATAGGGCTGTTTTGAGAGAGAAATAAGATACGTGGGAATGTCACTCTTAGTAAAAAGTTCTTTCACATGGACTTTGCAAGGAATTCTAATAGATTTAATGTTAATTGTCATATTAGCTACCTTTGGAGCGTCCTCCATAATAAATAGCCAAACGAATGTAAAATTTAGACAATAGCCAAGAGAACAAGGAATTTAATGACAAATAAAAACCCAACATGAACGTCCGTTAAATAAAATACTGAATAAAGGTTGCACAAAATGCTTTTGGCTGAAATTTTCTGAGCCCTCTACTCGCCAACATTGCTCTCAGTACACTTGGTGTTAGCAGTGGTCCATCCTGTGAGTCTGTTTGCAACATCAGAGACATAGCAGTTAGTAGAGTCATCAGAATTTCCAAGATCACTTGGATCTGGAACCCAGCCACTGTTGTAGATTCGAGCAGCGTAGTAGAATGCCTGAGCGCCAACGACACCGTATTCGTTTTGAGCATCTGAAATATGCATTAGTTGCTTTTCTCATAGTATAACTACAACGGTTTACTCACCATTGATACAGCCAGCAAGACCGTCACCACTAGAAGTACCAGCTGTGCCCTCTCTAATCATTTGGGTGATCTGAAATTGCATGTTAGACCGTTGTTCAATAATTTTAATCAAGGTTATTCATGACAAACCTTGGACTGAGGGCAGGGATTGACTCCAACACAATTTGCACTGCCGTCGTGATCTTGCATGAGACCAGGGTTTATTGTACCATCCGCTGCGGCGGTTGTAGTTGGAACTCTGACGCAACCAGCAGACTCCTGCATAATAATGGCAAGAATGAAGCGATGGTCGACCTTGGTATCAGCGGCAACCTGTTGGATCGCATTGTAAATGTCTCCAACCTCCTCGCCAGAGTCATCGGTTCCCCACCCGTTGTTACCGCAAGACTCTCTCATGAGAGGCTTGTTGGCGTTGAACATGTCGAGGAAATTCACCCAAAGGTCCATGGCTGGAAAACCGGCAGCTCCGCCGCCTCGGTGGAGGGTATAAGTGTCAGATCCAGCTCCATTTCCATCATTGTTATTGACGGTGGTGGCAACACTGCCAGTCACTGTAACACCAGTTGCTCGCTTGAGAACTTTAGTAGGTGGGAGAGCAGCTGCAAGAGCAGCGAAGCTGATGGCGGCGATGATTGAAGATCTCATTGTGAATGGTCGGAAGATTGATAACAAGTGATAACTCGATGGTTAGTTATATTATTGAAGGATGGAGATGTTGATTGAACTGTGGATGATGAAGTAAGTTGGGAGATATGCTTGGATTTATAGCAAAATCATGAACATGTTCGTTATACAGATGTAACCGTAACTTAGTTATGGAGTGATGTTGAAAATTATCGTGGAGCATTGGTAACATCCATGAAGGAGATCAGTGAAGGGCTTGAAAGAACCCCTGCAGAATAGAAAAGGAAATTTCAAATCTGCCTTGCCATATCATCAGTTCAGGGTTGCCAGCTGATTGTCTGGCAGTCAAGTTGAACCTGAGAAGCGTCGACGGCATTGAGGCATCAGCAAGTGTGGCTTGAGGCATTTGATATTACCTATTGTCATACTGTTAACTGAATGATCACAAGGTCTAGCATCCGGCATAGGGAATGGACCCCGATATGGTGGTCAGATATGTGCTTAGAAGTGAGTCTTTTTTTGATTCTAACGATGTCGTGCCGCCTGCTCTTCTTGGTGCTCTTGAATTGATGGGGTTTCCCTGCTGTCCTCCGGCAGCCACTATCATCAAAGTTATAGCTTTGCACTAAGTGATCCAGGGTAGTGAAAATCCACCATGGTTGCAACATATGCTAATGTTCATGTCATGTACCATGAATTAAGAAAGTGTTATCGTTCACCCATGATAACATGGGAGATCACTTGGCCTTCACCGCATATCCTCTACTGAAGATGTGTAAGCCGTCAGCCAGAATGCACAGGCCATGATTTGCGACTATTGAAAGTACCATGTATGTGGCATGTCATCTTTATCTTTGAGACCTGTAACTTTTCCAAAAACTTCACAATCTTTGAATTGAAAGCTTGACTAGTCGCCCAATATTGCCCCTTAGCGCTTCACAAGATTATAAACATTCCAAAATCACAGTGTATGCTTTGAAGATATTTCTTTGCGAGCAGTGATGGAATTTTGGAGTTGCAAAATGCTCATCTCGGCGTCAATGCGATAACGTTTAAAGCACGTTGGCGGCTGTCAACCGCGGATATTTCAGCCGTGCAGGTTAACCACGTTTTCAAGCACAGCCGAAGACCATTTTAGTAGCTGGCGTTGAGGCTTAGTAATAAGTTTAACACAGCACCAATAACCAACCTTGCAAACATCTCTTTTGGGTGTTATGCCCCTCCACCTTGCCCCTGCGCTCATGCACGCAGCCAAAAATATTAACCTAATCAGTCCATCTCATGCAGATAACCCTAAATATGCTGACTCGATGCTACCTGCTTTTGGCGAAAATGTTTACTAAGCCTTGTACATAGTAAACAAGCGAGGCTTAGATAGATGGCTCGTACCTAGAAACTGCTCAATTCCGATAGCCTCAACCTGATTCGGATTACATTCCGAGAAGCTGCGGGACGGACCATCGTCAATGAGACACTGAGATAAATATCTCAAATCTCTCTTCAGAAGGATTTCATGGTTGTGGATCTCAGCTGCTGTGTCGATGCCTGAACTTGCATGTTAACTTTCAATATGATCAAGGTATTAAGTGCGAGTGCTCTACTCTGTACATCCATTCATGTAGCTTGGCATTGAGCGTAACCAGGCTGGGTGTTTTTCTATAAGCACAGACCTATCGTTTGGCTGATGTAATTAATCAGTGCTACCCTCCCTAGTAAGCAGATCTCATTGTCGTATGGTTACAATGACAATGGTGGTAGCAAATGTTACGCATTGTTAGACAATGGATGCTCATATAACTATATCCATAAGAGTACCGAAGTGATCACTTGATAGCTATAGATAACGGGAGTTTTCAACACAGATAGCCATTTCTAAATCGCTATTCTAGTGGGAGATTTAGCTTCCATTTGCTTCGAATATATATAAGTTCGAAGTGAATGTAGGCGTTTTCTTATTTCTTATTTTATTTTAAAAATTGAAAACAATAGAAAGATTGGCAGATTAAAAGAACAACGAGTAGTCGAAATTGAGTTGGATACTGTACCTGGATAGCTTCTCGTCTCAACTCATCCGATCTGACAACCCTGCTAGGTTTCAGATGACCTCAATACTTCGGGAAGAGATGTCTTTTTGATCAAACTGCAGGTGATCTACAAGGCTGGGTAGAAATGTCACGATTCGGGAGAGTGTTGCATCAGGAGTGATTAGATCTCACTGGAGTGCATATGGACATCCTTAATCATCTTCAGCTAAGGCTCCCTCCAATAACTTATGCACGCATATTTATAAGCGAAATTCAGCGGCGGCCCAAGGAGCATATGGTTGCAGACTGTTCTTAAAGAGGATCCCGCTCTCGGACTTAAGGTAGTTTGTATGTACGAAGGTATTTCCGTGCGAGAATAGCCGTTTGTTTCCGCAAAAATAGCTACCGCCCCAAGCAATCATATCTCTTGGAAATCTCAAATCACCCAATTAGCTGCCACTCTCTAACTCCCTTGTGACTATATGCGGAACATGGGCAATAGAAAACTTCATATGTAATATGAAAGATACACGTGTACATCCCAGACAGGCAAAGGTTATATAACACACTCTTCATGTATTTAACCAGCTGCAGAGTAGATCCCGCTTCCTCTTTAATCATCTCAGCAACTGTCATTACACTACATCATACAAAGTTCCATATGCTGCAAGACTATATAAACCCAGAAGACTAGAAACAGAACTCGGGGATAAACATCTCAAATGGAAGTCTTCCCTTTCCTTTTTTTTTTGTGAGATATTCTGTCACAATACCAGGGATAATCACCACAGTGACAGCAAATACACACTGATATCGATTCAATTGAGAATACAAAACAGGAGCTACTCTGCTAACTCCTACAGTATATACACGTGGAGATGTTACATTAATTGTGTTCCGGGCAATTTTTCAAGTCGATTTATATAACTAGCATGTTGACGAACTACCTGGAACAAATGTAACTATTATAAAACTTATTCACCCCCCCCCCCCACGTGACGGTCCATCACGTGTAATTTTAAAGGCAGTCATTGATCGTATATTTTGACATACTTCTTAGAAAAGCAACACAATTTCATATTGAAGTAACTCAGAATTCTGGGGGAAAATCATATAGTCAGATTTAATACTTTACTGAGATCTTATACATAGATAGTATGATCCATAATGATCTTAAAAATCCTTGTGAGTCTCTGAGCTTTTCTTAATATTTGTAACAGCTCGGCCACATTTGCGTAAAGGCGAACAATATATGTATATATATGTAAATATATACTGGGTTCTCCTTCCAGTCAACTATAGAGCATGTTAAGTCCTACAGTTAATACCATACCTCACTTGTGCCTAATTACTGCTTTAGCTATACAGATACCGCTTCGTAACTATCAGGTAGTCATAGAGTAGAATCCTATTCTCTTTCTCCTTTAACCAATCTGGTACCCGAATCCTGCCGCAATCTGCGTCAACCGTGAATCATGTATTGTGGCAGAACATTGTTAGCCTTGGCTTTCAAGGCCACAGAACTGAGCATATTTGAAACATCTTAGGTAGATCCTTTAATAAGATAATTTTGATCTTGATCAGGAAATCAATTTTTTTGAAAGTTTGTTCAGCAAGAGTAATGAGATTCCGTTGGATATCTTACCAACATAAGCAGCACGAGTGTCTCTTCGTGGCTCTTCGCTGTTCCCATGATTATGGCCATCAGCTTGGATTTGATCTCATGTGACTGCCAAGATATAAAACATGTTTATCTAACCTTCGAGTTCAAGATTTGCAACTCTTTACGAGAAGGAATACCCTAGATTAGCGTTAGACGTTTACTCCGATAGTTATGGTCAAGCTACTACATACTTTGTTTATTTACAAGACCCACGGCCTTTCGAAAAGTGCATTACCATCACTCTCGCATTCCAAATACTCAAACTAATTGAAATACTTGACATAATGACAATATAAATTTAGAAGAATGTAAACTTGAAATGAAGAGTCTAATCGTGGACTTAGCATCACCTTACACTCATCATCAAAGCAATTACAATAATGAGCCATTATTAAATACTTGAAAACACAGGATACGGCTAAAGTAATCTTTGATAGTAGTCTTTGACTTTTGTAAATAGGTGATGTGCATAAAACTCAAAAGTCGCTTGATATCATGATAATTGGAGGCGATGACCTATTCGTATAGTCTGCAGCACAGGGCGAATAAGCACTGGATTGCGACCGTAACACAGCAGTGAACAATTGTGTTACGCCGAGGAAATACCCCAAGATGGACCGAACGAATAAAGCGGTGTGTTGACTCATTAGTCCTCCATTGACCATCCTTGAACTTTCTGGCCGGAAGCTTTTCACTTGTAGCCTTTCACTATTGTTAACACTTGAAATTTACGGAGAAGACCTCTCTTATAAACCCGCAACTTGACTGATTCTTCCCTTATGAAGACGATATGATATATTTAAAACAAATCACTTCTTTTTATTCAATTATTTTACTTTTGCAAGCCTTGTGTTGTGGCTGTTAATATGAAATCCCGCAACCTTCGATCTCCGTTGCGGGCCAAACTGAAAGGTTAAGATAGGTCCTGGAAGCCTAATATGCTGCAGAGAAAATTGAGATTTAGGTTCCCTTCGGTCCAGCTTTTTGATCCTTCGGTATTCATTCAGCCAATAATTGGAGAGAGATGCCTCATCAGCTCCCAATCCCGTAATTCCCTCACACCGAGGAATAATCTTCGGCCAATTCTTTGATGTAATAGGCAGCAACTTCGAATCCTTCTCACGGTAGATTGCAGAAAACTAGCACTGATTACTCGTAGCACCTTCTGCAGTACCGAGTGGGGCAATGATACGCGGGTCTAACGTTCTGACATGTTGTTTGGGGGCCAAAGACATGGAGTTGTCACGGTTAAGGCACACGCGTTAAAAAAAGCCCCCTGAAGATAAGGCTGCATTTGAGCAGCCAAGCGCAATTTCTGCCAATCTGATAGTCCAATCTATCAGGGGGACGGAAAACCATGCAAGACTTTTCATATGCTGTGAGATATGTACATAAGCGCGTGGCGCAGCCAGCAACATAATTTCCCCCAGTACCGGCTTATAAGGACCGCCACTACCGCTTTAATCTTCGATTCTAGCCTTCAAGAAAACCGCCTTTTTACAAACCACTTACTTTGTATTGACTATCTTCATCATTGATATATATCACTTAAATCATGAAGGGCTTTAGATCTGCTTTCTGCATTGCATTTGCAGCATTGGCAGTCGCAGCACCATTGAATGTACGTACTACTAAAATGCACGAATGGGAATTAAATCAATACTGAAATCAATTCTAGTGGTTTAACAATGCCAGAAATGTTGATACTACAGTTCAAAATGCTAGAATTGAGCAGCGAACTCCTCGTGTAAGCATGTATATATCTACGGAGACATAAACTATCTAATGTTACATAGGTTGTTCCTTGGTGTCCTTGTAAGTATCGAATCCATCTACAAATGTTAATCAGCTACTGACTTTACAATCAGCATGCAGTGAGTAGAGTCCCCAAACATGCTGAAAAGTCTGGAGTGGTATTGAGTGTCATAGTATATGACTACGGGAAGAACAAGACGATTACGATTGACGAGAGGCAAGAAAAGCCAAAAGGTGAGTGATTTGATTTATGAAATACTTAGGTATTTTCTGATCAATATAAGCAGTTGAAGCACGAACAGACGGCGGAGCACATTGTCCAGGTAAGCATAGATCTTAGCGCGTATCAGATCACAAATTGAGTAAAAGCTAATTGGTGGACAAGGTTGCAGTAAGAGAGCTTCTTGACGACCTGTGAACGTATGTAGCTTTAAAACTAACGTCATCAGTTGTCGCATCGAAAGTGAATGAAACTGTCACAAATCCTGAGGTGAGCGCGTGCACATATATAACAGTATATGAAAGACTAAGAAGACCTAGAACAAGACCAGAGAAGTAAACATCAAGCGTAAGCCATCCGTTGATATGGATATCAATATTAAGCTGATGTACGACACTAGCTCGTGAAAGAATATGTCCTGGTAAGCATCAATCTAACTAAAAATCCTACATTGAATTGAGTGAGAGCTAATCAGTTGATTAGGCTGCAGTAAGAGAGCCCTACTTGAGAATCTTGATTCATTTGATTGAGATTCTTTAGTCGTTACAAAAGTAACAAATAGAACAGACACAGTGGCAGAAGTAAGTAATCTATGAGCTTAATGATGTACAAAAGGCTGAGAAATCTAGATCACACCCAGAAGAGACACGAATCTTACCTGTAAGTATTCCATCGATAGGAATACCAGAAAATAAAATGTTAACAATAAGTTGACCTGTCACATTAGTTCCTCATAAAACATGTCCACGTTAGTATTCGTTCCTTTACCACGCTACCTGGCCAACTACTAATAGGAAGCAGGTTGCAGTAATTACCCTTCAACCCCGACAGCTTATCATAGATACCTACTAACATCAATAGTCGTCGATGTAGTTACGATCAGCGATGAAGGTGATGAGTAAGGAGAGTATCATGGCAAGGATGACTGAGCTCCAAAGGTAGAGACAAAGAAGGCTATTGAGATCAAGTTCTTTCTGTGTATTTATAGAGTGTGAATCTCGTGATATACGTCTTCGAAAGACTGCTATATTACTCTATGTATTTCTTTTTGGATGAGGGAAATGTAAAACAATGGGAATGATTTGTACGAGTTTCCTTATGAGAATATTTGAACAACATGTCTATCAAGAGTGAATTGATGAAGCCAGAAAGGTAACCATGAAACAGAAAGAACGGGTATTGCTGATGGAAAAGACTGTATATAAACTGTTAAGCTGCTCTCACTAAGGGTAGGTTTTGGTTTCTGTGATGTATTTGCTTTGTGTTTGTTTGAGGATTTCCCATTCAGATGAGAGGATTACTCGCGAATAATACGATAGTGTCATGGAACAGTATGGCTATCATAGCCCGTGATGTCAAAATCATCGAGGCTAGGTTGTTATGAGACTATTCATAATGATAATGTGCTTCATTCACTCACAGGCAAGTGTATATATAGCAAAATCATATTCAGCCCAAGAAAACCATTCGACCTTCCTATAACTGATTTTGTAAAGTAGATTTTCAAGAGCCCTATAAAGCCCCTTCCCCCATCACCCCAGTAGCAATTCCGATGCCTTGTATAGAGCCCAGCAGCTATGTTAATAATCCACTCAACCATCCAGGCATTTAATGCCAAAGTTTGGTATTCTCGAGTCAAAGCTCCCAATGTTTTATGCATGAAAACAAGCCAATCCGGGGTCGCATTTTTCCGAATACTCTGCAAAGTCTTTTCATAGGTTCTAGTCTTTTGGAGGCAAACAAAATGAATCAATAGACCTGCATATATGTGGCTTGGTCTACATAAAAGCCTCGATTAAGTCTCCGGGTAAATGCAGCGGCCCCCTGGTTTGGGGGCCAAGCCAAGAGGCTACAAGCGGATATTGGATGGCGTTTTAAGACTTGCATACTCAGCCCGTCAACCAAAATGGGCCAATAGCTGCAATAAATCGGCTACGGGGCTTATCTCCCCTTACTTTAGTGCACTGTGTTGCTGCTGCAGTTTGATTATTGGTAGTACCATTCAGCAGGTATGCTGCGTCGTAAGGCTATAACTGTAAGCAGTAAGATTCTGGGATTTGTCTAGCACTTATGCACGTGGTCATTTGCTTCAACGGTTTCATCGTGAATTCCGGGAATCTCCACACCTTCGGGCCTGCGGACTAATGAAAGAGCAAGGGGACATAGATGTATGTTTTTGGGATAATAAGCCTAGGCAGCACTCACTGGATTACCGAGAACTCTGAGAGGATATACTTAAGGGCTTCACCGACCAAAGAGCCACAAAATAATAGACTAAAAAGAGTATCATGATATCTAGATTGTAGAACTATAAGTAAAGCTACTGCCAACATTAGTTACAATTTGAACCCATTCTCCCCACAACTATCCATGCTTTTTCTGCCACCTCCCAGTCCATGCGTCTAAAAATCCCATATTAGAAAACAAAAGAACCCAGAAATGCCATGAAGAACAACAAAATGCAAAAATATGAACAGTCAAGGCAAAGCGGCAAATGCACCATCAAAAGAATCCCGTCGCACCAGTCGTCTTACTGCTCTCAGTCTGTCCAATGTTATTACTGTACCTGTCTCCACCAGGCCCGATGATGCCCATACCGACTCCTTAGAATCATCTCTGGGAGTTCAAACTCGAGTTTTTACCACCATTTGTGTGCTCCTCTGTGTTAGCACCCACCCCATTACCATGGACGATCTGTCCATCCTCAGAATCGAGCAAAGGAGTATCTTCATAATCATCCTCATCCTCATCGTCATCATCTTGATCTCTGGACCCGCCAAATCCCTCCATCTCAACCAAAAAGAACGCAGGAATAATACCCAAGAGACTCATGAAGGCAAGGGTCCACCAAGGCGTGATAATGTAGCCGTGCTTGACACCAAAGGTGAATGCCAAACCACCAATAGCTGGACCAGCGGCACGACCGATAGCAGAAACGGAAGTGGCGAATCCATTGAGAGTACCGAGGACACGGAGACTGAGGCAAGAGTTGGTCATGAGGATGGTAATGCAGGGAAAGGCGAAGATTCCACAGGTTCCTCGGGCGATCATGATCATGAAAATGATGATTTGCTGATATGCTGGTGTCTGGATGAGGGCCGTGTAGGGTGTCAAGAAGTAAATGACGGGGAATGCGAAAGAGCAGAACTTGAAGCATTTCAGGATGCCGAATTTGCGAGCTACTGGTGGGAATATTACAAATTGTGTGAAGCAGCCTACAGCGCCGTATCTGATATTATTAGGCAAAAGTTTTGGGTCAAGTATGATTATGGTGCACTTACAAACTGAAAATTGTACCAATGCGGTCAGAGTCGAGACCGAAGCCACCCTCAAATTTGAAGGGAAGAGAAGTGAAAGGAGAGCTGGGGTCTAGAGGTGGTTGATGCATAAAGACTGTAAGAAGCTGATCGAATGCTTGAACGTGGAGTGCCAAAAATGCATATGCAACCAGGTTTATAGATGATTGACGTGTGAACACCTCTTTCAGGGATGGCGGTGGAAGAGCAGGCTTTAAATTTTCCGCAGAGCGTTCTTCGTCTCCTAATTTAGAAGAAATAGATTGTGAGGAGGATTCAGGGAGCAAAGGCTGTGTCTCGCCATCCTCATCTTGAGGAGAAAGATGTAGATGCTGAGAAATCTTCTTGGTTGTCTTCTTAAATCCAGCCAGGAGCTTCTGTCCAAGGACAAGTCCATAGTCCCGGGCGTATTTCTTAGCCTCCATTGTTTCATGAAGGAAAAGAATACCCGTAGTAATTCCAATCATAAAGAGAACGGCGATAGCCAAATTTGGCAGTGCAAAAGGAAATGCGTTGAAGAATTTACTGTTGCCAAATGTATCTGGAAAGCGGCGAGCAGGGCTTGCGAAGAAACCTCCAATTGAGGGACCAACAATACTGCCTATTGTCCAACTGATTTCACATAGTGAGCAATGGAATGATCTTGGAAGGTTAGAATGACGACTCACACGAGGGG
Organism: Allantophomopsis lycopodina; assembly: GCA_024752465.1. Classification (NCBI taxonomy): domain Eukaryota; kingdom Fungi; phylum Ascomycota; class Leotiomycetes; order Phacidiales; family Phacidiaceae; genus Allantophomopsis; species Allantophomopsis lycopodina. Next base: position 1,755,051 of record CP103018.1, read on the forward strand.
CATAATGGAAAAGGCACGGGGTTGTAGGACTCTCTCAGGCACCATCTCAGCAACCATAGTTCTAATAATGCCCACATTACCATTACAAGCTCCGGCCAGAGATCTTGCTACAATAGCCCAAGTCAAATTTCTAGACATTCCAAACATAACACTGGTAATCATAGTACAGGTCAACCCGATCATAATAATAGGTTTTCGTCCGTAACGGTCAGAAGCTCTTCCCCACATGATAGCAGTAAGGCACTGCGACAGCGAGAAGCATGCAGAGGTGAGTCCAACCCATTTGGGAGCTTCTTTGCGAGGGATACCAAACGACTCTATCATTTCGGGCTGCACATTGTCAATAATGGCCACATCAAGTCACGTGGGGCACCACTCACGAGGTATGGAAAGACCGAAGTCATGACAACTGGTTCGGCGAATCTACATATTGCTGAATAATCATTAGCAGATGAAAGCAATGGTGTAGGGTGGTGAAGGCGATCTCACCTAGAATAGAGAGTTGCTGTACAGGCAATTTAGGATCCCGTGAAGATCTCTTTTTTGCCGCCATAGCTTCACCACTTTTGGGGACTCGCTGAAACGCAACGAGGGGATTTCGAAAGCGATTTAACCGACCAGACCATAGAATCTGAGATGACGAGAACTATATGGAAGGAAATCACTGCAACAATACAATCTCTTGAAGAAAGAGAAAAAGAGAGAGTTATGGTAATGGAGGAGGAAACGAAGATGAAAATTCTTCAAGGAAAGAAGGCTGACGACATTCACCAAATATGTTTTTTTTTTTTGGTTGTTGGTTGTCTCTCGTCTCTCTCTGTTGCTCTTTGACACAAAAAGATTATGTGACTTGCTCTTACCGAAGGTTCGTGATTGACCTCCTGGTCACGTACATGCGTACTCGATTGAATCGGAGTATGCCACTGCATAATTCCGTAGAGCGTTGAGTGTCCATGACTTACCGGGAGGGATTCGATAAGATGCGAAATACGGAGGAGGATATTTAGGGCGTAGTATTCGGAGCGGATTCCCTTTATCTGATGCGTCGTTTTATCTCACTCCGGGGGTTTTATGAGCGGAAGTCTTCCGCCACGGCCAGTTCCCTAGCACGCACAAGGCGCTCCCAGGTACGGTCTCAGCGGTATCGGCATAATTGACCAATCAATAGAAGTCGTTTAACAAGCTTTGAAGTGTGATCACTGGACAGCGGTGAGAGTGGGGTTGGTGATAGTTGACAATGGGGTGGATGTTATGATACAAGATTGACTATGTAGATCTAATGGCATGGGACTGATGGGGAAGTTGGAGGAGAGTGAGATATGGATGAGTGAATGAAGGCGAAGAGAAGGGGAAGAAGGTAAGGTACATAGGGAAGTAGTACATAGTAAGGTCAGGTGAGTATGTACATGTATTGGTGCATGAAATGGGATGGGAGGATGGGATGCACGTGAGGCTGTTGATACCTGAGGCATAAAAGTGCATCTCTGTCCTCTGTGCATAGTACAATGGCACGTGAATGGAAGGTATTCAATTGAGTGTCACGAGTGTCCATCAAAAATGTAAGACTGCCAAGACAGATTATCGAACAGAAATCAATAAATGTAACGTGCAAGAGATAAGATGATATTGCATCTACAGTCCTACTTATACCTGCTGTGATGTCTTGCTTTTGCTTTTATCTATTACCTTGGCTGTGCATCTTCTGTGTTTCTGCGTAGAAGCTACCCTGGCACGCCTGGCATAAGCTTAGCAGAATATTCTGCCGACTAGTGGACCGTCGTTGCTGGTGCTCATATGAATGTCAAATGACGCTCTTTACTTCACTACCAAGTAGCATGAGTTGAGCTACCTATGCCCATGCACCAATGCCATGCCCATGCCATGCCCATACCACGCCCATACCACGCCCATACCATGCATAATAATACATAATTAATACATGTGGTAAGTGGTGCATACATAATACATTCCACGCACCAATGCTTTCATTCAATAGCTCTCTCTGCTGCTCCACACAAGCTCCATCTTCTTCCCCTCACCCAAACATCATTGTACGTAAACCTGACGAGAGCTTCACTGCCTACCTATTCTTTATTATTTACTGTGGTTATTTATATTGATATTCCATCATATTCAACTCCGCTTGCCATGAATTCTGTCGTGTAACTCCATCTAACCATCATTGGAAGGTCGCAAAGACACGCGCAAAATCCCCCCCAAAGATCTTCAAGCATCGAAGAGTGGACCATCCCGCTCTTCTCTCACATCATTGCATACATTCCCCGACAGCTACGCCTGTCCCCACTTACACATCGAAGCCATCGCGCGATATGCTCTAGGTTATCGTAACATCCGTCCTCGCACATTCTTGTATATTGTAAAGCTTCATCATCTCATCTTTCCCTCCTCCTCTTCCTTCTTCTTCTTCTTCTTCTTCTTTTCTCTTTTCTCTTTCCCTTCCATCACACGCTCATCCGAGCATTGCTGACATCATGGGATCCAGCAACTTTGAGAAAGAAAAGATGGCGAACAGTGAGCGTACGCCACTGATCGCAAATGTACATGTTGCACAACCCCGCAATCGATATCCACACAACGTCGTACGTCGATTTTGTACAATCGCTATCTGCTCGTCACTCGTATTTCTAGTCGTTCTGTTTCTTATCCCCGTCTCGCTCTTATCGGGCTCGCATCGTCACTGGGGCCACAACCATCCAAAAATTCCACCAAACACTGACAGTGGCCTCTCATATGCTGAGCTCCAAGAAATTCTGTTGACTACCCCAAAAGAGGAGAAGGCTCAAGAATGGAGCAAGTACTATACATCTGGCCCACATCTTGCTGGAAAGAACTATAGTCAGGCCCTCTGGACTCAGGAAAGGTGGGAGGAATTCGGTATCGCTGCAACCATCGAGGCCTATGATACCTACATCAACTACCCAATTGGTCACCGACTTGCTTTGTACGAGAAGACAAGCAACAAGAGTGACACTGATGAGCTTACTGAGGGTGTTGAAGCCTGGAAGGTCAAATACGAAGCTGTTTTAGAGGAAGATGTTCTCGAGGAAGACCCAACCACTGGTTTGGAGAACCGCATTCCAACTTTCCACGGATACTCTGCATCCGGCAACGTTACCGCTCCTTTCGTTTATGTTAACTACGGAACATACCAAGATTTCGAGGACCTGATCAAGGCGAACGTCAGTCTCGAGGGAAAGATTGCTATTGCTCGATATGGAGGTATTTTCAGAGGACTCAAGGTTAAGCGCGCGCAAGACCTTGGTATGATTGGCTGTGTCTTGTACTCCGATCCTGGAGATGATGGCATTACTGCTGAAGATGGCTCTGGAACTTATCCTAATGGACCCGCCAGAAACCCTTCAGCTGTGCAGCGTGGCTCAACACAGTTCTTGAGTGTTGCTCCAGGTGACCCAACCACTCCTGGATACCCTTCCAAGCCTGGAGTTCCACGTCAGCCAGTTGATGGCGCTATTCCATCAATTCCTTCTATCCCAATCTCCTACACCGATGCCCTTCCAATTCTTAAAGCTCTTAATGGCCATGGCCCAAGTGCCAAAGACTTCAACAAGTTCTGGACAGTCAACACTGGCCTAGGCTACAAGGGTGTCAAATATAACGTTGGACCTTCACCGGACAACTTGGTCTTGAACCTCGTCAACGAGCAAGAATATGTCACCACACCATTGTGGGATGTCATTGGTATTATCAACGGTACCCTTGCAGATGAGGTCATTGTCATTGGTAACCATAGAGATGCATGGATTGCTGGCGGAGCTGGTGACCCAAACAGTGGCTCTGCTGCATTGAATGAAGTCATTAGAAGTTTCGGTATTGCCGTCTCCAAGGGATGGAAGCCATTGAGAACCATTGTCTTTGCCAGTTGGGATGGAGAGGAGTACGGACTCATCGGCTCTACTGAATGGGTCGAGGAGTTCCTGCCATGGCTATCCGCTGCTAATGTTGCTTATTTGAACGTCGATGTTGCCACTACTGGTACCCAATTCCATGCCGCTGCCAGCCCTCTTCTCAACAAGGTCATCTACGAGGTAACTGAACTAGTCCTATCTCCAAACCAAACCATTAAGGGACAAACTGTGCGTGATCTCTGGAACGGCAAAATCAGTACCATGGGAAGTGGTAGTGATTTCACAGCTTTCCAGGACTATGCTGGTGTCGCATCATTGGACATAGGCTTTGCCGCCAAGGATACCGATCCTGTCTACCAGTACCACTCCAACTATGACAGTTACTACTGGATGAACACCTACGCAGACCCAGGCTTCCACTACCACATTGCCGCCACCAAGTTATGGGCACTCCTGACCGCCAAGCTGGCCGAATCCCCAGTCATCGCTCTTAATGCCACTGACTATGCCGAGGCGCTCATCGGATACGTCGCAAAGGTTGAGTCCCAACTCCACTCCGTGACCCCAACCGAAGAGGAAGAATTCGAGGCTCGTGCCCGCCCAGAATCAAAGGCTCCACACGGTGACTTCGAAAGCCTTTCGCTTTCTTTCAAGAAGCTCAACCATGCAGCCCACAAGCTTCGCAAGGTTGCGGTTGAGCACGACGCCTACGCCGCTGACTTGGCTGCTCAAGCTGGTGAGGATATCCCATGGTGGAAGTGGCTTTCCAAGCTCAAGCTGTTCTACAACATCAAGAAGGTGAACGGCAAGTACAAGTTCCTCGAGAGACAGTTCTTGTACCAGCCTGGTTTGGATGGCCGCAATTGGTTCAAGCATGTCATCTTCGCTCCAGGATTGTGGACCGGCTATGCTGGCGCTGTTTTCCCGGGTCTTGTTGAGTCGATTGATGATAAGGACTGGGCGAATGCGCAGAAGTGGGTTGATATTATTGAGAAGTGCTTCAAGGATGCCAAGGTTTCTCTTGAGTAGATGTTGTTTGTAAGGTTAGTTTGGCTCTGTCAATTCATGATGGCTGCTGAGGACATGCCAGGTAGCACATAGATGAATATATGGTTTATGAATGAAGAAATGCCTTCTGTGTTGAGCGTTATGTATTGTGAAACGCGCTCATACGCAAATTGTGTACATTGAATGATAAACTCATCTTGCCTTTACCAATTACCCGGCATTATTCAATTATTTGACAGCCATCACATCTCGTGTGCCCACAGTCAGGACAGAAGTCTCCCAAAACAGCCGCATTGACTTCCCGCTCACATACACAGCACTTCCACCATCCATCCCAACTCACTTCCCCAATCAAGCCAAATGATATTGTGTCCGCATTACTGAATCGAAATAAAAGAGCTTCGTAGCGCCATATTCCCATGGTTGAAACGCCGAAAGATTTCTAAACCCTCCGAATTTTGGTTAACATCGATCTTTATATATCAAGGATTCATCAGAGAAAGAGAACTGACTGTTTTTTATATTCTTGTGTTTGAAAAAATATGTTATCGAAGCTTCAAAAACGTCCAAATGGTCATCGAAAATATCGATCGCCCTTGTTTGGATCTTGTCGCGAGAGGTAGTACCCACGGTTTGGTAACGAAAGACTGACCATTCGGGGTTTATCAATTCCGCTTCAAACCCTGGTAATTCATCCCTTGTGATCATTCTACTCTTGAGCCTCATTTCACATGTTTTTACAATTTACCCGGATTTTCCCTTAGTGGCAACCATCTTGTGTGTGTTAAGCACTAGGGAGCTATAATATCTGGTAGCCTTACAGAGTTTGACATTGTTGGAGAGCTGATTCAAGATTGATAGGCTTCTCTTAGGTAAATGCTTATCTCATGATGATGGATTCAGGTAGAATACAGATGAATGCGTGCCGTATAATTGAAATCAAAAGAAACAGTTTCTCGCATCTCAATTGTATAGATTATAAGATGCACCATTTGCGAACTGTGTAAATAACCATCCTCATTTGTTCAGTCCTCGACACTCAATATCACACAATCATAGCATCTGTAATGCCCACACTCAGGACACCTATCTCCCCACAAGCTAGCATTAATCTCTCTATAACAATGGCACCGCCACCATCCAGACCAAAGTGGGATATAATCCGCGTCTGAACGCCTTCTCTCGTAGCCAGAGACTAGTTTTGGAGCTTCATACTATGCTAGTCAGTACCGCAAGGCTAGAATAGATGAAAAAGAACCCACAGTAGATTTTCTGTCCATCTTTAGGTTCTTGTATAATCTTCCGGTTTTCAATAGGTTCTATTAGCTTGGTGAGTCGCTATTGTGATCTTTGGACTTTATAATATTTGAGGGATCTAGTCATGAAAGATCGATAGCGATACTTTTTGGATGCGATATTGCGGTATATGAGCTCAGCTTATTAATCTTCAATGTGTTGGCATGTGTATGTCCAATCAATATAACTTGATCAATTTTGCTAAGGAGCCAAATGGTTGCCCCTCAATGCAGAGAATTTCTATCATTTGTCCATATATTTTATAGAATTGACCAATTATTCACGATTATATCAACACTAATTTAATGATTAAAAGATGTGAAATATGGAAATGCATACAATTCTTCAGAGCTATATCCATCCTTTCATGGAAGATATGAGAGTTTTGAAGGTGTAATCTACCACTACTCAAAAGAGCCTGGTATCTTCAGTTTCTCTTCTTCAATGGATTCCCAAAATACAGGTAATAAATCGTTTACAAGATAGCCATCCTCCCAAGTCATATAAAAATCATCTGGACTCTCCCCGAATTCCATAGATAGTATCTCGAAATTACCTTTATGAACTGTGCTATAGAACCATGACATCTGTCCACGAAGTAGCAATTGTCGTTCAATCATCCCAAAATGTGGTAATGATATTCCACTCTTGTGTAGAACTCGGAGCCATCTAATAAGTATAGCCCGTAGTGATGATTTTGGAACCCGCAAACAGCTGCAAAGAATTATTGAGAGCATCGGACTCCACGCGAACCCGATCTCTGAGTTACATTTCAGCAAATTTGGATCAGCGCCGCAGGAAAGAAGCTCTCGCATTATGCTTTCTAGAGCAATAGCGCATTTATTACATTCTCTCTCATGAACACCTGCTTGGCTTTGTGAGACTAGGGATGCCCACGATCCAGTTATAGTATGGAATAAACTGTCTCCATTCTCTGTACGGAATTTTGCAATCCTACGATCTGGATGATACCGTGGCATCGAAGCTCGAAGTAATTCGGGTGTATTGGCCCAACCAAGAGATGCTATTCTCATAAGCTTGTGCATACTGTCAACGAATGAGTTTTCAAAATCAATTATCGGCATGGGTGAGTGAGCCTCGAGGCATTTCATGAAATCTGCTGGCCCTCGATATAGGTGAAATATATCATGCCCTTGTGAGTTTGTTGCTAGTAGGTCGCACTCAGGATGTTCTACAAGCATACGCATTGTATCCTCAAAGGCAGCGATCTTCTTGGCATATCTTAACTTGGAGATGCAAGCAAGTGATTGTGCAGGAGTGCAGCTTGAACATTTTTGTAAGCTACATATTTCAACAAATTATCAATAGTGACCTACTCTGAATAGCAATCCATCATTGATGCTGGGAATTGACTCTGGTCTTCTTTAAACATACGTCGATGATTAAATCGAGTATGAGTCCTTGCATTTGGATTTAACCCAGAGGCCAATAACAGTCTGCAAATTTCGGGTTGTATGCAAACTGTCGAATACTAACTCATATTAGCAAGTATTCAAGAACATATTTTGGTTTATATTTACATGGAGTAAAGTTCGGCCTGCAGGATCAACATCAAATGGGCTTGCTTTACCAAGCTTGAAAAGCTTCTGAATCTCATCGATGTTTCCAGTAGTACACAACTCTATGATTGGTGAATTGCAGGGGACTGTGTTGAAAGATCGTATCTGGAAATCCCAGCCTTTGGTAGATCGATTGTAATCAATGCGATACCGTCTTGCATGGAACCATGCTGGAAAATGAAGATCAAACCCTATTTCTTTTGTAACTCCGGTGCAATGCGAGTCCTGATCTTCACTATCTACCGTTGGATAATGCGTAATAATACGGTAAGAAAGATAGCCTAGCAGCCTGTGTGTAGTGTATACCTGAATCTTTTTGGAATTCTGTGTTGACAAAAAAGACCACTTTGGATTTCTTGACTTGTAGGTATCATAATTCCGTTGAGATCCGGAAATTCGCTGCCCATCAAGAGATTTTGATACAACTCCCTGATTATTAAAAATACGTTGTAATTCAGCTCTGATATGAATCATATTGTGTGCCCTAGCTATGATTTCTTGGCCCTGGATAACCCTATAACTTATCAGAATATGTTTTCTATCTATTTAAACCGTACACTTACTGGTAGTAGAATTGATTTGCTTGGAGAAGGCACGTTTTTGCACGTTCAAGACGATCTCGAAGTTCATAAATTTTCGTATTTCGAAATACCATCCGTATTTTTGCTCTCTTCTTGCCAGCCCCAATTTCCTCCTCCAGATCCTTCACGACTAGGAGTAACCCATTTGTTGCTTTTTCACATAATTCCACGGTTTTTTTGATAAAAATTTGTATTCTCGGAGACGTATGCTGGTGAGTTGCAAAGTTATCCACAATTTCGTCCAGAGCGAGCTGCAACAACTCAATTTCGTCGATAGTTAACCGCAAATCGTCGGGCACATCTTTGTAGAGGTCCCAGAACTCCTTCAACTTCTTTATACTGTCACCAAGTTGTACAGCAAGGGCGAATATTCCAGCACAGCTGGCTACTGTACCCACTACTTCGGCCATTATTCAACTCAAGAATTTAAGGTAGGAGCTTATGTATATTATGGACAGCCTTATATTTATTGAAATCCAAAGTCAGTGTTACCTACATGCACTCTCACTATGCATGCAACAGCGGTAAACTAACAAACCTTACTTTTGTATTTCCTCATTTCATTCGTCAAATGGGTCAGTCAGAACTGGAATAGCGGGTTGCATTCACCCGAATGGATGTTCTATATCACGCGATATTAAGTTAGGAGATTTCCATTGGTAGGAAATTGCAGGGCGGTTAAAGAATATATAATTCCCATAAAAGATATAGTTATCCAAACCTGTACTGTTATGATAAATCATATTCATAGAAGGCTGGGTGCGACCCAGCAAGGCATAACCTTCACAGCCTCGCCGCTCTTTTTTTTTACGACATAAAGTACATGTAGGTACATGCACCACATGCACTGCCTTGGCGCGGATGAAATCTAGGCACTAGATGTAAAACAAGAGTTTGAAAATGTATTAAATGGCCCATTGAAGTCTATACTGCTTTGATAAAAATGATGCCATCATACCATCAACTACATTTGCCAACAGCTTGGTTATATGAACTCTCTTCTTACTATCTCTTACATGAGATCTCGTGTTGATGTTACAATGATAACTGAGATGCACTGCCTTAGCTATTTGAGGTGAGGCATGCGTTCTGTAAGCCACTGGTGCTACTATGACTTGTCAGAAAATGTGGCGTGAGAGGTAAGACGTGAATAAATAAGGTTGTGATGCTACCTAGAGAGCCTCGTAGGATGTCAACAAATACAGTCAGCTAATAATGTTAGCTTATTATGGCTAGTGATTCATAACCCGCATACAAGTACCTTGACCTGATTTGTCAAAAATCCTATGTTATTTGGAAGTATATGCATATACTTCACCTGGGCTGTCACACATTATTTAATAAATACGTACATGTACATAATCTAAAGACTAAAATAAAGCCAGCAAAATCTACTTATTTGTGGGGTTTCCTTTCTTTATGATCTGTAATCGTCTTCATTATAGTGTTGAAATCACTACTCCGTTCTTAGTGATCAAGTGTATTTTGTAATTCTAATTCCTAAATCTGTTCGCTTCAATATATCTTACATCATGGCAGATACTTCTTATTCAAGAGTTCCTATCACCCCTCCACAAGTCTCTCCGCACTCTGTCAAGCCCGTTTCGACGCCAAATAGAGTTGATGTTGCAGAGTCCGAGAACCTTGTCTCAAAAACAGCGAAGAATTCATCGTATACGACATCAAAATGGGGGGTCGGATGGCGAACACCTCTTATGATGATCCTCAGCTACATTCTGGGTATGATGAGAGCATTTATCAAGATCAGAATATTGATTGCTTGTGCTGACATATATCAGCTGTCGTCGTTGCTTTCGTTCATCTTGGTTTATTTTGGTTTTTAAATGGAAAACCAGCAGATGGGAAAAATCGAGTTGCACCACAATCTTACGTCTCAACAGCCTCGAACATCCTTGTAATTATCTTCTCTTTGGGTGTCAAGTCCGCTCTCGCGATTGCATTCACGCAATACCTTTGGTATATACTCCGTAGATCGCCCTTGAAAGTCTCGACTATTGAGTCGTTTTTTGGAGTCCGATCGAACCCTCTTCTAATATTTAACTGGCTTGTTGTGACCAAGGGAGCAATTCTTGTCATCATTGCAATTTTGATGTTGTCGATTCAAGTTGCTGTCAGCTTTCCGCCGGGCGCTTTAACAATTAGCTCGACAATTAAGACGCAGAACCAAACAATGGGCATCCCAACGTTCAATGCTTCATTTGTATGCCCAAAAATCCTACTCATATCTCATATTCTAAGATAAAATTAGTTTGGAAATGGCTCTGGCTACGACGCAGAAATATATTCTTTCGACGGCTTTACCCCTGCTGGGGATGGAGTAATCTTTCCCAAGTAAGTCAGCCTATTGTCGCATTGCTTTCTATCTCATAAATAATTAGACTAATGTTGATAATTGATAGCTCAAATGGCAACGGATCTCTCAAAACGCCTTATGTGCAGAACTTGGCAGCACGTACGCTGGTCAACGGTCTACCAAGCACCATGGCTTCACCGTGTGGTTCAAATTGCTCATTCACGTTGTTTATAGATGCTCCCTATTTAGAATGCAACAGCACTACGAAATACCAGCATCAGCCAGTCGGTAGCACGAACCAGCCCCAAGGCAATACAGAAAATTTCCTAATTTTTAATGCAACGTGGACGAATTACATATTTGACATTGCCACCTATTACATATTCAACACATCTTTTGTTCAAGGCACTCTGACTGAATATCAAGAGACCGGTGGAACCTGGTACGTAGATAATGTTGCAAACCAAACAACATGCACACCCGCTCGAGCAAATTATACAATTTCTATTCAATACGAGAACAATCTTCAAACGATGAACATTTCACTTAGCGATATAACGCCTCTTGATTTGCGATCTCCAGCTCCGTCGTCAATTTATGAAGACGTTTCACCCCAGGTAGCTGTATTATTTCCAGGCTTCGCGGTTAACGATACTCTTTACAACCTAGAGCCCCTCAACTGGACAACGCCTTTTATTTCATGGTATCGCGATCTGCAGATTATGGCTCTTATAGACGGCATGGCAAATTCGCTGGCTGGAGATATATCTGGAGCTCTTACTGGAGTTGCTAATGAAGGTGCTGGTCTTACTATGCAAATACCAAGCAGCAATGTACCTTCCAACACGAAATTCTCCAGTGCATGGGGTGATTACCCTCAGATCGAACCTATCACTATATACAACAAAAACGGGTCAGACCAGCCGGATCTAAGTTATTATCAATTGTCAGCTGTTTCTCAAGCTGGTTACACACCACAACCTTACCACTACATAGTATACCAGAATCTCGTCAATGAAGCTCTACTGAATATCACACTATCAGCTATAGTAGAGTTCGACTGGTGGACAGCAAATAATACCACCGTAACACAATGGGAATCACACAATATCTACGACTTTTCACAGCCCCTAAATATCTACATTCCTTATTTTCTCACTCTTTTCATAGCCCTCCCATTTCTGGCAATCGGCGTCTTCGCTTTACACCAAAACGGCGTGGCGGCCCTTGACGGAAGCTTCACTCAACTTATCACGACATCAACCGGAAGTGTGACGCTTGAGAAGATTGCGGCAGGCGGGTGTCTTGGTGGACAGGAGAACGTTCCTCAAAAGTTGAAAGATTTGGAGATTCGATTTGGGGAGTTTATGGGGGATGCAAAAGAAGGTGGGGTTCGGCATGCGGGGTTTGGGACTGTGGAAGAGACTGTCCCTTTGAATAAAAAGAGTTTGTACGGACAATCGACATAAAATATTGGTTGGTTGGTTTGCTTCCAATTATACTGCGCTAGATATTTCCCAGAAATAGATCATATAAGAGTACATTTTGGTGGTAGTTGAGATATTTTTCACCGGACGAGAATTACGGCGTTTGATAAAGATTCTGTTTCGAGGTAAAATATTCTTCATGGTCACCACCCGAACCCCGATGAAGTAGCTGTTTATGAAGTAAATAAATAGCTAAAGTACGGTGGAAAAGAACATCTACCATCTGGGATGGTGTCTTCTAAGCATGTAGTTAACTACGATTCTAGAGTTTCCAGATACTCATTCTCTACATGCACCTTGAATAGGACACCAAATGAACTTGTATGCTTCTTCAAAAATGGACAAGGCGGGATTTCAGCTCATACCATTCAATCAGTTTCCTTATCCTGTCATGCTCATGTTCAAGAGCTTGTTTTGAATAAATTTCTAGAAAAGTAAATTCCTCTTCCCTGACTGGTTCTAGCATCCATTTTATCATTCGTGATGTGCGAACAGGATATTATGGTGATGGAGATGTTCAGCCATATTCTTCTATGTGGAGACTTTTATTTAAATAGGGTGTTGATTCGCGAAATAGCGGGTGGCGCACTTAGCGTTCCAATCCCCAGTTAGCCCACCAGCTTGGTTCGTGCAGATACCCCTCACGCTACAATCCAAAAAGTTTATCACTAACCGTTCCTATTCCTATCTATCTCCTTGTCGAGTATGCTGAGAGATCACCATTGAAAGACAATCTCAACTGTGTACAATGAGTTCCACCACATCTTCTGATTCTACACAAAGCCACTCTCCTGGTCGCCGGAAGCAACGGAGTCGTTCGGGTTGTCTAACCTGTCGATCACGAGGATACAAGTGTGATGAGAAGAAACCCATTTGCCGTGCCTGTTCGCGGCTTGGAAGAACTTGTCATTACGGGGCAGCGACAAAATGGATCAACGAGACCGTGGTCAATAAAGACCGTGTAGTGATAAAACAAGCCTCTCAACCCACAAATAGTAGTCCGCCAAATCACTCTGTCAGTACTAGAGATTGGCAGATCCAGGTAAGACTGTCCTCATAGTTCTTCCTATTCACTATACTGGCTAATTCAATTGAAAAGAAGCGGAATCAGAGCTGTACTGAGAGTCGTGCCTCCACATCACGCTCCCATACACCAACTGAATCGGAAATTATTTCGTCTTCTCTGTCACCTCATTCTCTCCACCCTCTAGACCTCCGCCTTCTGAGTCACTGGTCAAATCATCTAGCACCGGCCCTCAACATTTCTACGGCTAATTCTTTCTGCTATTTCATAACTCCCATGGCCCTCTCCCCTCAGTGTCCACCAGCATTGTACCACTCTTTGATGGCCTTGTCAGCCGCGCATCTTGCAACACGTGATACTGCGATGGAAGTTGTGGCACTAAGAGAGCAACAGAGAGCTATCAAGCTTCTTAAGGGTATAGTAGAAGCAAATGAAATTGGAGAGGAGGCTCTGGCTACTGTTTTAATGTTGAGGATCTTTGAGGTGAGTATGAATCCGGGTTGAAGAGTACTTGTGTATGTTGACAACCCCAAAGGATTTCACAGATTCGCCCAACTCTACAGCGGCTATGTATCATGGTAGTGGCGCTTCGAGTATTATCAGATCTGGAAAAATAAAGACTTCTACAAGTCCGACGGCTGCATTTCTTTTATCAATGTAAGTGTTAACCTCTTCATGATTCAATCATCGTGTGAATACTAAGAACTAGATTCTCCTATTATGATGTTATATCATCCATATCACTCGAGCAATCTGCCTATCTTCCACCACAAGAGAGTTTCCCGGCACAAGATTCCGAGGTTGATCTCTTCATGCACTACACAAAGCCAATCTTACATCAACTTTCCCAAATATCCTCTGTTGTCGATTACCTCAAACAAACAGCTTCATCAGGCTGTACAAATTCTCCTAACTCAGATATATCAGATTCTCCCTCTCCATGGGTTCTTGAAAATATTCAGCATATAATGCAGAACCTTAAAACACCGATAGATACCATCAATTCACCCCTCTCTCACAATGACTATATTTTTACCGCTGAAGCCTACCGCCACGCCGGCCTCGTCTATCTCACTAAAGTTCTTCTTACTTGGTCAATCCCATTGAGTAGTATTCCTGCTCGTATCTCGGCAACTTCATGTCTCTCTTCATTGGCCAGTGTACCTATAGATGCGCCTATCACCGGGAGACATTTATATCCACTGTTTACGGCTGCTTGTGAGTGCTTTGAGGGAGACAGGCAGTTTGCTAGAGACAGACTGGAGAGTCTTTCAAATAGAGGAGGAGGTCTACCTAATGTGAAGAGAGTTTGGGGATTGGTGCAAAAGGTCTGGGCGCAAAAGGATGCCTTGAGGGATGGGGCGAAAGCGAAGTTAGGGTGCTTTGAAGTTATGAAGAGGACAGGACAGGTAATCTTAATTTCTTGAGTTGAGGGCTATTGTTAGTCTCTTGGGGGAGCGTGTTCAAGTCATACGCCAGTCCTGATACTTCAATTGTTTGGTATTGAGGCTATTATCTAAATAACAATAAAGGCAGCAACCTTAAAAATGACAAATATCTATAAATTTTAGAGTCCTCAAGACCATGGCAGAGTGGTCCCAGTTTTTGCGCTTTCCTTTGCAATCTCAATAAGCTTGATAACATTTCTCGCCTGCTCAGGACGAACAAAAAGTTCCCCAGTGCCTGTGAGAGCAGGGTAGAGTTTTTCGTAGAAGCCCAAGTAGTGTCCTTTCTCCGCAGCAACCTTTGATTCCCACAGACCTCCCACCTGCTTAGCCCCTTCAATTTTATCAATAGTTGTCAAAAGTCCCTGTTCAGCCGGATCTTCCACTCCAAACTCTGGAGCCAAAACATCGACAGGTGGGGAGACCTTCACACGTTGATCCTCCTGGGGATCGATGCCGCGTTTGACGTATGAGCCCTTAGTACCACGGACGGTGA
Source organism: Allantophomopsis lycopodina (assembly GCA_024752465.1). NCBI lineage: Eukaryota > Fungi > Ascomycota > Leotiomycetes > Phacidiales > Phacidiaceae > Allantophomopsis > Allantophomopsis lycopodina. The sequence goes on from CP103018.1 coordinate 1,770,169, forward strand.
AGCGGGGCTGCAAGACTTGACAGGACATCATAGATGATCTAAGAATGACCGTGTTCTCGGGGTATGTGAGGAAGATAACAAATGAGTCATCAGAAGCATCATCTCTCTCTGTTTTGATCGAAGCCCAAATGCTTGAAGGAGTTCCGAAAAGCACAAGTGCTTGGTCGATCAAATGCGTGCCAAGATCGAATGTCGATCCAGCGGCTACATCAGTTGCTTTCCATGCCTTGGCAGATGCAGAGGGTGAGAACCGATCCATGGAAGACTCGAAGTGCAGGACTGAGCCCAGGGGTGATGTTGTCGCCAAGAGGCGGGATACCGTCAGGAAATCAGAGTCCAACCGGCGGTCTACTGATCAGCACGTGATTTTTTTAATATCAAGGGAAGGGAAAATTACTTTGGAAAACGGTGATAACCTTGCCGGTTTCTTTGGAAAGGGCAATGAGCTTGTCTGCTTCGGCACTGGTTGGTGCAAATGGCTTTTCGACGATGACTAAAGGGTTAGTCAATTTGTCGAAGGTCTTTTGAGGAGAACGTACCATGCTTTCCAGCTTTCAAAGCTGCACTTGCTTGGGAGAAGTGGTATTGTGGGGGTGTAGAAAGCACAACAAGGTCGACGTTGTCAAGAGCGAAAAACTCTGACTCGGTCTGTACCCACTTGATCTCTGGTCTATTGACACTGATATGCTTATTATCCGTAGCTGACTTTGGTGGTGAACGTTGCAGTAAAGCTGAGAGGACGAATTTTGGAGAAGCATCGATGAATGGAATATGGAATACAATTGCTGACATTCCATAACCAATAATTCCCACGCGGATCTGAGATGAAGCCATAGTGCGTTAATGGGGGTTTAAAGTGAAGTAGGTAAGTCGTGTGAGGGAATAGATGGCAGAGTTTGAAGTCTTGGAATTTGTGTTTTGGATTCGAGGGTCTTTATATACATTTAATACATTCGTAGCTCAAAAAACTCCGATGCCTGGACATTTATATTATCAATCATGGCTGGCTTTTCATCAAAGCTTCGGCATGATGATCAGATACTACGTAGTTATAGAGATCATAGGAGTAACGTTTTCCCAGTACTCAGCTGATGAGTATCGCCCATGATGGAATTAGCCCGCTATTATTGACGGCAAGTTTAGGAGTAACGATTTTCCGGTCATAGCGCCGGCGGGAGAGCCGCTGCTGGAAGTTTTGACTAACACCAAGAGCGGTTAGCAAGTCCTAAGAAAGAGCTGCTAAATCCAATTTGGAAGCGATTGAAGGAATAATCCGATGTAATGCCAAATTTGGAGCCATAGGAGTATAGATGTTCCGGTGACATACCAAAGATGGCGACATGCCAAGGCAAAGCCGTGCCCCTCGGCCATATTGCTCGATCTTCAACCCCACAATCATAGGAACCGTTCGGCTGATACTCTCGGGACGCGCCCAACATAACTCGATATTTGATGAATACCCTTCATCTTCCCCTGAAGTTATTATTAATATGACGAAGACGCCTAAAAAGCCAGAGGAGTAACCTTTATCCGGCATGATAGTATGTATAACACAGGCGACCAACAGTAGGTCCGTCTTGGTGAATTCCACCTTTTATTCATACTCTCTTCCTTTACTTATCAAGTAAAACCATTTCTGAATTACTCTCACCAACACGATAATTATCCAACATGTCAGCTCTCAAAGCCGCTCCTCAAACTGTAGGTCCACCAATGCATGAGACTACTATTACCATGCTAAACTCTCTATCCAGCCAGATGAGATTCTCGCTCAAGAATCCACTATCATCCTCCCGGCATTCAATGCAGACGTTGCTTGGTCCATTGGAAATCTATTGCGCAGCCGTTTGAGATCCTTGACGTCCCAAGCAACAGTGATATCCATCACTCTTGCCAACAGCAATCGCATTCTTTTCCAGATAGCCACATGCCCTGGGGCGGAAGCAGACAATGAGACCTGGGTCCAACGAAAGCGCGCTACCGTGCTGCGGTGGGGACATAGTACTTGGTACATAGGACGGAAGTACGAAGGTGATGAAGTGGCATTTGCTGCAAAGTTTGGGCTTGGAGAAGGGGCCAGTAATTATGCTATCCACGGGGGTGGAGTACCGATATTTGTTAAGGGCATTGAAGGACCTGTTGGGGTAATTGTTGTTAGCGGGTTGAAGCAGGATCAAGACCACCAAGTTGTTGTGGAGTCTATCTTAGAGTACTTGACCACAGTATAGTTCAATGAATAGGTTCATTTGGCTGTGGCAAGCTTGCATATTGTTATTTCTTAATGACATCATATAGTCGGTCGGTGCGTTCAATTATCAGTTCACTTTCATGGTCACAAGCATAGTATAGCAATCTGACTCTTAATATGCTGCAGCGGCTGGTGCGGTATAAGGTAATTGCCCCCTAACCTTAAAACGATTCGAAAACACATAATGCTGAGACTATTGTACCTTGTGAAGCATCTAGACCCGTCCAAACTTGCATTAGGTGCGTACCCTTGTCCCCCGCATTTCCCTGCTGCACTCTAATCTAATTCTATTCGCTCGATTTTAGCATAGAATGAATCATGCACGATTCGGCGTGTACGTTTGCAAATTATAAGTCAGTCTTGAAGAAATGTGCAAGCATTTGAGTTTCATTACTGTAATAACTGGATTATTGCATATATTAGTATATCATCCGTGCACCTCTCGGTCTCTGACAGCATGATGATCGTGATATAAATCCTTCAAAGTAACCCAACACCAACAAGCAACAGGGTCGACGGTCTGCATATCTTGCATCCAACGAAGCAACATGCCGTTACTGATGTATACCATCTCAGGGTCGCCTAAAACTGCAGGTGTTTGCATGGTGGCTTGTCGTGACTTGCATAGATACATGAGGATGAGGATAGTGAAAAATCTGTGGCAACCCAATTATTGACTGATTCTGGAAATAGTTGAGTACTTACGAGTGACTATAATCGTGTAATTGGGGTATGACACGCCTCGAAGCATTAAACACTGGAAATGTGATGGGCCATAGAAGACAGACCTATCAACTTGATTAGATGTTATATTATGAATGGATTAGGTTATGACCAACATCAAGAGCCTTCCGACAGCACTGAAGATCATGGTCACTTAGAGTACCCTGATAATGTAGGAAGCGATAAATATATGGTCTCCAAATCATGTAAAGAGCATATTTATATCGAGTTTGTAAAACCGCTGCTAGGACGGGCCTCATATCAGGCGTGACTTGCGCATAGCTCCTTTGTAGGGATTCCCAACCACTTTTGCGAATAAGGTCAATAGATTCTTTTGCTGCTGCTTCATCGTCCCATCCCAACTCTTGAGGCAGATTGTGTCGCCAGCGGTCTAGGTGTGCGAGTAGTTCATCGGTGACGCTTGCGGATGGTATCTCATTGTTGCCATCATCACCATCGTCACTGTTGAATAGTTTCCCTGAAACAATTAGTTACTTTTCTTTTGTGGGGGGGGGGGTGAGACATCTCTTACTGTGAACCTTTTGACAATCGACAATGCGATCTATGATAGAATTCAAAGAGATTTGTGCTTGAAAGCAAAGATGGCCGAATATCTCCGTATCTAGTCTCGAAACCATTGGGTTAGGGGGTTTCGGCAGTGGCACAGAGACTTTCAAGGTCATCAGATCAGTCCCATCAATATTTCGATCCCGTGTTGGACCCCTTAGCGATTAACTTATTGTAATAAAGTCGTGATACAATTGAGGCTTACCTTTCCAGTAAAAGACACATCCAGTAACATCTTGATAGCTGATCACTTTCATTTGTATTCCAACGGGAATTGCTAAACTATGGATCAGATTTGGTCAATCTTAAATTGATGCTGGAGGGTTGGCTACATTTTAAGCAAGTTGTGACACAATGTACAACTCAAGATTGTCGTGCGCCAGTATTCCTAAGACAAAATCAGCTTTGGTATCCCAAAGAATCGTGCTTATTTACCAGATTTCTTGAACATTGAGCGAAGAAAATTCTATTGGTTGTTAGTGCATTGACTTTTGTTGACTGTCAAAGAAGTGGCAGCTCTTACGCAGTCAGTAGATAACATTGTAACGAGGTAAGGGTCCAGTTACTAGCAACGAACCCCATCCTTCGCCGGGCCTCATTCAGGAAGACTATTCCTGGGGGTCTATGACCTTTCAGTTCCAGGATTTCCACTGAATAGTTTTGTCTAATCCCATATAGTGTTGAGTCGCTGGTTGGATTTTCAAAAGCTAATCTCCCCAGCGCCATAACCAACAGGACTAATGTTGACCCTTCGTCCTTTTCTTGGAAAGAGTTGTTGTACACTCGAGGCATAACAATCTTGGTGAAGCTCTGAGCATCGATTATTGGGTAAATTGTATGGAACGTCTGGAAATATGCAGTACACATTGTCTCAATGTATTGCAGATCCAGAATTGTTGTTTCCGACGGGTCCTCGATTGCCCTGCCGACCGCATGGTGAAGATCCAGGCGCTCCTCGATGGATTCGTCCTGATGAAAATTCTCGGAAATCTGGCAGAGCCAATTCTCTGCATTCTCATCAATTCCCTTCCAATATGGTGAGGTTGAATTGTCTATTTGCAATAAACGTCTCACTTCAGGCCATGTGAGAATTCTTTGGATCTCTGTTGACTTTTGGGCGGGTACCGTGAACGGGTTCGGGGCTGCATCAGGAAAACGAATAACCTTTCGGGACTCTGATGGTACCAGTCGATCGATTTTATGTTCAATATTCGTTAGGTTTTTCAAGATATACTTCAATGTTTGGTCTTGTCTATGTTTATATAGCTAGCTTAGCAGTAGCAGCGTTGTAACAGGGGGGCTTCGAACGTACTTAGTAGGCTTCGGATCACGATATTCACAGGCCACGTCCAAGCGCTCGCAGACACTACATCTTGGACGACGTTCATCGCATCTTGATTTGCGTCCCCGACAGGTTTCACAAGCCTTATGTATACAATCAGTATGCGAAAAAGTTTTTATCTGAATATCTTGAATCCAAATAATTTCAATATATAAAGAGGAGGAAGTGATAATCACGGGGGTGTATTCCGTACCAATGCAGCGAACGATTGCTTGCGGCCCCCACTCCCGGACAAAACGGTGCTGGTGTTACCAGTGGGATCTAAAGGAGTTGCAGATGTGAAGAAGTCCATCTGTCCAATATCTGATGATCAAGAGGCCTGGTCAAGATGTCTACACGGAGTCGGTGACCTCTCCGTAGTTGTAAATATCAGGTTGATAACACGGGCGACTCTTCTCAAGTGTGTTGGGAAGGAGATTTTCAGATTAGGGAAAGGAGCGGGGACAGACATGGGGGGAATGGAGAGTTGATGCCCTTGATTATGTCTTGACTGATAGGTCGGTTCATCGGTCCGTAGTGCATTGTTTGTATTATTGGACAAAGGCTTTTATTTACTATAAAGGATTTCCAGCTTGGCAATCTTGGGTTATGGATGAAATGGATTGAGTAAGATAATGAGCCTGCGTGATAGAATTCATTGATTTGATTGCAGCACTCCAGCACGGCGGAAGAGTGGTAAGCACAGCAGGGTAGCAGGATGGCAGATGGCAGGGTCGTATGAGACCGGGGAGCGAGGATAATATATTTTTCACCGGAATTCTTGAAGAAGGATCACATGAATTATATGAATTATATTGAAATATCATAAATATAGTCATAGCTTTATATGAGAATGGATGCAAAGATGGATCGGAACAGACGGAGTTTGTCTCCGCCACAATAGAATGGCCGGGAATCTCATGCATTCTCAATGTTGTTTAATCTTCTTTTGGTGACTCATTTGTTGTGAACGATGATAAGTCTGCGTCAAGGTCACTCAAAATACCGGGATTTTTATGGTGTGTACTCTATCGAAGTTGCTCTTGTTTTTTTACTTTGGCAGATATATTCCCTATTGTATTGTATGTATTTATGTATGTAGTATTTCTGTAGAATATATTTTGCCGTATCTCATTTTCCTTGTTGCTTCCCATTCTTTCTCTCATTTTTCTTCTGACAACTGGCAGTTAAATGTCGTATCCAAAAGCCTGGCACATGGTAGAAGTACTGACGGAAGGTGGGAGGGTAAGGATTAATGATTGTGGGTGGCGTGCTGCTCGGTGCACACCATAAACAAAAAAGTGTGTTGAGATAGCTACCCACCTCCCGTGCACGCCCACCTTCTTGGGAAGACTTTCTGCTCTGCCGGAATTATACTTCGCCCTATATGCATTATACATTATACGCAGTGCGCAGTAAAATAACGACATTGATTTATAGGAGCGCAGTAGCAGTAGCAGTGGCAATGGTAAGAGCTGGAGGTAATGGAGGTAATTCAGATGTATTTTCTAATACGTCTAAAATTATCTCTCGTGATGTACAAGCAATATGAACCAGTTATATGGTAGTTTTGTGGTTTGACAAGCATTCTTTAGTCGTCTTGAAATTTATCGTTTTTACCGGAAAATAATAACTTTAAAAGGTATCCTACAGTCCCATCATGACAAAATGCTGTTCGAAGAATTGCCCATCATGGCCATGCACTCCCATGCATTCCCATGCAAATACTCTGCAGGGAGATTCGAATGTGAAAAAGACGTGTGGGCGTCCTCACCTTACCCCCTGCATTCATGCAATCGATCATCGGCAATACCCGTTAAAAGCTATTGTCGTTATCGTAGAAGCTCAGAAAGAACGAAAGCGGCGCAAGTGTCTTCGTTTCTTGTGTGCCTTCACTGGCAAATATGAGCAATTGATTACGGTCTGCACCACAAACTCATCCTCGAGAACAGTTCACTGTACGCATAGTATCCCTTTACTTAAGACTCTTCTCATCACAACACCTTATAATCCGTTGTAAAATTTCCAAGAAGCTTCAAAGTTCCTCTTCACAGGTATCTCCAACAAAAGCGCCCTCAAAAGTTCAATGGGCATCTCATTCTCCCTCAGTACACGATCATGAAAGGATTTCTCGTCCATCATCCCGGCCCCAACCACTTCATCACGCAGTGCATAAAGCTGCAGAGCACCAATCATATAGCCAGCCTGGTACAACGGAGAGTATTCTCCGTTGAATGAGCGACGCACTTCACCCTCAGCTGTAGCACGCTCATGACCAACTTGGTCGACCAACATATCGACACACTGCTGGGGCGTCATGTTACCGAGGTGAAAGTTGATGGAAAAGATAATGCGTGCACAACGATGCATTCGCCAAAACAACATTCCTATGCGATCCTCAGCTGAGCGCTGGAAGTTCTTGTCCCACAGAATCATCTCCCAATACAACGACCATCCTTCAATCCAGAATGGTGTATCAAACATCTGGCGATAGGAACGATACCGAGCAATCATATGCATCTGGAGATGATGCCCGGGAATGAGCTCATGAAACACAGTGGCGCGCGCAAAATGAATGTTGTTGCCGCGCATGCTCATTAGCTTGGCGTTATGCGGCATTGTTGAGGTGGGGTAAGAGACCTCTATGGACTCGCCGCCCAGAAAGAAGGGATTGACTCTTTGAGCGGTGGGTGACATCATGAACATTTGCCAACTCCCTGCAGCTATCGAGGGAACTGTCACTAGGTCGTTTGCCTTGACATACTCTATGGCTTCGATGGCCAGGTCGCGGATCAATTTGGGCTGTTCCCCGGGTCCAACGTAATTATTCTTCACAACCTCTAATGCATCCCGCCAGTTATCAAATCCCATTTCATGTGATGCTTTCTTCATCTCCGCCTTGCACCAAACCCATTCCTTCTCACCGATAGATATTAACTCTTCTGGTGTGTAGGGAATTTTCTCCGCTGTCAGATCGGCCAATAAACCATCGCGACCGATCGGCTCCCCCACAATGGTGTCTTCGTCGCCCGGCTTGATACCCACCAGTTCCTCTCTTATGAGAGATGAGATTTCTTCTAGCTTTTTGGCAACATGAGTGTAAGGCTCTTTAACCCACCATGAAAATAGCGGATCATAGCCATCAAAGAAGCCAAACCATTCAAGAAGATGGCCGCGAAGCTGATCCGTTATTGTCGCTGCACGAAAGGCACTTGCTTTGTCTATCTTCACCGTTTTATTCTTGATGTCGTCTATCGTACTCAGAATCTTCTTTCCAATCTCATGCATATCTTGTGCAGCTTTCTTCCCATCCATAGGTACCATGTTCTGTCGGTCCTCACATAGTCGTGTGATTTCTGATGCGAATGACAGTAGCCACATGGTCTTTTGATCTTTCTCTGCGGTGAGCTCCAATTGCCGCATGTTTCGTTGAAGATAATTTTGGAGTAACAGATAGTCAATTTTCCCTTGTTGGCCCAAGCAATCAAAGCAAATCTCCTCCAACTCGTCCAGCTGCTCATCATAATATGTTTTTAATCGCGTGTTTCGCGAAGTAGATGTCCTGATATTGAAGAAACTTCTCAAGTCCTTCAAATCCTCGGAAACTCGTTCAATTCGTTGTGGCATGCCTCCGTCCTCAGAGTCTTGCTGCTCATGGCAGTGTTCTTGTCGCATAGTAATTTGCTTCGCAGATACGCCATTCTCCGCTTCGCTGCACAACTGCTTCTTGACCTTCTGTCGCATATTGGCTTTCGGGTCGTGCGACTAATGATTATTCAAATAAACGAGATCTTTGAAGAGAACAAACTATTTGACGGTTTATGGGAGGGGGAAAGGGCTACAGCCTAACGATATAATAAAAGATTTCGGCTTCGCTCAATTACATCACTACAGCAAATGCTCCAAGGAGCAAATGTCCTGAAGAGCAAACGTCCTGGAGCAAATGTCCCGAAGTACCTATCCTTGTCTTCTCACGTACTAAGGTTTCTTATCTCGTATCTTTTATCGCGTGTATGTACACAGTATGTACCACTCTATCTATGCTTTGTTCGTCAGAGGCATGTATGAACTTTACACTAGATTGCCAGCGAGCTTGTACCCTTTAATGCTTGATTCCCCGTCTCTGCAGGAGGCCAAAGATGGACCCTTGATTGTCTGGGAACCTGCATACGTATAACCTAGTAAGTATCTTGAGCTGGTTTACGCGAACTTAGAATAATAACATGCTGTGAATGGGTGGAAGAGGCGAGCTCACCAGCTATGAAGTTTAACAATGGGATATTCAAAGATAGTGAGGTGCTTATCTACACACAACACAGCGATAACCTCCACTTCTCCAGTTACGACGTTACATATCTCAAGAAAGAATTTGAGACTTTGGAACCCTTGAATGCTGGGATAAAATGTGTATCTATAGATTTATGAATGCTGAAGTATATATTTGAAGCTGTAACTATGGAGAATATGTGAAAGGTTTTGAGGTATCTCAATATCTTATTTGCGGTCGAAACAATCTATCATTATGATGTGGAAACTCGCTGGTCTTTGGCCCGCGCGGAACGGCCCGGCCGCAGACATAATAGAGAGTTCATCAACCAATTCCGAGACCACCAAGCGACTAGAAATCAATGAGAAGCATCCCGAAGAGCAGGAAATTTCTGTTGATGCGAAAGATGTTTCAGCATTCGAGAAGTCGCATCAATGGGATCCTAATCTGCCACAGGAAAAACTTGATGCTTTGCATCAAGCGGCTAAGACAGGGGATGTCGAAGCCATTAATGAGGTCGAAACTGCTTTCATCGATGACTCTCCATATGAAGAAGTTCGAGCTGCTGTGAGAAATACCGATGGAGGAGAAGTAGCAAATACTGTGCGCGCCTGGGTTCTTGGCATGATTTTTGTAACTGTTGGTAGTGGATTGAATATGTTTCTAAGCATGAGGTTTGAATACAGTATGAAATGACAATGTTATCCAACCACTAACTGAGCGATCATAGGAGCCCAGCAATCTCGTTCCCTTCTATCGTAGTGCAATTGTATTCATCCTTTTTCAAATCCGCAGAAAGTTACTGATAATCGATATAGACTTGTGTATCCCATTGGGTGTTTCTGGGCGAAAGTGATGCCTATGAGAGTTTTCAACACTTTTGGATTACGCTGGACCTTGAATACCGGACCTTTTACCATAAAAGAGCATGTAGTAATTACTGTAAGATTCATTCTCGTCAGAACTACAAATAAAGTAAGAATACTAACCAACCCTACAGCTTATGGCTAAGTAAGTCAAGTGATTGGAAGTTCAAGAGGCTTCTAGCTGTAAGGGAAGCCTAGAATCATGAATCTAACCAAAGATAGTGTATCGATTGGATATGCTTATAGCACTGATGCATTGCTTGCTCTGGCAGGAAAGCGTAAGTATACTTCTACAGATTGATAACCGGCACGGCTAACGTTAAAAGCATTCTACAACTTGGATATGGGATGGGGCTTCCAATTGCTTTTCACCTTGAGTAGTCAGTTGATTGGTATCTCTCTCGCTGGATTGTTCCGCAGGTTTCTTGTTTGGTAATCGATCTTGTCCTATATCTCGAATCTTGCTAACTTCGTAGGCCTTCTGCTATGATTTGGCCAGGCCAATTCTCCAATACGTCTCTCTTTTATGCTCTTCATGACAAAAGTCAACCAGAGGCTACAGAAACCAATGGGTGGAGAATATCTCAGTACCGATGGTTCTTGTATCTCATGGTTGGGTCTTTTATCTATTACTGGTAAGTTTGGAGATGTTCAAGTGTATAATTCTGATTTTAATTGGTTCAAGGATTCCAGGAGTCCTTTGGCAGGGCCTTTCTGTGTTTGCTTTCATAACTTGTAAGTATAGATACCCACATGTATCCAACGTCATTACTAAGTGCCTATTCAGGGATAAAGCCAAATAATGTCGTGGTCAATCAGTTATTTGGAGGGTTCACAGGACTTTCACTGATTCCAATTACGTTCGACTGGACGTAAGTGCCGATGCCCTTTTACTTTCACAATATTTTTACTAACCTCCTAGCAGATATATCACTGGTTATCTTGGTGATCCATTACTTGCTCCAGTTCATTCTTTATTTAATACATTAATCGGCTTGGTATTTTTTGTAATAATTACCGCCATTGGGATATCCTACTCAGGCGCTCTGTATGTTTTGCATAACCATGATATAGACCCTTGGCTTATAATGTTTAGTTATTCGGATTATTTAGAACTCAACACATCATCAACCTTCGACAATACTCAGAACAGCTATAATGTTACTCGAATTCTAACATCAGACTTCACATTTGACTTGGCCAAGTACAAGGACTACTCGCCAATGTTTTTAGCTCCTACATTTGCTATGAACTACGGGTTGTCATTTGCTGCGCTCACCGCCGCCATTGTCCATACCTTTCTTTTCAATAGGAAGGAGATTTGGTATAGATGGAAGGCAGCCAAGAACCAAGAGCCTGATGTCCATATGAAAATGATGTCAAAGTATACTGAAGCTCCTGAGTGGTGGTATGCTGCATTGTTTATCGTCTCTATCGCGTTGGGTCTTGCAACTGTTTTGGGATTCCCTTCCCAATTGCCTTGTAAGCTCATTTATTATTCGACTGTGTCTCACAACTATTCTAATTGAATTTAGGGTGGGCATTTTTTGTATCTAATATAATTGCGTTTGTCTTTGTGGTAAGTCACTCTAGAATTTTATGGGAATATATATCTAAATTCCTAGATACCAACTTGTATGATTCTGGCTACTACAAATATCGCTCTTGGTAAGTCTTCATTGCAAAAATATTACAAGACAAACTCTAATCACGTTTCAGCCCTAAATGTTCTATCACCTTTCCTGGCTGGCTTCATGATTCCTGGCAAGCCTATTGGTGTCATGGTATTCAAAGTATACAGCACAATTACCCTTGGTCAAGCGTGAGTATATCCTGAATCCTTGATTGTTCCTGTGACTAATAAAGTGATAGACAAACATACTGTGGAGATCTAAAGGTATACGACAGACTCAATTTATGATTAATCAATACATCTTTGCTAATAACCATAGCTCGCTCATTACATGAAGATTCCTCCGAAGACCGTCTTCATGTGCCAAATTTTTGCTACAATCTGGGCTTCGTTCGTTCAGATTGCCGTGATGAATTGGACACTAGGAAACATTGAGGGTATTTGCACAACGTATGTTAATTTAATTCTACCTTATAGCATAATATTGACACATTTAGGACTCAATCCGCCTCGTTTACCTGCCCAAATGGCAAGACCTTCTTCTCATCAAGCATTACTTGGGGTTTGAATCCATGTTCTTGAATTGTTGTAGCTTTTGCTAACTGTAATTCAGGTGTGATTGGTCCTACTCGCATGTTTGGCCCAGGCTCCATCTACTCCGGTATGCAATGGTACTGGCTCGTAGGCGCACTTTTGCCGATCATCTTTTACATTCTTATGCGCGCATTCCCACGCACCCCAGCTAGACTTTTGAATGCCCCAGTCATGCTAGGAGCTATGGGATGGCTACCACCGTATGTTCTTGTTCTTGTTCCTCTCCGTCTAACTGCAAATTCACTAATCAAATCTATCAACAGAGCTACACCTCTCTCCTTCTCCACTTGGGCCATTACAGGATTGATTTTCAACTTGTGGATCCGTCGTCGCTGGTCCGGCTGGTGGCATACGTACAACTATGTCACGGCTGCTGCTCTTGACTCAGGGCTCATCCTTGCCACAATAGTGATCTTCTTTGCCATCACGCTTTCAGGTGCTACTATTCCGCAGTGGTGGGGGAATGTGGGAGTATTCAACACATTGGTATTTACTGTTCTTTCTGCTATAAAAAGAAATTTCAAAGCTGATGACGATCGTTTAGGATGCTTCATATACTGCTATTAGAAAAACGGTCGCAGATGGAGATACTTTTGGACCAGAAACTTGGTAGTGCGTGTCGTCAATTTATACTGCGTCTATTACTATCAGAGTCAAGATATTGCTCATCAAGAAACACATTATCACAGTCCTCACATTTAAGTGGGCCTGAATCTTAAGGTACATTCTTTCTTGCATTTTTAGAATTTATGAGCAGTTGCTCTCTATGGAGATAATAAATTGGCTGTTCATAAAAAGAAAAACCATAGTTGCACGTGATTGCTGCAACATCACCATATCTATTTCGTTTTTATACTTCCGCCAAAAGGTGCATGAATGCATGTGATGAATAAGCAAATTAACCAGGTTCGTAGATATCCCCACTTTTGAAGAGTTTGAGAGAAATCTCTGTGAATTGCAAAATTTACATTTGACGTAGATTTGATTCTTGAATACATTCATATTTACAATGTCAGCCACAAACAGTAATTTGAGAGTCTTAGTAATTGGCGCTGGTGAGCATTTTATGTTTGCTTTGATTGCCTGCCTCATTATGAAACTAGCTGACCATGAGCGTAATAAGGACCTGCTGGACTTCTCATTGCACACAGCCTGAAGAAGGTCATAACTATCCTACACCTGTTTTATATCCCTATCTAATGTCTTCAGGTCGGTATCGCTTGTACTGTGTTTGAATCTGATGCTGCAAATGTAATCCGGGCAAGGGACTGGAATTTTGGCATATATTGGGCGCAGTCACCACTCTCTGACTGCTTACCCGAGGACCTTGTGCAGCAGCTTGAAAGTGTCCAGGTTGATGAACACAAGCCTGCTGAAAGTGATTTCATGCCTGTATTCAACGCAGAAACTTCTGAGCTGCTGGTCGCAATGCCAGCTCCATTTAGCCTTCGTTTGCATCGACGGAAATTCCTGAACTTGATATCCAGCGGCCTAGATATCAGGGTAGGTTCCTTGAACTCTACATTCAAGCAAATTCATTAACAACCCCAGTATGGTAAACGGTTGATAAAGGTAGATTCCAAGGATGGAATTGCAACAGCAACTTTCAAGGATGGCTCAACAGAAACAGGAAACCTGCTTGTGGGTGCTGAGGGTCCTCGTTCGATAACAAGAGAGTTCCTTGTTGGAACGGAGAGAGCAGCTCTCATACCAGCCTCTACCGTGGCCAATGCCATAATGACAAAATTTCCAGCAGAGGCGGCCTTGAAAGCGAAAGAAATGCACTATCGTTACACTATAAACATCCATCCTAAAGGAATATTCACTTGGATCGGTAGTAAGTGGGTTCCCTTTCCAACACAATTTCTGGACTTATATTTATTTTATAGTGCATGATTCTATTGGCCGTGAAGATCCCTCGGATTGGGAGTTCATGATATTGCAAACTCGGACTTTCTCCGAACCAGACAACGTCCCGGAACGGGGTCCAGAAGTGGTTGCAAATGTCAAGAGCATAGCGAAAGATTGCGCTCAGCCATTGCGATTTATCTTAGAATCGATCCCGGACGATGCACCTGCTTGGCATAACCGAAATACGATGTGGCCTACACAAAGTTTCGATGATTGTGATGGAACAGTGACAATTATCGGTGATGCTGCTCACCCAATGACTTATCGTAAGTTGAGCCTAGAATGTTTTTCAGATCAAAATGCTCACGCTTCTGTGCAGATCGAGGGCAAGGTCTCAACCAGGCAATTCTCGATGTTGCTAGTTTCTTGAAGCTGCTCAAGGCAATGGAAAATCATAGCCCAGAAGCTTTGGCAAAGGTCGTTACTACTCACCGCATAGACATGTGCGAGCGAGGAAGAGAGGCTGTTTTGTCTTCTTACGAGAATACTGTTTTACTTCATGACTGGTCTCAAATGATGAAGTCGCCATACTTTACCAAAGGACTTTCCCAGTAGGAAATTGCTTTCAAGGCATTTTTTTCTATTCTGTCACTTACGTCTGCGACTTGTACTACAATGACAACTAAATCATTTCTTGGAATGTGGTTTTTAATCCCTATTGACCAGCATATTTCCATCAAACGATTCGTATAAGACACCTGCCAGTTTCCTCCTCGTAATCCTCAAAGCCTCCTACATCCTTTGTCCTGGACAACCACTCTTTGACAACATCAAGACCATTGAAATGAGATATTAAACCCACTCGCCGATAACCCTCTGGACACCTCCTCAAGACCAATGCAAACACCCTTCCCTCATAAAATGTTATTGGGCAGAAAGCCAACCCATCAACCGCCATTTCTTCAATAGAATCCGGACGGATGACCGTGAAGAGGCTCTCATAAACTTTCGAGCCCCCAAGTTGCACCCATGCATTGTAAACTGTCTTTTGAGAAACCTCGTATTCCCATCCCCACTCCATCACTGCCAACTTCCCCCAAAGCAACATGTATCCTCCCTCAGCAGGTCCAAATTCATCTGTATCTGCCGGCCGAAGGACTTCCGTTTCCACCAATTCAACCAGATTCACTGCACCATGTCCTTCCCAGTGACTGCCCATTCCACGCCCATCAGTTGCCGCCCACGTCCACGAGGGGGCTCGGTACGGTACAGATGTTGTACTTGGAACTAACTTTTCCCAGCACAAGCCCCCTGGTAGTGATCGTGTCCATAGTCCGGCTAAGTACCTTGAGTTTATCAACGGTGCCATCTTACGCGCAATACCCGACAAGGCAACCAGTTTGTCGCTCGGGACCGTCAGTTCGCACCGTGAATAATTGTTCAGCAGGCTGGCCCAGTAGCTCTGCGCTTCCTCTTGTGGGCTGTTTCGTGCGAGTGTTGTGGAATTCCAGCGAGTTGATGGGATGGTATTCCTCGAGGCTGAGGCTATCGTGTTGAAGTTTTCTGGGTACCAATGTAGGCGATCTGTGAAGGGGATGGGCGTTGGATGCGCTTCGCAGTATTGCCCCTGGGCGCACTCCCAGAAAAGTTGGTCGCTCGTAAAATAAAGACTACGCCGTGATAGCAGGCGTTCTTGAAGAGTCCAAGCACGATGGGACAGTGGGCTATTGAGGATTTCTCGAACCCAGAGTGACGAATCATGGATTTGGTAGATCGAGGGGGAAGATGAAGTTGGGCGGTAGAGACAAGGGACTATGGAAGACTTATGATGCACCTGAAACAAACTGTCCGCTGGTAATATTGCAGAAGTAATTGCCGCGATAGTTAGATAAGCGCTTTGGTAGACTGTATCCATTATTGTTGATTGCGAAAGCCAATCTGGCGCCGAGTCTTGAATTATGCACAACGCGTCTATCCACAGGTAGCCTATCCCTAGACGACGACAAACGGCAATGGAATCCTGGAATGTTTGCGGCAGGGAGGAAATTTCTATTCCTGGACCAGAGTATGTCGCAAGGTTCTTAAGGGTGAGACGGCACTCCTCGATGTATGGTTGCCAACGGTGGCTAAGAGCGATGAAGCATTCCACTTGAAAGTCGATGTTGGAAGTGGAGACAACACGTATGTGATCTGAAGCATCTTCTATGAATAGCAATCTCGCCGGATGGGAGGTAGGGGCAATAGAAGGGGCGGAGCAGCTAACATGCGAAGAGGTACACTCTGCAAGCCAGCTCTTGACTTCTTCCCAGGAGGTATCATCTTTTGTAGAAGCCTCTTCAAAGTTGCCCACAAGCCTACCAATGGGACTAGACCCAGCAGAAACAGGTGATATGAGAAATGACTGGTATTTTGGGATAAGAACAGTATTGTTGTAAATCCTAAGTTCTGAAGCTTGAGTCCCATCTAGGACTCTCAGGCTATCAGGCTCGAAAGATGTGATGGAGTTGATAGAGTGTAAATTATCTACGTTGGCGTCGGTAACAAAGGCTAGTGCAGGATTACCACTTTCACTACCGCCATTAATGTCTGCAAGAACAGCAGTGCAGATGTAACAGCCCTCCCGGGCAGACGCCGAGAGGCTTTCGATAGTGAGATGGTGAGGGAGCTTGGAGTTTGTCTCAGTCAGCTGTCCCGAAGATGATATTGCTCGGGTGCAAATAGCGCATGGGGTTGAATAAACGCTGTAATCGGTCATTTTCAGAGTCCATGTAGAAAGTTGTTCATGAAGTTGAAGTAGTACGTAAATCTCGGCGGCGTGGGGGCTAAAATTGTTGACACAAAAACGCAGCGCATCGGAAATACTGCGACCTGGACTGAGGGCGATCATATATACTTTTTTGATTACTATCTGTAACAATCAACGACCCCACATTCACCACACGACCCTTGCTCAGAATTAGCTGAGAGCTTCTACTTCTTCTTCTCTCACCGTATGAATGAAACTGAGCATGCGCCACTAAGGAATGTTATTACGCCACAGGGTATGTCTACCAATGTGAATAAATAAAGTTCTCATCATTGGCGCATATAAATAATTCGTACCCACCAAATACCCCAGAATAGATATGTCAGGAATTGATCGTATCAGTACTGTCCATATTTATTTCTTCCATTGTTAAACAACACATGCCTAAAACATGGAGGCACGGTCGGGAAATGCTGATATTTGATTGAAGGAGCTCATAGCCTTATGAAGTTGTACATCTATAAAGTCGTGCAGGTATTAAGAGGAATCTAAACACTGAGAGTCGTACCACAGAAAGTAAACGTTCCAATCAAAATGTCATCATAAAATATCATTATTGCATCGTATTCATGGTAAGTCTAATTCATTAATAACAGTAACCTGCCCGCGCCAGGTCCGCACTTCATAAGGGTATACACAATCATCAATTATTAATTCTTCGATCGCCCAAAGCTCACAAACCGCGACAAAGCGCTTGGCCTCCTAACCTCCTCCCAGCTATCATTTTTCTCGTAACGTAGCGCCGGCACCAGCAATTTATACGGCACCGTAATACCCGCCGGATCCTTCTGGCTAACCTCGACATTAATCGTGACCTCCAAGCCATGTTCTAAGCTAATCGGGCCAGCGAGGCCTGCTTTCCGCTGTTTCTCTGATAGGCCGGTGGGTGTACGATGGAATGGGGTAGGTCGGCTCAGCTGCTGCTCGGAGGCATAGCCCTGTTGTTGTGGTGGTGAGAGGGATTCGTCATCGCTGTCGTCCTCATAGCCGTTGATACCTCCGCTGTCGCGACGGCGGGGATTATGTCTGAACATGTTTCGGGTCAATGACAGTGAACGTGAGCTACGGACATTTCCTGATTCGGGACGGCCTCGATTGCTGACTGGTGGGGCATCAGATCGGAAAGTGGACGCATCGGATCGGAAGGTTGGGCCGCGCGAGCTCATAGGTCGTCGCAAGAAACCAGCAGGTGGGAGAGGTGGAGAAGGAGTAGCCCTTTCAGACGGCGTTTGTGGTGGTGTTGTACCAGGGATATATGGTTTGATTGAACACCAATTTCTTCGTGGTAGCAACCTCTTGTTATTACGGGGATTCCCATTCACATCGTGTGTGAATATTGGTATCATATCTTCATCTGTTTCATGGTCCAGGTGGTGGACCTTGTTCCGTTTGTTGAGCACATCTGCCATCATCTCAGGTGGAGGTGTGTTGACAATGGCCGACGATATGACGTTCGGCATGTATCTATGATCGCGATCTTTCGGGATACCGAGCTTTGGATTTGAGTAGAATTGGCCAATAGCTGCGAGATGAACGTCGCCACTAACAAAAATTAGCAAAGTCTTACACTTGTAGAATCATTATACATACCCAAGGATAGTGACACGGATAGACTTCTCGGCAGCGAGATGCTGCAATTCCCGAACAAACCAGTTTCGTTCCTCCTTGTGATTTTTAGCCGTCCAATGGTCATCAAGATCATCCAGCACTTCCACACCTCCATCAAACTGATTCAAAAAGTTTCCAAAGATCCCAGACTTTCCAACCGCCTTGATGGGATCCATGAGCCTTGAAGTCAGGATATTCTCCAACCATACCAATCGAGGATATGCAATGGGAACACCAAGGAGGACTATTAGGTGCTTTGTTTCCCCTTTCAAAATCTCGGCCTCGCATCTATCAAGAACCCTATCATATGTTTCGTGCGAAACAACTTCATCTCGCATTCTCTCCGTGCGACAATCAAGCCCCAGGAATGCCACTTCCCTTCCAAGAGACATAAATACACTTCGACTGAGCTCCTTAATATACGGTCCAGGGGCAGCTCCCAGGATCCAACTAGGCTCAGTGTCTTCACCCTCGTCAATTATACTCTGATGCTGAAAGAGCATGTAGTACTTGAACGCAACTGCACCGAGTCCAGCAAATACCGGCGAGCACATAAAATGATGAGGGTAAGAACCAAAGCCGTCAATGATGTCGTGATCGTCGTAAATGTTGACCATGGGAATTTGTGAATTGGCAAGACCAAAAAGACCCTGTGAGAACCACATTGAGTATCTCTCAAGGTAGAATGCTTCTAGTTCTTCCTGCATATGAGGCGTGAACGGGGCATGGTGTTTTTCATGTGGATTTCGGATTCCAAGCCATTCCTGGAACACGTCCGTCTGCTTCATCACGGCATCATTGTAAAGCTGATCTCCACCTCCAAGCATAACATGAAACGGTTGTGACTGATGCGTATTCAATACATCGCGCCACATCGGATCGGGACCGCTGAACTGGTCGGGATTCACGCTCATGCTGAATCCATTACAGCTGTGGAACATGATGTTCATCGACTGTCCTCGAGCGGGAACCCAAAACGCAGTGGCTGGTCCTCCATTGATACGGTATGCAATTCTTTGCTGCTGTGGACGAAGTTCTACTTCAATGTGGAATCGCCAGAATGTTACACCATGCTCAGCATGCAAGCGAACACCTGGGACTTCTTTGAACTTGCCTGCCCTTTCACCATCCAAACCCCGGCGCTTGTGTCGTCCAGCAAATGATCCTACAGGGTCTTCAACGTTTCCATCAAATCCAGCACCCATGTCTAACTTGCTTCGATGGCTTTCAAAGATACCATTGTCCGTTTCGTCGCGAGAAAGATCCAATTCGACTTCCAGATGGTCTACTGGCCTCACGAACTTGGTTTCTCCAGTTCTGCCGATTTTGGGCAATCCTGCAATCGGATCAACGTGTTCTGGCGCCAGTTCTCCAGCAGAACCATCAACCTGCTCAGGCGGAGCCGACATGAGATCCAAGGGCTGTAAAAACAATTTTAGCGTTGGGGTCGTTAGGTACTCTGACTCAGCATCCGTAGTGACAATCATTACTGTTCCTCGCCATATTTCTCGTCTCAGTGAGGTGTCAGGTCGTGATCGACTCTGCATTATTTCACGACGAATGCCACAGTAGCGAAGTAGTGGACCACACTTCACAAATAAAGGAGGGTCATATCTTGTAGGTACTATATGAGAGCGGACGCGGATAGACCGCATCGAACGAGTCAGCGAAATGTTTTCAGGGGTACAAATATGAAAGGGATGAGATAGTTTATGTTGGGAAGGATATGGACATGTAGATGAATAAGGAGATAGAATAGGAGAGGAAAATATTCTGCTAGCTTTTGGACTAGCTGTCTTTGCCGCTTGTAAAAGCCATGATCTGTTTCTTCGCTTTATCCGTGTCACACTATTAGAGGTTCCTTGATAACCAATATATTGTCGAGCGCGTGGTAAAACAGGATCATGGCCTTTAGTCCAAGACGAAGACGAGTTATCAGGAGTGCTGGTGGAATTTGTCGCAACAGAATCGAAGAATTGAACGGGGACTCTACCGCGAGTATCATCATAAGCACCATCTTGGGCGCCAGCTGGTATTGACTTTAGTGAAGTGCCTTTCTGAGCACCTTTATTCCTTGCCTCCCACCATGCCTTGTCTTTTTCTGCCTCAGTAGTAGGGATGTGATCCATATCAAGTAAACTCCCGGCCAATCGAGCAATCGCAGGCTTTCTCCACTCGTTAAGATTCCTTGTCGCGGCGTATAACCCTTTGCCTGGCTGGTAGTGGCGTCTATCTCGATGGATTATATCAGATAGGTGATGACGATGGTGAGTATCAGGATGAGACCTGCCTGATGGCGGTGGCGCAAACGTGTCTGGACGGTCAACTCGCTCAGCATATAAGTATTGTTTTTGCTGCTGTTGAGGAGGAACTGGCTTTCGTGGCGGTGGGCCGACATCGTCACCGGTTAGTTGCTGGATTTTCCTGGCCGAATTGCTGCGAACTGGAAGTCCCTCCAGTTCGTCGATCGAGTCATATTCGTGGTCCTCTGGAGGTGCCTTATTTTTCTGCTTAGACTGAACTCGTTGGTGTCCAGCTTTTTCGGCCTCCATTCTGATATTGAACCATGGGTCTCCTGGAGGTTCTTTCTTCAGCTTGTTACTATTGGTTCTTGTAATGCCAATGGCAGCTGCAGTGCCAGCAGTAACGGCAGACACGCGATTTCGAAAGCTGTTGCTGCGCTGACGCTTCTCATCCCCAGTCTGTGGGCGTGAGACACTGCTATCCCTAGAGAATTTCTCCTGGGAGTTGGTTGGACGACTAAAACTTCGTTCTTGGGAGACTTTAGCCCTTAATTCATCCCTATTTTGACTCCTCCCAACTCTAATGTCAGGTTGTGCGGGTTCTTGGAACACTGCCGGAGGATGTGGTTGAAGCAGGTCCTGATCTCTTCTTGAGGCGGGATTTCTGGAACCTGATGACGAGCCCGGTGGGATACGTTCACTGGTATTCGCCTGGGCCGGCCTGATTGTTGCGGATCGGTCTCGATTCCGCGCATCACTACCTTCAGCTTCACGCTCAATTTCACGATCCTTAGCTATACTTTCAGCTCGCCGGAGCTTTTCACGCTTTTCTTCCTTTCCTGCTTCAGAAAGCGTGCGTTCAAGCCTCTGCAAGGGCGACCGGTCCTGAGCGACATCCTTAGCTGTTTTGGATGACGACTGACGGTGAACTGAGCCACGTTTGGAACTTCCTCTTTTGATTGTGACGTTCTCATTCAAATATGCTTCACCTTCCGGCACACTTCTCCTCCTTCCTCGTCCCCGACCATCGGCGCTTCTCGGTTCAGGAGGGTAAGTGGTGGGGTATTCATCACCTGTTTCTTCGCGGCTCGGACGACGACGGCCGCGACCACCCTCTGTGGCACTTTTGTCGCGAGTAGAGCGAGATCTGGTAGTATTTGGACTCACTGGCAGTTTGCCATTGGACGAACCTTTGTAGCTGATAGGTGGTGCATTCCGGGGAGCATCCGGTGCCGCAGGAAGAGTCTCGTCCTCATACTGCTGACTTCGATCTCTTTCTCTGCGGCGTCTTTTCTCCTGAAAATCCTTCTCGTGGCCCTTTTGGCGAAGAGATGGTGGTCGAGGAGCCAGTCCACCCTGAGGGAAGACCGACTCGACCGGAGATGAAAATGGGCTGTCAAATGTTGCTTCTGTTTGAGTTGAAGTACGATTTGCTCGTGGCAGTTGTAACGAGCCTCTCATAGTATCCTCCGAGGTGGCAGAACTTCGACGACGTTCGGCCATCACGACCGGGGAAGGCAGAGATCCCCAATAAGGTGTTGGCATCCCGCGGTTAAGCTCAATTGGTATATATGACTCTTATTTGCGCCCACTGGAGATGTCTGGGATTTGTATTTTACTTCGGTCTTTTGTTTTCCCTTTTCTTGTTCTGCTTCCAACGTTGTCGCGCAAGGTTCCAATTATTAGATCTGAGTTTGAATCCTTACGTTGAAAGTTGGGGTTACGGCGGTACCGGCATGATACTCAAAGCATCATAAGCCCGATATCAATGAATTTTTGTTTCTTTACTTTTCTGGATTGGCGCAAAGATTTTGACGTGTAGTAGCGATCGCGTTCGTCATATACCAGGGACTATCTTTTGTGGAAAGGCCGTACCTTTTTCAGCGGTGAGGGGGGGGCTTGAGGCTCAGGCGCAAAGTGGTGGGTGTTTGGTGGACCACGGTGATGAGTGGGAATTGAGAGACAATTCTGGATAATCGAGAAAGATGGGGAAAATGTCAGAAGCGATATGAGAACAGCATCTTGTAATTATGAGACAGTATGACCAACAAGTTGAAGAAGCCTCGGGATATAGAAATCTCGAAGAGCTGAATGATGACAGGATAAAAGAGGTGATGAATATGGATTTTCTGCTTTCCCATGAATGAAAGGGAAGAGAGAGTGGGAGAGTGAGAGTGAGAGAGTGTGTGAGAAAAGGAAGTTTTGTTGTTCACCTATGTTGCCGGCGACCTGCTTTTCCGTTGTCAAGATCTGGGTGGTCAATGATGCGCGTATCATATGCAAGCTGCACACTCTATGGCACAGTGATTGGAGCTGAACCTTGAAAGAATCGAGGAGGCTGGACTGCAGACAAAAATGACCCATTTTACCTTTTTCATCGGCATCAAACATCTCTCGCACTTACATGGAAACCCACATACATGGCCATATTGAGGAGATGAGGTGCGAAGAGGAGATAGACCGGACCGTTGGGAAAAAGGATAATAAAGCGCATCGCAGCGTAGTGAAGAGACAAACGACATGGAAAGGCATGCGAGAAACAGTTTGACAGCTGGAATAGCTGCTCCCTGTCACGCGACTGTACCTGATGTACACAGTACACAGCAGTGATAGTCAGTTTGTGAAAAAGGCGCAAGGAATAGGAGCTGGGGTGTGTCATTGAGCATGAACAGGGGTGGAGGGTTAGAGCTGATGAACGATGAGGTTGGGCCTCGGAGGGCACTTGAGGGACTTTAAGGAAACGTTGTACGAGGGTACGAAAGTATGTATGTACGTATATGTATGTACATATATGTGTATGTATATATGCATGTGTGTACGGAGTACGTATGTATGTACATACATATATACACACACATATATGGCTGCATATAGTATAGTAGTACACGGTACTTTAAATGTTTTGCGGTGCGTTTTGACTTTCACCCAGGTGTAGGAACTTAATTAGGTCCCAAAGCCGGTTGAGGCACAGCATGAGAATCCAATACGGGCACAAGGGATTACGTATTTGGAAACCAGTTTACTACTGGCTGACTGTATGTGTGGTCGGATAATTCAGAGGACGTATGGTGGTATGGTGGAAATATATTCAATCTACATGCACAAGTGCAAAGTACATACGTAGAATACATACGAGGACCTACTCTACTCGACAAGGACATTGCAATCTCTCGGCATCCATCCATCTGCTAGATGGTTATTCGGTAGGATCTGCAAAGGAGCTAACATTCAATTCATATAGAAGAAGTGGAGAGCCTCATAGGGCGAAGGAGAGTTTAACACACTTGCATGAGGACCAGTATCTACCACTGCCTACTCCATCCATAGGGAGTGAGAAGAAGCGATTGAGATGGGTCGCTTTCAAGGTTTCTTCCAAAGCATTAATGGAGAAATCGCTGGGAGAGTCACTCGGTATCATGGGCCTACGCACGGCCTGGCGAATTCGGTGGCCAAGGAGTTAACTCGTAAGGGGGAATACCCTCAAGCGTTTTGGCTTATCCAGGCTGACTACTCTCCTCACCATTTACGGCAGTGAAAGGATAGCGGCGGGACATGGCGGCGGTAATATATTGCCTTGACATTATCGATGGGCTAATTGAGGGGATGAAAGATACATCAACGGTGAAGTACATACAGAATATCTCAGTTGTATGCCTTTGTCAATGAGAGTGAATGAGGAATATATGGAAGTCCTCAACGCCAACTAAACAGCGACCTTGTTTATCTTCATGAACGAATCATTTGCGATACATGTAACTTTGCAACTGCCGGATATCAGTCTTAAATAAACTTTGTCACTGGAGAGCAGGTGGAACTGGAAGTAGAATTGGAAGTAGAATTGAATTGAGTCTTACCATTACACTACCTAGGAAAATGTCCAAGGTACCTTATCTGCTGGACCGGTAAATGGAGGAATAATTTGTTCTTGGGTAGTTAATGAAGAGTAGCTTGTTTAGTAGAGAGAGAGAAAAAGACGAATAGAATGAGTGAGTGCTTAAGTAGAGTAGAGAGTAGGAAATGTTTCATTTCCCACACGGTACAGTCTACCAGTCCTACTATGTATTATGTATTATACTATGTACACAGCAGTACACAACAGTTATAATCATAACCATAGCCATAGAGATGACATGAATAGATGTTTATTTATTCATTTGTTTATCTACTACCTACATATCTACCTAGATGTGCACTTATTAATTGGTCCATTTCTTCACTCATTCCTTTATGATTTTATTCATTATTATTTATTTATTATTTACTGCGCTCCTCTTCAACCCCACGTGTCTTTCGTAACTGCTATGCACTACCGCCGTACCTTGCCTCTCTAACTTTTCCTCACACCTAATGCCCAAGGACACCTAACGCGTAACACTACGTACTCGTGCTACTGCCACTTCGTACTCCGATACATACTAAGCACAAGTACATAGTATGTACATGCCACATACATGTACCACACGCCCACATACATTTACTGCTTACTGTGCATGTACTGCTTACGTGAAGGTACATACCGTGTACATATACACATACATACTTAATACTTACATACTTATTATTATTACTTACTTACTACTTCCGTGCGGGCTTACTTACTTACACCTGGTCCTCCACTCCGTAACCTCTGCTCCTCTCTTCCTCCGCTCCTCTGTCTCGTCTGCCTCTTTGATCATCATCTTGTAACTAACTCCACTCTCCTCGTCAATAAGCATCTCGCATTGATCCTCCATATTTATTGATTCATTTCAATCTCTTCGCATCTATCCATCTATCCATCTACCCATCTACCCACCTCGTTTCGTTGCCCTCTTTCCACTCGATTCCCGCAGTGCAATACCACCAAAGACTGGGTTATCCCGCCCTGAACCGTTGCTAGTTCAGCCCAAGCAGGTCCCTGATAAAGCTGACAACCTTGCTCTACTGTAAAATCCACTCCACACACCTTCTAACAATAGCCCCCAAAAAGCACCAAAGGGCCACATCGAGATTACTAGACGTCCCTCCACCCCGACTTCGTAATTACTTTGCCCTCACCCATCTCACCTCGCCGAGAACATATCCTCGAATCGACAGACAAGTCTCGTCTGGGGGAACTGACTCAACATCTCTGGCAAGTAGACTGAAGTCCACCCTTCATCTACTCCATCTCTGGCGCAATGCGCCCCTCTCTGGTATGGAGCCTGCTTGGCTTGTCTGCCCTCGCCGTCGCATCTGACTTGCGACCACGGGATTACGATAACAACGATTACTACGTCCTCCACCTCGACCCAACATTACCACCGGCACAGGTTGCCGTCAGGTTGGGATTGACCCACGAGGGCCAGCTCGGCGAGCTCGTCGACCACCACATCTTCTCCACAACAAAGAACGACGCCGACCTGATAGATGATGCACTCGCTCGAAGGAAACGACGGAGGTCGCTGGGCGACGATGCCTTTGATGCCTTGGATGCCATCAAATATGCCCAAAAACAGAAGTTAAAGCCGAAGATGGAGAAGAGAGGCATTATACCACCACAAGAAGGAAAGGCTGTTGCCGAGAGGCAAGATGCGCCCCCGCTAGACTATGCCCTCGTGAAACAGTTGGAGGTCATGAAGGCGTTGGATATTCAAGATCCCATTTTCAAAGATCAGTGGCATTTATACAACCCTGTACAATTGGGTCACGATGTCAATGTCACCGACGTGTGGAAGCAGGGCATTACTGGATTCAACGCAACCGTCGCCATTGTTGATGATGGTCTCGACATGTACAGCGACGATCTCAAGGATAACTACTATGCGGAGGGATCCTACGACTTCAATGATAAGACGCTTGAGCCCAAGCCGAGATTGTCTGACGATCGACACGGCACACGTTGTGCTGGAGAGGTGGCTGCAGCAAAGAACAATGTTTGTGGTGTTGGAGTCGCATACGACTCGAAAGTCGCCGGAATTCGAATCCTCTCGAAATTGATCACTGATGCCGACGAAGCCATTGCAATGAACTATGCCTTCCAGCACAACCAGATTTATTCCTGCTCATGGGGTCCACCGGATGATGGAAAGTCTATGGATGCGCCAGGTATACTCATCAAGCGAGCTATGCTTAACGCTGTACAAAATGGACGTGATGGAAAGGGCTCCATCTACGTTTTTGCTTCCGGAAACGGTGCTGCCAACGATGATAACTGCAACTTCGACGGCTACACAAACAGCATTTACAGTATCACCGTTGGTGCTGTTGATCGCAAGGGACTTCACCCATACTACTCGGAGAAATGTTCCGCCCAGTTGGTCGTGACATACAGCAGTGGTAGTGGAGATGCTATTGTAAGTCGACTTCTGATTCTATGCCAGTATGTAACTAATCTATCAAATAGCACACCACTGATGTCGGAACAAACACATGTTCCTCGCAACACGGTGGTACTTCCGCAGCAGCTCCACTTGCAGCGGGTATCTTTGCTTTGGTCCTTCAGATCCGCCCTGATCTGACCTGGAGAGATATGCAATATCTCGTCATGCAGACAGCTCTCCCAATCGAGGTTGAAACTGGAGAGTGGCAAGATACGAGTATCGGTCTCAAGTACAGTCATACTTTCGGGTACGGCAAGATTGATACCTGGGCAACCGTTGAGGCAGCCAAGACCTTCAAGAACGTCAAACCTCAAGCATGGTTTTACTCTCCTTGGATGCATGTCAAGCAATCTATTCCTCAAGGAGACCAAGGTCTTTCGGTCTCTTTCGAGGTCACCGCTGATATGCTGAAGGATGCCAATCTTGAGCGTCTTGAGCATGTGACTGTCACTATGAATGTCAAGCACGGTCGTCGTGGTGACCTCAGTGTCGACCTTGTCAGCCCTGACAAGGTCATCAGTCATTTGAGTGCTCCACGTCGTCTGGATTCTAGCACAGAGGGATACAACGATTGGACTTTCATGTCTGTCATTCATTGGGGTGAGAAGGGAATTGGCACTTGGACCGTTGTTGTAAAGGATACTCAGGTAAATGATCATAACGGATCTTTTATCGACTGGAAGCTCAAGCTCTGGGGTGAATCTATCGATCCCTCGAAAGCAAAGGTCTTGCCAATGCCAGAGCAGACCGACGATGACGACCATGACGCCACAACCACCGTCACAGCAACCACCATTTCCCACACTGGTGTTCCAGCACCCACCGCTCCACTTGCCAACCCAACCGACCATCCGGATCGCCCTACCAAGCCCACTGGCTCTTCCGACACCGACGCAGAAGTAACAGAGCCAACAGTCGTTGCCACCTCTACCCCAGCCGCCGAGACCACAGGTGCAAGTTCAGCAGCCGACAACGGATGGCTCCCATCTTTCTTCCCTACATTTGGTGTTTCATCGCGCACGCTCATCTGGATCTACGGCTCGCTAGCTTTGATTGTCACCTTCTGCTCAGGTCTTGGAATCTACTTTTACATTGCGCGCCGCAAGCGTCTGCGCAACAGCCCACGTGACGAGTATGAGTTCGACTTGATTGAGGAGGACGAGGCCGAGGGCTTGAACCCCAAGAAGAGCAAGCGCCGCGCGGGAGAATTGTACGACGCTTTCGCTGCTGGTAGCGAGGAGGAATTCAGTGATGATGATGATGAGGGCGAGTATAGAGATGAGACACACCATGTTATTGGTGATGATGAGGAGGAGGAGGAGTTGGATGAGAAGGCAGCGGAGAAGAAGCTGCTGAGCAAGTAATTGGTATAGTATAGTATGGTATTGGCTTTGGCTATTGGCTATTGGATTGTGTTTGGATTCATTTGGGAGTTGAGTATCTATACATTAGACGAATGGAAACGGGCGTTTCGCTGTCCATATTTTGTGCTTGCATTTATTTTCCATGGCCGCCACTTGAGTGATTTGAATAAGTGGAATGTTCTCATTGATTGCATCCGAGTATATTGTGTTAACGATGGTCAACCAGCGGTCTTTACACCATAAACATACTTATGATCAGACACCGAGTATCAATGGTACAGATTCGTGATGGTTCATTTATACATAAATTCTGGTGGCTTCTGGCCTCCTGGTATTCTATTAAACTCACTCTCTGTATAAGCGAGTGTATAAGTTTCTTTCTACCCTAAAACTCTTCAGTGTCTAGACCTCTGTAATGATCTCTAGGGCGATGATGAATCGCCCAGCTGTCTATGTGTGTTCTGTAACCATGCCTGTACTCCTCCATCCATCCATAGGAATATCGTACAGTTCCTCAATTCTTTCGCCGGTCCTCCCAGCTCTAATTATATCCCACGCAGCCCTTGTTAAAATTTCCCTCATGCAATGCCGTCATTCAGCTCGCAAAGCGTTTAGCAAACTCCTCAAACAACTTGGGGCTAATCTCATCGCTGGAATTGCCCTGCACCTCCCAGAGGATGCCCTTCTGCGCATAGTGATCCAGCAATGGCTTGCTGGTCTCCTCGAATTTCTCCAACCTGGTCTTCCACGTCTGTTCATCATCGTCCTCCCTCTTGGTCAATGGCTCGCCCGTAACATCGTCCTTGCCCGCCACCCTCGGCGGATTGAAGGTCGTGTTATACACCCGCCCAGAAGGCGCATGCACCCAGCGCCCAGCAATGCGCTCGAGAATGACGGACGTAGGTGTGCGCAGCGAAACCACGAGGTTGACGGGAATAAGGCGATCAAGCTGTTCCGCCTGCTTTGCTGTCCTCGGGAAGCCATCTAGAATGAAGCTGGCATCCGGGCTGTCGGATGTAAGTGGCGGCAGCGTGGTATCCGGGTAATCGATGAACGAGTCTGTGTCGAAATCGACCGACGACGAAGACAGCGTCATTGTTGCGGGGCCACCTGGAGGCAGCAGCCAGCCGCGCGTCTTGAGCTCGTTGAGAATCAATCGCAGGATCATGACGTCGGGCACTAGATCACCGCTCTTGATCGCCGACTCGGCTTGAATTCCCAGTGGCGTGCGCGCTTTCACATTCGACCGGAGGAGGTCGCCTGAGGAAATGGAGGAGAGCTGCGGAAAGCGTCCGAGCAGGCGCGATGCTTGTGTTCCTTTGCCTACGCCTGGGGGGAAGAAGTTAGCATGTCGGCTCCGTACTTCAGCATTGTGTTGCGACGTGAGGTCTGAGGATGTGCTTTACCTGGGGCGCCGACGAGGATGATGCGTGCTGCTCGCGACAGCTTCATTTCGAAATTCTGGATGCGCGCGAGCTTGTAAGAAGGAAAATTGATGCAATTGAAATATTGTAATAATAGATGCTGTCTTCTGCTGTGTCCGGCGATGGTCCTCAACAATTTTTCCACTCCGCCTTGGGGTTTCAAATTTCTCGGCGCTCGGCGAAGGTAATGAAGTTAGATTCGTTGAAGTCGTTAATTTGGGGATGTTGTCGCAACAATAATGAATGATATCGCTATTCCGTCGCTCGAATAATAATAACTTGATTCTGCAGAAATGTGCTATAGTGACAAGTAGAATTTGATTAAATGATAGAGGTATGCTTTGTAAAGACGATTAAAGCAGGGAAAAGGACTGTAGAAGGGAAATCAACAATTCAAAGATGGATGAAGGCTGCGACTATCAAGGTGCTCTCTCACTGTCCCTCGACTCCATCTTTCTGTATGGCGGCCAAATGTTTGGTGAAAGCTACGGGCATGTGGTGGTCCGAGGCTTGTCGCTTATGGGGCTTGTTGAGGGGGAGTGAGAGCCATACACAGACAGTCGGAGATCAGTATGACCGGATGTGCGATGATGCTGCTGGGTAAGCCAGATGTATCGTCCGTAGAATCACATAGTCAGAATGTGTCTTCCATGGTTCAAGAGTCCAGGTCCTTGCCTGAGAAGTCCCCTTTCTCTTATTGGAACTACGCTTATGGGGACCAGATACTTCTGTTCCATGGAAATCCCAGGTATTCGACCCTTCACTAGGCTCTGGACTTTGATCAGATAATGTCTGTCGACCAGCAAGGATACATCCATACTCACAGTGGAAGTATTAAGTATCAAGTGTCGAGTTTTACAGCATACACAAGTCTGTCAAGAATCGTAAACATAAGCATAAAATCTAGCCGTTAACTCGAAGAAGCACAAGAAATGTCATAATACGAAGACCTGCACAGCCAGACTTTGTAAATACCGTAAATACCGTAGATGCCGTAGATGCACGGAGTTAAGTATGTCATGTCCCTCCAAATTCAACGAACCGAAGCGGAGAGTTATGACGCCCGGTCACGTGATGTCGGGCTTCTAGAAGGAAACATGTGCACTCAATACATTTAACTCGATTCCCTATCGATTGCTTTCGGTCAGCCGCTTTTCCAAATCTGCCCTTCCATCAACAATATCCTTCCCCCTCCATTGTTCCATCCATCGAACCGTCAACACTCAAATCATTGAAGGGTTCTATTCACCGGAATATACGAGCTCTGATTTGACTACTCCTTTATTAAACCTTACATTATTGTTCCTGGAACCCAACTCTTCCGAATTCTATCACAATAGTCTTTCAATTCACCTCGTCCCTTTAACATGAGCACCTCTACGAGGATTGTCCGCAGTGCGGCTGCTCAATCATCTCTTTTGAGTGGACGTAGGTTTATACCAACCCCTTCGTTGTCCTTTTTACTGACTATACAGCCCGCGCTTTCCCAAGATCATTCCCGGGTCCTGCTTCAGCTTACTCTTCTTTCCTCCGCCGAAATGCTCGAAACAATCTGAGAGACACGATGCCAGCATTGGCCATTCTTCTCCAACAAAGACACGCCTCCACTGATACACACACATCGGCCACATCGACGAGCGTCCCACCTCCGGGATTCAATGCCGAACAAGCAAAGAAACCATTGGCTCCAGAGAAGGATGCTTCACCTTCCAAGACCGAGAATCCACTCGATATTGAAGGCGTTTCAAAGACCAAGCCTACAGCTGTTCCAAAGACTGATTCTACTGATGCCTTGACTTTGTCAGAACTCGCTGGCACAAAGGAGAAGGAGGAGGCAGCTTTGACAAAGGACAAGAAGGAGGACAAGAAGTTGACCTTGGGTCAAAAGATCAAGAAGGAGCTTGATCATTACTGGGATGGTACCAAATTGTTGGCTACCGAAGTCAGAATTAGCACTCGATTGGCAGTGAAGATGGCAGCTGGGTACGAGCTCAGTCGCAGAGAGCACAGACAACTCAAGAGAACCGTCCAGGATTTGGGAAGACTTGTGCCTTTCTCAGTGTTCTTGATTGTTCCATTCGCCGAGCTTCTTTTGCCAATCGCCCTCAAGATCTTCCCAAACCTCCTTCCTAGCACCTACGAGGGGCAAAAGGCCAAGGACAGCAAGGCCACAACCCTTCGTTCTACCAGAAAGGAAGTCAGTAACTTCTTGCGCAACACTTTGAAGGAGACCGGTCTTCCATTGAGTCCCGCAAATGCACAGAAGGAGGAGTTTGCACAGTTCTTCCGAAAGGTTAGAGCTACTGGTGAAGCACCAACTGCCTCCGATGTCATTAAGGTCTGCAAGATTTTCAAGGATGATCTGACTCTTGACAATCTTTCACGACCACAACTCGTAGGCATGTGCAGATACATGAACCTCAACACTTTCGGTACCGATATGATGCTCCGATACCAGATTCGTCATCGTATGAGACAGATCAAGCGTGACGATCGTGCTATCAGCTTTGAGGGCATTGACACTTTGTCCGTCCCAGAATTGCAAATGGCTTGTGCCAGTCGTGGTATTCGCACACACGGTGTGTCACCAGGCCGTCTTCGTGATGATCTCCAATCCTGGTTGGACTTGCGTCTCAAATACGGAGTTCCATCTACCCTTTTGGTCTTGAGCAACGCCTTCATGTACGCTCAAGGTAAGGACTCCGAAATGTCCAGCCAGATCGAGGCCTTGACTGGAGTTCTCTCTTCCATTCCAGAGGAGCTCTTCCACGAGATCGAGCTTGAGGTCCACAACGCCGAAGGAGCTGCTACCAACAAGCAGCGTCTCGAGGTTCTCAAGGAGCAACAGGAGCTCATTGAGGAAGAGAACGAGCAAGATGAGGAGAACAAGGAGTCCGGTCGCGCTACGCCACGCGATACTGACAACATCGATGAAGAGAAGGAGGAACGCGTCACACAGGCTGCCGCTGATGGCTCTGATAAGGCACAGGTTAGCGAGGCTGTGGATGCAGAGAAGGAGAGAGCTGAGATGGACAAACTTGCCGCCTCTGAGGCCGAGAGAAAGAAGACAGAGAAGGCAGAGTAAGGGTTTGTCAATATTATAATTTCTTGTGTATCATAGGGTGTGGGCGTAGACAGGTTGCATTGGGTGGCTTGGATTGGCCGACTGTTAGGTCCACTCCATAAAATAACTCGACTTCACTGATCAAAGTCGTGATTAAAAAGTAAAAATAGACTAAATCTCCCTGAAGAGAATGAGCTTTAACTTGCTGTGAAACTGAGAATCATTCTACCGAATGCTACACTGACTGGCATCAATCCCACAACCTTAAAGCTCTTTTCAAATAACAATTCCATCATAGATGACCAGTATATTAAAGTAATCTACTTAACTCTACTTTATATACACTGCATCTTCAAGTAAGTAATCTTTGTGCTGTTTTCGGCTAGACCCTTGCCGAAGCAGGCGCCCGATGACGCTGGCGTGCGGCCGGCAGGCAGCTTGCTATCAGCACCAACATCACCATCACCAACCCCGCCGACTACACAAACTTGCAACAAAGCACAATAACACTCACTTACCACTGGAAAATCGTGAATTCTCTTTAGTCCTTGATAAACCCCACAAATTTCTCACTCGCTATATCACTTGGACGTGCGACTAAACAGCCACCATCTTAGGAACGAAAGCAATGGGCGGAGCTATGAATCACGATGACTTCTCGAACGTCTCCTGGCGAAATGATCCTTCCGTCGAATCGGACAGAGCGGCTGCTATGAGTCCAAGCAGAGATTCTCATGATCCTGAATCACCAGATGTGAGCAGGAAGCAGAGCGGCGTCGCAGCCGCGATGCCCGGACGAACTTCCGATGCGTTGGACACGGCTGGTGTGGGCGATGGAATATTACAGTGCATCGTAAACTCGCCCTTGAAGGAAGGAGATGGGAGCAAGGACGCTTATATATCTTACTTGATTACCACAAACGTATGTTGTATCTCGTATTTGATGCCATTCATGGCAGAAGTTGATGTTTACAGACTACATTCCCATCATTTCAGAAACCTACCACCACCGTCCGTCGACGATTCACAGACTTTGTATTTCTCTACAAGACCCTATGCAAAGAATATCCTGCCTGTGCTGTCCCTCCACTTCCGGACAAGCACAAGATGGAGTACGTCCGCGGTGATCGATTTGGTGTCGACTTTACTTCTCGAAGAGCAAATTCGCTCAATCGATTCTTGACTCGTCTTTCCCTGCATCCCGTTCTTCGACGCAGTGCGCTTTTAATTATATTCCTTGAGAGTTCTGACTGGAATGCCACTATGCGATCTCGACCACAACGAAATTCTTCGGCTTCTGAGCATCCTGCTCCAGGAGTCTTTGACAGCTTCACCGACGGCCTTCTTAATGCTTTCTCGAAGGTACACAAGCCTGACAGACGGTTTATTGAGGTCCGCGAAAAGAGTGACAAGTTAGATGAGGACCTTGGACATGTGGAGAAGATAGTTGCACGAGTAGCAAGACGAGAGGGTGATATCGAACAGGACTACAATGACCTGGATAAGGAGTTCAATGTTCTCGCGAATCTGGAACCGGGCATTCAATGGCCTGTCAGTGGATTTACCATGGGTGTCAGAAATACAGCTGCCGCATTAAAGAAACTCAAGGATCACACCGATCAGGACTATCTTGGCAGCTTGAGGGATATGCAAGCATACTCAACAGCCATGAAAAATCTCCTCAAGGCAAGAGAGCAGAAGCAGGTTGACTTCGAACAACTTACGGAATACCTCACGAAATCCACCACCGAGCGAGATCATCTTGCAAGTTCACACGGTGCGTCGGGACTCACCGGACCAGGTGGTTTTATCCGCTCAAAGATCGAGGATGTTCGCGGTGTAGATCATGAGCAATCTCGGCGCGAGAGAGTGAGAAAGCTAGAGCTTAGGATCGAGGAGTTGACAAGGGAAGTGGAGGTCAGCAAGAAGTTGAGCGAGGCCTTCGATGAGGAAGTTGTACGGGAGGTAGCGGATTTTGAAAGAATTAAGAGGTTGGAGTTCAAGAGTCAGTTTGGGGCTCTGGCGGATGCGCATGTGGAGTTTTATGGAGAGACGATTACGGTTTGGGAGCAGTATATCAAGGATCAAGAGGGACAGGGTGTGCTAGCTGCTTCCTGATCTTACGAGGGCTACGGGTGTGGTGTGGCGTTCAGACATTGGTTTAAATACAGATTAATGACAATTTGCACGAAATTTTGAAACCATTACCGTCTTTAATAGCTTGCAGACTGACTCACTACGATATTATGTCTCCATAAATTTCATGTCTTTAGTTTGTCGAGATATGTCCATAATTAGTTGACTGTAAGAGTATTTATATTTGCGTCCCATAGAAATGATGCTGGTAGACTCGTTTTGTTTCGATGCCAATGCTGCAGAAGGTACATTTATATTATCAAGTTTTCTTCTTCCCCATCTCCTCCTTCCTCTTCATCCAAATCCTCCAGGGGGAAAGTCAAGATGGCAGCAATCCCACCAAATTGCTCCAACCTCCTCCCACTCTCGTGATCTGAGCTCAACACTCTTACCTCTCCTCCCTCTTCCTTGACCTTATCTACTAGTCCAACCCATCGTTTCCTTACTCCAATCTCCTGACTTCTGAACAGACTGTTGTTAATGAGAAGCACGCCACCCCCTCTTCCAACGGCTCCCTTCTCCACAGCTTTTGTGACTTCACCAGGACCATACCACGCTCTTCCATCTTCCAATCGCAACATCGTCATGAAGTCGTCCATAAGGCGTGTTTCTCTGGCGTACTTTGTATTTTTCAGCTTGGCTAAGACCTCACCACTGTTCAGCACCTCATTCAGACTATGCAGGTGACCCGTGCTGCTATGCACCACCACAAAATTCGCCTTGTTCCCTAGAATGGCCTTGTTCGCTGTTCTCGTCGCCTCATCCAAGATGAATTTGAGGAAAGCAGCAGCCGTAAAGCCAGGAGATGCGATGAGCAGCGGACGTGGTTGGGTGATGTCCACATGTCGCAGCAGCGTTTCGAGAACAGTGCGATAAAATCTTGTCATGCCCTTCTCGTGGTCGGCCTGTCCACCACGGCGTTTTCGAGGAACGCCCGTCTCTACCCTTTGCTTGAGAATCGTCTGATGTTCTGTGATCAGGCAAATATTCGCCATGCCTTCCTGCATAACCACAGCTGGCACCACGCCCTCTTTATCCTCCTTGATGGCCTCTCGCACCACATCGAGTGCGATGGTATCCCATCCCTCTGCCTTCTCGAGTGTGAAATTGCGCAGGAGTTCGAGGTCGAGGGTGTGGTATGCGCCCACCTTGACGTATTTGTTCTCCTCGGCGATGCGCCCAGCGACGTGCAGTTGTCCGGCTTGGGGGTCGAAGTCGATACCGGTGACTCGGATTAAGAAGGTAGTATGTACGCGGGTGGAAGAAGTGCTACCTGTGCTGCTCTCGCTCGTTACGCGGCGCACAGCGGAAGCGCGAAGGAGGTCATTCACTTGGATGAGATTGTATGCGTGCCACTGGGAACTGTTGGTTTTTGAATGTCAAACACTGGATCGAGGTGGGGTCCATACCATATCTTCTGGCTCTTCTGGAAAAAGAGTGACGCTCCCAGAGCCATCGGGCTCGACATTTTGTTTTATAAGACGCATGATGAGTACTGGATTAATATACTGTTTGACGCCTCTAGATTGAAGGTGGGATCACTATAAGAAGTGGAAGAATATATAGTTATTAGCTGGGCGTGGGGTTATGTACGAATGAAATAGGTATTGCAGTGTTGTAGGCAAAGGTCAAGATGCCCAGATTCGCTCGTTAAGGTATCTTGGATATTCGATCTGGTGCTGTGGGTGGTAAAAGTTCTAATCGATAAGAAAGCCTCCATGACGTTTGGACGACTGCTGATTGGCCAGAGTTTGTACAACAATAGAGAGTATGCAATAACTTAGGTTAGTATGATTTTTATTTAAATTTACTTATAAATATAAAATCGTCGCTCTTTTCGTAGTAGTAGCACTAGTTCTTCGAAATGGTCTTTTGAAGCCTTTTCAAATATGCTTAGATTGAAATCAGGTGATCCAAATTCTAGCTTCTAGACATGACGTTTACGAAGATGAGTGCGCATTGGTGGCTGAGGGTCGATCAAACATGCGGTTCCTCCTCAGAGATCCCAGATTACAAATTTTCCAGCATTTTGTGGAATACATTCAATAATGTCTTGTCAAGCTTCACGTACCGTCTCTTTTATTAGACAAATATTACCTGCTACCCAAAATCACGTTCGTCAGTTTCAGGGATCAACCAAGCTACAAAATGTAAAGTAAGTCGGGGATTACTAAACTCCATAGCTACCTTATCGCCTTTCTCCGCGCCAAAAGCATATATGATTCAGCAACCTTCCCCTTCATTGTTCATCCATATTTCATCTTTAACACAATCTGGTTGTTTATCAAGATTCTGGGCTAATTATCATTTGATCCCTCTCAGTAACAAAATGGCTCCCCTTACCATCAATTCGAAGATACGTATGAATTCAGGCTACGAGATCCCCGTATTGGGTTATGGTGTAGGTGGAAACATGAGCTGGGAGGGATCGCATGCTGATCATGAGTAGGTTTATCAAACGTACGAGAGTACTCTCCCACTTCATACTCCGACTAATAATCTTGCAAAGCCCTGCAGATGTTTGCCAAGCTGTAGTAGAGCATGCTCTTAAGACAGGATACAGACATGTGAGTTTTACTTCAAATAATTACTTAAGGATCATGGTACCAGCTGTATGTGATGTTAATTATTGAATAGATTGATTCAGCTATTGCATACCGCAATGAAGGACCGTGCGGAGCTGCAATGAAGACATCTGGACTCCCCCGAGAAGAGATTTTCTTCACAAGTAAGATTCCACCAAAGGACTTGAGCTATGAGAATACAAAGGAGCATGTGGATACTACTTTGAAAGTTACAGGGCTGGAATATATCGATCTGATGCTTATTCACTCGCCGTATGGGAAAGCGAAGGGTAGGAATGGCGCTTGGAAGGCTTTGGTCGAGGCTCAAGAGCAGGGGAAGGTAAGGAGCATTGGGGTCAGCAATTACGGTGTTCATCATCTGGATGAGTTGGAGAATTATATCCAGGAACTGGAGAAGGAACGGGGTGCTGGGAAAGGTGGAGTCTTGAGCGTTGGACAATGGGAGCTACATCCTTGGCTCGAAAGACCAGACATTGTTAACTGGTGCCGAAAGCGAAACGTCGTTCCAGAGGCTTACTGTCCTTTGGTCCGTGGTGAGAGATTCCACGAGCAAAGACTGAAGGTTTTGGTGTCCAAGTACAAGAAGACAGAAGCACAAGTCTTGATGAGATGGAGCTTGCAAAAAGGGTTTGTCCCTCTCCCAAAGAGTGTCACGCCTACAAGGATTGATGAGAATGCGGACGTGTTTGATTTTGAGTTAACGGAAGATGAAATGAAGAGTTTGAGCACTGGGGAGTATGCTCCTTGCGCATGGGATCCCACTGTTAGTTCGCTGGACGCTTGAAATGATTTGTATGGTGGGGTTGATTGCCTAAATCGGTAGTCATGGGCATGGAAAACATAGCAACTATCAAACACGAGATGAATTGCTTTTTGGTATCTCATATAATCCAAATCATGATTCTGTTTCTCTGCATCCATAGCACATATAAAATGAGGTTAGCGGGATTGCCCATAATAGTGCCTTTGCTCTTCAATATAGCTTGATCACGATTTGAATTTATTTCTTTAGCCTTAAGCAGGATTACATATTAATTCTCTACCAAATCAGCCAAAAGGCCCAGAATATGAACGCGTGCAATCAATATCAAACACTTGTTGCTGCAATCACTTAATATGCAAGGCTGAGATTAGTCTCGCGTTTATTTACCCCACGTCGCGTCCCATGGCGTTCGCCTCCTCGGCAACCAATAACAACAAGGCGCACATTTGTTTCCGACTTCTCCAAGAATACATGTAATCATACGTTTCTCCTCCACAACGTATCAAAGCTACATCTTGGACTCTACATGACAGCGCCTTGAAATCCAAACAACTCATTTGACTGATTGCCTGGTTTCCCTCGAATTTACAAGCTCTCGATCTCCACAACACACGGTAGTTCCGACTAATGAGACTGTACGCAGTATTATGACTTGGGCGCTACCTTGCCAGTAAACTTCGTTTGCGATCTAACTTCCACATTAAATAGGACTGTACATCGCATACACGTCACATTCTCGCTGTAAACCTTCACGATGCCGCGTCAGCAGACCTTCGAGCTGATTCCAACAACTCTCGCTCATACGGGTGACTCCCGACCTCCAATGACGTCAAAGCAGGCCAAGAAACTATATGCTCAGAAGAACAAGGCCCCGAAGATGTCCAGGGCGGAGCGGACAAGGTTGGAGAAGGAAGAACTGGAAGCACAGCGCAAGGAACGAGACAAACAACGTGCTGCAGAGAAAGCCAAGGCAGCACGAGAGAAGAAAGCAGCGAAAGAAGCAGAGGAAAGGGACAGAAGGAGGAAAGCAGGATTGCCTCTTCAAGATGTGAGGCCCAGTCAACCGACGATTGCTGGCTTTATCCGAATTCCGAAGAGGACTGCGGGTGAAATGATGGAACAAGATGGTCAGGCGGTCGCAGAGCCGGCTATTAGAAGAAACACCGCGGAGGCATGTTCAGAAGGTGAAGATGGGGTTCCAGCCTCAAAGAAGATCGCGCTTGTTGATGCGGAAGAGGACGATGAGTTTGGAGATTTTCCGGACATGTCACCCGAGACTGCACGAATGATATTATCACCGGGGGCACACCGGGATCCCAGCACATCGAATATGAATCAAGACAAACCAATTCAGCTCAGCAAGGCTCGAAGTCCGTTGGTCTTTTCTAAGAGACCAGCTTCTATAACAGAAAAGGCCGTAAATGTGGATCCCATGGCACAAGCTTATTTGTCTCAGGAGTCAGAGGACGAGTTCGGTGGATTTCCTGATCTCTCTCCAGACGACCTCCCCACATTATTCGGCGAAAAAGTCATTCCTACAGAGAGATCTAGAACTCCACATCTTGCAGAGTTGCGCTCTACAGCATTTACGAAGGAGCACGGTATTTCGCACACCGCTTTGAACGCTCAGAACTCTCTTCAGGTGACCTCTACTGTTGCAAAGAAAGCGAAGCTTATGGGCAACTTCAAGTCCAGTAACATGGGCCCACCTCCTCTGCCTAGGGCGCCAAATCGCGATCCTCTACGAGATGTTTCAACAAATGTGCGATTTCATCCACAATCAATACCAGTCAAATCTCCTAGGCACATCGCACCCTCAATAGAAGTCAAAGCTGCAGCCATTGCCCCTTCCTGTTTCCCACCTTCCAGCACCCAAGCTTTCCTGGAGGAGAACTTCGACGACTTTTTTCCATCTGCCTCGCAGCAAGTGCGAGAATTGATGGACGAGGTCAGTGAGTTCGATATTCCCAGCAACACCCAGATTGCAAGGGAAATCGATGAGAACCCAATCAAAGATCCTAACATTGGGGACAGTGCTGTTCTTCCTTTTTCGACTCAGATGCTTGATGAGTTTGAACTATCATCTCAGGACCTTAGGGATATTGAGACTCCTTCAAAGCCTCCCAAGGAGCCCGCTAAGCCCATTTCCACGGCCTCTGAGACTATTCCAAAGCGCCGATTCTTTGAGGAAAAAGAAGAGGACTTGGTCTACGCTGCTCTCTATGAAAGTAGACGAATGGCTGAGGCTAATGAACAAGCAAATAGGGAGTCAGAGTTTCTGATCAAATCACCCGTGATAAAAAAGGTCGCTAAACCTCGTTCCTGGTCATCATCGAGCGATAGGTACGAGGAAGATGTGGAAGATGAGGAAGAACTTCTGGCAAAGGCTACGGACATTGCACAATGTGAGTTATTTTATGATGATTGTTATGATCACTTGTGAGCGTGCGTGATGGCTCGAAGTTTGTTATGTATGTTACATTTCTTTTGTCGGTATTTTG
Source organism: Allantophomopsis lycopodina (assembly GCA_024752465.1). Lineage (NCBI taxonomy): Eukaryota > Fungi > Ascomycota > Leotiomycetes > Phacidiales > Phacidiaceae > Allantophomopsis > Allantophomopsis lycopodina. Next base: position 1,811,074 of record CP103018.1, read on the forward strand.
GGATGGTTTTGTGAGGTTCATTGTAGTTCATGGTAGTTTTGGTATAGGATGCATTGGGTGGGCATGGGATTGGAGCATTACGAGACAACAGAATTGTCCAGTGGGATTCGGATTGGCATTGGCGGTTTGGTTTTTCTTGATACCCTTTTGAGTTTTGTACGTTGCAGACCGAAAATATTGGATACTTCGTGATCATGAACTTGTTATTAGAAGTACATTGCATAAATGGATAGATTTTAAATCAACTTTATGCAAACAAATTGAATGAAACGTTTTCCATTCCCGAAGGCTTGTGGGCCGAATAGCGTACATCTACAAGTGGTTCAAGTTCTGAACATCACAGTAGCTCACTCTTGAATTACATTCTTTAGGAACGAACTAAAAATTACCTACCTTCCAGTCATTAATATCAATATACTTGATATTCAAATGAAGTACTGAAATTTGCTCCAAAACTTTGAACCAATCTGCTTAAACACACCAAAATTCGCATCTCTTCTTCATAAATTTATTATAACTAATGCAATTAGAATTGAAGGCTGCCTATTTCAGATCTAGAAATTAGATTAATTCAGATGACATTGTTAGGTTACTATAGGTATAAAAACTGATGTCTAAATCTCTTTTATGGTTCGGCAGTTTCACCTGTAGCAACATGACCCTAGACGACTGGGTGGATTAGACTCTCTTTCCTATTCGCTGAGAACCCATATTTAAGTAGTTGCAGAATCTCTGAGAAACTGTCTGTCGCATGGCATTTAGATCCCTGACTTCGAGTTAGCGTTAGCTCATATTCTTGCCGGTTATTATCCATTGTCTCCCCCGCTATTTGACGTACTTACGGGCAATGCAAAGTCGCCAAATTGCTTAGCTCTATTCCCCCTTTCCTTTCTTCTTTGAAAGGTTCTGCGGTTTGTCTTAATTGATGGGTGGTATGGTGTGCTAGGTCTTAGATTCCTTCAGAAGGTATACACAAGGTATGCTAAAGCATGGCCTTAGGAACATGTACACCTACATTCTTTCTCATTCTCTCTCCTCTATAATCCTAGATTTTACTTAAAGAGAGCTGATTATATTAATGGCTCGAACAGTGAAGCTCATTATTATGAGTGGCTCTTTACTTCAGCTACCAATGTCGGTCAGCAATTCCAGGAGTTCGTCTAGCGAATGTCCACTTTCATTTTGCGTACCACATTCTTAATAGCAGGTACAGATGCTGTAATTATCATAGGACATGAATTTATATACACCGATAATTAGTCTGCACATAATCATAGCTCGAAGCATCGCGATCGGGGCCTTGCTGTTTTCGCTACTATCAGTATAGTTGATGTAGGATTTATATCTCTTGATCTAGCAAGGCAGTCAGTGACTCCAAACACCATTGACTGTGCTTGATTTTTGCCTCCCTAGCTGGTAGAAATTGAGTTTCTTGGATAATGAAAGTAGTCCCGAGTGATCTTGAAGAAGTAAAAATAAAATTAGTAGCAAAGGAAAGGTAATATAAAGACAGAACTTTCACGTTACATGTAAAAGTTATTAATGACATTAATCTCTTCGTCTATCGGCGCTCGTAAGCTAATATTATCTAAGTCTAAATCTAAAATCTTTGTGAAGGAAGTGTGGTGTATGTAAATATTCATCAAAACCAATCCTCGTCGAAATCCTGAAGTCATATCGTAGAAATAATGAAATTCGTCCTCCCGTCCCCTCAAATGTTTAAAACGAAGAACAAAAAAGAAATTTAGATATGGGTTGCAGTTTTACTGTAACTCCTTATCTTGTGCCCGTATATGTAGAAGATATAAGGCACCGGTACCATGGCTGCGCTCAAGCATGCAAGAATGGTTAATGTGTAGGGCACACCCATGTTCTCGTAGAAAGGGATTCCGACAACGACCATACCACCAGAAACTGTGTATCGCAAGAAGGTGGCGAATGCAAGAGCAGAAGCTGCAGCACCCTGGTAGACGTCAATCAGGTACATGTACGAGGAAATAAAAATGGTGATGACCCCGAAACCGAATAAGACGGATGCCATGAGTGGCGACCATGGGCTGATTGAAGCATGATCTGTCCATCCCATCCAGAATAGAGATATTGGAATAGCTGGCGCTCCTCCGAGCATGGCAAACCAAAGCCTTATCTCCGGCTCAAGCTTCTTTCCTGGAACTGTTCGGGCAAGTTCCATCTCCCTCTTGGTCTGAATGTAAAGTGGCCATACCGGAATAAATCCTGCTATCATACCAACGCAAATACCGAGGAATGACAAGTTTGTGAAACCCTTGGAGAAGCCGTATACATCACGGAAGACAAAAGTATATCCGTCAAGGAAGGTGAAGAGCACAATGTACAAGACAGTCATGTATAGACCGACCAACAGGATGATTGGTTCAGTGAATGCCATAGTGAAAGGCCGACTGAGCGCGGCTTTCATGCGGTCCGATAAAGAGACATCGATGATTTCAAGCTCAGCACGAAAGCGGTCATCTCCAGTGACTTTTCGTAGTTGAGAGGCCTTCCATTTCAACAATATTGGGCCGTAGGTCTCCGGTTGGAACACGACAACAATAAAAGTAGTGAGGCCAGCCAGGATTAACATAAGCCACTCTGCCCAACGCCAATTGTAAAGGGATGAGGTACCGATATATGACCCAATGACAGGGCCCAGTACTGGACCGCTGAACCCTGCCACTGAGTACAGAGGGAATGCATAGGTCTTCTCCAGAGGATTCCACATGTCGGCAATTGAACCTCCGGCAGCAGTTAACGGGGTGGATCCAAAGAAACCAGCAAGGCAACGGAAGCAAATTTGAGCCGCAAAGTTGGGAGATAAGGCAGCTGCCATGATCCAGATGGCGAAGACGCTGAGTGTGAAGACATAAACGATGCTCCTGCCGAATGTTTCGGAGAACGGACCAGAGAATAATGCGCCAATACCAAATCCAAAAAGGTAGATTCCTAATAAGATGCATTAGCCATGTATTTTATATTGGGTTTCAAGCACCTCTTAAGAACGTTAGCACAGATTCTTACCTGTTGCCAAACTCTCGGCAACCTCACTAACGTGAAGGTCAACAGCTGCTTGGGACATGATAGCGGAGTCAATTGATGAAGCTGCACCAACGGCAAACGCGACCAATCCAACAATCAAGGTAGTCCATATCTTCTTCCACCAGCTAAAGTTGTGGGGGTTATTTGGATCATCGTCCCCATTCCATCCTACAACAAAGACTCGGCCTCCCTTTCCCTCATGAGTTCGGCGGTCTCGCACGTGCACTCCATCAAGAGCATGGCCAAGAGCTGTCTTCTCTGTGACGTGGGTGTTTATGGTGTGTATTGGCAATCCTTGGTGAGTCTCGTCAGTCTCTTGAGTAGAGTCGCTATCTCCCTCATGGGATGATCGAGACGACACAGGCGTCTCTTCAGCCGAGACGGTTCCCTTTTCCTCTTCTGCTGCCAGCTGTCGAGAGAGCTCCTTGCCAAATGCCCGATACTGCAAATATGCTGCCATGTTGCTATTCACACTCTATGTGGAATGTTAAACGTGACGTCAAGGGGACTGCTCTTCGACGTGCTGTCGCTGTGACTAAAGACGGAGATTCGTCTGAAACGCCACCAAATTCGCAAAACTTGAAAGTTTCCGACCACTTTTAAAGCGCGGGGATTATGTAGGTATATATTCCCCCACGAATGACACCCTAATACGTACGTTGTAGTAAAAAAAAAAGTGGCCCAGATAGCTTACAAACTCGTTGGTACCTGAACTTGGTACAGCCTACCATGGATCCTTTAAAAGGGAGAGTGCATACATGCAGGGCTGAGGGATCAACGTTCTTGGCTCCCGAGCGGTGCATCATATACACGTACAGTGATTCGTGCTGTATAGATCTCTCGTTTGGGCATATTTGAAGTTGTTCTCTACCGAGTCACGATAATGATCGTATCTCATTCCTAAGTTGGTTGGTAAGGCCCATCGTGCCATTTGTTGATCTTTGCAAGTCTATTGCATAGTCAGCGTGAAAATTCTCGATGTTCTCCGTCTGAAATCCGAATTAATGGCGATTGTGCCGTTCTAACGAGAAAGGCTTTGGTGCCCGTGGGCCGTCGGTTTTACTTCCGCCCCACTGCGCCCACAAAATGTTGGCGGCCTGTGCTTGGATTACGGTCGTCACCACGATCGCTTTAAAGGGGAGATGCTCCCGAATGGCTCGAATTGAAAATCTCAAGATAAGAACCCACTGAGCCCACCGAGCCCTAAAACATCTAACATCTCCTCCATTCATCCGTAGTCTGTAGTCTATACGAAGTTTATACACGAATTTGCGGAGACGCGCAGGCTTGGAGGATAGGTTTCTCCTCAGACTTTCCCTTAGACTTCCTCAAGGACCTCCAACAAACCCTCTTCTCCCTGTCAAAACGAAAACTAGACGGATTGCCGCAAGGAAGGGGACCATACTGAGCGCAAAGCATTTCTGGATGTTTGTTCACGGACGAGGTGTCCAGTTCTCTCCAATTAAGCTTCTTTATACACGTGATTCGATACTCGATATCTAGAGGCATCTCAGATATTATGGGTATGCCAAGATCTAAGACGTTGTGCAACTACGGAGTTTAGATAATTATGTTTGTTCGGTCCGATCCCGCGAGTCATTCCTTAAGACATAATGCTCAGCTTTCAATTTCTCCCCGCATTTTATATCAATCCAATCTAAATTTATGGATGAATTCCCTCACAAGCAATAGAGGCCGATGCTCCGTCGTAAACAACGAGTTTTCTTAACAGAAAGCAATGCGCAGACTCATACCTTCAATCATTTATTATAGGGACCTCCTTCTCAGACCAGTTTTCTGCATCTAATGCCCTGATGTAATCCCTCATGTTTGAAGAGTTGGACTGAAACATAACATGAATCTCCCTGCCCTCATCAATAGTCGTATTCAGTACAACACTTCCAATCCGTGTGCCAATTATACCCATCTCTGAGCCCACAGTATAATTTTCAACCCACACGGCTTCTTCTGCGCTTCCATTGGCGATGAACTCGACGATATCAAGATTCGGTGTTTGGAAATGAACATTCCTAAAGGTGCGGTCATTTATGGCTGAGATAGCTGAGTTGTGAAGAATAGGTGATGCCGTGAGACCCTCAACCCAGGTATTTGAAGGATGGGAGGTTGTGTTGGCACTACTATTGAAGTCATACCACATCATCTGCATCTCGCCCTGGAGATTCTCCATCCACACATATGTTATGCTTTCACCACGGACAGTGCATTCAACACCTCCAGCGCCATTTGAGTTGGGAAAGTTGTGGCCCCAGAAGAAGGTGGATAGCCCGTCCACATTCCAACCCAGCTCTTGGATAGTATCGTTGTAGGCACCATAATAGAGGCGAATCCCAGTGCCACTGTCGTTGAAGGGAGCTCCGTACCATTTCGTGTTGATGCACGCTGTAAGGCCGACATGAGGAGACTTGGACACGATGAAGTTACCACCACGTAAGGTTCCTTGTATCCACCCCGTGGATATGTTGCTGTTTATCCAGTTGGAGAGGTAGTTGTCCTCGGTGACGTAAAACACATGCCACTTAACAAGTTAGCCATTAGGATTACTTAGATCTCGAACAAATCAAAGGAGTAATCCTTACAATAAGCTCATTAAGAATCGTATATGAAAGAGCCATAAGGGGTGTTCCCTCTCTTGCTCTCAGTGTGACGCCATCAGGCGTGCTCGCCGCGGTCGTGTTGATGTCCCCGTTGTCGTCCCCACCAGACCACACCCCATTAATATACTCGCTCTTGACTATTACCCCATCAAAACGCTGAGAATAGGTTGTGATTCTAGGCGTTCCATCGCCAAGATCGAGTGCCACTATTCCACTTCCATTCACAGCACCCGAATCAACCACAGCTGCGTGAGTGTTGTTTTTTGACAGCTTGAGTCCCAGTCCCAGTCCTAGTGTGAGACTAAGGATAAGGATCAGACTTATTATAAGAAGACCATATCTTATTGATCTCCATGATTTAGCAGGCTTCTCCGTCTCATCACAAGTCGTCACAGTATTGTCAGTACTCATATTTTCTCTCACAACACTATTGCGTTCTGTCTCACTCTTGAAATGTGATCCTGAGGAGGGGTTGTTGGTCAAGGCAGTATTGTCGGTAAACGTTGGTAAGTTCTGCTGGGAAGAGTTTTCGATATAACCTAGGTACTTTGGCTCAGTCTCTTCTTGCTCTGTTGCTAGGGAATTCAAGCGCTGCTTTGGGGCCTCTTCTTCTTCTTCTTGGACCTGACCCCAAGGCGGCTGGTTTTCAGTTACTGCATGTGTTGACATATCGAAGCACAGAATCTATGGACAGTGAAGCTGTTAGATGGTTTGAGTTATCTCGTTTAATTAGTGATATAATGTAGGTCGAGTCGCATTCTTGCAGAATCTCCCATATAGGGAGTGTCAAAAGAAAAGAGGAAGATATTGTGAAGACGAGAAGGCGGGCATATTTATCATGCGTGCTGTACTACCACACTTGGTCACATAAACACAAACTATATGTTGTGAAACGGCGCAGTCCAGATATTGCATTATGAAAACAGCCTTGTCCCCAATGCAAAAGCAAGATATCTCGGTCAACTCTACGAATAAACGGAGGGCCTAGAGCTCCATAATAATCCTAGGGAAGAGTGAGATTGTTTCCTTAGTGGTTTAGTTCGTATCATGAGGCTGTTTTGAGATGGGCTTTGTTGCGCGCGTAGAAGTTATGATGTCGGGAAAAGGTTTAAAGTAATTACAACCGATCAAGTCAGCTTACCTAAGATTAATATGGCTACTCCTGGCCTAGGCGTATTAGCAACATAACTATGTAACGACGTAATGCAAAGCAACCAAGTCCTGTGGTTCTGTGCGTTATCTTGTTTGTGACTTTCCATAATACAGATATATGTAGTAATATAAAAATTCACTCAATTTATGTGCGATAATAATTATCGTATTGTGTTTTATAGATATGAATAGCTATCCAGTGGACATATCAGATAGCTACATTTTTACATCATAGACTCGTCTCAGAACAGGTCTGTCATAGCCCCATGACTAGCATCGCCTACAAGAGCCGCATACTTAGCCAGGACACCTCTATTGACTGCGCTCTTCGGCTTCTTCCATTCTTTCAGTCGGGCCGTGATTTCCTCATCACTGACATCCATACTCAGTGTATTGGTCTCAGCACTAATAGTAACGATATCACCATCTCTCACGACTGCAATAGGTCCACCGACTGCGGCTTCAGGAACGACATGTCCAACAATAAACCCGTGACTTGCGCCACTGTATCTACCGTCCGTCACCAATGCCACATTGTTCAGACCCGCTCCCATGATTGCTGCTGATGCTTTGAGCTGCTCGGGCATGCCTGGACCGCCCTTGGGGCCTTCGTATCGGACGATGAGGACAAGGTTTTCCCCGTGAGGAATTTCGCCCTTATTGAGGGCAGCGTCAAGAGAATGCTCCTTGTCGAAGACTCGGGCTTTGCCAGTGAATACAAGCCCCTCCTTGCCGGTGATCTTGGCTACAGCACCGCCTGGGCATATGTTGCCACGTAGAATCTGAAGGTGTCCAGATTCTTTGATTGGGTTGTTCAGGGGACGAATGATGACCTGATCTTGAGGGAGGGAGGGGAATGATGCGATGTTCTCAGCAAGCGTCTTACCTGTCACAGTTGGGATGTTTCCATTCATGAGACCTGCAGCGACCAAGAGCTTGAGGACTGAAGGAGTTCCTCCGATGTTATACAAATCTTCCATCATGTACTTTCCACTTGGAGCAAGATCAGCCAAGAAGGGAATCTTGTTTGACACTCTTTGCACATCATCAAGCGTCAATGAAACTTCTGCGGTACCTGCCATTGCAAGGAAATGAAGGACGCCATTTGTGGACCCTCCAAGTGCCATAGTCATTACAAGGGCATTTTCAAAGGACTCCTTAGTCAAAAGATCACGAGGACGAATGTCTTTCTCCATACAAATTCTGATGGCCTCAGCAGCACGCTCGCATTCACGCATCTTGGCCGGCGAGTCGGCAGGATTGGATGAGGAACCAGGCAGGCAGAGCCCCATAGCTTCAATGGCAGTGCTCATGGTGTTGGCAGTGTACATGCCTCCACACGCACCTGCACCGGGGCATGCGTTTTGCTCCAAATCATCCATCACATCACTTGGTGTTCTTCCTGGCTTTCCAGGGTCTTCGGCTGCCTGAAGTCGATCGTAAATGTATGCTCCAGAAGCCTCGTAGCAAGTGCTGATATTGACATTCTTTCCAAGAAGCTTGGAGAATCCCTTTCTGATGGTTCCGCCGTATATCATCAGGAAAGGTCGATTGTGACGAGCCGCTGCCATTATCACACCAGGCATATTCTTATCACAGCCGGGAATCGAGATGTTCGCATCGTGATGTTGGGCACATGTTACGGTTTCAATGGAATCGGCGATAATTTCTCGGGTCTGCAAGGAAAATCGCATGCCTATGCAGCACTTAGTAGGAGTTGTTCAATAGCAGTCATGATCACAAGTACCTTCGCCGCCCATGGTAATTGCATCCGAAACACCAATGGTATTGAACTGCCAACCAAGGAAGCCCTGCTTCTCAACTGCACCTTTGACGATCTTGCCGAGGTCATGAACTATGATATCTCTAAGTTTCTGTATTTATTCACCATGGTTTTGAAGGCTTACGGTGCATACTGTAACAAATTATTAGTAATTGGTGGTCTACACATTCATACTTCCAACATACTTGCATGGATTTCCCTCCCACCATACGGTGGCGATACCCACATGCGGTGCCGTCTTCATCATCTCTCGATTTGGAACACCAGCAGCGTAAAGCATTGCCTATGGGAATAAATATAAGCCGTGTAAAGATGTTACTAGGATATCATAATGTACCTGTGCGCCAGGGAAATCATGACCCTTAGTGATAGTTGTGGACCATCTGTTCAAGACAGGTTTGCCATTCTGCGTGGTGCCGTGCTCAAGGTAGGGGAAGTTTATGTATCTCGGGGCTTCTGGGACATGTTCATGATTCGATGGTTCCATTTTGAGGTATATGGAGCTCAATATCAAAGCCAGTACCTAGGGTGATTATAAAGGATCAATTGAGAAGATCGGGGTGTAGTTCAAAGGTACAACGGGTTCTGGGGTGTTCGAGATAGAAGCTGAAGAGCTCTGGGATGCTATTGAAGGAGAGCGCGGGGAAGGACGATTCACACATCTCCTTATACGATGCTGAGACGCAATGAATTGCGGGCAAGCGCTAGAGTTCCGCAGACATCGGCAGATTGTTTCCACATGTAGCCCCACCTGGTTGCAGAGCGCCAACTTCCACATCATGGGGTAGTAACTTTCTCCTCTACAATGGAGAGGTGAAGAAAAGGTCTATCTATGCATTGAAGAGTGCCAAGTGGATGGACTTCCAGAAGAGGATATCCGAGATGGAGGGGTTGAAGGTCAAGTCTCGTGGGGGTTTTTGTATCGTGGTGAATATACTCAGCTCATGCAGCAAATCACCAAATGAATTGTTGCTTGATACTTGAGGCGGGGTACTTTAACCCGATACCCGCCTATGGGAGGCTTGGGCGTGGGATGAGTTCCGTCATCTGCCCCCCACCGATACACCAGATATTAGACGGGCAGATACTACGTAGAGTAAAAAGAATTCGACCTTATCTATTGGTCAGATGATACCCGCTCTCAATTTGTCGAACTATCTACACGTGATTTTAATGAGTTCGTTTAGGTAATTCCAGGCATCAAGGCTAGCAATGTTGGTGCCTCAAAGTATGTAAGGCTCACGATTTTATGCCGCGTCATGCCGCGATGCCTTGCTTTGCATATTTTTCAGGTACATCCATCTGACGACGTGGATGAATATGCCTCAAAACATCAACCATGAAACATGTCGATTCTCTTGAACCAGGTAAAGGCATTAATATCTTTGCCCATATTTACTCCTTACTTACCCATTGCGGCTGTGTTGACTACATAACACTCTTGAACTTTGATAAGCCTTGAAGTATTTTGGGGGAACTGAGTTGGACATTAAAGATTAGATTTTGGTTGATGTATAATGATAAATAATCGTAGTTTCAACAACCAAAAACATAAAATGATAAAATGATAAAATGACAAATTTGCAGAATTGTGAGCATAATTTAAATGTCAGATTATCAATCAATTAGTAAAGGCCATCCACAAAGCACAAATTCCACCAGTGCATGAAGTTATAATTCAAATGGTAGGCGGTTAATAAAGAATAAATCTGGATATTTTTTCGATTAAGTTTCAACGTCCCGTACGTCCCGTGAACGTCAGCAGGAGCTGCCCGTACCTTATTTTATGTTGCACCAGCGTGAGTGTACAGTGTACCAGGTAAAGGCTTATGGAGTTAGGGAGTTGGAGAAAAGGGGGAAAATTGCTAGAAACCAATCGTATTCTAGAGAGTGTACATATGGATGTCTGCACATGTTAATTCCTTATGTAATGTGTTCCATTACGTTTTGTTGTGATGGACGTCTGCCAGCTATGAGATGAGCACGTCTCGCTTGCTTTGGCTGAAGTCGTCGGAAAATCTATAATCGCCAATGACGTTGCCCTGTGCTTACACGCTTGTTGGTATCGCAACATGTCTGGGTAAAAGCAGAGAGCAGAGCAACAACAAAAGACGCCCGTTCAATCCATCACCTTACCCATCACCTCCTTATTATGCACTGGACAAGACAAGTGGACTGATACTATCCTACTCTATTACGTGTACGTACATCTCGACTGTCGGTATACATCCATCCATACGTACATGCAAGGACTTTCCTCCATACACTCCACCTGCGCTCTCCTCTTATCCCGATAGAAATATCTACTAGGAAGCTAGAAGGGTCATGATCTTCACTTCTAGAAACGAAGAAGCCACTCGAAATATCCTACTCTATTCCATACCCATACCTGCCTACCTACATACATACATACACACCTACATCCGCCGATCGCCCGCCTTATGTACCAAGTAGAGATCCCTACAATGAGGCTGATCTAGTTGAATAAAATTGCCAACTCTGCTTCCCAAGCACCAAAAATCTCACAAGTCTCATTCCTAGAACACGCTTTCTACGTTACTCACCTACCCACCGTGCTATACTTACATACCTTACCTGGCCCATCGTCGCCCACATTTTCGCTACTGTATAGTTACATTCATCGTCGAAACCCATTGAAATTGGCCCTAGTAACGCGGATTACATACATTACATATTGTACCCAAAAAAAAGTCTCCGGTTTTCTATCCAACGCCGCACCCCGAATACCAGCGCAGGAAATCCTATCCAGATCTAACCTCTCAGTCTCCGAGGAATCGATCGTGCATGCTTATCCCAAGCTGCATCTCCACTGCATCGCAGACGCCAACCAGTAGACCCTACCATTCTACCAACGTTTCTGCCCCAGGCGGTCCTTTTACGCATATCTATTGGCTGCCCTCCTTTGTTCCATAAGGCCGCCATTAAGTTTCCTCGTTGCATCTCCTTGAAATATACTTGGAACGAAGCGATTGATACGCTGACCACGGTGGCATAACCGAAGTAAAAAAAGACTGGGTGTGAGCGGCCTTTATCTGCCAGCATCTTGCTGGCATTCCTTAAGACATGGCATCCCTTTGCCATCTGCCGCTTCCCAGCATATCGTTTCTGCTATATCTTATCTCAAGTGCCTCGCCTGTCACTGCCTTGCCAGACTCCATCATAAAATACAGCCCACGCTTTCCTGATATATTTTTCCGCCTACGGGCTGCCCAACCGAATTGGACATTTTGGGAAATGGTTCAAGTCGCAACAATATGTGGTGCTTTGCCAGGACTCTGGTTTCTACAAAAGCAATGGAGACGTAATGAAAGCAGTTCTGCGTCATGGACATCGACTGCGGATCTGAATGATGAAAAGGCCGCTTCCATACGTACTGCTAGAAGAGAGACAACTGCAACAGGTAATCCTCTAATGAACAGCCATCATCTATAATCTCACTAACTCACTTGCTAGATGCTGTGAGCACCGATCCTGGACTGCTCAAGAAACACTCCGAGTTCAAATCATATTCTACGAGTCGATATACATATCCTTCCCTCCGAGTGTTCTTCCATAGACACCCTCAAGCAGACAAACTGCCCACCACTCCCGCGCCACTTCCCCTGCTCGTTTTCATACATGGCCTTGGTGGATCAGTTGCACAATTTCATCCATTGTTGACGAGCCTTGTCAACTTGGCCAATTGCTTAAGCATTGATCTACCTGGCTGTGGTTTATCATCACTTGATCCGACATCATGGGATGCATACACCACCGAGGCTCTGGCTGAGCTAGTCGCAACTATCATCAACGACTATCGAGAGAAGGAGATGGACCAAGGGGTGGTGTTGATTGGCCATAGCATGGGGTGTTCACTTGCAGCTCTCATTGCTTCTCGAACATCGAGTTTATCAACACCGGTTGCTGAACACGTTGTTGGGCTTGTAGCGATTTGTCCAAAGGCGGAACCGCCCACCGAAAAACAAGTCGATGGCTTCAAGAAACTTTTATGGGTACCAAGCCCAATCTTCGACATGTGGAGACGATGGGATCGTCGTGGGGGACCGGAGAGTGCCAGTGTTCACCGTTTCGTCGGTGCAGACAGCGACTCTACCACAAAAGATCTTCAACATCGGTTCAATGAACAGAGCAAGACTGAGGCTTGGAGACGCATGGCTTCTGGTAGTTTACCAAAGTACAAAAATGGCGTTGCGAAGGGTGGTCTTCCAGGGAAAGACGTCTGGGCTGGCCTTGAAGTACCTGTATTCTTGGTTGCTGGAGAGTCTGACAACATTACGAAGCCCGTTGAAATCGAGAAGATTGCCGGTTTTTTGGGAAAATCGCATCCCACGCAGATTGAGCTAAACGAGAAGAGCGAACCTGTCGTTGACTCAGCTGCTCCGATCAACATTGGGCGCACATCACCCTCTGACGAGAAATCACTGCCACCGATCGATACGTCTGACGCAGCCCTTGAAATGGATAGCGAGATTCATCAACGTGAAGATCCCTCCACGCCTACCGAAGAGTTCTCCAGTATCCCACCTCAGTTGAAGAAACCGCGCAAAGTCCTCAAAACCACGATACTTCCCGCACCTGCATCCCATGCTCTGCTCTACATGCCATCAACCGTGCGCACCCTTGCCGGTCTCATATCCGATTTTCTCTGCACCCAAGTTTCTCCCCGCCTCTCTCTTGGCTGGCAACTCCAGTTCCTGTCCACAGCAGGAAAATGGGATGTCAAGAACCTAGCCAAATGGCAAGCCGTGGCACCGGTTTCTGAGCCCATTGCAGGGGTCTTCAGAGCTATGAAAACACTTCGAGAAGTTGATGAGTCACATAGCCCAGAGGTTTTTGTGAAGAACTGGGGGCATGAGATAAAGGATGTGGTAGATATAAGCCACGAGTCACCTGTGTATGATCCACGCGGACTGGAGCGAGGTGGCATTCACTACCATAAATTCCCTACTGTGTCGAAGATACCGCCGACAGCCGACGAGGTCAAAGATTTCATCAACTTAGTAGATCGCTTGCGCGACGAACAAAAAACTCGTGCGGAGACGGAGGGATGGGAAGGGCAGCACTCTGTTGGTGTACATTGCCACTATGGTTTCAATAGGACGGGGTACTTTGTCGTTTGTTATCTGGTGGAGAGGTGTGGCTTCAGTGTTCAAGCTGCCATTGATGAGTTTGCGCGCAGACGGCCCAAGGGCATCAAACATGCTCATTTCATGGATCAACTTTTCGTTAGATATTGTGTGGGATTAAAGAGAGCTCCTACTTTGTGAGTGGGGAGATGAGTAGGATGGATACCCGGGTTTCCTTTTTTCTTTCTTCTTTCAAGAAATATGTGCTGGTGTTTGGAAGGGCGGATAACATTGGAGTTTATTAGCGATGGAATAGATTTATGAGCGATGAATTAGAGATGTTAAGACAAAATATTGATATACTTATTCAGTAGATGTCTCAATTATATGCCTGATTCTTCTTTGTTTGATACTTTTAGCTAAGGGCGATGATTGTACTCGTATACAATTTCACAAGATTCGTATATTTAAACATAATGGTGATGACGGTGCATTTTGATACCGTATTGAAAGTGTGAGTTCGAGTGCTAGCATAACTAAGTCTAAATTACTATTCGTGTTTCATAAAAGCCATACATTATTCTCTGTAAATTTCTCAGGTTCATGAATTGATCTGTGCACCTTGTACAGTCGCACCCACACGTGATCATCGCTCCCAGAACGATTTAGCCTTGGCGCACTATTAGGGTTGAGTGTCGAAAAACCCTTCCCGCTTCTGGCTTTGCATTCGAGAACATCAAATCTCGACAGCTTCGCAACGACGAGACGACAACCAACGACATCGACAAAATCCACCCTCCCGTTCAATCCACATAACCTTCAAAATGGCCGGTGGTGTTTCCGTTCGCGATGTTGATGTAGGTAGTCACCGTCACCAGTACCGCCCAACCTGAAGGAAGAGTGTCTGTTCGAATCAACCGCAAACTTCCAACCCGACTGTTTCTTCGAATTCATTCAAAATCAATCGATACACAATACGAGAGATTAAGAGAAGTCCCGAGGGAGATTACGCGACGATACTATCGATAAACATACACTCTTCTGGATTGATTGGGGGGATTAGAGCAGGCGCGAGGGAGTCGTAAGACTTCTGATGACGGAATTAATGCTGATGAGTATGGTTGTTGCAGGCGCAAAAGTTCATCGAGGCATACTCTGCTTTCTTGAAGAGACAGGGAAAGCTCCCAATTCCAGGTAATTAATTTCAAAGTCCTTAAAGCAGCGCCCATACTTACACTTTTGTTTTCCAGGTTGGGTTGACACCGTCAAGACCGGTCCAGCTAAGGAGCTCCCACCTCAATCCATCGATTGGTTCTACGTTCGTGCCGCTGCTATCGCCCGTCACGTCTACATGCGCAAGACCGTCGGTGTTGGCCGTCTCCGCAAGGTCCACGGATCCACCCGTAACCGTGGTTCCCGCCCATCCCACCACGTCGATGCCTCTGGCTCCGTTGACCGTAAGGTCATGCAGGCTCTTGAGAAGATCGGTGTCCTTGAGCAGGATGAGGACAAGGGAGGTCGCCGTATCACCCAGTCCGGACAGCGTGATTTGGACCGTAAGTTACTCCGCTTCAAAATACCCTGGCATATATATATATGTATGGGAGTCTTGAAGTAGCATTTACTGATAACAATATAGGTATCGCCCAGACCACCATCGAGGCTGAGGAGGAGGATGACGAGTAAAGAGTTACTATTCGGGATTTGGGACTAGGTTTCTGAGCATCAAAAAGGGCTTTTTACTGGAGTTATCTAAAAATGAATTAGAGCTCTTGAACACTTCATGATACCCCTTCATTACATTTCATATGCTAGACCCATTTTCTTGTGATCTTTCTGTTTGACTTTCTGAAGCATTCGTATTAGTGGTGATGACTGCCATGACCGGCACTCTTCTTTAGATCCTGTGTCGGAGGTCATACAAAGTTGGGTATTTGCCGTGGCTTGGGTCGTTATTACGAATTATTTACCCAAGCGTATGCATACAAGAAAACTTAAAACTGATCACAAAGTAAGCTACCCCGGCCTCCCGAGATGCACCATGCGGCAAAAGTTGCCATGAAGGAGAACAGTATCGGCATCTTGTTAGGCTTTTACCTACTCAACAACCAGAATTGATCAAAGAATTGAGTTCTGGTGGATACACGAAAGTATTTATTGGATTTCTGAGTAGAGTTTCTCGATGAGAACGTGGTGTCTGGCTAAGGATATAGGTTTGGGGTTATAATTTAATCTCTATTTCTAGTACAGCTGCTACAAGTATTGGTATATGCACAAGCTCATCTTTAATCAAGAAACACCTGTATTAGATTAATAAAAAAAAGATGTTAATTTCTCGGTGGCGTATCTGATGGAGAGTGACAGTATATCCAGTATCATGAAGCTATTCTCGCTGCTTCGGCCCTCGCGTGAAATGTGCCGTTTGTACCGCCTGTGCCATGCGCGTGCGAAAGCTTGTCAGACCACGGTCCGCCTACTGGCCCCTTGACGGCGGCTCTGGAGACCTCTCGTCTCAAACTACCAACATACTCTTCGAATATGATGCCATTTTTATAGAGATCGTAAACAGGTGATTTCTTCGACTAATAATGCATCGAGAAATCTTCTTGCGATCTCGAAGATCCCTTACAATTATGCAGTGAGAGCAATGCTCACACCGCGACTCAAGCCTGCTTATCCACAATTTTGTGTTCGCTCTTCGTGAAGTATATGCCTCCGAAGAGGCGAAGCATCCGTCTCGATGCAAGAATCTCTTGATTCTCTTAGCGTCAGCTCTGATAAGGGATCGAGAAAATTGAGTAGCTTGATTGTGGAAGTGTGTCCGCATGAACGACAAAATGTTAAGCAACGCAGTAATGGGAAACTTAGATAGTGATTATGACGACACTGGCCACAGATACCCATTTGACAAAGAAGAAGAAATCTATATAAGAAAGATGATTTCCTTACCAAGGATCCATCAACCAGCAAACAGTTCTCAATCACTTCATAGCAAGTCCATACTAGTACTTTTCTCATCTGCAATCACTTCATCTCAAAATGCTCGGAAAAGTCTCTCTTGAAGAGGCCTATGAGATTCCTGCTTTGGCAGATCAATCCCGTGACCAGGCCGCCTTATACATTGCACCAAAGGATCTCGATCGTTACATGCGCCAGATCAAGTCCATCAACACCGAAAGAATTGAAGTCTCTGATGCTCACGGCATTGGCTACACCATTGTCTCCTTGACCGTTCCAGGTATCCAAGGCATTGCAGACCAGGCCATAGCTGAGAAGCATGCAACTGAATGCAACAACTACATTGCAAACGAGATCAAAGACCATCGCGATCGCCTAGGTGCATTCGCCTGCCTTTCCATGCATGACCCAGTCCAAGCTGGCAATGAGCTCCGTCGCTGTGTCACCGAGTTTGGTTTCCACGGTGCTCTTCTCAATGATGTTCAGCATGCTGGCAGTGACGGTGAGACCTATCTCTTCTACGATCAGCCACAGTACGATGCTTTCTGGGAGGTAGTCTGCGAGCTCGATGTACCAATCTACATTCACCCAGCCGCACCCATGGGAGTCCAGTATGATAAGCTCTATGCTCAGCGAAAGTACTTGATCGGTCCCCCACTCAGTTTTGCCAACGCCGTCTCCCTTCATCTCCTTGGTATTATCACCAACGGTGTCTTTGACCGTTTCCCAAACCTCAAGATTATTGTCGGACATCTTGGAGAGCATATCCCTTTCGACTTCTGGAGAACCAACCACTGGCTTGAGGACGTTGAGAAACCACTTGCTGCGAAGGCTGGTGATGTGATGTGCAAGAAGACCGTCTATGATTACTTCAACGAAAACATCTGGGTCACCACCAGTGGCCACTTCTGCACCAAGACCCTCAAATATGTCGCTGACTTCCTTGGTCCAGAGAGAATTCTCTTCAGCGTTGATTACCCATACGAGACTATTGAGAACGGCTGTGGCTGGTGGGATGGCGAGGAGGAGAAGATCAAGTCAGCTTTGGGAGGTACCAAGGCTTATGAGATGGTCGGTCGTGAGAATGCTAAGAAGCTCTTGAAGCTCGGCAAGTTCCATGACTCTGAGGTCAGAGTTGACTAAATAGTTAACGATTCGATGCCGAGATGTGTTAAAAGTTGTGTTTTTGATTATATAGAGCATTAAGTTTAAGAGCCATAGTTCTACAGTCATGCAGATGGTGAAGTGAACAGCGCAATATTTGAAAATATGTGTTTCTTGATAACGATGTCTCAACATTTATAATGTCCCAAGCAAGTGTCTAACTCTGATTGACACGACGAGAAATACATTTAAGCTCTGAACAATCATTGCTCTCGATAAATGTCCGCCTTTTGAATGAACTTGAATAGGGTTATAGAGAAATCCCAGTTTTGTTTTGTTTGCCAGCTGAAGAGTACGTAAAAGCAATGGGGTTTCTTTTGGACATCGACACCGGGAAGAGGTCTCAAGACTGTCGGCACAAGTATAGTAATCTTCACTTGGCTGCAAATATTTATAAGTTTTGGAATATATAAGTCTGAAGGATAGGGTCTGGAGCTGCGTTGATAAGGAGCGCCAACTGTCACATAAATATCTAGACTAAGGTAAAATAAGCCGCAATATTCCATGTAGTCAGTCAAATTACGAAAGGAAATGTTAATGAATGACTGGCTAGAATCACTGATATTAAAATAAAGGCATCGATCTAATTTTTGTTTGGTATAGTTCGTTTAAAGTGAAAACTAAACATAGAATACTGCCATAGTAATTGCTCCATCTATATCTTCCTGGGCATGTTTTTGCGTGAAAGCTCCTAGCCAGTCATTCGCTTTACCGGTACTAGTTGCAAAAACAGCTGAATGTACTCAAATTGCATTGACAGCAGTCGAAGTTTGGATGAGAGTGTTACTAGAATTATCATACTGGTGAATTGGAATGGCCAACGACTGAAAAAGCAGAGTAGCTGAGGCAAGCATTGATGATCATGGCGCACTTATGGTAGAGAAATATGCGGAAACTGATATGGTATTCAGAGCTAGTTCTAAAAAATAACAATGCATTTTCTCTTTAAAATCGACAAATGATACAAGTTGTAGAATATATTAAATTTTATTCGATGGAGAAACATAGAAACTTCTTGTATGAATTTCTTGTCCATAGCCTCTAGTGATTGCTCTGGAAGAATACTAAGATTTTTCAACATGCCACTTCAAGAATTATCTATCTCCATTCTAATGGAGTTGTTGCCCTGAAATACCATTTGATGTTCATTTGGATATTATGGACCGTCAAGAACCTTTATTCTAGCAATAATAACAAGATTTTCAAAAAAACGAAAAAAAGAAGAAAAACAACCACAGAAAGCTGTTAGACTTTTGCTGAGACTACTGTTGAGTGCATGGTATCTCGTATGTGGATCAGGTTGCTATTCCCTGGTAAATTGCTTACTGGCATCATCTATTCGATGGCACGGAGTATGTCTTTGTGGCCCCATATCCCCCACTTTAGCCATCATGTATCCAAAGCGGCCCCACATCTAGGCGACTATAGAAAAATTCACGACTAACGCTATCACGAACGGGAGTGTCCGTTGTCTCATTGAGAGAGGGTTCTCGGTCAGCAGAAGATGCTGGAATTCAATAGCCTCAGAAACTAGACCGGAAAAGGAGCTCAGCACCATAAGTCGGCTACCAATTTTGTTGGTGACTATCTTGGGAGATTGGTTGATGTAAGGTTATATGTTTCTCAAATGCTGGATTTTAAATATTAGATGTTGGATGTTGGACAATGATTCAACCTAAATAAGCTTACGGAGTAGTCTAAATTAGACAATCCCTGTAGCCATGTGGAGGCCGCATACTGTGACTAGTCAGAACTAAGCATACTTCGTATATAATGTACTGCGTATGCTTGGCGTGTGCTGCCACAGATAAATGCCTCCCTGAAACACGTGAAATTCTCGAACCCAGCAAATTCCATTCCCTTGGGAGTAATTGAGAAGATAGAGTAACTGGGAAAAGATCTGAAAACTAAGATTAATCAGGTGGATTCATCATTTCAAATGGATGAGTGGTATGGCAGATATTGTTAACAAAAACAATGATACCACCATGGTCAATCTGTATCACGGTCCCTCGAAGCTATGGTAGCGTTGTTAAGTTAGAGTTATTCCTTGCTGCTTAGGATTTTGAAAGTGGAGTATTGAAAGGAATTTGATATCCACAACCAGCAGCTGGTGACTTATAATTTTTCTGATCTGAGCAAAAAGACCGCACAAGCCTGTCAATAACATGGCTTTAGCTTTTTTTTTAGTATCTATCTCCGCTAAGCTACAAGCTAGCAAGACTCTGACTATTGAATTCACTCATTGAGTAGCAAACAAGATGACCCATTTCAAGTAAAAATTCTTCTCGCAGATGATCTGGATAGATATTAGCCTATCTCAGGTACAAATATCGTACCATAGGAGTCTGAAACTATGATGTTGCCATTAATTCAAGTTCTCCATTGAGAATTGTGCTTGGTTTCCTAGTCTTCTTCATGAACCAAGTTTATTCTGCTTATATTTACCTATAAATTCCGCGTGCGCTTCAGTACTGGTATCAAAGACAACAAAAGATTCAATATGGAACTATATTTTTATCCACGCACAATAAAAAGGCTTCTACCCTCTCTGGCGACCCTGCTTCTCATCACCTATCTCTTCATCACCACCGGTTTTCTTGTAACCTCGCCAATATCAATTTCCGCACTTCAACCATCCTCTCATATTGAGAAATATGATGCCGAAAACATCAAAGAACCCTTGGGAGCTCAAGAGCCTCCCATTAATTCCATTGATAAGAGGACTACTGCAGAATATACATACAGAGTTGACAAGGGACGAAAGCTCGCATGTGGTATGAAAATGTCACTGGATACATTCACCACGACAAACAATGGAGTCTCTCTTGAATCTGCAGTCCAAGACCCAGTTTGGTTTGACCCGGAGGGATGGACCGTTGTGGATGGTCGAGAAGTTCCATACTATGGTGGCGCTCTCGACGCCGTTTTAAATGACCTTGACATTGACTCAGCTAAGAACGTAATCAAGGACTATGAAAGTACTATAGCAGGTTATTTCTTTACAGATGAAGATGGGGAAGACATTGTCAGAATTCTTGTAAGGCTCACACATAAGACTAAGGGTTATGGAGCTAACTCTTGATTATAGCCTTCAGGTGCTGAATTTAGAAACATCCTCAATGCAGAGGGAGGAGCTATTATTGCTGACAAGAACGTCAGTCCGATGTTTCGCGGCATTCCCCCCGATGATGTAGGAGTGCAAGGCGGGTACTCCCGTATATACCAATGGTCAGATGCTGCCTTCCTTCAATGGAGAGAAGCTTGCACGGAAGCAGACGTGGACGTTAAGAATCTCGAATATATCTTTCGTGCAGGAGTTGCCAACGACAACACAAGAGACATGGTTATTCAAGCACTAGCTGTTGATTCTATTACAGAGATCCCAAATTACGACAACAGTATAACCTACAGAGCGACAGGCAATCCGGAACAGTTTTATGCACTTCTCGGATCTAAGAATGGAGCTGGCTGTGCCTATCTCCTTTCAACGCACAAAGAACTTTTAGGAGTGAAAGAGATCACTAGTATCACTTTTTGGGCAAATGTTGCCTGGCCTGTTGGTATGGATACCAATTACCTTAAATTGCAGATGCTGTTCACAGTGGAAGATGTTGCAAGCCCCACCTGAATCAATATTTTATGCGAACTAGTATTTAGGTGGAGGAAGAAGGAATTAGCTAGAGGCAATGGGTGCAATATTATGATTGAGACGCCATTCTTCACGTGCCCTTCTATCCTCATCATCTCTTTCTTGCAATTTCTTTTCTGCGTCTTGAATATCGGCTTCACTCAGAATGCTCCGCCATCTGAACCAAAAATCATCAAACGATGTGGTACACCTTTTTTCATCAGGAGGATGAACTAGCCCTAACATGGCCATTCTCTTGCCCTCCCAGAATGCAAAACCAAGACGTCTGAATGGATCGTATGATATACCTTGTAGCGGCGAGAACTGATCATATGTGAGGGTCCGCCAATTCATGTCAGCCGATGACTTTCCACTGAGGCTTACTTCGTCGTTGAGTTGATGACTCTTGGTTCTTGGTCCAATGCGTATAGTGACATACCACTCAGAACGTACTGAGTAAGGCCAAGGTCTCTTTATCTCCTGTAGTGGTAAAGGAAACTGGATTGAACTATTAGGGAACGTCGCTAAATCGCCCGTTTTCAATATTTGGATATAGTCAACAACACTTTGAAGTTCCTGGAACTCCGCGCAGCGTCTATTATCGTAGAAATCCATAGGCTCAAAGTTTTCCAACATCTGGATGTCATCCTTCGACCAAGCCAGTCGAGATTTGATTGCAGAATTTTTGAGATCATAAAACAGCTGTATGCGCCAAAAAGCTCGAATAACCCGCTGCTCTTCGACCCAAGTAGGCGCCCCAGCATCATATATCGTGTACTTTTCGCCTTCGGGCTTCCGCTTCCATGCTACCATAGCCTCGTCGTCTGGACTATTACCATGACTATATCTAAAACGCTGATTCGCAAGACGCTCCGGTTTGATAGTCATTAGTAGGTCTAGGTAATGCTGAAGACATGATACTGTGAGTAGCGAAATTCGATGTGCTGTTGCTAGGACTCCCCGTAATATGATGGGCGAAGTGTTCTTGCTCAAAGTCTCTGGAAGGAATTCATCCTTGATCTTTGTTCTTATTGGTTTCATGCTTTGAACCAGGACGCGCTCATTGAATTCCTGTAAACTGCGGAGTGGAAGTGTTGAAGAACGAGTCAAGACGACGAGGCGAATCAGTACCGGGATGATTTTGGTCATGAAACCAGCAGATAGTATGGACTCGGTGATTTGAACAGCATGTTCGTCGAAAAGGCGAAAAGCAGCTGATGATGCACGGAGTAAAGAATGAAGTGACGATAGATCAGGGAGGTGGCCGACAATAATCAAAAATATTTCCGAGGGAAGTCCCTCTAAAGAACATTGTTGCATAGCCATTATATTCAAAGTTTTGAACGCAAATTGAAGCAACGGGCTAGTTGATCGGCTATACAATGGGCGACAGCGAGTTTTAAACAAAGCTTAGAGCTAAATGTGCGCCAATTTCTTACTTTAGCGTAGTCCCATATTATCCCCGGGTCTCCACATCCGTTTGCCCCACATTCAAAAACATCTGCCTTTCAAGGCTGTGCAGGACATAGCGGCTTTGGCGGTTCGCGCAACACATAGTTTCGAATAAACCCCAGTCCTTGTTAAGATAGATGATAGTGTATTCTAAGTCTTAACAAAACCAATTTTGGGCATAAATTCTTGGAATCCTTCAACAGTATTGACTTGTTTAAGTATGTGTAGCTCATAGTACAGGGGCTTCTGATTTTAGCGGCCCTTTGATCAGTCAAGATCTGTCGTCACTTTGAGGAAGGCTGCCGTTCTCATAAACAAAATATATTCTGAACTATAAGTAGAGGAGTCTATAGCGCCACGTATATTGACCAGAATAGACAGAGTGCATGGGCTTGACTAAATAAATTTGATCGTTGGGAGGTGTTGGTCTATTTGTGCAATATAGATCCTGCTTTGGCATCTTGGTACTTAGCTCTTCTGCTGTACGTAGTACTTGTGTATGCGACGACGTCAGATTGCTAAACAATTCGCTAATAACCATCTGTGCCGTCCCGCGAGACATCAATGACCCCTTGAGCCTCCAAGCCGCGCTAAATTCATGATAGTCCCTAAGCTACAGCATATTCTACGTATTGCGGCATACTAGCCTTCCTGGAGGCGTCTTCTTGACGACATGGAATTTGACAAGGATAATGGCTCGCCCTGGTTGGGGCTGCATTCTCATCGACTTGACCCCTCAAGCTTGGCATATATTACGGCACGTTCTAGAATCGTGGTATCCCTTTGCTCTCAATTATAGGCCAGCCACATAAGCATCAAGCCAAACTTAAGAGTTATCAGGATTTCAGATCAGACTGGTTGAGATATCAAGGTCTGGAATCTAATGACGCAGTAGCTGATAACGTTCCATTTCCTACCCCGTGCCCCAAGAAATAGGACATACATAGGAAGCATGCATCTCATCATATCTTCAGCATATGGCATTTATTCTGATCAAGTATTATTTCGCCTTTGACTCCACCTTTCAACTTTTCATTGTATATTTAGTGTTCCAAGCCTCAAAACATCGTTCAAAATGAACATCAACGAACCCAGACACGGAGGCGGCTTCGTTATACCATTTGTGACAAAAAAGCACTCATTGACGATCTCAAGTCGAAGTACCAAATCAAATCGACTTCCATGGCTATCATGGATTCCAGATAATGTACGTTCTATAATTTCAAGCCATGACGACAAAGTTAACATGTACAGGCACGCAATCACTTCATCGCCGTCAGTGGTGAATTTGCAGGCACCACACTCTTCCTCTTCTTCGCATTTTCAGGAACTCAAGTAGCATTACTGAGCGATGCTTCAAGTGGTGCGAACGAGGTTGGGGCCATCAGTAACCCTGCCCAACTCCTATACATAGCATTGTGTTTTGGATTTTCCTTGGCCGTTAACGCATGGGTGTTCTTCCGCATTAGTGGTGGCCTCTTCAACCCAGCTGTTTGTATCCACATCATCCTCTGTCTTTAACTTACTGACTCTATAGGTTACCATGGGCATGTGCTTAGTCGGAGCCTTGCCATACATCCGCGGCTGCCTTTTGATCTTCTCTCAGATTCTTGGTGGTATCACTGCAGCTGCCATCTGCTCAGCTCTTTTCCCAGGTCCCCTTACAGTCCGTACTAGTCTTGGTGGCGGCACTTCTGTTGTTCAAGGCCTGTTCATCGAAATGTTCTTGACAGCTGAGCTTGTCTTTACCATCTTCATGCTGGCAGCTGAAAAACATAAGGGAACATTCATCGCGCCTATTGGAATCGGCCTCTCTCTCTTCATCGCTGAACTAACCGGTGTCTACTTTACTGGTGGCTCCGTCAATCCAGCTCGCTCGTTCGGCCCTTCAGTCGTTGCTCATAATTTTCACAGCTATCACTGGATTTATTGGGTGAGTATTCTCATTCCCATTCTAAACACTCCTAACTTATTCAGGTTGGACCAATCCTCGGCTCCCTCCTAGCATCCGGCTTCTACAAATTCATCAAGATGCTCGAATACGAAACTGCGAACCCCAACCAAGATGCCACCAAGGCAGAAGGCGAGCACTTCAACCCTGATCATATCCAAGACGATAATAAGTCACATGTAACCTTTGTCCCCGAAGATTATGCTGAGCGTGGCATGATGGGATCTAGTACAAACGACAGCCGACCCTGGTCCTCCTCCCCATCCATGGCATCTCCTAATGCGGCAATGGCCGGCCTCGAAAACGGCGGTATGCATAGCAACGAGTTGGTAAAACCCGAGTACCAGAATTTTGAGATTCAGAATCCTAGTAGTCGAGAGAGCAATGCCTCTACGATAGCTATGGGCGCGAATGGCCTGAATGGCCTGAAGAGCACGGGCTCCTTTGCACAGCGCAATGAAATCCCAAAAGACCAGAACTTTGTACCGGTTAGGACCAGCCCGATACTAGCGAAGAAAACGGCCATGAAGCCAGGAACTAGTAGCGGCGGGAGATCAAACGTCTCCTCTGTATCGAACAATACTTACAATAACCGTATCGCCACTGGCTTCAACGGCGAGTTTAATGACGAGGAATTTTATGATAAGACTGGTTGAGATGGCGTTGTTGGAGTTTAGAAAAATACATGACTAATTAAAAAGAACAATATTTGACTTGATGGAGTAAGCTTTACCTAGCATTATTGTCTGTTGGCAAGAGTGAAACATTTACAATGCCCGTTGCTCCCAATTAAAGTATAGCTCCAATTGAATTACAAGATGTCTAAAACCAACATATGCATACAGTTATACATATAACAGAATTTTGGTTGAATTACTGCCTATTTCATTCAAATCATGGTATCTAACTATGTCGAATATTCGGCACATTGTGTATTCTATACTGCAGTTTGTGACACTAAGCTCTGAATTTTAGCCATAATCTGTGCAATATTATACGGGCTTGAAATTAATACATCAAAACCAGCCTCCAATGCTTCCTTCGATACCCCTTGTCTCGCGTTGACCGTCAAAGCTATGACGGGGATGTGCTTTTTCAGTTCTCCATGATTTTCTAGCTTCCTAATTTCTCTGATCGTCGTGAGACCGTCCATAATTGGCATCTGCATGTCCATCAGAACTACTGAGAGGTGAGTTGCTGAGGATTCATCGTTGTCGACCCAAAGTGTAGTGGTTTTGAGGAAATTAATGGCTTCCAAGCCGTGATTAGCAATATATGTGTTGTATCCTTGTCTCTGTAGCCCACGACTGAGAAGGAGTTGATTGATAATATTGTCTTCTACAATGAGGACGTCAATCTGCGGCTGGATGGTATCCTTCTGAAGAGTCTTCAATGGCTTTGGAGGAATTTGATGTTTATCGGTGGCTGGTGCATTGCTCGTTCCATCTTGTGGATTAGCAGTAGTCTCTACCGAGAGAGGACTGCGATTCTCCTGTGAGATCATCTAAAAGGCGAGTTAGTGTCTCAAGAAAAATTGTGTAAGAGGTAGAGGTCTAACGAGTGTTTAAAATCCTATTGTTCTTTCAGGTTTCAATGTAAGAATGTATCAAATCGATGTTGGTTTCCACATCTCGGGTTGCTCTAAGCCTTATTAAGGAATATGCACCGTACATCCATTTTCCGATTAGCGGGCCACACTGGGTGGGTCCCAAGAACATCCAATTAGTACATCAGATTACTGGAGCGTTTAAATCATTGTAGCGGCGCGTAGAAGCGGACGAATGGCTATTATGCTAGCATACTCTCCGAGTAGCAGGCTCAGTCGAATGAACCACTATGACGCTACACCTACAGAGACATGCATTGTAGCCATAATCTAAACATCGGAAGTAAAATCTATATTCATTTGACAGTGCAGCAGATTCACATTTAGTGAGAAGAGATTGAGAGATATAACAGTTACAGTCCGTCCCCCTTTAATTCCATGCAGAGCCTTGTGTTGATAAGAATAGATAACGTGGGTGATTTCATCTCGCAATGGCAGACATCCAAATAATCTCATGAAAGAATTTCTGAATAGCATCTACGTTATAGGAAACATGCATACATAGTAACATGAATTTTGATGCTAGGAAACTGCAATAAGCTGCTGTCATTTATTCTACTAAATCAATTCTGAGCAACTAGACCTCGTCGTTGCATTAAGCATATTCCATTAGTTTAAGTCAGATAAAAGCGATCTCCTTGGCTCGTGACTATAGTCGTTGCATAAAATCACTGCACGCTAGGTTTCTCCGGAAGCTGACGTGCATATGTATCCAACGACGCCCATATCACACGCTCACCTCATCATCAGGGATTCATGAAATTCATCAGGTCACTATGCATGAAAAACAATGAGAAACAACGCCTTTGTATTGAAGAAAGTGTAAGATTGCGAAGTTTTGAAAGTACAATAACGAGGAGAAGGGGTGGGGATAGAATTTAGGAAGCTTACCGCCGCACTTCAACAGCTGACAATTGAGTTTTTGTGTCTAATCTGCAGGTAAGCTTGAGGGGTCGATTACATACTTGAAGGACGGCACGAAGAGATGGTCTCTAACCTATAGTGATTGAAGGTAAGGTCAACCGATGAGACTTTTCAGACTAGTACAAGTTAAATTGTACGAAGGATAGGCGAATCATTAAAATTACGAAATATTGTTCTATAGGATTCGATGAGACTTGTGAGTTTCAAGCAACCTGAAATTCCTGTTTGTATACCACTAAGTGTGCATAATGAAACAACTACATCAGCACTCTTCCTTGACACGGCCTTCGGTGGCCGCTCAATAGCCCGAGGCATCCATATTTCTGTTGTCCAGGAACCACCAAGATACCAGCGGCCGCCAAGCAATCTCCTAACATACATGGTAGAATAGAGAGATGTAGTCTAGAGCAATGGGCAGCAAGCCTACTTAGTCACGAGTGGCTTTTGCATTTCAAATACGAACTTATATACCTTACTCGCAACCCAAGCGCCTTAATATAATCACAAGTATACAGGCGTACGAGCAAAATATTACCATGAATACTGTGATCTGCGTATTTAGCCTCTAGATAGTCACGAAGCTGTACTGGTCAGATTTACCCAACCATCATTAGAAATTATCGTCTATCTACATTCACTTCTGTCTAGAATTTGATGTGAACTCTTTGTGATTCTTAATAGGTTCATGTATCATAGAAATAGAACTACCCTTACTTCGACATTTGCAGATCCTTATCTTCTAAGTGTTATCTCTCTACATTGCCCCCAGTCAAGACGATGCCAACATTGAGCTCCGAGTTGTCTGTCTTTTGTCTAAGCTTCTCTTGAAGCTTTGGATTGAAAAGAAGAGCTGCAAGTGGAAGACTTGAACTGTGCTCAACACGTATGTTCAACTCCTGCAAAATTATGCGTGTAGCATTTAAAATTTGCTGCTCGGGTACAGTGTATACGCTGTCCACATACTCACTGTCACTTACGATGGGCCAATTTGACTCGGCAACAGGCGATCGCAAGCCGTCAGCGATAGTGTAATTCTCCACCACCTCCCTGCGCCTTCCTTCAAAAATGCCTCTTGCAAGATCTGCTCCTCCCTGCTGCGGCTCAACGCCGTATACCGAGATCCCAGAGCCATAGAGTGATATGGAAACTCCAGCCAGTAACGCACCACCGGCACTGGGCACAATGATAACGTCCAACAGTCCTGCTTTGAGTCTGTCCATCTGGTGTTGGAACTCAATCGCAGTGGTGCCCTGTCCAAGGGCAATATACGAATGTCCTGATGGAGGAATCAAGAGCGCTCCGGTACCTTGATGAATTTGTGAAGCCAGGTCTGCGCACTCTGCCATAGTCGACCCACGAAGAAAAACATTCGCACCGTACTTCCTCGCTGAGGCAATTTTTGTTGTGGCTGCAGTCTCTGGCATTATGACCGCGACGGGGATATTAAATCCTCGCTCTTGGGATGCGATTTTGGCTGCATGTAAAACTGCTTTGGCATGATTCCCTAAATCATTATATCTCAGCTTTCGGCTTGAGTTGACTGTTGCTTTGCAATCTTACCTGTGCTATAAGTCACAACGCCACGCCTGAGATCTTCATCTTCGGTTCTCATCAAGAAATGTGTTGCTCCGCGAAATTTGAAGGAGCGAGTCTTCTGGAAGTTTTCACACTTAAAGAATATATTGACATTGACAGTCTTATGACTATTGCCATCTCCGTTTATTATCCTAGTAGCAATATTCGACAACCTGTCAGATCTAAGGATTGGCGTTTGAGTGACTTTGTTGCGAATAAGAGAGTACGCTTCTTGAACGGACTGAAGAGTGAGAGGGAGAGAGGTCTTCAGGTTTATCATGGTGTATTTAGTAATTTGTGAAATGAAGACTTAGTTTTCTGAAGAATAGTTGTTGAATGATACTCAGAGGAACAACCTTATAAGCCACTGTGTATGATGGTTTGAAATATATAGCTCAGACCTAGGTAGCTTGAGAGGTTGCAAGTAGATCCTGAGGTAATTGAACTAGGAGGATAGATCCTAACCCCGGCATAGAATTCAAGACATCAGAACATACAGTCAACTGCTAACTGTTAGTCTCAATAAAAGGAGTATTCTACACCGTGTTACAGTTGAAAAGACCACCCTATCAACATTGATTCAGTATTTCTTTGGAGTCACATGCATTGATTATATGAGTTCACATATAGCTTCGGCTTGTCTCGGCATTGCTATAATACACTATACAGTGGCTGGTATGTATTTAACGCGAAGATGATTCTTGTGATGGTCATATCCTATATTATCACATCATTTTCTGCCCAATTGATTTCAGCGTGCATTTTATAAGATGAGGTAAGTACATATGTACAGTTTATAAGCAGCAAGCGTCACTCTTGGTCTATTACTATGTAATCAAATAAGCCCTATAATATACGATTTCATCGAATGATTACTCTTCTATGTACATTAGGACCCAATAAGATGCCGGCTTACTAATATAACGTTTACCGAGGATTTTCCTATTGTCCTTTCACACCTACTACGAATGTCATCATTCCTAAAGTAGTCAATGGCTTTTCCAAATATTATCACCATTTATTCCCATCCAATTGATTTCAGGTTTAGTTCATTTCTATAAGTTATGATAGTACATATTATGTATAGTATATAAGCAGCACGCATTACCATTAGTCAATTATTTCGACCCTAAGATCTGACTCAAGAATTAATTATACCTTGTCTATATGTTGTGCTGCCGGAAACATCCTCAGATTAATTATTACCCTTGCAACTTTGACCTACAGCCATTTAGTTTTGATGAGAAGCTCGTGATCCAATACACGATTGATTTTGCCATAACATCTACACTTGCAGCGTATGATACGATAGTACGAGATGCCGGACAATAACTAAAGTAAGGATAATGGTATTATTATTTCGTAATGGGATTTGAATATTTTGAACGAACAACACGGAAGGCTAGTTGACCCGAGATCCATACAATCGTATATATAAAGCCCTTTTATGCGCTGTTTACATCTTCAACTCCGTGCCTTCAGACATCTTTCTTCTCACATCTCTTTCTAAAATTCTTACAGATCAAAAATGGCCAACGAACAACCAAACAAAGTCATTGCTTGGGAGGACATATCACCATACCCGAGGCCATTGAACGCTCCGACTCCCATCTCACCACGAGTCTTGGTCATTGGTGGCGGAGTAACAAGTTTGATCTCCTCCTGGGTTCTTCTTGACCGAGGTTACCGTGTCACAATTGTATCCAAGGAGTGGGCTTCCTGGACCAATGGTCAGCGGTTGACATCCCAGATCGCTGGCGCATTGTGGGAATTTCCACCAGCAGCTTGTGGTATGCACACGGATGTCATCTCTCTTGAGAATTCAAAGAGATGGTCAATGGTTTCTTACAAGATTTTCTCTGCAATTGCGAATGACGAAAGTCTTGCTGCCAAAGTCGGAGTCAAACTTCGACGCTCCAACTTCTTCTTTCCATATCGCGTGGAAGAAAACGACGAGCAATACACAAAAATGGTAGACATTGAACAAAGCGAAATACAAGGATTCATCCGAAGTCCAGATCTCATAGCAGAGCATGGTGTCAATCCACTGTTTGGTGCTGTTGATGGGTACCAACACTTAGCACCAATCATCGATACGGATCAAGCAATGGCTTTCCTTATGGACCTTGTCCAAGCCAAAGGAGCAAAGTTGGTGACTGAAGCCCTTCACGGAAGCTTGATTGAGATGGAAGATGAGCTCAGAGAGCGCTTCGACGCCGACGTTATCGTCAATGCAACTGGCCTCGGGGCCATTGAGCTCGCAGATGACAAGACCTGTTATCCACTGCGTGGGGGCGTAGTACGAGTTATCAATGATGGCTCCGATTTCCCACAAGTGACAACAGCTTTGACAATGTCTGCTGATGCTCTGCATGACCTCAATGAAATAGTGTTTATTGTCCCACGAAATGACAATATCCTCTTACTTGGTAGTATTGCACAGCCAAACGAATGGCATTTGGGAGGGTTGCAACTCGATACCCCGATCATTGAGCGAATGCGAAAGCGCTGCGAGGAGTTTCTTCCCATTCTCAAGAATGCTCGTCTAGATCCCAAGTACCCTCTCGCACAAGGGTTACGCCCATTCAGAGGAAACAATGTGAGAGTAGAACGAGAGCTCAGGCCTCGTCCTCGAGTCTCAGCAGGCCAATCTCGAACAAGTCGAATTGTACATTCATATGGACAAGGTGGTGCCGGCTGGAGTCTATCATTCGGATGCGCTGGAGACATTGCAGCTCTCGTAGCTGATGCTCTGCGTGATGTGGATCCTACGCCGATGACTTTGGCAGACGGCGGAATCCCTGAAGTACTGAAAGTGGTAAAGACATGGGGACCTAGGCTCTGAAAATGCATCATCATCGAAATTCTTGGGGCCGGTCTCGGCAATTTTAGTTCCAGCATAGTTTAATTTTATAACATGGAGGATTGACTAGGTATCTAAATTGTCTAAGATGAATGTGATAAAATAATGAAACTTGTGTTCAATATACCACATCATTAAATTTATTTGCAGTTTTTAAAATCCAAATTCAATAGCCAATGAAAATCCAAACATGGGTGTCAAACCGGATATTATAGATGTATATGGTGGATGAACTTGCATTACAGTGAGCTTGAAAAGCATAAAAACTCGCACAAGGTCGTAGTCAAATGCAGTCAGCACAAACAAGCCAACCTTTCAAGAGAACCAATCATTTGCACCATTGGAACTCGTAGGCTTATGATTAGTTGAAGTACTATGACCGCATAAGAATAGGACCCAGTAGGCAGCTATACTTATACCGCTCTTCTCTCCCCCCTACAACTTCTCAGTCAGATCAAGCCGTCGACATGCAGTAACTTCTCCATTTCTTGAGATGAATCAACCAACTGAAGTTCAACATGGTGACCAGTCTGAGCAACAAGACTCAGCATGGACTCAAGTCGTTATGGCACACCTTCTCATGTTCAATACATGGGGTTATATAAACACGTTTAGCATCTTCCAGGACTACTACACAACCAAATTCAGTCAGACGCCATCTGCCATTAGCTGGGTGGGATCTATACAGATATTCCTTACCTTTTTCTTGGGATTATTCTCTGGAATCGCCCTTGATAGGGGCCTGTATCGCATTATCCTTGTCTTGGGTCCATCGCTTCAGCTTTTCGGAATCTTCATAACTTCAATCTCGACTGAGTATTGGCATTTACTTGTTATGCAAGGAATTATCCAGGGAATTGGGGATGGATTGCTCTTTTGCCCTACAATGGCGATTCTCAGCTCGTATTTCACAAGGAAGAGAAGCCTCGCAATTGCCCTAGCTGCTTGCGGAGCTGCTACAGGAGGCATCATCCTTCCCATAATAGCCCAACAATTACTCCCAAGGCTTGGTTTTGGATGGACGATAAGAATCATAGGTTTTGTAGTGCTGTTTAATGCAACCATAGCACAGTTCTACTCCCGGTCAAAGACTATGCCTCGAAGTTCTGGGCCTCTGATTGACTGGACGGTTTTCAAGGCTGTTAGATACTCTCTATTCAGTATTGCAATATTCTTGTTGTTTTGTGGGCTTTACATTGCCTATTTCTATGTAAGATACACCTGGTAATTTTTCATGAGGAGGCTAATATGATGTAAAGATCGGCACATTTTCGCGAAAGGTTGTAGATGTTTCATCATCAACATCAAGAACAATCCTAGTGATTATGAATGCCGTTGGTATACCAGGCCGTATTTTGCCAGCGCTTCTTGCAGATGGATACATTGGCCCAACGAAAATGTTGATTCCATTTGTGTTTGCCTCTGGCATTCTTTTGTATTGTTGGGTAGCGATCAAGACCACGGCGGGTTTGCTGGCTTTTGTTGTATTTTATGGATTCTTCAGCGCTGGTGTGCAGAGCCTTTTCCCATCTGCCTTGTCAAAAATTACGACCATCCCGGAGAGGAGAGGAATGCAAATGGGTATAATATTCTCAATTGCGGGCATTGGTAGTCTCGCTGGACCACCTATTGCTGGTGCTCTACTTGAATCAGATAAATATGGATTTCTCTACTGTCAAATCTTTGCGGCAACCGTAATAACGGCAGGAAGCTTTGCTCTTTTGGCTTCACAGATGGAGGTTGGTCAACCTATGAAAGATAGTCATGTACCTGCCTGAATAAGGCATTGATTTTGTATATCTGTATAATTGCATATTCAATCAATTTGATGGGTAATAGAATTCACATTCTCATGGATATCAAGGGGAATAAAAACAGATTGGAAAAAAAAAAAAGTTATTGATCACACTATTCCTCGTAATGGATTACAACGCATGATTGTAAAGTAAAGAGTGAAGCCGTTTTGTATTTTCTGCTATTTAAAATGAAGGGAGTTTGAGGATGGTTCTCCTCTGGTACTGATACTATCGTGAATTTACTAGTTGATGTTGAGACGGCGCATATCTTGTACGTACTAGCTAATTCGATATTATCTTTTACTTCGAACTTTGAAGCTTGGCATCGAATGGTTTTGTTCTTGTCGAAAGACATGCCTGGTATTTCACTGTCTAATTTGTCAATAGTAACTCTAGCATAATTGTCATAACCTTCAACCGAGCCCAAAAGTCCTCAAAGTTCCTCCAATATTAGAAACTAGCTGTCAAATTTGTCACCTCCACCGTCAAATGGTCTGTTGTTATATCCGGTACGTGTAGCTTGCTCCGCAATTCGTCTATCATAAGTTCCAGCTCTGATATACTGTCCAATATAGCGTTGTATTCCTCATGAGTCGAGAGTGCTGGCGTAGAGCGCGATATAATAGCTCGAACCATCTCCTCCATATTAGCGTACGTATCCCTCAAAGTCTAAATGTTCGGCAGATTTCGTGATTTTGCGACTTGGGAGGATCTCAGCTGAATGGTGCCACTTGAACATCAATTAATGTGCCCAGATGATAGAGACTGTTGTGGGAATAAGTTTTGATGCGTGATCAAGACGAGGAAGCTAGTAGGTGATTCACATATATGTGAAGGGTGAAGATGCGAACAAATATTGAGTTGTTAGGTTCGGCGAGGTGCATTCGATGAGATATATGTGAATAGATCTTTCACTGGGCTTGGAAGTGTAGTATTATTGCAATCAAGAGAATCATAATTAACCGCCGCTTCATATATAGCGTAGGGGTATCGAAGAGACGAATCAAACTAGATATTTTACTTTGTGATAACTGAACCTTGTAAATAGTTCATAGAGTGTAACACGCCGTAAGAAACTGGGCTTATGCCTATAACTATGTAGCAGATATTAAAACCAAAGCAAGCAGAAGTAGAAGCAAAAGCAAGTCAGGACTAAAAATCTCACTTTCGCTACACAAATATATTTCGACCTCTTCATCACCAAAAATCTCATATTTGTGGCAAAGAATCCTTGCAAAGCACTATTTCTTTGTCAGTTCAACTACTACAACAAGAAAACTCGATATCCTCTCTACCATTGTACGGTTAGTTACGGTTCCCTCGAGTACAATGAAGTAATCCCATTTCATATCCTCTGTCACCCAATGTTATTTAACACACACTTTCAATCTTTTTGTCTCTATGAGATAAATTGACCACGTTTAGGACCTGGTATATACATTACCAGTTCGCTATTTCGCACGTATCTACGAACCTGTTCGCCACGATAGACAACTACGAATTTTACAGATATTTTGTCATACGAAGGGTCATATCTGATTCAAGCCAAATCTCACACCAAAATCTCGTAAGTTACTCAGATTCACATCGTGTCAGATGCTAATATATGTTGGAGCACCACCAGTCCACATTTCGATGCGAAACTCTCCATCGACTGTCGAAAGCCGAAAGCTTAGCCGTTGACCGCATTTTAAGTACTGAAGTTCATATGATATCATTTACTAATACCTTATGAAGCGTCATCAGTTCGTAATAATGAATTTTACTGAGGTAGGCAGTCAGCGCGACTCCTCCGTTGGAGAATATCAAGATATGATGTCTGCAAGTGAGAGCACATCCCAACTCGAATATGAAGACCTTAGTGAACCCGATCGTCGAGGCAAACCAACAAGAGTGGCTATAGATCTACCAGTAGACACGAAGCCCAAAAACTGGAACGATTTTCGAACGACATTCGGCATCGTGGTAAAGGACAGAAAAGGCAGAATGCTGCCATCGGCAAAACTTGACAAAATCTTCAAAGACTGAGTCATAAAGGAACTTCTACCGAAGATTGGGGGATATGTCAAACATCGCGTAGATCAATGCATGATAAGATCCCGGACCAAGTTCCAATGGCTAGCTGCTGCAAAAAATATCAGGGCGCACAAAGCAAGAATCATCCGTAAAGAGTTTTCAGACCTTGATTCAGACCTTAATCGACTCTGCTGGGCTTTATTGAAAACAGAAACCATAATAGATAATGTCACGAGAGATCAGGTGCCAAAATTTCCTGAAGCCTCTCAAGAAGCAAAGACATGCCGAGCATAGCAGTTGGTGAGACAGCTCAACCGGG
Organism: Allantophomopsis lycopodina; assembly: GCA_024752465.1. NCBI lineage: Eukaryota > Fungi > Ascomycota > Leotiomycetes > Phacidiales > Phacidiaceae > Allantophomopsis > Allantophomopsis lycopodina. The sequence goes on from CP103018.1 coordinate 1,847,020, forward strand.
ATCTTAGGACAGGTCGAATGTTTGATCCAATGTTAGACATCAGTCAAGGCATTTTGAAACAGGTGGAGGCAGAAGAAATGGAAAGACTCAACGTCGTTCGCTGCACCGTGAATGATCGCAAAAAGGTCTTGGAAATTCCTAGCAAAAAGGTTATGTCATTCCCAGAACTTACAACATGGATCAAGGAATCTTTCCACCTCTCGGCAACTGACTTCACTGTCGTGTTAGTCTCAGATGTCGTAAGAGCTATTGTATCTTGTACTTCCGACTGGACACAAGTCAGAACTCCTATGACATTGAGGGAGCCAAAAACAGGGGCATTGGTTAATCATCTGCTCATTACGGTTGCTGAAGATGATAGAGATGATCGAAGCGCCAGCAGATCGGTCAGCAATATTGAATACCATACGACTACACAAGGCATAAAATATGGCAATAGCTTAGTGCGTGAGGCTGAAGAAGGTTAAGTTGAACCAGATTTCAAAATGCTTCAAGTTGCTAACATATGTGGAAAAGATGAAAATAAACAGCGAATTTCTAATAAAAGGGTAAAAATAGAACATCTCAAGTCAACCGCATCTACTCCGACGTCAACTACATCTGCCTCAAGGTCGGCATCCAGAGAGCCAAATAAATCACACATCTCAACGGACTATGGTGATACAGGATATAATAGTACGTTAGTTGTATATTTCTTCTTTATTTTGGGACACAGCTAACCTCTTCTATAGGTCAATGAGAACATGAGATATTAATTATGATAAAGCTACACATGCAATTATTGCTCGATGAAGATAAGGATGAAATTCAAGATGTTCTTGACTCAATAGATATAGACTCTAAGTCATGGACATATGTCCGTGAACAGTGCACTGTTGTATGCGACGTCGTCAACGAATATGTCGAAGATGTTGACAATATCTTACGCTACCCTGTTCAGTACAGAGACGTAGTTCAGAAACATGGATGCCGGCATAGTCAACAGCAAGTTGCGCCACTAGGTAGTCTGATGTAGCACTCTACTAAGTTGAGGGGAGAAATGAGAAGTGCCTATTATAATACAAGTGGTCCTCCGCTCTTGTTAATAGGATTGGCACTTTAGTAGTAGAGCAAGAAGTAGATGCGTTAGTAGTTGAATTCAATTCGGTTATTGGTTGTAAAAATGAATAATACTATTTTGCCATTCTGGGATACATGTCACCTTCAAATATAGAGGTCTCTAAGTCCATGATCTGATTTTATATCGTCTTGGTGTAGGGCAGCGTTCAATCATTAAGTACTGTTGGTCGAGTCGCAATTACTTATCATTTCCGGGAGTAGGCTATCATATTTTTGAACTTTGAAGGATACACTATCAGTCTCAATTCCCAGCGAATTTCATTGGGATTTTACTTCTACACCTATACCCTCTCAATATGTCGGCTTCTATGTTCCAGCTTACACGGCCGTTACGTCAGACAGCAGAATATCCAATGTGGTCGAAATGACGCCAGAATATGCTTGCAGCTTTCAAAAAGGGTGGTAATTGTAGGCTTATGAGGGAAGATCTGTTCAACGCTTCTCATCACTTGATCGAGGTTTGTCTTCACAGCGATCTGTTTTGACCACACTGTAAAGCGACGAGTTCTTGATGCACCTCCACTAGCAGATCATATTGCTCGAAAGCTTAAATTAAATTTCTACGTTCTAAAATTGCAAAAGCTGGAATGTGCTTTAAGGCAATCAGTAGATCTAGACTTCGAGAAGTTCATATAGGAATTGACAATTTCTAGAGACAAGTCAAGCCTTTCAAAGCGTAAACGCCGAGACGGCCTTACTTCCACATCGTCCTCGGGTATATTTAGCCGTCTTAGAGTAATTGGTTTCATGGATTAGACGTTGGACAAGCGGGGTACCAAGGGTAACGTTGAAAAGCCGACTAGTGCGGATAAACATGTGAATAGTGTATACGAAGCTGACGAACCCTCATGAACGCCTAGATATACTTGATCGAAGACAGTGAATATGACGGTATTGTAATTGGTGGCACCTTGGAGCAACCATATTATCTGAGTAAATAGGTACAAGGAATTATATCTTCCATATAAGGCTAAATGTACGAAATGGCTTGCAGGTAACATCGTCTATATCGCGACCCTTTACATGCCCAATTTGCAGAGCTCTAGGACTTACCGAAAAGCCACAAAAATATGCCCACCCATATCAATCTCCCTTTCCAATTGATGGAGTTTCCAAACATAAAAAAATCCATCTATTACGATTACTGATGCTCAATTCAATAAGGGCCGAACTATGTTCCAGATTGTATATACTCAAGTTCCGGACAATCTTTCTTAACAATTCGAATGTGTACTAGATATATACATATATATATATATGTGTGTGTGTGTGTATCCTTCCGCTTGTTCTATTTTCTCAAAATCTATAAATGCCAAGCCTCAATAAAGATTAATTTCCTTGATCTTCTGTTCAAACACGAATATGAACATGTTATCCCTGTCTGCTTTTATGTTTTTGGCAATGCTATTAAGAAGCGGCGGCGCCTTCACTCATCCTGGAATGCTTCATACAGCAGCCGATTTCGACCGAATGATAGAGAAAGTTTCTGCTGGAACAAGCCCGTGGATAACCTCTTGGAATATCCTTACCGCCAACAGTCATTCATCTGTTGACTATAATCCCAGCCCATTGCCGATCGTATATCGTGGCTATGATGGTACACACGCAGAAAATTATGCAACGCTGTTCAATGACGTTGCAGCTGCCTATGCACTTGCTTTAAGGTGGAAAATATCTGGCAACACATCCTTCGCAGATACGGCTGTGACAATTCTCGATGGTTGGTCGTCTACTTTGACAGAAATTGAGGGAACATCTGACGCTGCTCTTGCTGCTGGTATTTATGGATATCAGTTCGCTAACGCAGCTGAAATTATGAAAGGTTACGACGGTTGGGCCTTAGCGAATCAAACCAAGTTCATCAATATGATGTATAGTGTCTTCTATCCCATCAACCACGATTTTCTCGTTCGACACAACAACGCGGCATACGACCATTACTGGGCTAATTGGGACCTATGTCAAATGGCTTCCATCATTTCTATTGGGATCCTCAACGATAACATCACCGCTTTCAACGAAGCCCTTGATTACTTCTACAGTGGAGTTGGAAATGGACAAATTGATAGATTGATTTGGAAGCTTTACACTGTTGGTGAGGAGATTATTGGCCAGGGACAGGAAGCTGGACGCGATCAAGGTCATGCAACACTAGACGCAGCTTTATGGGGCGTATTTGCACAGATTGCATACAACCAAGGTACAGATTTATTCGCTTATCAGTCAGATCGTCTTTTAGCAGGTAGCGAATACATTGCTAAGTACAACACCGGGAATGACGTTCCATATACGCCATATGTCAGCAGCACAGGCGAATGGAACCAAACAATTGTCTCAAATTCGTCCCGCGGGACTATTAGACCTGAGTGGGAGTTGCTATATGCTCACTATCATGACTTAAAAGGTCTAGATGCCCCATATATGGAGATAATTCGTGAAGTTGTTAACAATGCAAGTGGTGGTGCAGAAGGGGGAGGTGGCGATTACGGCTTAAATAGCGGCGGATACGATCAACTAGGATATAGGACATTGACTTTCCGACTTGTCTAATTACTTAAAACTATTTTAGTTATGATTTTTATTGGTTTCTTACTTTACCAAAATCAAATTCTATTGAAGTTATTTTTTTATAATGTAACTAAGAGATTCCTTATATACTATAATTACCCTACTATAACCACTAGGGACAGTATAAACCTACTATAATCACCTATAGGCGAGTATATCATCCTTATACAAAATAGACGTGCACAGCACCTATTACAGGCTACATTTTAGTTGGGGAGCATGCTCCCCTGACATCCTTGCTTATAGGCGAGGAGTTTATAGTAGGTAAGGTGTTTATTACTAGTTAGCGAGGTGTTTATAACTAAGTAAGGTGTTTATTACTAGTTAGTAAGGTGTTTATAGCTAAGCTAACTATATATAGCGCACTTATAGCTAGGTAAGGTGTTTATAGCTAGTTAGTGAGGTATTTATAAGCGGCAGGCACCTAGTTTAAGTGCAATTATAGTAACAATTGTTAGAGTTTTAAGAAACTCTAGTTCTAGCTGTTAATTACAAAACTAAGACAATTATTACCACTACTATAGGATTAAACTGCAACGTAAGAGTAAAATCGTATTAGAATTAAAGTGCATTATAGCTCTAAGTTAAAATGCAGTTGTAATTAGAGTGCAGTTATTAAAGTGCAGTCAATTAAAGTATAGTTGCAATTGATGTGCGGCATACTTACAATTAGTTAATTTGTAAAATGTACTAGTTAAAGTGACAAGCGTTACTTTATTACACTTATAACATTGAAGTATATTTTCAGAAATTTAGTAAATTCATTAAACGTGTTGTCAACCTATTTTATTAGGGCTATAAACTTTTTACCTTAAAAAAGGCTCTCTTTAGTACTACTAACGCCCCCTTATAAGAAAAAGCAAATCCCTAGGTATTTCTATAACGCTATTTAATGCCCTCATTAGGGACAGTGCAAACTAGGTTCAGGTTAGGAATTTAAGAAGGGACTCGTACATGCTAACTCTATACCTACGACTTAGGAGGACGCCAAAATCGGGCAATTAATAGTCCTCAATTGCGCGATGCCAAATCTGCACTCAGATTCCCTTCATCTTGTCGCATTGTAGAGTTATATGCTATTAAAGTTGAGTGGTTTTAGTGTTCCCTTCATGCTTGAATTCCGAAATTTCGTAAGGCATTAAGAATTGAGTTATATAACTTCGATTTAGTCCTACACTCTCATTAGCTATACGCCTTAAGGCCTATATAACCCATTCCTACTTAGAAAGAGCACTTAAAAATCCTAGATGTACATTTAGTCACTATCTATAGCTAATATATAAGCTTAGATTAATTTTAGTAAAATCTATTGTAGAGTTATAGGCTATTAAAGTTGGGTAGTTTTAGTACTCCCTTCGCGCCTAAATTCTGAAATGTCGTGAGGCATTAAGAATTAAGTTATATAACTTTGATTTAGTCCTACACTCTCATTAGCTACTATATTATACGATAATATATAAGCCTTATCATACTATATAGTAGCCTTATTGCCTAAGCCCCAAAAAGTGGTATATAGTATAGAATATTCTGAGTTAACAAGCAATACTAGTTATTAACTATATATTATAACAATAGACAACCTTTATTATATACTATAATATGCCTAGATCTCGTCTAAAGAAGTATATAAGTAAGGAGGAAGCTAAAGCTGCAAATAGAAGGAAGAGTTGAGAATGGTAGAACTAGCATTTATAAGGATATAGAGATTCAAATGGAGATATAGTAGAGGATGAGGAGGTATATTTAATATAAGCCTTAATAGAAGAACACAGCTAAAATATAGATATAGGCTCTAGATAGGAACATTAAAGGAGATATTAGACCAAGCTAAGCAATATAGAGTATTAAAGCCAATACTAACCTAGTCTCTAACAATAATGATTCCCTACTACATTTACTTAGTTCCGCCTAGCCTATCTAGTTATATAGAGAGATGAGTTGGCTTTAGCAGGTAAATTGAGGGCTTGAATTCTAAGAAGGCCGACAGACCTAAAGCTAAAGTTAGGCTAGAAGCTAGAGTTAGGAGAGGCAACAGTCTAGCTTAATAGCACTAAGTATTCTAAAAGTAAGATATATCCCTATAAGCTAGCTAGAGATCTATACTTATATATATAAAGGATATCCTAGAGCTTAAAAGAACACTTCAAGGTCTCAATCTTAATGTTAAAAGAGCCTTGTAAGGCGGATTAGATAATGATGTTGTAGTCCAATTTGAAGATAACTATGAGGATGAGTTAGAGTATAAAGCTAAAGCTGAAGGAGAAGGAGAACGGGATCCTCAAATTGAGTTAGAGGCCGAAGTTGATTCTGAAGTTGATTTTGAAGTTGATTCTGAAGTTGATTCTGAAATTGATTCTGAAGTTGAATTGGAAGCTGAATTGGAAGCCGAAGCCGAAGCTGAATTGGAAGCTGAATTGGAACAGGGACAGTGCAAACCGGGTTCAGGTTAAGAATTTAGGAACGGACTCGCATATGCTAACTTGGCGCCTACGACTTGGGAGGGCCCCAAAATTGGGCAATTAATACTCCTCAATTGCGCAATGCTGAATCTACACTCAGATTCCCTTTATCTTGTTGCATTGTAGAGTTATATGCTGTTAAAGTTGAGTGGTTTTGGTGTTCCCTTCGCGCCTGAATTCTGAAATGTTGTGAGGCATCAAGAATTGAGTTATATGACTTTAATTTAGTCCTGCACTCTCATTGGCTGCAGGCCTTAAGGCCTATATAACCCATTCCTACTTGGAAAGAGCACTTAAAAATCTAAAGTATAACTTTAGTAAGTATCTACACTTTATATATAAGCTCAGATTAATTTTAATAAAATCTATTGTAGAGTTATAGGCTATTAAAGTTGGGTAGTTTTGGTGCTCCCTTTACGCCTGAATTCTAAAATGCGGTGAGGCATCCCTAAATAGGTCACATGACTTTGATTTAGTCCTGCACTCTAATTGGCTATTGAAGTGCAGCTCTTAAGGCTACAACAGCGTAGGTCCTAAGGCCACAACAGCACGGCTCCCAAGGCCACAGGAGCACAGCAGCACAGCAGCTCCCAAGGCCAGAGTAGCGAGGCTCCTAAGGTTACAGCAGCGCAGCTCAATTGAAGGCTACAGCAGCACAGCTCCCAAGGCCAATACAGCACTCAATTAAAGGCCAATGCAGCACTCAATTGAAGGCCACAGTAGCGTAGCTTCGAAGGCCGCAGCAGCACTCAATTAAAGGCCACAGCAGCGTAGCGGCCAAGGCCATAGCAGTGCGGCTCCCAAGGCTAATACAGCACTCAATTGAAGGCCACAGCAGCATAGCTTCGAAGGCCGCAGCAGCACTCAATTGAAGGCCACAGCAGCGTAGCTTCAAAGGCTATAGCAGTATAGCTTCCAATTACAGAGCAAATAAACACCCAATTGAAGTGGGCTCCCAATTATAGTGACAATTGTCACGGGCTGCATAGGTCCCAATTGAAGTGCAGCATAGCTCCCAAGGCCACAGCAGCACAGCTTCGAAGGCCACAACAGCACGGCTCCCAAGGCCACAGCAGCACAACTTCAAAGGCCACAGCAGCACGGCTCCCAAGGCCACAGCAGCACAGCTCCTAAGGCCAATGCAGCACTCAATTGAAGGCCACAGCAGCACAGCTTCGAAGGCCAATGCAGCACTCAATTGAAGGCCACAGCAGCACAGCTTCGAAGGCCAATGCAGCACTCAATTGAAGGCCACAGCAGTGCGGCTCCCAAGGCCAATGCAGCACTCAATTGAAGGCCACAGCAGCACAGCTTCGAAGGCCAATGCAGCACTCAATTGAAGGCCACAGCAGCACAGCTTCGAAGGCCAATGCAGCACTCTATTAAAGGCCACAACAGCATAGCGGCCAAGGCCACAGCAGTGCGGCTCCTAAGGCCACAGCAGCACTCAATTGAAGGCCACAGTAGCATAGCTTTGAAGGCCAATGCAGCACTCTATTAAAGGCCACAGTAGCACAGCGGCCAAGGCCACAGCAGTGCGGCTCCTAAGGCCACAGCAGCAGAGCTTCGAAGGCCAATGCAGCACTCAATTGAAGGCCATAGCAGCGTAGCTTCGAAGGCCATAGTAGCACAGCGGCCAAGGCCACAACAGTGCGGCTCTAAAGGCTAACATAGCACTCAATTGAAGGCCGGCACCAAGCTCCCAATTAAAGTGCAGTGTAACAGCCAAATTATAAATATAGATTAAAAAGCAACAACGTAATTAGAGAGAAATAGAAGTATATCTAGAGTATAAATAGATATAGAGGAGTAAGTAAAAAATAGGTATTATAAGAGAGAGGAAGAAAACGAGTTTTAAATAGGATTTGAAAATATAAGGAAATAAATGGAGGGGAATATTAGTATAAAAAATTGCATTAAAAATAATTTGAAAATAAGTGATACGGATAACCGCTATAGAATAGTATATAGAGTTAAGTAACCGCTATAGGAGTATAGTTTAGTATATAGATATATAAGTAGGTAGTATAAGAGGTAAAAATAGAAGTAGAGATTATAATAGAAGAGGAAGAAGAAAGGAAAAAAGGAAGAAAAAGAAGAGGAGGAAGAAAAGGAAAGGAAGAGAAGTAAAGGAAGAGGGAGAGAAGAGAAGTAAGAGAAGTAGAATAATAGAAGGAAGAGAAGAGGAGGAGGATGAAGGAAATGGGTGTAGTGGTTGTATACTAGGGACGGTGCAAACCGGGTTCGGGTTAAGAATTGGGAGACGGACTCGCACATACCAACTCCACGCCCGCGACTCGGGAGGGCACCAAAATCGGACAATCAATAGTCCTCAATTGCCTGATGCCACCCTGCAACTCGATTGCCTTTATC